>OY282461.1:14364787-14976828 GCA_958295575.1 Leucania comma
TATATGAGGAAAATATATGGAACCACTTTTAAGGCATCGTAAATATAATCAGCACGACGTATCTACTTTACGCAAATGTTGTTGTACGCATTTTTTACATTAACAATGACGACATCCCCGCGAATCCAACTCGGTAGAATAACGAAACATTCGCTCGCAATCATAATTGAATTTACCGATGAATTGGAATCGATCATTCGCATGAGCAATAGGAAATGTAAAGTGACTCCAGAGAATAGAGGTTTTTTACAATTGCATAAATTTATATCACACCTCTATAAAAAACGGTAAGCGCGTTATATTGATCGTCGGGCTTGAGATCTGGTCAGCTACTAAGAAATACATAATAAATAATAATAATTTATTAATAATAAGACAACTTTAAGTCTATAACAATTGTTATTAGCTCTTATTTCTATATTAGTACATAAGTAAAAAAATATTACTAGGGCAAAAACTTTCCGTATTCTAATAATGAGCAATTAAAATCAGCTGTAAACGAATAATTGTCTATAAATTAAAATGTCAAAATTCAAAATGTCAGTGAAACTTAAAGCGATAAAAAAAGCGGTAGCTAGAAACATAAAATAAATTGAAATGACAATAAATAAAAATTTCAATGAAACTTAAAATGATTAAAAATAGATTGAAAATGATCAATAAATTAAAATGCCTAAAATGATAATAATTAAAATCCATTTTGAAACATAAGTTTGGAATATAAGCATTATAAGGGACTCTTACATTTGTAGTCAAACCTGTGTTCCGTTGAGTAAAAACAAAATCTACAGCTTGCGTACCTTTTTAATCATCCGGGAAATCTTTTCTCCGTGTTCATAAGGAATAAGTTTGTTTTTAGGGTTGCAGTCCATAATCTTGCTGTTATTAAGGCTAGCACGTCTCAGTGTTGCACGTAAAACTTCTGGTTTCTTGCGCATCACACGAAGTACAGCATCGACCAATACTTGAACTGCGTCGTAAGTGAGAGCCGCTTGCGCCTATTATAAAATTGTATGGATTAGGAAAGTGCTATTGTACAATTGAAAAGGCAAACTATTTTAGACGTAAGTAGGGTCGAGTACGAATGTCTTAAGTTCTGAATATTTCTGGTGCTATTTAATTACTGTTTTAAGCTGCAGTGCATTTAGTTTCGTAAAGTTCAACAAACGCAGCTAGTTTTCAAATACAATATTTAAAGAGGGTTTTTTTTTGCGCGACTGCTATGTATGGGGTATCGGATTCGATTACCAGGTTAGGTAAACAGTTATGATAGATTTATTCATCAGTCTTGAATCGTGTTTGGCCACCGTGCCTCGGAAATTAGGAACGTAAAACCATTGGTCCCGTATCTGATCACGGTCAGTACCGGTCGTATGAAATTGCCGTTTCTATTGGACTATGAAAATAAAGAAACAGAAAATGCACCTGTGTTTGCGTACTCGCTATTATACGTATAAGTTAGCAAATTGTACCAGTCTTTCGAATGTATGAGGTAAGTATAAGGATTTTTTATATTAGTATTTTATTATTAATGTTAGATAAATATAATATTTAAAAATATCTAACTCGATCATATACATATTACAACAGCACAAAAATATAAAACGAACCGAAACGTACCGAAATGGACTCCCTCCTCCATACGTCAAAGAAGTCACGTACAATTTTACGAGAAAAATCTAGCAGACGAAATCCAGTAATGTTAATAGCGCCGAATTCTGTAATTTCCTTCTCCCAGCGATCATCCATTACCTGGATCAACACATGAATTTACAGAAGAGTTTTTCTAAATAAATAATTGAAAACGGATAAGAAGAAACATTACATTCAGATTATTGTTTAATATGAAACAAGGCAAAGTTGCCAGTAAAAAACAATGCTTTTAAAATTTATTTAGTGGCACTAAACAATTTTAAATTTATTACACAAAGGGATTACATTCGGCTATAAATTATATTGCCAAACTTTTAAATAAAAAAAATCTATTAATTATTCATAATAATAATATAGACAGTCAACAACTATAACAAAAAGCTTTTAAAATTATTTAGTGCCATTTAAATTTATTACACTCAGGGAATACACTCAGCTATAAATAATTTTAAATATCTATTAATTATTCATTGTAAAAGTGAGTGCGAATCAAACGGTCAACAACTATGACGAACTTTGTGGATGAATGGACAATAATAATTATTCAGACTTGCTTCATTTCAAATGATAATTAAATTTTCATTTGAAATGAAGCAAGTTCTAGCTAAAGGCTCTCTCAATTATTGTGACATTCCGCATATTAATATACAAATTTCCAAAGTCAAGATCTTGAAATTTAACAATTAGTTTTCAAACAATGACTGAGTTCATTGTTTGAAAGCCAATTGTAGATTACTCACCAGTCCGCTCAAGAAATAATGGTAGTTTCTACGGCCAAGTTGCACGTCACGTACGTGCAAAATTAGCGCAGCTTTCGCTAGTTGTGTTGTTGAATCTAGCACAACATATTTGTTGCTCCATCGGTCCAGCTTTTCTATAGCTCGCAGGTACTCGACCACGTCGGACGCATTGGAGACTCGCTTCACATTTGAAATGCGGAACGTTGCATTCCCCGGCTGCAGGCTCTGGTACAACTGCTGCAGGCGAAGTAACCCTACAAATTGGTAGAGGCAATTATGGTACGGTATTTTTTGCAGGTTTTCTTAGGTGAAGCGGTGGCCAGGATTTTATTCAAGCTACCATCTTTTTGCAAATTGTACGTTGTTCTGCCCGAAACTAAAGAGATGGCATTATTTATTTTTGTACAACATTTTCATTTAAACAACAAATATTATGCTAGAACTACACTGCGTACACGTGTGTCACACACGCCAATCTGGTCGCGTCGGTCTCCATACATTTTATATGGAAGCTAGACTTGTAGAACTACCCTTGATCCACGCCACGCGACATCATTCTACGTACAAATCAGGCGTGTTACACGTGTGCGTCGGTCTAATGTAGTTCTAGCTTTTTAGTCTTTCAAATGTTGGTAGGAGAGAAGGGCAGTGGTAGAAACATCTCGCTATTTCTTTTGCGTAACCTAAATGCAATGACGTCACATTTCATCTTGTGCTTCCTTTTTCTGTTACTTGATCGTTTCCCCTTCTACTGGATTTATAAGTTTTGTAACTTACTTAATTCAGAAGGGATTTGAAAAATTATTTCAGATTGTGTTTTTTTTTAATGATAAAAACTAGTACTTGACTGTAATCCATCAATCAATCATACCATCAGGTATGGTAAGCCCTGATGCAATCGTTAATGGTAAGAAGCACTAGTTTATTAAGAGCCTCACTCTAGCTTTGGTTTTGGTTACTTTTTAACACAGATTATTAACTATGTTTCTTCAGTTTTTAATAATATCATAATATTTCACACAACTTTCAAATGACACAATCTAGTCCCAAACTAAGCAGAACTTGAATACTAGACAATAGATAAACAGTATTTTCTTGAATCAAACCAACGATCTCCGATATACAGTAGAGCCACTAACCATTAGACCAACAGTCCAGTCCAGGGAAGCAACCAGCTTAGTTGACTAACCCCAAATCCTTAATAATCACATGCAATCTATGATTCTATTTTATATCCTAGAATAAAAATTCGACAATGTGCTCACTATCGTATCACTGAGGATTTCATTTCAATATTATAAAGATATTGTTAAAACAAAACAAAAGTAAGTACATTGTTGACCTCTTAGGAACGTGTTAGGCAAAAATTAAAATACAAATTTTAATTAAAAAATAATACTTATGTCAAAAACAAACTAAAAATGCAAATGAACTAAAAGCACCCTTAAACCGTTTCGGAAGGCGGTGTTCCTGATTTGAAACAAAAACAAAAACGCGAATATATCGCTGTACGAGATAAAAAAAAATATTCAGGTGAATTGAGAGTCTCGCCTTAGGAAGTTGGTTAAAAATTTTGAAGATAAAAATTAGGTAACACACCAAAAATGTTACCGGGAGAACGAAATCGTATGACACGCGGATGAGATTTGATTTTTATATTTAAAAGCAAAAAAAGTGACACACGTAAGCACCTAGGTCACTATTTTGCTTTTAAAGATTTGTTTATTTTTCCTCTTCGATGATATTGGCAGCACAATAAGAAAATTATTGTTAATATTTTGATATTGTTTTTCTGTAAGGACGCCTTCAAATTAGCCGCAACGTGCCATGCGACGGCAGCGCGGTGACAGCGCTGCCGCCGCGCTGCCTTATTATTCCATATTTAAAAACTTTGGGCTGCCGCGCTACATCCGCGCTGCGGCCTCGCGTCATTTATTTATATGAAAAACAAAGTGCAGCGCGACATTTTGCGGTTAATTTGAAGGCGCCCTAAGTTCATAGTTTTTAGAATTTAATTATTTTTTGTCCTGCAATAAATATTTTTTTTGAATGTCTATCTGTGAAAAGGTGTAGAGAGTATAGTAGAATTAAAGAAGCATTTCGCTTCTTTGAATCAGATTGAATGAAATGCCTGAATACGATGCTGTACAATCTAGTACCTGCCATATTATTGAAATATTTGACGTCTGCCGCTATTTGTTTCTGGTTGTACTTGTGAAGTAGATCGAATTCACAGTACAGTTTATATAGGTATAATATAAACCGATATTTAAATTAAAGTGGTTCTATCTCTATGTTGTAAGCTCACAAAGTTTGGTTTCCATTCTATCTGTAATGAAACGAAAACAGTACGCTGCTTATAGTGTCGCGACTCGCGTTGTAAGTGTATCAACTGTTTGATACAAAATTGATGTGAAAAATGGTGGACGGTTTTAAAATAATTATAACGCTGCATAATTCTAGTAGCTGATGTCGAGGAAAAAACAGTCACGTAAAAGTGAGAGTGATGCACCCAGAAAGAAGAGTGAGGATTGTCATCCACTCCTCGCTTCAGGAGGGTCAAGGCCGTCACGGTCAACCACGGCGATAGTGGTGTGACGATCTGATCATGCTTGTAGGGCAAACATGGTCAGAGATTGCCTAAGATAGAGAGGTTTGGAAGAAGAAAGGGGATGCCTTTGAATAGCAGTGAGACACAACAAAGGCTACACAAAAAAATGTTTTACACCTTCAGGGAAAGGGAAGGGAAACCGGCGTCCTGGAACGCAAAGCAAAGAACAGGAACATAGGTACAGTGTTATTCAGTAAAAGTCTGAATACCCTCCCGCTCCACCCTAGAATGGAAGAAGTCATTGGCCCCAGCCGCCGCCGGGATTCCGATCCCGACTTCCGGCCACCGTAGGCGCGGGCTTGCGGACGGCGTGCAATGGGTAGCACGCTGTCCGATTGTCCGGTAACGGATCGGACCGAGCACAAGTCGGCGACGGCGCGTACTGTTCCCACGCACCTCAAGGAGCTGTCAGCAAACCGTAGAGGCCAAACCTGCTAGCTGCAGGCAGGCAGGGTCGAAACCTGCTTGGGTCATGGGTCAGCTTCTGAAAGGAAGGCCCGGCCCCGACACGAAAGGCAACTAAGCAACGGGGTAGGTTTTTAGTCAGTAAGAGTCTGACACTATTTCCCACTCCACCCAAGGGCGGGATCTGTCATTGCATGATTTTACCTGCCATAAAAAAAAGAAGTCATTGGATGAAAAAAATCTTCAAAAAGAATTCCAATCAACAAAAACAAAACAAAACAATTGTCAGTGCTCGTCATCTATAGAAGAATATTTTAATCAAAACGTCAATAGAAAATGATGATAAATGGTATGATCCATTCATCACTAGTAGGGATTCATTATGCAGCTCCGAAACTGGCGCTTTTGTCATAATTTAGGAGTAATATCCGCGAAAAGATTGAAGCGGTGACGAAGACGCACGGAGAAGAGGGTTGACGTGTGTGTAATGAAGGCGTTATCGTAGGATTTGTTGGGACCCTCCCCTCTCTTGCGAGGACTGTCGCCTCATTGCAATTTCATATCGCGTCATAACGCTCCTTTTCTATATAACACCTCCTTAATTTGAACCTTTAGCGTTTAAGTATTACACGTCATTTTCGGTAACCCGATTATTGAAGTAATTGTCTGTATCTTTGAATACACTATTGTTTTTATCTAGGTGTAATTTATCTATAATATGTATGGATTTAGAAATATATAAGTATGCTTATCAGTTGTCTAGTACCCATAACACAAGCTCTGCTTAGCTTGGGACTAGACGACGTGGCGAGCTGTTGAAAAAAAAAAATGTTGTTACAATTCGGTGTAATTTTTTTTTTAAGGATCTCGTTATTTTGTTTTGTTATTGTTGTTGTGCTTGACCGCTATCTCACCATTTTTATTTTGATGTACTTAATTTTTTTAGTTATCCAAATTTTACTATTATTTCTTATACCTCAGTGTAAGTTCTATATAGGTATATGTATAGAGCCTATAAGGATGTATAACAAAAAAAAAAAACAATAATTCATTAAAACAGAAGTTCTTACGATTTTGATACTTTAATGTATTTCTGTTTTAACAATAGAACAAAAGTGAAAAAAGGATTTTTATACAGTCCAATAAATTTAATTTATTTTTCCTTAAACCTTTCGATACTGAACCTTAAAACTTTTACTATTAACTTAATTAACATAGACTTTTTACTTTTTTTGGAGAAACATGAGACAGCGCCCTTGCAATAGCATAGCATAGCATCAGCCTTGTAATGTTCCCACTGCTGAGATACAGGCCTCCTCTCTAGGAGAGGGAATGGGCCATAATCAACCACGCGGGCCCAGTGCGGGTTGGTGAATGTCATATGTCTTCGAATTTTTGGTTCTAGGACATGCCGGTTTCCTCACGATGTTTTCCTTCACCGTTTTGAGAACAGTAGTAATGAAATAAATTACCTACACAAAGTAATGCCGCCTGGCTGAGTTTGAACTCGCGACCTTCAACTCGTAAGTCGGGTTTACCACTCGGCCACTACTGCTCCCTTGCAATATATCAAACCCAAAATAATTTTTGTTATTAAATAACACCTATCTATCATAGTGGTGTTCACTTATTGATGGTACCCGGAAAATAATCTAAAAAAGGAAATGTTTTGGTAAACATGAGTAAGCTTGTAAATGTAAAAAGTTTTTTTTTTTTTTTGTATATTATGGATAGGATTCATGGACCACTATCTCACCAGATAGTAAGCGATGATGTGGTCGACGATGGACCACGCTAGCCTAGAAGTAACCTATTCGCTTTTAATTTAAAAAATCCTTGGGGTGATCGTAGCTATCAGGAATTATTCATAGATACATGCATTAATTTAAAGATAGTTTTTTTTTTTTATCTTTTGTATAACAACGAGTTTAAAATAATCAAATTAACTGTCTTTGTGTTTTTTTTATGGTAGGTAAAATCATCCAATGACAAATCCCGCCCTTGGGTGGGGCGGGAAATAGTATCAGACACTTACTGACTAAAAACCTACCCTTCCATTCATTGCCTTTGTCCCAGGGCCCGTGGTGACATTTTCACATAACCTTTGGCCCCAGTAGGCTTCGGCCCTGCTGGGACCCTACAGTTTGCTGACAACTCCTTGAGGCGCGCGTTACCGGACGGACGGACAGCGAGCTTTGTTTGCCGAGCCTACGTATACTCTTCTCTTTTTAAGAAAATCCTAGCCATTCATTATTAGATTCTATACCTATATAACCTTATTTTTAGTATATGCCAAACCCGAAACACGGGTCTAGTATTTTTATGTAAAGAATCTATGTACAAAATTTCATAGCTGTACCATGAAAAATCACAAAGTTATAAGCTTGTTATATTACCTGGGTTTTCATACAAACACATGGTCGCCGGCCACACGAGCACCATAGACAGGGTACAGTTAGGTGCGGTAGCAAAACAACCCCTTGTTTTGCTCTCGCATCTAGCTGTGCCCTGGCACCTAATGCCCACTATGACCTGCCGTGACCTGTGTCTATCAGTAATGTCCAACTTGTGAGTTTTTTAAATATTTTTGGGAAAAAATATGGCATGGTGTAAAAATTATTGGAATCGATTCAGTTTATGATTCTGGACAAACTATATTCAGGTTTCACGTATACTAAAAATAATGTTGCTTATATAAATATATATATTTATAAAAAACTTCTATTTTAATTACTTTCGTCGCTATACAGATTTCTGTATAACGAGTTTAAAGTTACAAATTAGCTGGCTTTATTTGTCGAATTTCTATCAAATTCTCTTCGTGTACTTTTCTCTTTTTGAGAAAATCCTACTTTCATTCAGAGCTATGTAAAGTCTTTACTTGTTTGAAGTCAGACGGGTGTACTTGGGGCATTCGCGTTCATCGTGAACTGCACTAACTTCCAAACGTCTTTCTGCAGCATCTGCCGAATTCGAATCCAAAACTTTTTCTTTATCTTTAAATGTCTTACTCGGTAACGACTTCAGCTTATCTCAAAAGCTTCAGAAAGATTCAACAGTAGATTTCATAGGCTATTTAACTAGTGAATAATGAACTTATTACTTACTATAGCTGACTGAGAGATTTGAAAGAAAACAAAAAGTTGTATAGCACTGTAATTTAAACTTTGAAAAGTTTTCTTAATACGCAGGTTGATAGGTTCGAGGTGGCTCGAGAAAAGTATACTTAAAAGTATTTGGGGGAGTTCTTTGCAAGTGAAAAAATTCGGCTTAAAAAAAAAAGAATAAGACCTATTGTCTATGGACACACAAGTTCATTGACGTATATTCGTCATTATACAGTGTAGTAGCAGTAGAGATTGCAAACCGGTATGTTTTTCAACCCGGCCGGGCCCGCCGGGCCCGGCCGGGTTGATGAGTTAGGATGAAACCTTTAAATTATATCATGAAAATTCGCTTTAAGTAAATGGAGGAAAAATGCAATGATTCAAGGTTACGTATAGTGACATTAGTGTTACTAATTAAGTTAAAGCAAGCATTAGTATTCAGTAATTAAGTTTAGGATAGAAATGATCTTCTAACGCTGATGAAATGCCTGGATTTAGAGGATTTCGAGAAAAAGTTTGAAAAGTAGTCAGATTATTTAAGAAGAGAAAGACCTGTTGCTTAAAGTTAATTACTAATACTAATGTAACTATTTGAAAACATAGTATTATAATAAGAAAGTAATAACGCCGCCTAATGTACTAAACTTGTCTTATCAACTTAGATAGATAAACTTTGGTAGCTTTAGTAGAAACAAAAGAAATTCTTAAGAGCAATAACAATATTCTTTTGATAATAACAATAACTTTAGGTATTATGACTATTAAGTGTTAATATACTTAACTATAATTGAGCAAATAGCAAAATCTTATAACTACTGGCTGGGCTGCAATGTTACTGTGAACCATCAAACTTTTATAGCAAAATCGCGGTCGCGTAGAAAATTGGCATGGCAACGCTTGCCATGACAATTTTCTACAAGTTGGCGCTTCCGTGCTGCAGTTTTTGTACCTACAGTTTTTGTATGAATGGCCGGGCCCGGTGGATGTCTAAAAGGGCACCGGGCCCGGCCGGGTCCGGCCCGGCAGGCCCGGTTTGCAATCTCTAAGTAGCAGCTTTATCGACTGAGTTTCATAGTTTTTTATGTAAGTTTTACGCAGGCGTTGATACAGACGCCAGTACGTCAATCGCCCCAATCTGTCAAATTTTACCAATCGAACATTAACCTTCCACTATTGTGATAAGGTTGATAATCTAATAAAGAAATTTGATAGATTGAGGTAGGTTGATGTGCTGGCGTCTGTACAACAATCGTATTTTTCGTCCTTAGATATAGATGACCTTTCCTATAAATTATGTCGGTTAAATGGTCGTAACCAATTAATTTATATGATTAAGAATTGCATTTACTAACCACCACCACGCCACCAGTTTACCAATCACTGAACCAATAAGATTCAATTGCAAACCAGTGTGAGACAACTACTGCGTCTGGTTTCTGAACTGAACCTATTTGGCGCAGCCGTGAAACACATAATGTTAGTGTTCCTTTTTAATCTTAAGTTTCTACAAACCTACTTATTTCACTTTCATTTTTTATTTCATCGGAGAGCCTTAAACAGACTTCGCATTCAGGTCAGCTACAGCACAGACTTCCACAGAAGAAGGTTTTTAGATGGTAACACTCTACATTTATCAATCTATCAACTTGCGTGGCATGTTCGCTCGACCTGTCGCATACGTGAGGACCTGCAGGCCTAGACAAGTTACGACCGTTTCGTTTCGAATCTCTATTGTCGATCGCCTCGAGTTGGCAACGCCGCCGATTCCTTTGATCTGACCATGTGACTAAGCGCTGAAATGACGCCATTCCCATACATTTGAAATGTTCTACTAAAATTAACGATTGTAGATTATCAACTTGGCTAAGCCCTCTGATGACTGCGTCAGCTAACGGTACTACCGTAGGAGAATATTGGGCCAATGACAATTTGTCAATTAAAAATAGAAAAAGAAGATTTTTGGTATACAGTTTGGATGCATTATAAGAATTATTATTTTCTTTATCTGCTTGTTTTTCTATGATAGGACATTATTTTTTCATATACCTATTGTTTTAACAAATTGATAAAAAAGAGGCGAATAAAATTACCTGAATAGTCTACTTGTCATTTGGGCCACAGATATTATTATTACATTTGGCACGTGTTTGTAAAAAAAATATCAATATTACTTTTAAAAGTGATAAATTTATCATAATAGTCATAGTAGTTTATTCTACCTACATGTTATGAAAAATTGACCTGAAATTGTTGGCGGACACCGACATCTATAATATTTATGTTATTAATTAAATTAGGAAATAAATAAAGAGTATAATAGCAAATATTAATCATTTATAGTTGAGAAGTGTTTAATTGAAAATATCTGTGCAACGTTATTTACACGATGAAAGAAAATTGAAAACGTGATAAATTGCGTCGACCCTAATTTTATAAAAACCGTAAGCAAGAAATCCGTTTCTTTTTGTAAAGAAAATTATCTACAGCGAGACTAGGAGGGATGTCGGGCCAGACGGAATTCCGGCGTTGTCGCTCGTTCGACGTGATTCCTCTCTAGACATGATTACGTCTTTTCTTATATTGTGTGAGATGAATGGAGCTTCAGACGCTGGCCAAGAAGTCAATTGCTCACAGTTCGTGACTGGGAACGAAACGCTTCCCTGACAGTCTTTGGTTAAAGTCACTTAACGACAATACTGGAATTGGCGAACAATTTGTGCATAATTTTGTGCTTCGATATATTTTAGAAAAAACGTGAAGCTTGTTTGAATAGTATAAACATGAATCGGCGAACAATATGTGCATATTTTTTTGAATAACTAGGTAACTAAGTATTGTTAGGAATAACGTATAGCATGGTTGAATGATATCTATAAATAATTTAAAAAATAAATAATCCCGACTGCGTAAATAAATAAAAAAAAAAAATTGAAAATACAAGTTCAGAAACGAATTTAATTGCATTCATTTATACACATAAAACAATTAAGTCTATTGTTGGAACATACTGTCTGCAATATAGTCGGGCTCTATATTAGATGGAATGATTTTAGTTTAGATTATTTTAATCAAAAAAAACCACACCCATGTTCCTTCTTCACTCTTTGCATTCCAGGACCACGGGTTGAGCACAACACGAAAAAGCAAGCAAGAAATTGTATCTATAATGATTTTAATGATTCCATGCAATATAATGACGTCAAATTGTTCTTTTTAGTGGTCTGTGCACTGAGTGTGAGTAGTTTTCAAGTTTACGCGATTAAAACGTTTACCGCGTTTGGTTCTCTGATTGGTTAAGAGCTTGACGCTAGCCAATCGGAGCATAGAACGTCATAAACGTGTCAATCGCGTTAACATAAAAGCAACTCGGACTAGGCACTCAGTTTACTAACCGCCGCCGCCGCATCAATAAAGTTACTCGAGGAACTACATTATCTTCAAAAGAAGTCTAACCATTTTTGTGAATTGGCGACTGGGGTTCAAAGTATCAAAGGGAAAGCTTCTTATCTTGACATCGTAAGAAAATCTAGAGAGCGTTCCGCATCTACGGGTCTCTTAGTTTCAAATAACATTATTTATTTATTATTACTAACATGCGGCTGCCTCTTTATATATTTGTGGTAATGGTAAATATAAGTTCGAAAGTTTGACAGTCTGATAAATAGTGTTTATATCGCAAATAGGTTTTTTAAAACACTTTTACACAACAATTTTTTCGCCACAGCGTTTGAGTTGATTAGATTCCAAGTTCGAAAAAGTGTATTTAAAAAAATGATTTTTTTTTAAGTAACTTTTGAAAACATATCGTGAACAGTTTCGTTTATGTTTTTTTAAACTGATGGTACACCATCGTCTCATAAATGTTTACGGCTGTAAAGAAAAAAATAAATAAATGGAAAAGTCTTGAGCTCTTTCAATCTGAAACTTTTCCTCTCTGTATAATATTCAGCCGTGTTTGGTTACACAGAAAGCTAATCTCAAAATAGTTGGAAACCTGCTACGGTTGTGGAATTATTTGAGAGACTAAGGGAGAGAACTTACGAAGCGGTTTTCAGCCGCGGCCGCCGCGGTTGCTGGCCCACAGCTCCTCTAGAATGCAGATATACACCGTAAAATTTTGATCATTTTAATCCCGTTGAGGGTCGATCTGTTAGATAAAACACTATCGATTTGTAAAATAAAAAAAAATAAAGCACTTTTTTCTAAAACTCGAATTAGTATAAGCATGTACGAAATTAAATTCTCCAAGTAAAAGAGTCAATGACCTTGTAGGCAGTTGTTGGTTGTTGCGTACTAACTACCTACAGATCATTTGACTCGTCCAGCTGACGTTTACTTAAAGAAATTAATTTCATACATACGTAAATTAATTTAAGCTTAAAAAAGTACTTTATTTTTTAAATTTATCTTTACAAATCGATATTGTTTCATGTACCGAATTGACCCTCCACGGAATTAAAACGATCAAAAATTTACGGTGTATATATACAAAATTAAAGCACATTTCACGACGCGTTTTACGGCCGCGGTGTGCGCGGTTGTTCACTTGTAGAATCGCGCTGGCCGCGGTTGTCAGCCGCCTAGAAGGTTTGCGCCCACCCGCACGCTCTGCAGTCGGTTGGCGGGTGACCGCGCAGTAGCTGGCGATAATTTTATTGGCCACCGGGCTTGCGATCGAATTTCGAATCCGCGCCAATCCGCGAAATTTCTCATAATCTCATTTCGTAATTGCAAAATAATAACATAAATGAAATAAAAATAAAGGTTGTCATTACTCATTTTCGGAACTACCCCCAGTAGAACAAATTATTTAAGGTTTTTACAAATTGTAAAGAGAATTCTTATTTCTTGGGTTAATAAACTTGAAACTTAGCATAAATTTTGATCAAAATCGAAATATCACTCACTAATTAATCACGAAATCTCAGAAACTATAACACCTACAAACTTAAAATTTGGCAGGTAGGTTTCTTAGAGGGTGTAGATTTTACGAAACTTCACCCGGTGGTAGAACAGGGGTTGGAAGTTTGTATAAAGAAACCGACGCGCGGGCGAATCCGCTAGCAGAAGCTAGTAAATACTCGTAATAAAGAATTCCATGATTAGAATTTCAAAATACAATTTACAAAATATTTCAAAAAATACTTTCTCACGAACGAAGTTGCTTGCAAAGTGCTAGATAAAAATAATCCGATATAAAAATATAGGTTCATTAATATCAAATCAAATAGTTTATTGACACTTATAAATAATATACACTATAATTTGAAGCCCTGACTTCTGAGCTAGGTAGAAACCTGTATTACATAAGTCAGTGTCTTCTCCCATTGGTGTCGCTTAAATATGAGGTCCAAGTGACTCTTCCTCAAAAATATAATTTACAAACAGAAGAAAGAAATGCTTGAAAATAAAAATTAACATAATAAAGACAAAAATAAAACCTTAAAATCATAAAGCTATTGGTGTTTGTTTGTGTTTAAGTAAGAGGTTGATGATTTTACTGTAGGAGCTGCTCCGTCTGCAAATAGTTTAATGTTTGGAGCCATATTTTTATTTTATATAATATAACTTGGCTACGGTAATCCATACCGGATAGTTCCAGCCATCAATACAAAATTTAATTGTGCGATAACTAGATTTGCTACCTATAAAGCCATAAAATTCATTACAGCCTTAGCAAGAATCCCGGCTTCTGCGTGGTTGGGACCGGGAAAGCCGTGGGTTTTATACATTAGACTCGTTGAATAAATTGGAAGTCGATAGGACCATTCCTATCTGGAATCCACATTGAACCAGCTAGTTATTCTAAAATATCTATGCATAAAATTTTATTCGGCGTGGTGTTATTGTAATTGATGGCGGTGGACCTTTGAAATATCATTTGCAAATGGTTATTGGCATTTATAAGATAATCTTTAGATAATTTAATGTTTTTTTTTTTAGATGAGGAATCATACAATTATTTGTATGTCGTCCAGGCAACCGGTCGACAGATGATTCCGGGCTTGTTTGTGTTCTAATCGCGCTAGAACTCTGATATCGTGATGTAGAATTTTTAAATTTTAGTTTCTATGTGGCAACACAGATGGCGCTACCAACCTATACATACGTAATGTCGTGCGGATTTGATCACGCATGCCTAATCCTGAAGCTTACATAAGCCATTAGTTGACCTGCAAAAGGAAAACCAGTGGTCCTAGAACGGACTGGAGTTAGCAGATGCTAAGTCCTCCTTAACCGCGCAACGAATTTAGATGGGATTTCCACTAATATAAAGAAGCTGCTGCATCCAGCGGCTTGCTTGCCTGTATGAAAGTAAAAAATTGTATCAAGGGAACCCACAAACACTACACTGCGCTCCAAAACACAATTCGTTGATGTTACTCCAGAAGCGGGGCTGAGCAGCACATTGCTGCCGCATGTCTAGCTGTGGGTCCGTAAAACACAGGATTAGTGCCTGGACACAGCGACGTGGGGCCGCGGCAGACCACGAAGGAGATGGCGGGACGAACAGACTGGATGTCTTCCTTAAGAATTGGAACAAGAAAGGAATAACCGTGACAATTGGAAAGAATGGGGGGAGACCTTTGCCCAGCAGTGGGACAGTAGAGGCTATCTATAATAATAAATAATAATAAGGGAACATAATATTCCCAAGACACAAAGTATCGTATCTGGTATTCCAGGATATGGTCTAGTACTCATGTACCAAGTTTCATCGAAACTTGTTTAGCCGTTCGAGCGTGAAAAGTGACAAACATACAGACACATTCACAAAGACTCTAATATTTTCGCCTTTATATTGTTAGTGTGACAATAAACTAGGAAGGTTTATTATAATTCGCGCAAAGTTGCGGCGCGTCCCTAGTGTTCTTTAATTTTCGTGACACTCCCCGAAAATATTTTCAGGGAGTACCTACCTGTGTACCAAAGTTATTTACTTGGTAACCAGACTAATATTATAAAGGCAAATTTGTGAGTGTATATCAGTATAACATAATGAAATTTGTTACTTCTTCACACTCAAATGTCTGAACGGATTTCGACGAAACTTGGTACAGGATTAAAATATGTCATGCCCCCCTAGCCAAGTTACAATCGTTTCGTTTTGCGTTAAAGCTTGGAGTTGGCGACGCCCCCAATTCGTTTGTTCGAACAAAAGAGTTGGGGATGTGGCTAACTCCAAGCGTTAATGCGAAACGAAACGATTGTAACTTGGCTAGGGGAGCTGGAATAAAACATAGAATAGAATACAAAATAATATAATAGAATAGCGTAGGATAAGATAGAATAAGATGGATTAGGATAAATTAGGATAGATTAGGATAGATTAGAATAGTCAGACAAAGCACACATTTTGTTCTTTTTTACTTCGTATTTGTAGCACAGTTACAAATACAAAATAAAAAAGACCAAAGTACAGAATTCGCTCAATGCGCCGAGCCTGGCCTTAACGAAAGGGTGGCCACCTCAACATTTGCTGGCCGTCAGACATCCAGCACAATAGCGCATAGGTTACTTTGTATCCCGAGAGATACTCCCTGGAGGCAACTTTCTACTTTAACGTTGTCAAAGGCTGCTACTGGTATATTAATTTATAATAATATTGTTTAATAGTAGTGCTACTTACCAAACTCTGCCATATAATAAACGAAGTTTTCCTTTTCATAAAAATTAAACTTTGAAATGTAACTTAAGATTCTGCTTGCACTAAGTAGTTTTATAATAAACTCGATACTGCCAAGACGAAGCTCACAAAGCGATGGACTGCTGCTTAACAAATTATAATGAAGTCTTACAGCTAAAAGGCTGTAACTAAACAGAGAGGCTCAAAAGTTTATTTTACATTTGGCCCACCAGCGCCCGTGCAACGTGATTACAAAAGCATTTACTCGGCTGAGTCACAAAAGAGAGATAGCACAGAAGACAATCTACATACAAAGCCCGCTCGAGTAACGCACACATAGACACATATCTCATCGTGGTTCAAACCAGTGTAACCTCGAGTGCTACCCGTTTGAGACACACGTCTGTGAACTCTTTTGTGCAATAATGGTGCAACGAAAAACAAGTTCTTAATATTGTTTCGTAGTTATTATTATTATTGTTCGTGTTTAAATTCAACGATGATAAATTATAGTTTTTAAGCTACCAATTGTTTCAAAGAGGTAAGTGGGTGGGCTTGTATTTTGATGTTTGGTTTTAACGTAACACAGAACAGTTAGGTAGGTGGGCAAATACCGCGGTGGTATATGAGAAAGCAAACATAAGTTTAGGGCCATTATCGCCTCGCCCGGGCGCGCTCGGAAAGAGTGGCGCCGGCGGCGACCCTAGCGCGACCGTACGTATGAAAAACTTTTTACAAAAAAAATACAACCGACTTCAAAAACCATCAAAAAATGCAAAATAACTTTCAATTTCGGAAGTCGGTGTTTCTATAATAGTTTGGTCTCTTCGCTATTTATTTAATTTTTTATTTCACACTTTTTAGTAGTAGTACCCCTCAGCCAAACTTAAATAGATAAGTACCTTCCGCCATTCGGTTCCATCATCAAATCATCATGACAATTCTAATAATACCAAACACGGCTAGGATACACTGATTTATTACAAAGTTCCGGCTCTTAACTACCTTCCGTCTTCATCATCAGGTCAGTTTTATGTACCCCTCCGCTTTTTCCTTTAGTCAGCCACCAACTACATGTATAAACAAAGCAATTTTACTTGTTACGACAGTTCTGCTAAGGTTTTTTGAAGAATTCCGTTCTATGTCTTCGTAGTTCATCATCAGATCAAAACAATATTTTTATAAGACCAACTCGAAGGTATCTTTCAATCAAAACAAAAATTTTCAAAATCGGTCCACAATTGACCCAGATATCGGCAAACAAACATATACAAACGACAGTTCTGCTATGATTTTTTGAAGAGTATCGTCCTATATCTTCGAATTTTATCATCAGATCAAAAAGATATTTTTATGGGACCAATTCGGAAGTATAATCTTTCAATTAAAACAAAAATTTTCGAAATCGGTCCACAATTGACCGAGATATCGGTGAACATACATAAAAAAAAAAAAATACATACAGCCGAACATAGAACCTCCTCCTTTTTTCGAAGTCGGTTAAAAAGTGAAGTACGATCGGCCAAAGTTCCGCAAGCTCATCTTAAGGCCGATAATTGCATGACAAGGCTTACGACTCGACCTCTCGATTCATGTTTTACACAGGAATATTTTCTTAATTGAGCATGCCTTCTGTACCTATCTATTTTGTGGCTGAGTCGAGATGCTGGCTTGTTTTATTCAGAGTCTTGGTAAATCCTTCCTATTCTGTAGCGACAATGCGTTGGGATCACGTCTCTATTGTTGCTAGTATCGAGTTGACGATTAGGGAGTTTCAATAACAGACCGCAACGTTTATGTAATCTATCGCTGTCACACAATATCTCAGCGGTACGCACATCCGACGGTTTATTGCGTAGCTGACGGTTACATGAGGTTTTGCGTTAATAACCCCGTTAGTGGTAATTTTTACTGTAAAAGAGGTGTCATTAATTTTATTTTCAGTACATTTACACTAATTGGTATTGTACGAGATTTTAGCAACCAGCTACTTGACTCTTGGCGTGATTAGAGCGCTTTGCTCATTGACAGGGACGTGGGTATTTTTTTTTATGCCATATGAATAAAAAAATCGGTCAAGCGCAAGTCGGACTCATGCACGACCGTACCGTCCCTAGAAAACAACGAAAAAAAAACCCGGTTGTTGTATGGGAACCACACTTAAATACTTATTTTATTCTGTTTTTAGTATTTATTGTTATAGCGGCAACAGAAATACATCATCAGTGAAAATTTCGACTGTCTGGCTATCACGGTTCATGAGATACAGCCTGGTGACAGATGGATAGACGGACAGATAAACAACGGGATCTTAGTAATAGGGGCCCGATTTATCCTATGGATACGAATCCTTAAAAACAATATACTTTTGTAAAATACGATTATTTTCAGTTTGTATACACCGTTAAATCTTAGTCGTTTTAATCCCGCGGATGGTCGATTCGGTACATGAAATACTATCGAATTGTAAGAAAAAACAATCAGGTACTTTTTTTTTAAAACTCAAATTAATGTAGGTACACGTTCACGAAATTAATTTCTTTTAGTAAACGAGTCAATGATCTTGTAGGTAGTTGTTGGCTGTTGCGTACTAACTACCTCCAGTTCATTGGCCTCGCACAGCTTTCGTTTATTTAAAGAAATTAATTTCGTACATGCGTAAATTAATTCGAGTTTAAAAAAAAGTAATTTATTTTTTAATTTTCCCTTTACAAATCGATAGTATTTCATGTACCGAATCGACCTTCCGCGGGATTAAAACGACCAAAATTAAACAGTGTATACTGAGAAGGAGGAAAAATAATGAAACGCTTTTGTATTCCAACTTCTTACGATTTATTGTTAGAAGAACTTTATATTATATTTATTGTAATAATATTTCCGCCTAGAGGCGTGTCAGCCGACCTGATCTCGCTGAAATTACAAAATAATTTTCTCCCATCAAATACGAGCACTATGTATGCTTACATCTTTAAAACTACACAACGGATTTTGATGCAGTTTTGTTAATAGATAGAGTGATTCAAGAGGAAGGTTTGTATGTATAATAAATGCATAATATTGCATTGCACCCGTGTGAAGCTAGGGTGGGATGCTAGTAAAGTATAAATCTTAAAACTTTGGGCTTTTGGTTGAACTTTAAGCCTTCATAATGTACTCATAAAATTATTAAAATAAAGAAAATACAACTACAGAAACTGCATATTTATAAGTTTCCTAAAATATTCGAGTGAATGGCGGAATCACCGCCAATCAATCACTGCTTACCATCGAAAGCAGTGATGCAGTCGTTGATGGTGAGGCGCACTAGTTTATATACTTATATTGTATTTAAAATGGACTCATGCCTTCTTAAGAACAAATAAGCATAAGTTTATTAAGATCCATGACAGGGAAACATCTATCCACACTCAAAAAGCGCGAGAAACTGGTTATCCCTGTAGGATACGACAATAAACGCTAAAAGTTGTGTTGTGGCCACGTGAAAAGCGGCCGGCGGGGCAGGTTATGTGGTTCGGCGCTAAGAGGTGTCCGAAGTATGTATGGAGAAACCTAGATTCTCACGACTCTGCTGGTAGATGCTAGTTTATATCATCATCATCATCATCATCAGCCTTTTAATGTTCTCACTGCTGGGACACAGGCCTCCTCTCTAAGAGAGGGAATGGGCCGTAATTCACCACGCGGGCCCAGTGCGACTTGGTGAATGTCACATGTCTTCGAATTTTTGGTTCTAGGACATGCCGGTTTCCTTACGATGTTTTGAGAGCAGTGGTGATGAAATAAATTACACAAAGAAATGCGCCTGGCTGGGTTTGAACCCGCGACCTACAACTCGTTAGTTGGGGCCGTTACCATTCGGCCACCACTGCTCTAGTTTATATATGCACCAATTTTATGTGTATCATAATATCCTATATGCGTATGAGAAGCTAAAATAATGTACTACTGCTTGATAACCATCAGATGTAACTAATACAGGTGCGCTCGCTTGAGTAAGGAGGCAATTTATTTATATTATGCGTAACTTCCCAACTTTCGTAAAATATTCGACGTTTATTCGAAATATTTTACACGGGGTCCCCTCTGTTGACGTCCTTCATGTGCCGGCTTGGCTCAATGACACTTGAGAAAAACTGAAAAAGTTTTATAAACTAAACTACCTCTTGGGCGGGAGTAGGTATTTCAGATTATAACTTTTCATAGACATCCCGCAAACTCATTCCAGGGAGAGTTCTCGGTTTAAGTCGTATATCCTCCTTTTCGCTACCTTATTTTTTATGTTGCGTACCCAATAATTCACGAGGATTATGTATAGCTACGACATCGCAGATCACATTTTATTTCATTCTATTTCTCGATTTGAATTTTTCTTTGGATTTCATAAACAAGTTATTTTATGAACGTTTACTAAAAATAAAACAATTCTGGTGCACGATCGATCAACTATTCTTGAAATTAATAAATGTAGTCTTGGGCTGTTATATAGCCTTCGTTAAATTTTAGTCGTTTTAATCCCGTGGAGGGTCCATTAGCTACATGAAATCCTATGGATTTGTAAAGATAAAAATGAAAAATAAATTAAATTGATTTCTTTAAGTAAACGTCAGCTGATCGAGGCCAATGAACTGTAGGTAGTTATTACGCAACGACCGACAACTCCTTACAAGGTCATTGACTCGTTATTTAAAGAAATTAATTTCGTACATGCCTATATTAATTCGAGTTTTAGAAAAAAAGTATTTTATTTTTATCTTTATAAATCGATAGTGTTTCATGTACTAAATCGATCCTCCACGGGATTAAAACGAACAAAATTTAACGGTGTATAAGCTATCTACCACAAAAATATTTTTCGATTCGAATTTGCAATTCCTGAGATATTAGTCGGAATATTGTAATAATCAGTTTTAGGTTTTCGTACCTCAAAAGGAAAAACGGAACCCTTATAGGATTACTTTTTTGTCCGTCTGTCTGTCTGTCAAGACCCTTCATCTCGGGAACAAGTGGAAGTATCAAGTTGAAATTAAAACCATGTAGTCAGGTCTGCGGTCCCTTGAAGTTGTGAAAAAATCAAACTTCAAAGTTAACGAAAAAAAAGATACGGTCGTTTATATCGCACAAAAAAAAAAGTATATCTCGACACTCTTAAGGGAATCAAAATTCATAGGATACTTCCCGTTGACCTAGAATCCTAAAATTTGGCAAGAAACAAGTATAGGAAAAAATATGAAAACTGTAAAGGAGACAGATACGCTTTCATACAATGTTGGGCCTGGGTTGTAAAGAAATGAAAGTGATGTCAGTTAGTAGCTAATATATTTTCAACCATTTGCTGAAAATTCTGCGGAATTTATCAGTCAGAGAGAAGAGTTATCAGAGATTTAGTAAAAGTGAGGTTATGTAAGATATTAAGTTTTGATTGACAGTATTTATTTATTATTGAGAGTTTTGCAGAATGAAAAAATATTAAACAACCATCATTCATATATTTAGGGTAAGGTTGTATTTTTATTGTGGTGGAAAATTATCAAAAGACTTCTCCAGCTCTAGGGTAGAGGAGGAGGCCGACCGCATCAGGCAACGGTGCACACACTGCCGCCACCACCGGGATTCTGAACCCAATTTCCGGCCACCGTTAGCGCAGGCTTGAGGACGGCGAGCAATGGGTAGCTCGCTGTCTGGCCGTCCGGTAACAGTCTGAACCGAGGACAAGTCGTTGACGGCGCGTACTGATCTCGCGCACCTCTAGGAGTTGTCAGCAAACTGTAGGGGCCCAGTAGAGCCTTGGGGAAGTACGAAAATGTATACCATGGCCCCAGAACTAAGGCAATGAAGGAACGGGGTAGGTTTTTAGTCAGTAAGAGTCTGACACTATGTCCTGCTCCGCCCAAGGGCGGGAGATGTCTTTGAATGATTTTACCTACCACAAAAAAAGCTCTAGAGTAGAGTAAAGTGGCGGGTCAGACTTACTTTCTAAAACCACGTGTCTATCCTTCAATTACACTTATTTCTGGAACCGTTTTCAGAAACTATCCGCTACCCCAGCGGACATTGGGCTCGTTGGGCTTCTACGGTTTTACTAACATCTCTATGAGGCGCGCGTGTGAAATACTACGGTCGTCGGCGTCTCGGACTCAGTCTGGACGGTTAGTAGACGGCCGGAAAGCGAATTACCCATTACTCATCATCCTGCTGGCTGGTAGTCGGGGTCAGGGTCTCAGTGGCTGGGGTGTGAGAGTCTCTATTTCCTCAGGCTGCCGCAGTCTCCTTCGCTAGTATTACTGCTGCGCAGAAGGAGGCGACCACTGCTTGTCCCCTCTGTCCTGTTTTTCGGGTGGTCCGCACAATGATGACCCGGGCGTTTCTTCCATCTGAATCCGGTACAGGTACCTCTCGAATTTACCATATCTGGGGAGGACCTATAGCACGTGGAAGGTTTGACGTCGTGACGCCTCTCCAGCCATTCCTCAAAGAAGGAACTTACCGCCATGATTATCGCGTTCCCAAATGGCAATGTTAAAGCAAAGGGTCATATTTAATTTATAATAAAACAGTTTACATATAATTTTTTTTTTCATAAACACCATGCAAACCAAGAATTTCCGTTTCGAGGCATAATCAACAATTGAATAAAATTATAAATTCTCTATTCACGAGTTGCATGAAGTAGCGATTCGTGATGCAAGAAAACGACCACAGTGGAGACCAATACAACTGTGGCCGGTTTGTATTGTTTCATCAACAGACGACCTTTGAGCAAAGTCCCAGTAAGGTTGATAAATGTAGTCACTATCGATTACCTGAAACATGGGAATAATAGTTTATTCAAAAAAGAATTTAGTAAAATGTAAATAATATCAATGTTCTCTAAAAACATATTTTTATTTGTTAATATCGTGGAGAAAGAAAACGGTGCATCGTAGTAGATGCTGGTTAATAATAAAATGTGGGGTGATTATACTTACATTAAGAGAAATCACTGACAATATCATTTCAACATACATAGGTCGTTGACATAGTGCATTTCAGCATTTAATCTGGAGTGCTTAGATGGTGTGTAGAAAATACTCTACACTCTAGATGCAGTTCAATAACAACAATTATAATTATTTCAACTTCAACTCTTCATTAATGGCCTTTGTGGAAAACAGGAATTTTAAAATAGCTTTTTATTAGTGACGTTTCTATATTATGTCAGTATATCTCATCGACATAATAACTCTATGCCGTTTAGCCGCAACCTCTTCCGTCCTCTGCCGTGACGGAAGAGGTTGCAACTACTAGTCATTATACCGCAAGGAACCGAAGAACACGAGACGAGTGACTAGACATGTGTTCGATGTATAAAAACGAATTTAAAAGTCAATTTCAAACACATTTTTATCGTTTTCTCGGTCTAGAAAATCTGATTTATAAAACCGGCCTAGCCAAGCTAAACGATATAAACAACCAAACTAATCACAATCGACGAATAATAGCACTGGATACGTAGATGTAGCTGGAGCTGAGAAAGGTCAAATGAATTTTGTGTATAGCCAAACTCAAACTGACCAATGCGTAAAAATTCGCTTTTTCTCTTTATATAAACGCGGAATAAAAAAGACAGTGCGAATCGCACAATTTAGATTTTTATGAAAATCTATTGCACATTGAAATAAGCAAACAATATCATCTTATTTTTAGTGCTTAAGAATATTTACGAGAATACTGCTATATTTTATTTTATGGTTTATTGTTAGGCTAGGCGTTACTAAAACCGAATATCTAAAAACAGAAAGTCTATTTTGAAGTCTGATATCGGATTAACCTGTTGAATACCGTAATTAGAGACACAATAGAAAGACAATAGGTGTGCGGACGCCGGCGTCCTCTCGGGGAATAATAAATTAATATCCGTATGTACTCAAAGCTAAAAATGCCCATGTCTACGACTAATCATACATAGAGTAGAAAAGTAGAAAGGAGTAGAATATAAGTCTTGTCAACAAAAATTAAAAAAAATACATCATACAATCGATAAATAGTTTATTCCAAGGAGTTAGTCCTTGGAATAAACTATTTTTCGATTGTATACCTAACCTAAAATAGGTTACTCATGACTAAAACTTATTTTTTAGATATCTCATTTTCCTCACTTCAACTAGGGCTAGATTTTTTCTATTTTGAAATAGAATTATGTAACTAGTTTTTAAAAGCATATCTCAATCATTTACATTTTTGGCCCAGAAGTCCCACTCTCCTTTGTAGTTACGTCACAAAAAAAAACTTTTTTGCGATTCGGAAAAATCTTTGTAACTCAATTCGGGAATTGAACTGTTTTCATAGTTAAGTTTGTACGAAACCCTCAATGCGCGAGTCCGACTCGCACTTGACCGGTTTTTTTTTCAAAAACAATATAATTTTTTAATAGGTAAACTTGGTTTTTAATATTATTAGCTTTACAATCACATTTTCTTTTTTAAAAAACGTTATGAAAAAAAAAATTACGTCCCAGGCATTGGACTAATTAATAAAATCATTTAACCTTTTTTATATTTAAAGCTGACCTAATAATTTTGAGTTTTAATTTAATTTTGTTATACAATGTTTCGGCGCAGAATGAAACTGATATACACGAGTCAAGGACACTTAAACAAACGAAAATGTCCTGAGGTAAAGTACCCTAAAGTATTACGTTTCCGAGATACTTGGGTGTAAAGTTCTCAATAAGATCTTTGCCTCCAAATATTTCGGTAACTTGACGGCATATTGGGGCACCATATTTCCGATATGTTTTGGATGTTTGCGTAATCAATAACCATACAGTATCATTTTCTTTATAGAATACTACATGCTTGATCACATCACTAGGTACATTCTGGGGCCAAGCGTTTTTTTTTATGGTAGGTAAAATCATCTAATGACAAATCCCGCCCTTGGGCGGAGCGGGAAGTAGTGTCAGACTCTTACTGACTAAAAACCTACCCCATTCCTTCGTAGCCTATCGTGCTGGGGCGAGGTATTCCTTTCGGAAGTTAACCCATGACCCCAGTAGACTTCGACCCTGCCTGCCTGCAGCTAGCAAGCTGGGCCTCTTCGGTGTGCTGACAGCTCCTTAAGGCGCGCGGGAACAGAATGCGCCGTTAACGACTTGGGCTCGGTCTGGTCGGTTTCCGGACGACACCGTATCCTCCGGGTGTTCCGCAAAGTGGCGACACCCGGGCGAATCCTCCACACGAATCCGGAACAGGAACTTAGCGAACTTGCCGTGTTCGGTAAGGACCTGCGTCGTGCGGAAGTTTAGAACGCCTTGAGGTCTTTCCAGCTACTCCTCAAGGATCGGCCTTATCGCCTCGAAAGTGGCGCGCCCCGAACGAGGTGGCGATAGTCGCTGACGCCATTTCGCCATAAGATCCCGCCGGAGGGGGCCAAGGGTTAGGTGAAAATGAACCCTGGGGCCCCGGATCGAAGGCATTGAATGGAACAGGGTAGGTTTTTAGTCAGTAAAAGTCTGGCACTATCTCCCGCCCCACCCAAAGGCGGGATTAGTCATTTAATGATTTTACTTATCATAAAAAAAATCACAAGGTACATTAAAAAAGGTCTAGACTCAAAATGGAAAAAAAAATGTAGCTAGATAAAATAGATGGTATTCAAATTAGTGTCGTACACGGATCGACATTGACGCAATCGAAAGAATGTTATTTGGGTATCGGAACAATCTGTCTTCCGTTTTCGTCACTTATCCGATCTTCAGTTTATTTCCGTTTTTACAGATAATCTTTGCATGCCGCTGCTTTAATAATAATAATAATAATAATCGTTTATTTCAGGCATTAACACTTCGATCCACAACTACCCAACTTGTTCATACAAAAGTAGACTTTAAACATCGGAATTAAGGCCTATAGTGGCGTGGATGTGAGAGGACACCGGTGTCCTCTGAGCTAGGACAGATTAAGCCCATAGTAACAACCAATATTACCCTTACATACACAGATTAAAAATAAATAAATACATTGCAATTATAATAAACTAAATTCTAATTAAAATTATTGAGTAATTATTAATTACAAAATTAAGATAAGATAAAAATAAAAATTCATAATTCATAAATGCCAACGTCTCAGCAGGTACACACCCTGGAACACTCCAGACACAACCTTATTCCCACATCGCGTCAGTCGAGACAGGAAAGATGCCCTGAGTCTTCTCAACAGCCCATGAAAATCAGTAACTCTGTTCTCAGCGAACATGCCAGTCGCACTACACCGCCACGGCAGCTTAAGTAAGGCTCTAAAGGCGTTATTATATTGTACACGAAGAGTGTTATACGCACTCTTCGTGTACCTGTACCAGAGTTGACTAGTGTAGAACGACTGACAGTAAGCCTTGAACAGAGTTATTTTAACTTGTTTGGAGCAATGAAAAAAGCGTCTGGCCAACATATTACTCCGACACGCGATATTACGCCTCAGTCGTTCCAAATCAGCATCATCTGCCAAATCATCCTTGATTATGTGGCCTAGATATTTGAACTTATTAACAATTTGTAGGGCAGATCCACACAAATTGAACCTAATCCTTTTATTCTAGTCCTTATAGTGCTGTACTATCTTTTATGTTGTAAAAAATCTGGTTTTTATGTCGTACCTCTTTAGCATCTGCACAGCATCCGGCACCCGCGACTCCCGACCCCTGCCATGACATCCGCACTTGCTTTTAATGTCTTTCTCATTTTTATTTTCTCTTAGTATGGCTCGTTTTAAGGTGAACTTTTGTTGTTACGACTTTCATTTGCTTTTTTACCATTTTTGTTATGAGTCGTTCGAAAAACATCTATGTATTCGTATCTACTTAAAAATTATCACAAAAAAAAAACCGATCCATATAGTTTTTACTAACCAAAATAATGTTATCTTGCTTTCTATTGGATACAACAAAAATTAGTCGAAGAGTTTCCTTAGTAAGCGTGCGTATTCATAGCTATCAGAATACGTACCTACTCAACCACATTTTATATGTAAATGGGCTTTTCCGTTTGCAAAGTGCTCCTTTTCGTGAGGTGATCCTGCGACTGTGACATAAAATGAATTTTACGTCGCATCGGATCCGTGACTACGCGTCTCAAAAAATCGTATTTTTATCCATGTTATATGACTCTATTGACATATTGTTGATTCGTATTTGGCTATGGGCTATTGACTACAATTGATTGCTTCTTGTTCTAGTGTTTGCAAAACGAGAGGTACCAGTATTACAACGGTTTTTCACTAGAAATTCCTCAGTTACAATCTAGAGTTTGAAAGTCAATGGTATGATACCCCACGTACCTCGGAAAGCATCATGACGTGTTAAAATGTCAGGCCTACAAGCGAAAAAGAGTGATGGAGTTTTACACTCTATGTAACTCCATCACTTTTACGATTCAGTTTAGGTCGTAATTGGATCGCGTTAAGAGTTTGTGATAGGGCTTTTGCAACTCATTGTTATTCCATCGGACTATGACAATAAATAATCAGAGAGTGGAATCGTACTCGTGTACTTGGCTGACCTCCGTTGAGGTTTTTCTGTTTACGTTCTTCTAGTTTGCCCTAAGGTTGTCAAGTAGATATCACTGTCAGCAATAACACTATTATATCCAAGTTTGTGTAAAATTATGTTACAATTCGGGTGTACAATAAAATTTATTCTATTCTACTCTTTTTCGCCTCTGAGCAGTAGATAAATTTTCGGTTTTTAATATCGATTTCTTCTCTATTAAAATTAAAGTTTAATGCTTTGGTCCCTATCACGATTTTATTTATATTAAACGAAGCGTTCCTAAAGATTACTCCTTTGTACGTGCAAGTTGAAGCGATAGAAACAAAATGTAATATCAGTATCATATTTTCAGTGCGTGTTTGAAATTAAAGCATATTGCTTGGTCTAGTCTTGTAGCTGGGTTATGAAAGTAAACTAGCTAGTCTTAGTCTAGGTTTAATTTTATTTAAAATAAGCGGTAGCATGAAGTTACGCGGAAAATAACTTGATTAACTTGATAATCTCAAGAAGATGACAGTGATACCTTTTTATAAAGTTGACGCTCTTTTACAGAGCTTAAAAAGCAAACTATAAGTGTAAAATTATCTAAAATCAATAGATTTAAGGTTGTATGTTTTTAACTAGCAAGGAGTTTTTAGACAGACGGCAAAGACAACAACGTAGATTATAATGGGCAAGACTGCCAACGTGAAAAAAATGAAGATAATCGTATATGAGGTAATAATCGAGAAAGCCTAGACTTGGAGGGGAGGAGGCCTATGTCCCAGTAGTGGGAACATTAAAAAGGTTGATTATATTATTAAGCTGGACAATTGGAAAGACAGAAATGGCACTGAAACCGTCCAGAAAGATGGTAAATCAGAGGCGTTGTGGTGTGGATAAACAAATTGATGCTGGAACCTTTGATTCCATATCAGGGTTTCATGGCAACCCTAAACATAAAGGTGAAAATAAAGTAAGTCAATTTTTTATTTTGTGCAAAGTTTTTTAGCATATTGTCCTATCGTTCGAGTTCCAAATAAATTGGACAGGCACAAACCTGAAATGAATCTTAAAAAGCGGGAAATCTAGGTGTAAATAGGAGCAGAACTTATGTATACTCTAATGAAAAGAAAAATGTCTACATTGCAAAATTATGATAATATTACCACTATTAATCAGCAAATTATGAAAGTAAAGGGCCTAAAACACTCCCCTGTGGTACACTAAAATGTACAGTACGTTGTTTGGATAAGTAAGCAATTTCTTCTTTAGTCTTTTATCAAGATTTTTTTTTTGGCTTGATTTGTGTCTTATTAATGGGCAAAGGCCTTCCATTTCGCCTTCTAAACCTCACTGTCTTAAGTGGTATGTGGCCAAACACGACTCGTAAAGTGATCAGCCCCCCTAGCCAAGTTACAATCGTTTCGTTTTGCGTGAACGCTTGTTGATTGCCACGCCCCCAACTCCTTTGTTCGAACAAACGAATTGGGGGCGTGGCCAGCTCCAAGCGTTAACGCAAAACGAAACGATTGTAACTTGGCTAGGGGGGCAGATCGTTATACCACCTTCACCGCGGGTTACTTCGATAGCGTCGTCTTTTCTCAGGTATCTAGTGAGTGACGATCTTCGCCCATTTCAGGTCGCAAGTTATATATTGCAGATAGCAAACGGTTTAATCCAATAAATCTGTATATTTTTTGTGTTCTTTAAACATATTTTAGACTTGCTTTATTTCATTGTGAAGACAGCTGACACAGTGGCACAAGACTTCAATTTCAATATTATGTTTGGCGAATTTCTATGTTTTTAATTAAAACTCAGCTAATATTTTTGTTACGAACGATGTCTGCTCTGCCACAGTTTTGCAAAAGTTTTATTCTAGTTGCGCTTCCATGACGCGCGTATGTCTTTTATTTTTTGTTAAATTTAACAACTTTTCGCTCATGGATTCATCAAAGGACATTTATGACAAATTATTTGAGCCGGTTCCGTGTCATGCGTCGCATTCGGGTCTGACTGCGTGATGACCATAGTTTGATTTGGTTTATTCGGTGAAACTTGTAGGAAGATAATGAGTATATTACTTAAAGGTTTTTCAATGCAGTATGAGGTCATGCAAATGAATTAAATACTTCTATCTGGAGCGTGTGTCACGTAGCTGATATCCGAGCGCATAGCCTTATATCGTCGTTATAGCATTGGCAGCCGTCGCAGATCGAGTGAGTTGTTCACTGTTTCACCATGGGTGGTATGATAGTGTGGCTAAATTGCTAAAGGCGAGTCACCCTACCACTGCTTGTCAATGTTCGCGGGATCGAGACTCGACAAAAACTATTAAACAAATATTTTTGACCTCATCTAATAATAATTAATAACTAGCCTTATAATGTTCCCACTGTTGGGACTCAAGCCTCCTTTTTAGGAGAAGGAATGGGCCGTAATTACCACTTGGTTCCAGTGTGGGTTGGTGGATGTCACGTGTCTTTGAATTTTAGGTTCTAGGGTTTTGAGAGCGGTGGTGATGAAATTATTATACCAAGTAATGTGTTTGCCTGGGTTTGAACTTGTGACCTACAACTCGTAAGTCCGAATCTTCGGTTTCTAATTAAAGGTACCCCAAAAAACTAAGGAAGTCCTACACAGTAAGATATTGTAATTCAATCAACATAATAATTTTGTCTGTCATTGTGGAATTCCGTTGTATGCCTCCGTAGTACAAGTTCAATTTCTAGGTATATCAAGATGTCTTGTTAAGGTATGCATTCTGTTGCTGTTTGATGTTGAGAAGTTCGTCGGCTGAGTCTAAGTTCCAGGGCAAATCGAACGAAGCGAAACTACTTTGGAGCCGTAACTAGTACATGTTTCATCGAACCGTAACTACAAAACTCAACGCAAAAGAAGATAGCTCCAGTAACAACGAAGTTGACTTTGGGTATACGGTGCATGTATACTGACATATCCCTTCTGAGCATATAGGCGTTTATTGTAGCATTTATAATGTTATGGATGGTGTAAAAAATGCAAAGAGCTGCGATTACCGCAATTGCGGAAAATTTTCTGTTATAAATTGAAAAGTTCGAGTGTCTATCTTGGAATTTGTTCTACAGATCTTCACCAAATGTAAACGGGACCGCCTCGAGAAAATATTCTTTTAAATAAAAAATAAGAATTGTCTCAAACAAAAGTAAAATCTTCTTGTTTTCGAAGTCAGTTATTACATAAGTTAACTTTGTTTTGAGTAGCTACTAGCTTTGAGAACGGTAAATGAATTTTGTTTTTTTTTTCTCTTACGAGTATAAGTATACCTTGTTATTTATTCAGATCGTACAATTTGGAACTATTTTTGCTAGCCTAAATATGCATTTGATCTAAGATTTCGTTTTTTTTTAATTATGGATAGGCTTGCGAATGACCACTATTTTACCTAGTGGTAGGCGAAGATGTGGTCAACGATGGAGCATGGTTGCCTAGAAGTAATTTAATTTTGACGTAAAGACCCACAGGTTATAGCTGTCAAGAAACACAAACTCCAGCAGGAACTTAAAAACATACATATATCATAAATTTCATCATTTGGTTAGTAAGACACACAGCTTAAGTTACGAAAATACAGATAGCGTATGACTAAATTAGTAATACGTGTCATGAATACAGAATCAACTCATTATTGTAAATACTGCAGTCATTATTCGAAGAAGAGAGTTGAAAATATTTCACCCCTCGTCCTGAATTAACATTCCGGACGCGGCTACTTTAAAAAATTGCCTTTTTTCGCTCAGAAATAAAGGCGTAACATTTACCCGTCTTAATACTTACACAGTTGAGAATATTAATAAGGACATAAATGTATTTAATAACATTAACAAACCAACGAGAAATCATAATAAATTAGATCGGCATAATTAACGGCCATAGGGAAAAAAAAAAAATTTTACCAACTTATCGAATGTTATAATACGCTATAAATTGCAAGGTAATTTTTGCAAGTCACTATATTTAATTAAAAAAAAAACAATTATCGTTAAAGAGAAAAACAATTATATTATTATTTATTTTTGGAACTGGCCACGCCCCTATTCCTTTTTTTCTAACGTCATCTACGTGGTCAGAACACAGGAATTGGGGGCGTGGCTAACTCCAAGAGTTCACGCTAAACGAAACGATTGTAAATTGGCTGGTTAAAAAAAGTTTAATATGAAAGGTTAGCTTTTTAACAGTCGGTCTGCCAAAACAAAATCTTGGACTTTATCGATATATTTCTTAGAAAGGAATGTCGATGGCCTTCTTTGTGGTCATCTCCCAAGGAGGTTCTTGCAAGCTTAAAATTCGTGCATAAGCGTGCACGAATTTGGAGTTAGTTTATTGAATTAATCTCCCAGAAATTATATCATCCACGTTATTGGTTTTTTCAATAAGAATTATTAGTATTTAAAAGTAACAATGTAGTGAGACATAATTTTATTACTATGTTTAAAATACTTGATTATCATTACTTTAAAATCGATTTAGTATATTGCTATGTGCCACGCAACGGGAGTTTAAGGGTGCCTTCAAATTGGCAATTGCGACGGCAGCACTGCAACCGCGCTGCCGTCGCGTGACACGTGGCGGCTTATTTGAAGGCGCCCTAAATGTGGCTGTTCAATATTCATCTCATTAGTACTTGTACCATTATTGATTCCATAGACTCTTTTGTTTCCTACAAGAAATAGGAGCGGTAGGCAATCATTGCATTTTTTTTTTTGCTGACTGTATTTTTTCCAAAATCTGCAAGAAAGGTCTCATAGCATACATACAGGAAAAATATGAAAACTGTAAATTTATAGTTACGTCCCAAAAAAAAACCTTTTTTTGTTTCGGAAAAATCTTTGAGATTCGATTCGGGAATTAAAATACATATTTGCATAAGTTAGTGTGTACAGAACCCACAATGCGCCAACTCGCACTTGCCCGGTTTTTTAATTAAGTGTAAGGCCTATGGAATATTTTAAAATATTTTTTGTGACAAAATTGGACACGCTTTCAGACTAAAGAAAAGTTGCTACTAATAAAAGTAAAAAAAAATAATAAGTAAAGCAGAAGTAGTAGGAGTCGTAGTAGTGTAAGTAGTAAGTAATATTCAAAGTATTTTTTTTTATTCAGTCATCGAGTTAGAGGAATATCATTCCAACAATAATTGACTGATAACATCGACTAGTCTCGGCCCTTAGTCTTGTGGTTAGTGGCCCTGACAGCTACGCCGGAGTTAGTGGGTTTGATTCCCACCTCAAAACAAATCTATCTGTGATGAAAACAAACATTTGTTCCGTGTCTGGGTGTAATTTATCTAGTACTCATAGCACAAGCTCTGCTTCGTTTGGGACTAGATGGCGTTGTGTGGAAGTTGTGGAAAAATGAAACGAATGATTAGATAAATACATACCATCATGGGAGTCGTAGATATAGATGACGTTTTTCCATCCGTAATGAGTAATAGTTGCCATGACAGCGCGATGGTAGTCCGGACGCATACTCACGGCGTAATCGTTGAGGCCTGAAGATGGCGGGATCACCTGTGAATACCAAAAATGTTTTAAAAAGTTATCCTCGATTTCCTTCTTTTTTAGGGTTCTGTACCTCAAAAGGAATAAACGGATCGCTTAGTTATCCGCTTGTCTGTCTGTCTGTCTATCTTGCAAGACCTTGGGAACGCGTGAAGGGATCAAATTGAAATTAAAACTATATACTCAGATCTGCGGTCCCTTGTAGCTATGGAAAAATAAAACATCTAAGTTAATGACAAAAAAGATACGGTCGTTTATTTCGCAAAAAAACGTACAGTCCGACACTAAAAGGAATCAAAATTCATAGGGTACTTCTCGTTGACCTAGAACCCTGAAATTTGGCATGAAGCAAGATTATATAGCACAAGTAAAGCAATAAATCTGAAAATTGAAAATTTGTAGTTGCGTTAAAAAAAAAAACTTTTTTACTCGGGAAAATCTTCAAAACTCGGGAACTGAACTACCTATTTACGGGTATTGCATAAGTTAGATTGTACGGAATCCTCAGTGTGCGAGTCCGACTCGCACTTGACCAGTATTTTTTTTTTTGTGACAGCATTGGCACCCCTGTCGTAGAGGGTTAGGTGAAAATGAACCCCGGGGCCCTGAATCAAAGGCAATGTATGGAGCAGGGTAGGTTTTTAGTCAGTAAGAGTCTGACACTACCTCCCGCCCTACCCAAGGGCGGGATTTGTCATTTGATGATTTTACCTACCATAAAAAAAACCCCTGTCGTAGAAAAAAATGGATATCAATGCACATTAGAGCGAATAAGATGTGAAATATGCTCTACATAGTATTGGGTTTAACCCTACCTGTCTTAATAAAACAGTTCTTTAATAAAAAAAACTAGGACAGCGTCGACTATGTGGTTTAGGTAATCTAGAGACGTCCCATTGTGGTAAAAGTCTTCGTCCGTTATGTTTTGTGGTTCCAGATGACTAAAATACTCGTAGTTAACAGCGAAATACTAGGTACTCACTGATTAATCACGAAATCTCAGAAACTATAACAGCTATAAACTTAAAACTTGGCAAGTAGGTTCCTTATAGGATTTAGACGTCTTACTGACTAAAAACCTACCCCGTTCCTTCGTTGCCTATAGTGCCGGGGCTGAGCCTTCCTCTCAGAAAACGGCCCTTGACCCCAGCAGGCTTCGACCCTGCCTGCCTGCAGTTAGCAGGCTGGGCCTCTTCGGTGTGCTGACAACATCTTGAGGAAATTGTGAAAGCGGTCCCGGTCCAAAAAGCCCGACGGCCTAAATTACTGAATATATTTTTTTATTTGTAAATATAGGATGACTGGTAATTAGTGAACGATACTTAAACACGTGATTGTAATCATGATAATAAACAACTTTTTCTATGGGATCAAACCTGAAATCGCTCACTATCGTTCACTAATTACCAGTCACCCTATATAATAACTTTCTAAATCTGCTACTTTTACTTTTAGTTTAGATAATATTTGCGAAACTATACTGCGTGATTGACGCGTCCGATTACAAGATTTGACACTAACGATCATAAAACTTATTTTTATGCTCGCAAATTAATATTCAGTAGTTGCACGGTGTATCGATCTTTTATAAAATTACGGCGGGGGCCCCGCAACTGACACTAACAAAACAGGATGATTGACGGCAGGCTATTTCTCTACTTCACCAATGTGACAAAATAGTCGTATCTAAAAATTGGCTTTCAGAAAATGCTTGCAGTGTTTTGTCGCTCGCCTGTTCTTCTATTAAGAATGATTCTATTTCTTTTAATAGCTCTTCGTTGTCGAGGCAGGAATTCGATTTCTAGAAAATGCATAGTTTTTTTAATCTATGTATAGCATAACGTACGTATGTATATACATAGATTGCATTTCATGATGTGACAGACACAGATTGCATTTCATGATGTAACATATACAGATTGCATTTCATGATGTGACAGACATAGATTGCATTTCATGATGTGACAGACACACATTGCATTTCATGATGTGACAGACACAGATTGCATTTTATGATGTGACAGACATAGATTGGATTTCTTGATGTGATAGACATAGATTGTATTTCATGATGTGACAAACACAGATTGCATTTCATGATGTGACATACTCGTACACATCATGAAATGCAATCTGATGCCTATACGGTTTGCTGATAGCTCCTTGAGACGCGCGGGAACAGTACGCGCCTTCGGCGACTTGGGCTCGGTCCGGTCGGTTACCGGACGATTGGACAGCGCATTGCACGCAGTCCGCAAGCCCGCGCCCACGGTGGTTGCCTTTGCGTGATGCGGTCGGCCTCCTCCTCTGCTAGCATTACTGCTTCGCAGAAGGAGGCGACCTCCTGCCATCCCTCCTCACTCCGGACCATGGCCTGAACCAAGGCCTGGCGAGAGAGATCGCTGCCGCCGATCGCCCCCACGAGGTCACGGCGATGCTCTGCCCAAGCGGGGCACACCTCTACCGTGTGCTCCACCGTGTCCTCCGGGTGTTACGCATAGTGACGACACCCGGGCGACTCCTCCGTACGAATCCGGAACAGTTACTTACCGAACTTGCCGTGTTCGGTAAGGATCTGTTTCGTGCGGTAGTTGAGAACGCCGTGAGGTCTTTCCAGCCACGCTTCAAAGATGGGACTTATCGCCTCAATTGTGGCGCGCCCAGAACGGGGTTGCGATAGTCGCTGACAAATAAAAATAAAATAAACTTCAAATCGCTCTTCTGTAAAGAAGTTTTTTCACTTTCGATAGTTTACCTAGGGGTAGCCGAAATTTTCTATTCATTAATAATAAAGGTTAACCATAAAATAAACTTGAAATCGCTTTCCTGTAAAGTAAGCTTATTCACTTTCGATAGTTTACTTAGGGACAGTCGAAATTTTCTTTATAAATAAAGCAAACAGATTAAACTGTGTCGGCGTGACGTGCAAAATAGGTAAACATAACACCACTCGGGACAAAGTTACTGAACGTAATAAGTTTTTGTAAGTTGTCAGCGCATATATTACTTAAGCGACGCTACTTAAGCGACACACAACACATGGAATATAATTTTAAAGTGTTGCGTAACAATTTAATGGTTTTGGATTAAACCCTTGAAAAACTAAATTACCGTGGTTCCTAAGTACCTGTGCAGCAGTGGAAGTTTGAGTGCGTAGTCCTTGAATCATTTAGTTGCTCAAGTGCCTAGGCTCAGTCGCTTAAGTCTAGATCGTGTGAGGTAATGTGCACAAGTTTTTAGTTCTGAAATGCTTTTAGAAACACTTACGCAAGTTTAATGTTTAGTATAACTTTTCGTAATTATTTACACATGCAAATAATTTTGAACATTTAAATTATATGGTTATAAAAGAAGCTTTTGAGACTCTTTATTGTTACTACATATTTATGTAGTTTTCTAGCGTGATCGAGTCAGGAACGAAGAAATTCGTAGGAGAACCAAGGTTGCCCACGTAGCACGAAGAATTGACAAGTAAAAGTGGCAATAGGCAGGGCACATTGCTCGCAGAACAGATGGCCGATGGGGCCAAAAGCCCAGCCTTCTAGAGTGCCAACCGTGTACCTACTGGAAGACGTAGCGTTGGAAGGTCTCCTACGAAGTGGACCGATGACCTGGTGAAGGCTGCGGAAATGAAGGCGCGAGACGTACAGGACCGTTCATTGTGGCGACATTTGGAGAGGCCTATGTCCAACAGTGGACTTCTTTAGACTAAAGTGGTGATGATGATGATGAATTTCCTTGTTTGTTTTGTTGTTAAACTAGCTGTTGCCTGTGGCTTCGCCCGTGTAAAGGGAAAATTCCCTTGGGACCATTTACTCATGGGACAAAAAAGTACCCGTTAGCCAAATTTCCTCCAAATCTGTTCAGCCGTTCGAGCGTACAAAATTAACAAACATACACACCGCTTACCATCAGGTGGGTTCGCAGTCATGCACTAGTTTATATTATTAAAAAAAAACACACACACTAACAAAATCTGGGCTATTAAATAGTAGTGTGACAAAACTACGATAGCAGAGAACAGCAATATTTCGGTTACATTCAGTTATACATTTGTAATTGTAGAAAAAAATCTGGGCAACTGCGAGTCAGACTCGAGCAATGAGGGCTCAGTATGTGTCTCAGTACAAACTTAGCTATATAAATAGTTCAATTCCGGAATGGATCTCAAAGATTTTTCCGAATTCCGATTCATTAAGACAATTAATTCACTGTTTTCAGATTTTTCCTTATATTTCGCTATGAGACCTTGCTTCATGCAAAATTTCAGGATTCTAGGTCAACGGGAAGTACCTTATGAATTTCGATTTCTTTGATAGATCGAAATATACGTCTTTTTTGCGACATAAACGTCCGGATTTTTTTACAACTTCAAGGGTCCGTAGACCAGTGTGGTTTAAACGTCAACTCGATACCATCACCCGTTCCCAAGATAAATGGTCTTGACGGACATACAGACGGACAATAAAGTGATTTTATAAGGGTTCCGTTTTTTCCTTTTGAGGTACGGAATCCTAAAAAGGAACAAGTGTGAGTCACGAAAAGTTCCATAAAATAAATCAGAAAAACAGACAAATTAACATTATATGCTTTTTTGAAGATGTCACATCTTAAAAAAGTCATCCAATGACTTCTCCCGTTTTAGGGCAGAGAAAGAAAAAAAAAGAAAGAAAAAACCAATATTCAGAGCGGAAGGGCGTGTCAAAGTTACTGACTAAAACCCCACACAAATGTACTTTTGCATTCCAAGACAGGGGGATTTCCTTTCAGAAGTAAAATTAACTTTATCTACTGAAGTTAATAAATAAGAGCATCGAACATTACTCTGACGTAAAGATAAGTAAAATTAATGGAAAAACTTCACTAAAAGTTGAATTTTTTTCTCCCATACATCGATTTGCCTCTCGGTCAATTTTTCAAGCACAAATTTATGTAAGTTTGTAATTGAAAAATATGTAATAAAACTTGTTTACTTGTGCAATAAAAAATTAAGCATTAAATGTGCCGTTGTACTTTTGTGTGATAATAGCGAAATACCATTCGCTGATTAATCGAAATCTCAGAAACTATAACACCTACAAACTTAAAATTTGGCAGGTAAGGTTCCTTATGGGTGTAGACGTCCGCTAAGAACAGATTTTACGAAACTCCACCCCTAAGGGGGTAAACCAACTATCACGCGGGCGAAGGTGCTGGCAGATGTTAATAAATAAATAAAACCATCCTTCTTGTTAAATGTATAATTCTAGATCAACAGGAACAAACTTAAAGTATTTTTTTTTAATATGCGGCACAAATGAGCGTATCTGATTGATTATGAATATGATGATTGCCTTGATTTAGAAATGGTTTTTTCACAGCTCTAAAAAAACACGGATCGACGTATTTTATATTAATTTAAAATACAAACAGACAGACGGGCAAAATCCTGTAAGGTTTCCTTTTTATCCTTTTTCTGTGATATGTGTGTTACGACTATTCACCGTCTCTTCTTGTATTTCTTGCATCTGACAATAATTATGTTTCATGTAAAAGTAATTAACGTCTTTTTAATTTTTTCTCCAAAGGCAGATTGTTTATATTCCTAATAAGGAATAACACGCTTTATAATGACGGTGGTTTCATTAAATCAATACTTATTGTAATTCTTCGAGTTAAGGGTGGACCAGATGGTTGTAAACCAACGTCCTAACCAAGGTGACCTTGATACTTTCAATCCGTGTAGACGGTGGTTTTAAACCATGACCTTCAACGCCCTTAGTTGGGAGGCGCGTTTTCCCAACCGTTGTAAAACATGACCTTCAACACCCTTGGTCGGGAGGTGGGTGTTCCCAACCGCTGTGACTGATTTGCGAACGTGTCGCAGGCTGTCCAACCAAGGTGACCATCTGCAAGCACCACTACATCTCTCTCTCACATACATCTACGACCAAATACTCCATCTCATCATAAAGAAATCTTAATAAATATCTACCAAGGTGAACGCGAACGTGTTGACGCGTGATTTACATCCATGTGGCTACATGCAACAGAAACCAAAACACACAAATCGAGCGCTAGTTTGCAACCGTCTGGCCCACCCTTTATTGTTTCCATTTTAAAATTAACGATAACTTATCTCTCTCCATGTTTTGTAGGTTTTAAAACCCTGTTGGTTTTTAGCTGTGTAATAAAAAATATGTATCGCAGCTTTATGAAACCTTCAGACATAATTACAGAATTTATTTTCATAAGTTTTTTCATAGTAATTTAATATGATAGTAAATCTAAATCTCCTAGAAGCAGTGGTGACCGAGTGGTAACGGGCTTTTTGTAAGCCAATTTGTAGGATGCGTGTCCAAACGACACCAGGCGCATTACTTTGTGTAATTTATTTCATCACCAATGCATGAGATGGTGAAGAAAAATATCGCAGGGAAACCACTATAGCCTTGAATAAAAACCCCGAAGACATGTGACAGCCATCAATCTGCACGAGGCCCGCATGGTGGTGGTTACGGCCCATTATGCGGTTATAGGGGAGGGCCCCTAGAGAGGAGGCATTATAAAGCTGATTATGAAAATATGCATTATATAATTTTGCTAGCCATTTCTATTTAGCTTTTATTTTTAGAGCCTAGCTTGTTATTAGGGTTCCGTAGTGAACTAGGAACCTTTATAATAGTTTCGCCAAGTCTGTTTGTCTGTCTGTCCGTCCGTCCGCGGATAACCTCAGTGACCGTTAGCACTAGAAAGCTGAGGTACCAATGTGTTTGTCAATCACGCCGAAAAAATGGTAAAATAAAAAGTGGAAAAAAATGTTTTTTTTAGAGAACATTTCTTCACGTAAAGTGGGGAGTGATTCTTTCGATTCTTTTTCATTTCAACCCTAACGTGTGATATATTGTTGGATAGGTATTTAAAAATGAATAGGGGTTTAGTGAAAAACATTTTTTGACAATGTTAATATTTTTGGAAATAATCGCTCCAAAAATAAAATATAAATGTGTGTGTCCACACCAACTTTTGAACTATAAGTTTAGAAAATATGAAAAATATCTCAAAAGTAGAACTTTATAAAGCCTTTTTAGGAAAATTATTTTAAACTTGATGTGTTGAACAGTTTTTGAAAAGTTGTACAAAATAATTTCTGAACTAAGTTTGTAATTTAACCGTATATGCAAGTTTTTTTTTTAACTTAATTTACATATTTTATTATCCTGAACGTATCTTCTTTCAAATAAAAGAAGTATAATTAAAATCGGTACACGCAATCCAAAATTACCACCGAAAAAAAACCAAACTAGACGGGTTATGTATGTTATGTCATAACCCGTCTAGTTTGTATAAATTAGTAACGCAACTTCCTGAGAGATGGCGTTGTACTTTGGGCTACTTCGCGCTGTTAAGATTTTTCGAGTTGATGGGGTTAAGACGAATTGCTCGGTTGATCTCTCCGTGGCATTGGTGGTATTTGTTTATGCTCGTTGTCTGTCGTTCATTGTTACGAGTATTAATAAGAATATTTGGTATAGTGGGAATTTGTAATTGTGTTTAAGTAAATTATATTGTCTTAAAGTCACCCAAAGGGCAAAGGAAACGGCTATGCTCGGAATTTCCTTGCGTGATCGAATCAGAAATGAAGATATCCGCAAGAGAACCAGGGTTGCCGATATAGCACGTAGAATTGCCAAACTTAAGTGGCAATGGGCTGGGCACATTGCACGCAGAATAGATGGCCGTTGGGGCCGAAAGGTTCTGGAGTGGCGGCTGCGTACCGGAAGACGCAGCGTTAGAAGGCCTCCCACGAGGTTTACCGATGACCTGGTCAGGGTCGCTGGAGTCCGATGGATGCGAGACGCACAGGACCGGCCATTGTGGCGACGCTTGGGGGAGGCCTATGTCCAGCAGTGGACGTCTTTTGACTAAAATGATGATGATGATGATGAAATTATATTGTGGGTTTCATTTTTTTACTCTTAGGGGACACTTATTGTGACGGACGGGAAACTACGGAACCCTACACTGAGCGTGGCCCGGCACGCTCTTGGTCTGATTTTAATTTGCACAAATGAATATGATTCCATCCTTGCTAATCCTATTTAATTTACACAAATGGATATGATCACTTTTGCTAATTAATGAAGTAAAAATAATTGATAGAGACGATGTACATCAAGGAGACGTTGGTTAAACCGTCCACGGGTGATTTTTTTAAACCGAGAGATTGTCTCATTCTTATAAAAATATAAAACTATAAAAGAAAAACTAGGCTATATTGCCTAGTTTGCCTTTATAATTTTATATTTTTTTTAGTTTTCCCCAATCACTAGATGTATCAAAGGCACTCATTTGCGCCCAGTAGCTTACGATATAAAATCGATAGGTATGAACCGAGACATTTTCTCGGTTTCTAAAAAATATCACAGTGTTTTTGCTTCATCAGTGGAGAGTTTTTTTTTAACTATAGGATATTGGTGATAGATTTTCTAAAAACCGCTAAAGCGTCTATTTGGATAAGCCGTGGGTACCATAATAGTACATTATGATATAAGTGTGTAATGTAGGAGGTTACCGTCGAGGCGATATTAAGACCCGAGCCTTGGCGAGGGTCTTAAGAGAGCCAAGAACGGTAACCATTCATTACTAACGTGTATCATACGACGTTTTTCAATACACTTGTGAAAAAAAATAATTTAGCTAACTGATATTACAACGGTAAAACTACTAAAATTGTTCATAATATGGCGGTAAAAAATTAAATCCATTTTCATAGGCACGCGCTAGGCTATGGTTATATGGTCTTATGATCACATTGCCAAGTCGTCGTATGTTTTCTTGTGTGAACATTTTTACGTCAATGTCATTCGTAGTGACAATAGAATATGGATGTAACATTTTATAATGTTTTTGTAGTATTTAATTAATTTAATTAATACAGCCATTGAACTTCACTCGAAAAAATCACGCCAAAAACCGCGCGCATCTTAAAATGATGGCCATAGACCGCAAACAATTTTTATTTTTCGTATTCAAAATTTGTTTCGTAAACAAAAAGGTTGAACAAAAAGGTTATAGCTACATTACAGCACTAGTGCGTAATTGTAATCAAAATGTCACAGTTTGGTAACAGGTGCCATTATATACCTAAGTATAGTGCAATAAGAGCCACTTTCTGAGCGAGTGTATTGAAAAGTATTTTTCGAAATTGTATTGTTTGCGGCAACGGGGTCAAGTGTATACATACATACCATGATTATTGTTATTTTTGTCTGATCGGAAATTCGTCCCTGGTAAGTAGAATATAAATTATTCTCGTCTCGTTAACAGAGATCGCCTTATTTTGCCAACATTGCATATCAAACTTGGTATAATGAAGCAATTTGTTAAGGCGCTTGATACAAATGGTGCCAGTTTTGACTATATTTGCTCAGAAATTCCCGCAACTAGGTACAGATAAATCAAAAGCTGTAATATTTTATGGACTACAAAAGACTACTAATAATAATATAATCAATGAAAATTTTGTCAAACATTAGATAATTAAAACCCACACTGGGCCCGCGTGGTTGATTACGGTCCATTCTCATTCTTAGAGAGGAGGCCTGAATCTCAGCGCGTCTGAGATAAATGATTATGCTTATGCGGAGTAAAACCGATTCCAATGCATGGAAATCAGTATTGGAAAAAAAACCAGGGTAATCTAAACCAACAAACTACCCGTTCTTAGCCCAACATATGTTATCATCTGTCTGGAAGATCGTAGTTGTAACATGAACGTAAAACTTCTTTATTTAAACTTTCATCTGGGCCATTTTCCTGAAAATCACGACCACTTTAGTAGTAAACAAGGAGAAAGACTCCAGCAAGAAATGTGTACCATGGAAGAATAATGTAAGGGCCTTTAGAGGAATGCAGAACAGATCGAAAAGTCCCAAAGGGATCCTGCAAACAGAAGGATGTTATGTCTGATCCGGGCAGCTGCTCAATAAATTAAATCATCAAAAACAAAAAAAAAAAACATAAAAAATAAATCAAATCGCGCGGAAATCTCTCATTGCGTGATGCAGGATTTCATACTTTTTAGTTCTTATGTGGCACCATAGATGGACTAGGATGTGCGCGTGATGGCGGATTAGGTACTGCTAGTGTTTCGAACGAGACCTACCATAAGCATCTAAGGGCGCTTTCTTCAAAGTGCCGCGCGACGGCAGCGAGGCTGCAGCGCTGCCGCGCTTTTATTTATCAGATATGTAGAATCCAAAAAAGAAAATCTGTTAAGTAGACCAACTGTATTGTGAAGTCAGGGCACTCTCAATCTACACTCGAGACCGATCACACAACATTCTCTAGATGTGCTTACTTACTGATAATTTTGTTGTTTAATTTATAAATCCAAATCCCTAAATAGTGATTTAGTGAACGCCACATTGGCGGATAGTATTGATGGATATACAATTATTTTGAATATCATCGGTCAAAAATTCCTTTAACAATGCAATTTATGGTATGTACTAAGAGTATTTACGATTTTGATGTACAATTACAAATGATGTGCACTCTCTCTTCTGGAGAGTATAATTTCTGGCAATGTTACTCACTGACTAGTCCGAATGTAATACTGATGGTTGTCGGTGGCAGCAGATTTGCCGGTCAAGATTGAGAGTGCCAAGATTGGCCGGGATTGACATTGGGTTAGCCGGCTTTTGTCAAAATGTTTGTCAGTTTGACTCGTTCTATGGAAACCATCAATTGTCCTTTGGGCTAGTGATAGATTCTACATAAGGTAGGTGTGTAGTTCATTACCAATGCTCCACGTAAGGCCTGCTGTACACGGACACGTAGCTTCATAGACGTGTATGCGTCATTATACGCTTGGCGAATGCCTGCTCAGAGCTTACTTAGAAAACTATGAGTCGATAAAGTTGATGAGACGGCACGATATTGCCGTTTCGCTACGCGCCCATGGACCATAATTATCATTTCTGAAAATGCGTATTCTGAAGAACTCTGGTTGTTGTGGATAAAAGCACGTATCATGTCATGACTGGCGCTGGTTCTTTCCAAACGAGCAATGCATCACTAAGTAAATACTGTGTGCTCTCTAATACAATCTCTGAGTTACATGTTGCCAATAGCAGAACTAACTGCTGCCGTCGTCACGGGGCTGTGGTAGCCGTCGAAACTTCAGCGGCAGCCTGCACAGCAGCAGTTACCTCAGCCGTTGGCAACATGCCGTTCGTGTGTATGAGATCATACGGTACACAATCCTCAATGACAATGGTCAAATGGTCCACAATGATAATGTTCTTTCTTTGACTTTATGTTTTTGTTTCAATTAATTCTTTGGGGACATTGCAATTTTTTTTTGCAATTATAATAGTACTTTTTTTTTTTATATGCGTGCATTATGGAGGGCCAAAGTTCACGTAAAATAGCAGATTTTCAGAGGTCTTTACTGGATTAGTTTTACACAAATTTATGTTTTGGTTTCTATAGAAGCCTAGATAATATCTACAAGATATCAGTATGTCCAAAATATCTGAAGAAAGATGTGTAATAACATCATAATCACGTAAGAGCGGTTGTATGAAAATGTTGCTCGGGTTGGCCGTTCTTAATGATTTCCCATCTCTTAAGAAAAGAATGAAGAAGGAGTAAAAGTCAAATTGTAAAGTTTTAAGACTATTGGTCTAAAGTATATATGTGGCACAGAATCGAAAACGTCGGCACCAGTGGGTCGTAACGGTGACTTGACTGCTTACTGCTCAAGAGCTTGAAGAAGTGATGATGAAGTCACGATCTGCACAAAGACTTTGCTGGCGTTCTTGGTCGTGGTTCTCCAGTTAATAAGTATACAGACCATGGTGTAGTGTTCTAAACACATTGAAAAGAAAGGATCTTCCGACCAGATGGATGTTGTGTTTGGTCCGGACATTTGCTCGATAGTTGGTTTTCAACTATGTATATATTCAAATCGCGCGCAGAACTTTGATACCGGGAGACAGGATTTTTATTTTTTACTATCTATGTCACATTATAGATGTACAAGTCTGTATGCAACATTTAAAAGGTTAAGAGGATAAACTGGGTTTGTCACGCTAAACCAGCTTAAAATCAACATCTGCCCTCCTAGCCAAGTTACGATCATTTCATTCAGTCATTTCAGAGTTGGCCACGCCCCCAATTCCTTTGTTCTGACCTCATCTCAAGGCTCAGTGACGTGTTCAAAACGAAGGAATTGAGGGCACCTCCAAGCGTTCACGTTTAACGAAACGATAGTAACTTGGCTAGGGAGGCTGGCCTTATTGATCTCTATCTTTGCGACTTTCAACGAATATTTAAGATAAATCAACATCAGAGTATAAAAACGCAACGAAACACTTCTCAACATTGATCCCTAGAGACCTCTCGTTGATACACCGAATGCGGGCCAAAGCTTGTCGATTCCGAAATTAGAGCTAAGAGCAAATTCCCTTGAGGGTTATCGGCTACATTTCCTCTGTGTGGGCTTCTGATAGCCTTTATAAAATCTAGCAAAACAAATTTTCTTACAACTTCGTCTATGATTTCATTCAGATATTGGAACCTCATTCACGTCACAGGTCATCACCAGCTTTCTCCATAATTTTAAAGACTTTTGAGGTACGGACTTCAAAAGTAAAAAAACTGAACCCTTATAGGATCACATTGTGGTCCATCTGCATATCTGTCAAGACCTTTTATCTTGAGAAAACGTGGAGGTATCGAGTCGAAATTGAAAACATATACTCAGGTCCCACGAAGCTGTGAAAAATCAAATTTCTAAGTTAACGATAAAAAAGATAAATCCATTTATATCGCAAAAACGTATATTTCGACACTCTCAAGAGAATCAAAATTCATAGGGTACTTCTGTTATGCGCGAGAAAAGAGTACACCTAAATTACGAGTAACTAACTTATTCATTTGTGATAGTTGTGAAAAAGAAGATTTGAAGAGAATTCTTTTGATGCTACGCCGCTAGATTATGTGATTGAGGTAAAAAATATTGGCGATAGCCTGCTACCATCAAAACAAAACTAAATGGTAAGGTAACTTTGGAAAATATTCTTCAGTACAAAATGCACAAATTTTTCGATAGAAGATCGATTATTGGTGGATTTTTCATCGTATTTCTTCGTAAGTGTATTGAAAAACGTCGTTTGATACACGTGGAGATTTGTCACTGCAGGACTCGCCTATATGAATGACAAACTTTCCCCACTTGTATTTAAATGTACTATTTGCGATTCGGAAAAATGTTTGACACTCGATTCGGGAATAGAGCTATATAAATAAATTAGTTTGTACGGAACCCAAAGTGTGCGAGTCCGACTCGCACTTGCCCAATTTTTATTTATTGCTTTGCTTCTCCACTGTTTTCCTGTTGCTACTATTATTACTTTAATCTATCCGTTTCGTCCACGTTTTTTTTTACCCATTAGTTCTTCCAATCTCTTTGTTCTACTGTCCACTTTTGTCTGTGTATCTCGCTAAGTGCCTTGCCCATATCATTTTAGAGTATCTATAGATTTTGAATTTTTTCTAGTCTATTTGGTAAATCCTTTACTTTTTATATTTCATTATACTCCTTTAAATTGCTTTCTGACATGATGCTTCAACTGCGAAGTTCAGTAATGCGCGGCTATAGTGCTATGTCGTGTAGCCCACAGAAAATTTGCCAATAACAGAGCTACACAACCAAAATCAGTCTTTATAGGATTAAGTGTCGTATTAGTGGGGCCAAAGCACTCAATGGCAAACTAGGTTGCTTCAGGGAGGGCAACACTCGCCCAAGATCGTTTAGTTTTATGAAACAGGCATTTTTGGTCCCCAAGACCATATTTCCATGTCACAAATTGTATTGACTTGCGGAAGCTGACGGTACGTGCTACGGTAAACCTTATTCTTAAACAAGAGTGGTGAGTGTAGCGATATCCCTAAGTAATGAAAGGTATATAAAGCTAGGGAGTGACTGATTCACGGCGTGTCTGACACGCTCCTGTCGGATGATGACGCCATGTGTTCGTTCTGGCACAGTATCTGGTTATTGCTTATCAGTTACACCGAAGTTACTTGTACTTAGGAGGTCAATCGAACGTGCAATTCAATACCAGCAATGGAGGCAATCACGATCTACCTCCAAGACCTGCCCGGCAGTTTGTCCGAAGCCTAATTGGAAATGTCTAGAACCGGACGGATTGAACCAGTTTTGTTTAAAATGACTACAAAAATTGTAGGCTGGTTCTCGTCTAATTAACGGAGAGTAATCTCTATCAGACAAACATCAAGACTAATAGTTTAATGGTCAGGGACTGAGACCAACATCTAGAGAGGCTTACCTAGGTCAGTTGTACCAACGGCATGATTCTGAACGCAGTGCTCATAGACACGGCGCGTTTTTTTCAGTAATTCTTCTTTTAGGAGCTCCGACCGAAATAGTTTTAAATGTAAGTATGTACTTATGTTTATAGTAAAAAGAACAATGGTACACCCCAATGACCCAAGATCATTGTGGGTAGTTTTAATTTTGCCGTAACGTGTCTAAGGTGAGGGACCAGACAAAGAGAGATTCAATCCACAAAGCAGTTTTGTGGCAACATGTTTGGTAGCAGTAACCCCACGGACCCGATCTCCCAGGAGAATTTTTATGTTCATCTCCGGCCTGCCTTTATTGACCGGCCGTCGTGAATACTGACGAGGAACAGACTCTAACCTCTAACTTGCCTTTTCTGGCTGGTTTTTGTGAAGATTCGCGAGAGAAAATGTGCTCAGGAGAAGGGTCTAGTAATTACGAATATCTAAGTCATATAAAATTACATTGTAAAAAAAATCCTTGTAATATAACGGGTAGCATGAGCGACACGAAAACTCACGGCTGCCATTGGAGAGAGACGGGTTGAAACGATATAATGACTTTCTAAGCACTCAGTTTGTATCATGTCAATTTTCTTGATGAAAGTTTCGGTATCGGAAATTGCCTCGTCATTTTTGTTAAAACAGATGCTGTTTTAAACAAGACTATGAATCATTTGTATTCTTTTATAAAACGCAAATGTCCGTTGCACTGTTTGCCTTATCATAATGGTATTATTGCGTGTCGCTCATCCAAGACTTATTTAGATTTGACTTGTTAATTATAAGAAGTGCCCGAAACTCTTTTTGCATAATACTCCTTCCAACAAAATCGGAGAAATTAAAGAAATAGTTTTGGTAATTAATTTTTAAAGTACCTAGATTCGAGAATTTGCATACAAAAAATTCACTTTATCGTTCACCAAAATTTTAATAGTAGGGGCGGCCAGGGGGGGATTTTTCACGTTACTCGAGCGCGTCAGAAAATCATATCGGGAGAAACATTGCACCCTGTAATGTACCCTTACCACATATGAACCCTTAATTTAGTGGGGTGCGTTAAGGGCAGCTCGTCAGATTAGTAACAAAAATCGGTCCTGCGAAAAACTCGAGCGCGTCAGATTAAGACAAGGTAAGTTGAGATCATGCAGAAACCTTCCATTTTTAAATAATCTGACAATTTGAGCATGAAATAAGGAAATGGGCGAGTTACAAAGATGTAAAAAAAAAGTAACCTCGAAATAATACTCGAGCGCGATCGAATTATTTTTTCATGTTGATGGAAATCCTAACAGGATTACGAAAAACCAAACCAAATCATCGACAAAGGATGAAGCGTACAGATACTGAGATCTGTGTGTTCCACTCCGCATCTAGAATGAGCGATAAAAAAAGAGATAAGGTCTTTCCTTCTCACTCTTTCTTACTCTCTCGCGCCGTACCATCATGGAAAATATGGGTCGTTTAAGACTCTGCCGACAAACCGACGACGGCAAAATTATTAAATTTAGTCAAATTTTGATAGTAAACGGTTGAAATTTTTCACAAACTTCATTTCATATTAATCTTTAATGACCATACTGCAATGTACCATTTTTACATTTTCGAAACGCCGCTTGGTTATTTTATTCTTAATTTTTTGCTTTAATTTTTTTATTCAAACTGTCCGATTAACAATACTCCTCCATATAATTGTCAGATTAATCATTTAGGACGACAAAGACATCAAGTTGAACCCTTCGATTTAAAATATGACGCGCTCGGGTATCTCAAGGTTGTTTTTTACATTTTCAAAAATCAGTCATGACTTTTGGTCACGTCCAAATTGTCATTCATTTAAATAGGACACTTTTTCGAGTTTAGTAGTAGTAAGTAGAAGAAGTAGAAGTTTCGAGTGTAAAGTAGTCATAGCTCGAGTATTTCTATTTTTTTTTTAAATTTTTGAAAATTTTTACACGCTGACCTCCCCACTAAAATGAAAAGTAGTCATAGACTTTTTTCGTTTTAGAATCTGCACCATCCAATAGGTCCCAATGATGCTTTAGTAACTTCTTATTTAGCATACTTGCCTCCTCTACTATAATACCACGCCACTGGGTATAGTAACGAGGAACATTTAGTAATGCTTAATAATAAAATTATGTAATTATAAAATTAACGCGAACTTGAATTGCAACGCTTCAACTGTTAATTCAGGTCGTTCACTATAATTTCTTGTGAAGTGCTAGTTAGTGCAATAATTGGATATAGCGAGAAGTGAAATGAAGCAAGTGATGTACTCGTCAGTCTCCGTTATTACTACAAATAGGAATACCTACATGCTTTCATGCTTTACAACGATGAAAACTTTGCTTAGATTTTGATAGAAATACTAGTTGTCCCTTCAAATTTAAAAAAATAGGGTTGGGTATAGGAGGGTTAAACAACAGCCTATGACCTATTTTCGACCTACGAAATATGCACAAAAAAATTCATACAAATCGGTTTAGCTGTTTCGAAGGAGTTCGATAGCAAACACTGTGATACGAGATTTAAAGTCGATTTTTCCATACAAACTTTGGACACCCTTTTCGTGGGTGAAAATGAAAGTCTTGTGCAAAATTTCACGCTCCTAGTGATAACAGTTTATTGTTAGTGTTAGTTAGATCTAACAACATTATTTTTAGTTTAAGGCCCGGTTTTACTCATTTTGACCTTTTTTGAACCTATGGAAATCCACAAATATAAAAGAGAACACCATGGAAATTTATTTTATTAAAATTGACTATATGGCCAAGGGCTTGGCAAAAATGAAAATACGACATAAATTAGTTGGCTCGATAAAAAAAATTCGCGAATCTGACCCTAATTTACGATTTCAAACGGATTTATCTACGAGATTACGTTACGGAACTATTTGAAAGTTACCTACAAAAAAAAAGCTTGTTATTTAAAAGCGCTTCGCAAGAACAAAAATCTAGAATAGTTGTTGTTTATTTTTATATAAAAATAAAACCGCTGTATTGGAGCCGCGAAGACGACATAATCCCGAGCGAAGTCCATACAAAAAAAAAACAGTGATTAGAACCGGCCCTTAAGTGAAACCTGAATATAGTTTGTTCAGAATCATTAACTGAATCGATTTTAATAATTTTTACAACATGTTATATTTTTTCCCAAAAATATTCAAAAAAGATCACATGTTGTACACCACAGAGAGTATGTATAACACAGGTCACGGCAGGTCATAGCGGTTATTAGGCGCACAGTTGGGTGCTAGAGCAAAACAACTCTCCGAATGGCCCGGATGGCTCGGTGACCATGTATTTGTGTGGACAACCAGTAAACATAACAAGCTTATAACTTTTTGATTTTTCATGATACAGTTATGAAATTTTGTGCATAGATTCTTTACATAGAAATACTAGACAAATGTTTCGAGTTTCGCATATAATAAAAATAAGGTTGTATACATAAATACTCGTAGATGTAAATATTACACAATGAGTGTCTCAAGGGACAAATAATTGACAAATAATATAAATACCTACCTTCTCTGGGAACCAGGGCGTAACGAATGGCATTTGAAAAGTGTTGGCATATGAATGCAACGTGTCGAAGGAATCCGGAGAAACTGCTCCCAGCATGCCGACCACACTGCGAGCGAACTGGTTGCAAACTGTAACAGAAAAAAAGTCTTGAATTAGATCAGCGTGTCTTACATTTTTAACATTGCCATATAAAGATGAGGGATCAAAAGCATATCACTAAAAGAGTTATGAGTATATATGTGGATGGATACAGAAGGAGAAGAAGGCGAAAGAAAAGATGGATGGATTGTATGAGAAGTGATATGAAAGGAAAGGGAGTTAGTGATAGGACAGAATGGAAGAAAAAAACTTGTTGCGCCGATACCTAATAAATCGGGACAAGGGCTGGAATATAATGTCTCATAGTGTTAACACACACTCGAATTTGGTACGACAGATTTGATCTGTCCCTACTCAGGTCGAGAGAGATTCAGCGTAATAAGTATTAACATATAGCTGGATCGACGGATAAAACTTACGCTGAGAAACGCTCGACCTTGGTGCGGGTGGACTAAATCCGTCGTACCAAGTTCGAGCGTAGTGATAACACTATACCGTACGCGGCAAATAACTCATACACAGTTTTCTATGGTTATCGTAGCCTTTCACTTCGATTGAGACTTATATATAATCGGTTATGATCCTCGTCACACAAGTGGAACCATTATGGCGTTCAACCTTGAATGCGCAGTAACGTTTTCGGGTTCCAATCAAAGTGGGGGGCCGCGCAAGACCACAGTAAATGGTTCAACTTGTTTGCCGCTTACTGTAAGTACTTTAAAAAGCTTGATTATAATAATTTCTTTACATAATATTCTTTACAAATTACAAAACATACCAAAAACAATTCATTGATTGTTTTAGGCGTATTATTTGCCTGTTAAACTCAAAGACTCGTGTGACACAAGAGATTGATCGATGTCATACAATTTTCAAATAGATATTTATTTACGAGGAAGGTTTAGGTGTACGAATACAATATAATTCATATTATAGTCCAGAAATGTCGAGAATTCCAAAGATTTCTATAATGAAAGAATTTGTGTGAAAATGTTAGACTTAGTTCTCGTATACATATAAAAGAAAGTCCTGTTAGTTAAACTATTTATAACTCAAGAACGGCTGAACCGATTTGGCTGAAAAATTGTGGGAAGGTAGCTTAGAAACAGAAGAAGGACATAATTTTTATACTGTTAAATAAAAAAAAATCCAAGACCTGCTCATTTACTTGAGTAAGGTAGAGTAGGGTAGGGTAGAGAAGAGTAGAGCGAGAGCGAAGCCGCGGGCAAAAGCTAGTTTAAAATAAGAACAAAATATTAACTTTAAAAACTACTTCTAATAACTCGTTATTACCTATTACCAACGTAAAATGTAGGGCCTTACTATGTGGTAGCGTTTGTTTGTAATCATAATTTAACAACAACATGAATATTATTTGATATTGTTATTTTGAATTAGTCTAACAAGAACTGTGCAGCATACTAATGCGACAATTGGAGTCGAATATTTAGTGCGGAATAGTGTTGGGATACAAGCCCGCAGATAATAAACCGTTATTAGCAAAACGTTCGTGATTTATTTGTACCGTTCCTAATGCATACAGATAACTTGTTTATAGTAGGTACTCTACGAGTATAACTTGACTTCGTAGTGTACTAGTGGCGTAACCTAGCTTTGCGCGGGTTTTAGAAATCTCTGAAATTCGCGGCTTTTCTTTACTATATAACGCACGCATGTCATCTGACCTTTAACTTTACATAGTTCATTATTAAGGGCCGGTTGTAGTCACAGCGTATTTTGTACGAACTCCGCCCGGGTTTATGTCGGCTACGCGGCCCCGTAACAGCGATTTTATTTTCATTAAAAAAAAAAAAACATAATAACTATTTAAGATTTTTGTTTTTGCCAGACCTTTTTAAGAAACATACTTTATTCTTTTTATTTATTTGTTAAACACTTTATATACAAAAGTACAGAGTCGGACTTATAAGTACTTGATAAGTAACTTAGTAACTTTCAAATATTTCCGTGACGTAATCTCTTAGATATATATATTTGATATCGTAAGTTAGGGTCAGATCAGCAATTGTTTTTTATCGAGCCAACTAATTTATATCATGTTTTGATTTTAAAATAATTTTCAATGATGTTCTCTTTTATATATGTGGATTTCTAGAGGTTCAAAAAAGTTCAAAATGGAACCTGGCCTTAATAGTGGCAACACTAGGAAACTGGTGAGAGCAATTTTGTAGAAATCAAATTCTGATGGAAGGATATTTATAGATCTTCGGAAAAAGGTATTTGTGTTCAGTTTCTGCTATTGAGTAAATTTTTTGGAAGGATTGCATATCAATTTTCATATCCATATTTCCGTATCAGCCAGTAAGCGAAAAACCACAGTTAACAATAGTCCCGTGATTATTCAGTCACCGTTAACTATTCAATTGTAGCTTTCCTGTCTGTATACTACCTATTCGTATCAAGAATATCGAATGGGAAACGGATATCATTTTTCCGCCCACGCACGCATTAGCGCTCTCAGTACTTCCAAATATTGTTGCGGAGTATTGGTGTTGAAATATGGATGCGGTAGTAAAAAAAGCAAATATCGCTCGGTTTGCCCGCGGGGACAACCCTAGTATGCGGATCACGTCGGGGCATCACGCTGCGACTCATACACTCACAAACACTTTGCTGCCTTCAGACCGTTACCTAGTGCTTATGTTACCGAACTTCATAATGCTTCTATTTTTGTTTGGGCGCTACACCTCCGCCTTTGAGGGATTGTAATGTTTATCCAAGTTTAAACTTTTCTCAAACAAATAGCGTTTAGGGACCAATCCGGTCCCAAGTGTATTCAAGTTATCTGATGTGAATACAGTTTCTAGTGTATAGAACTTACAAACCCATTCCACTGTTTGAATTTTGAAATGTGTAGTGGTATTGTAGTAAAGTTAAAGTACTCTGTTTACGTTGTTATTACGCAAATCAGACGACTATCGGTACTCACCTATCTGTACCTCTACCATGAGTTTTAAGCAATAGTATTCTTCGCTACTCGATATCGACGCCGTAAATATTTTGTATGGCAAATTTTGGTTCTGCAAGTGACCGCTAGAGGCGCTGCAAAATTTGCCATACAAAATATTTACGGCGTCGATATCGAGTAGCGACGAATACTATTGCTTAAAACTCATGGTAGAGGTACTGTTATAGTTAACAATGATCATTAAGATCCAATTGTACGTTTTGTAAATTCAGTGTTTTAAACGGTTTTAATTTTAGTTGGAAAATGTGTATGTTATACCAATTAATGATTATGGAGATCAATCATTTGTTTTGCAAATTCAAGCTTTTAAACGTTTTTTTTTGGGTGTTGCTAAATCATCGAATGGCTTATCTCATACTAGAGAGGAGCAAAAGGGCATATCAGCCTTTTACTGACCAAAACTTACCTACATTACTTTAGACCACGGGTTTCCATTTCAGTCTTTTAAAAGGCTAAGATCTTTTTTCTATAATAGCAACGTATTTCGTTGCGTTGATAAAAAAATAAGTTACGCGGAAAAAGTTATTAAAACGTAACCTGAAAATATATGTCGGGTTCTCCTATGGGTACACATATGCAAATCGGAACTGTTTTTTCAGTCGCTCTAAAACTAGCACATCCCGTCGCATGGGGTTTTAGACACAGTATGCAGAAATGTGGGTGTCACTTTAACTTTCTATGGCCGCTCACATTGAAGTAGTATTTTTCATTTTGATACAACTGGGGAAAGTTTGTCATTGCAGCCAAGGCGAAATTCACGCGAGCCGTACGGGCGAAGGTGTTATAGAACCGAGTGCTGCAGTGACAAATTTCAAAGTGTATCAAACGACGTTTTTCAATACACTTACGAAAAAATATGATTAAAAATCCACCAATAATCTATCTTTTATCGGAAAATTACGACGCATTTTTGTTCATTTTCTATTGGAGAAAATTTTCCAAAGTTACGTATATATATTTTTTTTATGGTTGGTTAAATGAAGGAAGTAGTGTCAGACTCTTACTGACTAAAAACCTACCCCGTTCCTTCGTTGCCTATAGTGCCGGGGCCGGGTATTCCTTTCGGAAGCTGACCCATGTCCCAAGCAGGCTTCGACCCTGCCTGCCTGCAGCTAGCAGGCTGGGCCTCTATGGTTTGCTGACAGCTCCTTGAGGTGCACGGGAACAGTACGCGCCGTTGCCGACTTGGGCTCGGTCCGGTCGGTTACCGGACGATCGGACAGCGTGCTACCCATTACACGCCGTCCGCAAGCCCGCGCCTACGGTGGCCGGAAATCGGGATCGGAATCCCGGCGGCGGCTGGGGCGAGCACCCCGTTGCCTCTGCTTGATGCGGTCGGCCTTCTCCTTTGCTAGCATTACTGCTTCGCAGAAGGAGGCGACCGCCTGCTATCTCTCCTCACTCCGGACCTGGCCTGAACCAAGGCCCGGCGAGAGAGATCGGTGCCACCGATCGCCCCCACGAGGACACGGCGATGCTCCGCCCAGGCGGGGCACACCTCTACAGTATGCTTCACCGTGTCCTCCGGGTCTTCCGCCCAGTGGCGACACCTGGGCGAATCCTCCGCAGGAATCCGGAACAGGAACTTAGCGAACTTGCCGTGTTCGGTAAGGACCTGCGTCGTGAGGAAGTTGAGAACGCCGTGAGGTCTTTCCAGCCACGCCTCAAGGATGGGCCTTATCGCCTCGATTGATTTTCGCCATGAAATCCCGTCGGAACTCTGTCTGCCAAGCCTCGACTTGACGCGGCAGCGGAATTTTTTCTACATCCTATTTCTGTCTAGACTGGTTACTTGTCATTTACTTAAGAGCAGCCAACAGCTCTTACGTGATTATTATGTTATTACACATCTTTTTCCAGATATTTTGGATACACAAATATCTTGTGAATATTATCTGGGCTTCTATAGAGACCAAAACATAAAATTGTGCAAAACTAATCCAGTAAAGACTTCTAAAAATCTGATATTTTAAGTGAACTTTGATCCTCCATAATGTTCTCGTTTATTAAAAAAATATGAGAAAGAGCGTCTATAGAAGCCTTGCACATTTAATCGAGATTCTGAATGACGACAATTATTCTCAAAAACTTTTAAGGGTTTTAAAAAAAGAACACGTATTTTCTGGAACAAGTTTCGTGAAATATTCGAGTAAATCACAGAATTACCGAATGTCAACAGAGTTTTCAGGCGTTATCTCTCTTTTTCGCTTTGCCTCTCTATTAAGCAACGCGTTGGATTGCATTAGATGAAGCAGCAAGCTTTTAAACCATACTCGACGTTTTTGGGCATGGACACAGGCCTCCTCTCTAAGAGAGGGAATGGGCCGTAATCCACCACGCGGGCCCAGTGCGGGTTGGTGGATGTCACATGTCTTCGAATTTTTGGTTCTAGGACACGCCGGTTTCCTCATGATGTTTTCCTTCACCGTTTTGAAAGCAGTGGTGATGAAATAAATTACACAAAGTAATGCGCCTGGCCGGGTTTTAATCGTAAGTCGGGGACGTTACCACTCGGCCACCACTGCTCTCGTAGTACATTTATGTTTGCCTAACTAGCCAAAATGTATTGTTCTTGGCTGAATTTTTTCGCGATTTCAGGTTTAGTCCCATAGTAAAAGTTGTTTGTTATCATGACTACAATCACGTGTTTAAGTATCGGTCACTAATTACCAGTCACATTATATATTGATACTATGGAAAAAAAAAACAAATGTACTACGAAAATTCGTAATCTAATAAAACAACAGTCAGTATAAGGAATTCAAGTACCAATATTTTTGAATATCATCTAGATACAATGACATAGACATCTTGATCATGATCGATTGTGATAGTAACTCCAGAAAATGAAAACGAAACTGGTATATCAAGCACAAAAACGCTTTCAGTATCAGTAAACACACTGTGTTAAAGCAATATTCAAAAGAAAGAATTACACACCAAAGTGATGAAACGTAATTACGAAGTAGCTTCATAGGCATGTCGTAGACACGGGCTGCAGGATTCCTACCTAGTGAAGTGGTTGTTTGCAAGCCTGAAGCAGGTTTCCCTACAAGCTCTATTGAGTTACGGGGCCCACTCGCTCTTACATTATCAGATATTCATGCCGACACTGCGCGTATCCATGCGATGATGGAAACACTATCATTTGAAAATACTGAGAGCTTAAGTCTGGCGTTGGTTGGTATTTCACTTTTGGATGGATGAAATAGGTATGTTTGAAGCGGTTGTGAATAGGAACCCTTATAGGATTATTTTGTTGTCCGTCTGTCTGTTTGTCAAGATCCTTTATCCAGGGAACGCGTGGAAGTATCGAGTTGAAATTTAAACGATATACTCAGGTCTGCGGTCCATGGAAGCAGTGACAAAATCAAATTTCTAAAAGTTACGTCTGTTTATGGCGCAAAGACGGATATATCGACCCTTCAAAGGAATCAAAATTCGTAGGTTACTTCCCGTAGACCTTGAATCCTGAAATATGGCATAAAGTAAGGTCTCATAGCATAAATATAGGAAAACTGTAATTTTGTAGTTACGTGACCACAAAAAAAACTGTTTTGCGATTTGAAAAAAATTGAGACTTGATTCGATAATAGAATTATTTTCATTGGTAGTTACGGAACCCTCAGTGAGCGAGTTCGACTCATACTTGGCCGGTTTTGTTTTAAAAGGACCCTCCAATTCACCAGATAAGGCCAGTGCTTTTTTATTTTTCTTTTTTTTTAGTTGAGAAGTCATCCAATGACTTTTCCCGCTCTAAGACGGAATAAAACTCACTCCCATACTCATTCTTTTCCTTTTTCCAGGACCCTGGGTTTTCAATCGGGCCATGGGTTGGCCCCAGTAGGCTTCAGCCCTGCTGGGTCTTTAGGGTTTTGCTGATGTCTCTTTGAGGCGCGCATAGAACACTACCTACGCTACATCGACAACACGGTGACGATGAGCTACCCTTTGCTCGCCGTCCGCAAGCCCACGCCTCCAGAAGCTGGAGCGTGGGAAGTCCACGTGTTTTTTATCTGGTGCTCCCCTGGTCCATTGCTCGATAGTTGTCGTTGAGTTTTTGTATATGGACTGATTGGTAATTGGGTGAATTTGAAATTTTGACCCCAATTACTTTGGGTCTTATTTGGGTTGTTTTGGAGTTAACGAACTTTTTTATATTTAAAAAAGAATCTCTCGACCCTTTCCTGTCCTTCATTCCTCATTGGGTTGCGATCAAGGTACGTACGGGCACAGTAGGGATAAAACACAACTCATAATTTGAAAATCATGCCTACAACACTTCGATTTACAATGTTAAAACCAAAAACTCTATTTTTATTGCTTCGTAAATTCGAAAGAAAAATTAAATAATAAAGAATTACTCGTTTATCTGTATGTCCTCTGTCACAACCAATTTGCTTCGAATCTATTGGACCAATTCAGTTCGAGTTTGGAACACATTAATATTATGTCTATACCGTATCACCTACGTAATAAACCCAATTACAAACGTGGAGCAAAAACACACAACGGTTTTTTTTTCTTTTACGCAACAATACATTTTAAATATGGAATCACGTTTGGAGTAAAATTAAAAAAGTTGGGCAAGTATGAGTTGGACTAGCACAATGATTGTTAAGTACAAACTGACTTATGTAAATAATTCTATTTTCGAATTATATTCCAAATCGCAAGAAAGTATTGTGACGTAACTAAAAATTTACAGTTTTCAGATTTATTCCTATACTTGTGCTATAAAACCTTGCTTCATACCGAATTTAAGAATTCTAGGTCAACGTGACCATATGAATCGAAGGTCGGAAATTAATTAAGTGAATAGACTTTTAATAAACTAGTGCGCCTCATCATCAACGATTGTATCGAATCGCGGTCAAGCACTAGTTTATATCAAATAAAAAAAATAAAAAGAGAAGCTCCTCCTTTTTTTATGGTAGTTAAAATCATCCAATGACAAATCACGCTCTTGGGCGGAGCGGGAAGTAGTGTCAGACTCTTACTGACTAAAAACCTACCCCGTTCCTTCGTTGTCTATCGTGCCGGGGCCGGGTATTTATACTTCGGGCATTCGGTCATTAGTCAGACTAGAAGTCACCTTCGTGTCTTTTGTTTCCACATTCCTAAGGTAAGCCTTTACGTTTGGGTAACTCCGTTCAGGCGTTGCTGCTATAACTTCTACCATCAGTACCTTTTGTATCTTCAAGGAAGCCTGACCTTCTGGTGAGTCAATCATCATAGCATAGCATAGCATCAGCTTTAAAATGTTTCCATTACTGGGACTCAGGCCTCCTCTCTAGGAGAGGGAATGGGCCGTAGTCCACTACGCGAGCCTAATGCGGGTTGGTGGATGACACATGTCTTAGAACTTTTGGTTCTAGGAAATACCGGTTTCCTCACGATGTTTTCCTTCACCGTTTTGAGAGCAGTGGTGATGAAATAAATTACACAAAGTAATGCGCCTGGCCGGTTTGAACCCACGACCTACAACTCGTAAGTCGGGGCCGTTACTACTCGGCCACCACTGCTCATCATAGCAAGTGTACCTAATACCACTTATTACTCTTGTATCCAGCTTTCATGATTACAATACGGCCCTTGAAGAAGATCTTGATTCTTACGTTTTTGGACATAGTGCCTCCGTTAATTGTGGTGTCTAGTTCTTAGCTGGAGGATTCCAGCTAATTAACCCTGCTATCTTTCTCTTCTTCTCAGGAGTTACCAGTAGAAGTCACGTCTCAATATTGACAAACAACTAGCGCCATCTCTTGGCTTGAGATCACAGCGTTGGCGATTACGTGGCGCCATCTGAAAACCAAATTCGGAGAGGTTGCACTCGGTCACGACATCTGCGAGTATGCGGCATGCGACGCCTTTGAGGCGACCGCTTCCGTTTCCGGGGACGCTTCCGACCGAGAATCCGAAGGTTCGACACGCTATCACGTTTTAAAAAGTTGTATTAATTGTGAAGCAAATTAAACTCTAAAAGGGTTCTTATTGAAACGCTCCTGCCCGCACATTAATAAACATAGTAAAACAATTATAGAAACAATAATCTTTCGTTTAAATAAAAGGCAAAGTTCTGACTCCATCTCCAATCATCAGCTCCATATCATCATAATATTGCATTTCCACGCGATTTACTATGCATACAAAATTTTAGTTCAATCGATAACCGATAGTGGATCAAATTTAATTTGCAAGATTTGGGTGAATATGTTTTTCAATTATGGTGGCGTGTTTTCCAATTTTGGTGGCGAAACCCTTTCTTCAGGTTTCGTGAAAATTAAGGTCTACCAGGTCCCTAATTTTCACGAAAATTGAGAAGAACAAAACTGTAGGGTAGTAACTTTTTCTCCAGTTTTCGTAAAAATTAGGGAAAGCTGAAGAAAGGGTTTCGCCACCAAAATTGAAAAACACGCCACCAAAATCGAAAAAAAATATTTGGCTTTTATATTCACCCATTTGTTTACAGACAAATATCGGTCAGCTAAATAAAAGCTTGTAATAAACAAGTTTAAATGTGAACGTTGCCCCATAAAAGGCATTTTTCTTTTTGTGTCGATTGAAATCTTTTAGGAACGCATAAATTCATCGTTCAAAGTCATGTCAATTTTAAACATTTCCATTTATATCCGGAGTGAATAAGGATCAGATGAGATCTGTCAGTTTTGATTGGTAAACGCTCGGTATCACAAAATATTTCATCTTTTTTTCGATCTTTAACCGTTCTCGTTTTATATTATCGACCCAACTTAGGGCCAGTTGCCACTGAGTATTTTGTGTGTACTCCGCCCGGGTCTATGTCGACTTTGTGGCCCCGAAACAGTGGTATTATTTTTTATTAAAAAAAAAAAACAAGAACTGTTCAAGATTTTTTTTTTTGCGAGCTTTTAAAAAACAAGCTTTTTTTATAACTTTCAAATATTTCCGTGACGTAATCTCGTAGATATACAGGTTTGAAATCGTAAATTAGGGTCAGATTCGTGGCTTTTTTTATCGAGCCAACTGATTTATATCATGATTAGATTTTTGCCCAGCACTTAGTCATATAGTCTATTTATATTTGTGGATTTCCAGAGGTTTAAAAAAGTTGAAAATGAGTAAAACCTGGCCTTAACAACAGGGTTACTTCCAACGCATTTTTTTTCAAAAGAAAAACGCTTTTAAAGTATTCTAAATTAATACAATAAGTAGTTAAGACTAGATATAATTTAGGTAAATAAAAAACAAATTGGAAATTGAAGTATCACTTCTCTATTTTATGTTAAGTTTTTTGTTGCGTAAACTCGTCATTGAAATGGTTAACAATTCTTGTATCACAACTACATTAACCAGCGATTAATTCTTAATGACAATCTTTTATTCGTTATCCCAACACTATGGTGCCTTCAAATTAGCCGCAAACGAGCTGACGAGTTGCGAAAATGACGCGTTTTTTTTAAATGGAATAACTAAACAACGCGACGGCAGTGCAGCTAGCACACTTTCATCGCACGGCATTTCGCTACTAAATTGAAGGCACCCTTATTTTACTCAGTTTATCATGGACACATCGACTGAAAACGCCGAGCAAAGTGTGGTATCGGTGTAGCATGGCCTAGAACGAACGATCAGAGCTAGACAATAAATTGTAAACCAGTCTACGCTTTGCGGACTATACGGAAGGTTTATGGAGAATGTTCTTTCAAATATAGTCCTGGGTCAGCATAAAACGAATAACTATTCCTACTGAAGCCAGGTTTGTTTACGACTTCCATACAAAATCAGGTTTGTATGTCAATCAGAGTCTGTGTTTCCTGATGCTACAATCTAGGGTTATTAAGTCAAAAAGAGAGAAAAAAAGAGAGCTACAATCTAGGGTTATTAAGTCAAAAGTGAAAAGGTTACTTCTAGGTAAGCGTGCTCCATCGTCGGCCACACCCTTGCTTACCATCAGGTGAGCTAGTGGTCAAAGGCGAAAATATCCGTAATAAAAAAAGGGCAAGTGAGAGTCAGACTCGCGACGGTTCCGTACAAACTTACCTATGAAAACAATGTAATTCCCGAATTGAGTTACGAATATTTTTCAGTTTTCAAATTTTTTCCTATACTTGTGCTATGAGACCTTGCTTCATCAAAAAAGTATATTTTGACACTCTCAAGGGGTGTCGAAATATACGTTTTTTGCGACATAAACGGCCGTATATTTTTTTGGGTAACTTAGAAATTTGATTTTTTCTCAGCTTCAAAGGAGAAAACCTAAATGGTTTAAATTTCGAAATTTTGGAAAGACCTGAGTATATGGTTTAAATTTCAACTTGATACCTTCACGCGTTCTCTAGATAAAGGGTCTTGACAGACAGGCGAGTCTCTCAGAAATATATTCAAAAAAATCGATATGCTGACTCTGCCTTCACTTTATATCTTAGAAAGTATTTTATATGTTCGAGGACTTTTTTAAATTAGAAGCGAAATAAACATGAAATTGTAGTACCCAAATGCAGGTTAGCTAAGACAAGCAAGTCTTTTTTTATTGATAGCTTATATTTCTATAATAAGTTGCCTAAGTCGGTTACCGAACTTGTGAGGGAAAGTTCAAAATCCAGTCAGTCAGCGAGTCCTTACCAAGAAGGCGTATTACGAGGTTAAAGACTACGTTGAAGACTCGCTGGTTTGGCAATGACTACTTCTGCACGTGTTACTTGCCTGGCAGCTCTTTAATTGCATTATTGTTTACTTGTCTATTAACTGGTCTATTAATGATGGAGATCATTCTTTTAACTTCATAATATATATTGATACTTCTTTTTCCTCTTCCTCTCCTGTGACATTGTTTTTGCAATGTTTTTTTATAATATATAAAACATAGCCGACCAATTTTACTAGTAATTTATTATTGTATACATCTTTAATTTATTAAGAGGTTTATTTTTATTTTTGAATAGCTTCTTTTAATAATGTGAATGTGAGAACAATGTAGACTCCGCGGATTCAAGGATTACAATTTTTATTGTGCTTTTAGGTACAAAGCTGACCGATTTACATTGTCATCTCAAATCTAGTAATATTTTAGCATGGAAATATTGAAGAAACAATCACTTTTTTAAAAGAGTAACCTTGGACTTTCTTGCCGGTTCTTCCCCATAGGAAACGACCAATTTGGAACCGTGTACTAGCTTCTGACGTTTTATAAGTGTCCATGTAGGCCTATGTAAAATAAACGATTTTGAGTTTAAGGCAACTTTCCTTGGAAGAAGTTTTTTTTTTGTGACATATCAACAAATTTACTGTTTTTACATTTATTGCTGTACCTGTGCAATAAAACCATGCTTTGTGCCATATCTCAGGATTCTGGTCAACGGGAAGTACCTTATGAATTTTGATTCCTTGAGAGTGTCGAAAACGTATTTTTTTTGCGTTTGGTTTTAGTTTCAACTCGATAGCTCCACTCGTTCTCGAGATAGTCTTGACAGACAGACAGATGGACAACAAAGTGATCTTATAAGGGTTCCGTTTTCTTTTTTTGAGGTACGAAACTCTAAGAAGAGCTAAGAGTATCTATGTTGGACTAAACAACAACGAGTTTCCGTGTTGTTTACTGATGAGGCTCGGATTTGTTTTTTAATCGCATGAAAGGTGATAAAAAAAGCCATTGAAAATATAACCCTAATAACATGTCATTCGGAGATTGTCCGCTACTTTTCTTTTCAATGCTTTCAATCATTTATGTAGTCAGTTCAAGTAAATGTCAGTATTCGTAAAGCTCAACGCAAGACTACTAAGGAGCTCATCGACTTGACGAACAATACCAAGATACATTGAGACATTTGGGTAGGCCGCAGAAGATATTCAAATTGACAGACATACCTACGTTAGAATTACTGAAAAGAAAATAGATAATTTCTTAACACAGTATAAGAAATATATATACACAATTTGCTTACAGATCGGGTTGTATAATATACTAGATTGTGACGATTACTAGTGCACGTAGCTGCATTGAACTCCCCCTATCCCAATTTTATCTCAATTTTATCTCAATGGTGTTTGAAAATAGCGTCGACCACTAATCACTAGGCTATTACCGTTTTCATATCCCTACTGTCTTCACGCGCGTAATCCCATAGCTTCCAGCAAATAACCAAACAATTTCTCGTTTCACAAAATAAATTGGATGTTAAAATTGATTGATGGAAGGTAAATTGAATAAAAGCAGAGATCTACTAGGTACATTTCTGAAATGTAGTCCAAAGATGATTCGTTCGAACAGAACTCATAATTATGACTTTTAACACTATATTGACTGCATGGGCGTACCCAGGAGTGGGTAGGGGTGGGGGCTTCGGCTACTCCCTTTTGATTTTGTTTATGTCCCTACAAATTATCTACTTTTGTCGATAAAAGTTAAGAAAACGAACTTTTTGGTATTTGTAATACAATATGTAAATTTTAAAAACCATGCGGCGCGCCCTATATTAAATGGGCTATACATATATGTAACCTCAATGTACATAGAAAATTCGTTAAAACTATGGGCGATTCTTTCACGTCAGACATCAACTGTATTGATAAAGACTCTAGGAAGTTATTATTACTATTTTAATTTCCGCTAATTTATTTGAATAAGTGATTATAAAAATTGTGATTTGCCCCCCCCCCCTTGCCTAGTACCTGGGTATTATATGCCCATGACTGACAGTATCAAAAGTCATAATTATCAGTTCTGTACGCCAAATAAACCACCACTACAAAACTGAATGTCACGCTAGAGATCGACTAAACTCCTACGTAAGGTCACATAGTTGACCTTTTCGAATAGGAAATTAATGCCAAATGACGGTCAATCCCGACGTGCTGTAGTGGTGTGACATGCCAGACTAAACTTGGTCTAAGTGAAGGTTTAATTATACCCAGTTCCGTCGGGTAATTACTCGTTTCCGCACACGATAATGACGTGATCCGGGTTTTTGGTATTTGTAAAGGCAGAGTTGTGGGTTAGTACATGGTCGGTGACTTCAGTGCACGATGAAATCAACGCCATCTATAATACACCAACCCGCACTGGGCCCGCTTGGTGTATTACGGCCCATTCCCTCTCTTAGAGAGGAGGCATGTGTCCCAGCAGTGGGAACATTAAAAGGCTGATGATGATGATGTGATGATGATAATACAGTGACTGTAGCGTTTTTAGGTACAGCGTAGTTACGTCTAAAAACGCAATTTTTCAGTTGGAACATTTCAAGTGCAACTGATGAAAGAGTTTTATTTATACACTAGCTTTTGCCTGCAGATTCACCTGCGTCAAAGTAGCTTTCTCCATTATAACTTTGAACTCTTGTTTCATCCCTTTGGGAGGTGAATTTTGGAGAATCTTCTACTAGTGCTCGCCTAAGTCATTAAAGAAAACGTCGTGCAAAATTTCACTTTTCAAGTTCTAGTAGTTTCGGTTATGTGTTGATACGAGTATGTCAGTCAGTATCTCCTTTTACTCAAACAGATTAATGCAGAATTAAAATTTCATATACAAATTATTTATCTGGTTCTTTATTTAGGTTCTATATTTGTATTGTTTACAAATTAGAGGCTTATATAGGGTGACTGGTAATTAGTGAACGAAAATTTTACGGTGGATATTCTATGTTCCAAATTATTATTACGAGTATATATATAAATTATATACAATGAAAAAAAAAATAGGACAGGCGATGTACACAGACGAGCACTAGTAGTAGGCTTCTTTTTCGTAGAAGTTTGTAATCTATATAGGGTGACTGGTAATTAGTGAACGATACTTAAACACGTGATTGTAGTCATGATAACAAACAGCTTTTACTATGGGACCAAACCTGAAATCGCGACAAAAAATCTGCTGGTCCGTACATTTAACTTATTTAACTGGTCAAAATGTACTGAACTTGGCTGATTTATTTCGCGATTTCAGGTTTGGTTCCATAGTAAAAGTTGTTTGTAATCATGACTACAATCATGTGTTTAAGTATCTTTTACTAATTACCAGTCACCCTATATAGATTACAAACTTCGATGAAAAAGAAGCCTACTAATAACTACTAGTGCTCGTCTGTGTACATCGCCTGTCCTATTTTTTTTTTCATTGAATATAATTTGTATATATACTCGTAATAATAATTTGAACATAGAATATCCACCGTTAAATTTTGGACGTTTTAATCCCGCGGAGTGTCGATTCGGTACATGAAATAATATCGATTTGTAAAGAGAACATCAAAAAATAAAGTATTTTTTCTTTAAACTCGAATTAATTTACGCATGTATGAAATTAATTTCTTTTAGTAAACGTCAGCTGAGCGAGGCCAATTACCACTCGAGTGAGGTCTTTGTCTAACAGTGAACGTCTTCTGGCTGAAATGATGGTGATGATGATGAATAAATCAGGCGAGATAGTGATCAAACATCTTCATGAGCCTATCAATAATAAAAAAGAATAAAATATCCAAAAATAAAATTTGAAATTGACCAGTAAAGTGATGGCTATAATAGGTAACTTTGACAACTCTTAAAGGCTGGTTCCTATCTTGAAGATCGCACGAAGTCCGCCTTTGTACTTTGTGTTGCATGAAGATTAAATAAATAAATAAATAAGTCCATTGAGTTACAGATATGCATCACGATGATTGTAAAGTGTTAAAAACAAAAAAAAAAAAAACAGACAGTGTGAAACAAAAAGACGATCGCCCTATAATGCGTAGTAACATATTTTCGGTCCTTAATCGAAGTGGGGGCCAACTATTTTGGTTCAACTTGAAAGACGTTCACTGTACAACGTTTTCCGGTCGAAATGATGATGATACTGTTTGAAATATTTACTTTTTACGACTTCAATGTAAAAAAGCAAAAAAAAAAGTCCAAAATAACTTAAATTTCGGAAGTCGATTAAAAACAAGTACATATCTAAACCAAAAGTAAAAGTTCTGAAATTAAAAACACGACATACAATACATTCATCCCGTGAAACTACAACGACACTTTGATTTAAAAGCTTCAACAAATAAATGGTGCAAAGATTAATTTTATGAGTACGGTAACAATGGCTCGGCTTCTTGCAGCTGGGTATTGTGCGAAGGCAGCATTGTGACACGCCACCGGTCTGCTTCGGTTTTATATCGTGCGGACGCATGCCGTGAACATTCTTACTGACCCGAATAACTATGCCCCGGCTGTGCCACTATACTTCCCCAATATCTATGCTTTGCACACGGCATTCCTTTCCGCGCCATTAGTTGAATTTCCAATGTAAGCTACCTTCCGATCGTGCTTTTACTTATATTGTTTTTCAACACGACAACTCGGTTATATTAAACATCGATTCTTTTTACTACGAGCTCTTAATGCGATCAATTTGAGGAACTGTTAAAGAGATGGAGCTATACCGCTCCATTCTCTCTTTCGCTAGCACGTTTGTAATTTTAACACGAAATGGTAAGGCCCCAGTGTGTAATGGCGGTGATGATACATGGAACAGAAATGTGGTTGCTCAAAATGGATCTTGTTAGAATGCTTATAGTCTTTCAAAATGGAATGGAGAGGGCGGTTTTTTTTTTAGGTTGGAAAATCATCCAATGATATCTCCCGCCCTTGAGTGGAGCGAGAGGTAGTGTCAGACTTTTACTGACTAATAACCCACTATTATTCCTTCATTGTCCTTCATATCAGGGCCGTTGGTCCCAGTAGGCTTTGACCCTGCTGGGCCCCTACAGTTTGCTGACAACTCCTTGAAGCGCGCGTGGAGCAATACACACCGTCGACGACTTGGGCTCAGTCCAGACGGTTACTAGATGGTCAAACGGCGAGCTATCCATTGCTCACCGTCCAGAAGAGAGGGCTATGTTTAGAGTTTTATTGTGTGATCCAATCAGAATTGAAGATATCCGCAGGAAAAAAATCAAAATTCGATGCTTAAGTGACGGAATCTCAGCATGTCTTCCAGCTGTAAAGATTTTTCACTTATCCAAGATCCACTTAACCAAGTTTCACTGTATCTATCTACAAATAAATCAAATTTAACATACGCACAATAGATATTACTTGGACCAAAATGGCGATCGACCATGAATACGCAGTAACATATTTTTGGGTCTCAATCGAGGTGGGTGGGTGACCCCAACGAATTCACGGGTTCAACTTATTTGGCGTATACTATACCTACATGTATGACTTCATCGGTTGATTGCCTACCAAGAATTCGGACTGAAATTGAAAACCTTCATGGAAGCGGTAAAAAGGACCAATTCTTGGAAAACTATACGAATATATTGAATTTGTAAAAATATTAATTGCAGAGCACACACAAAAGAAATTTTGATATCTTAACCATTTAACAATAATAAACCGTGTCGAATATTGCCGTTGTATTTTTGTTGGGATTGGGTTTTCAAATGCTTGGACTTTCCTTGCCTGGCCTAGGCACTCTAGGCACAGTCCTCGCTCGAAAAATCACCAAACTCAAGTAGCAGTAAGCAGAATACATTGCTCGCAGAATAGATCGTCAAATTGTGTGTGATGGGGCCGAAAGGTTTTGCCCCTCTAGCCAAGTTCCCACCATTTCGTTTCGATTCTCTTACGACGAACGCCTTGAGATGACGTCAGAACAAAAGAATTGGAGGCGTGGCCAACTTGAGGCGTTCGTCGCAAGAGAATCGAAATGAAGTGTTCGTAATTTGGCGAGGCCTGCTGGAGTGGCGACCGTGATCAGAAGACGTAGCGCTGGAAACACTCCTACGACCGACTACCTGGTGAGAGTCGCTGGAATCCCACGGATGCAAGACGTACAGCAGTAACACACTGCACAGCACTAATCTTTGTAGCGACACTTAGTGGAGGACTATATCCAATAGTGGACGTCTTTCGGCTGAAATGATGATGATGATGATGAACAGTATTGTACATTTTCCAATTTCACTTATTTAAATCCTATTGAAACGAAAAATTCTGATAAGTTTTTTTATTGATGAAAACTAGTGCGTTGATGGTGAGGCGCACTAGTTTATTATGAGCCTATTCACTCTAGCCTTGAGGAGAGTTAAATTATAATCAGACGGGAAGACCGCAGCAGGCTCTGCTCTGTTCCAGTCCCTCGATGTACGCGGTATAAACGATGAGGTGAAACGCTTGGTCCAGACTCCAGACCGTAAAGATTACAACAAGGTAAGGGTGGATACTCGCCGTTCGTCGGGTATAATAATTAGTATTTATAGATGTTTGTAAAAGTTAAAATCTTTGTAGGTATCTAAAATTTAGATATAAAGGTTAACTTGTAGAAATAATTAAAGTTTAAGAAGGATATTTTAAAGTAAGATCAAGTAGGTACAATAATAGAATTTAAATATTGTTTCAAAGTTTTTAAGTACTCTTATAATTCCCTGGGTCCACTGGGAAGCTCGACTTGAGCAGCCGCTGACGTATTTTTCGGAGCTCAAAATATTGTAAAGCCCTACCTAATTAGTTGAAATAGGGTGTCTTAGATTGTATTTTCGTTATTTGGTTTTCACTGTTATTACTATTTCCAATAATATAACAAGAGTAACTTGAAAAGTTTTGTTAGTATCAAATGTATTGAACGTCATTATGTATATTATTTCTCTGCTTTCTTTTATATATATATATACATATATATAAATATATATATTATTTATTGCTTGTATTATATGTATTTTATTAGTTATGTATTGTATATATGTAAATAGTACACCATAAACTACCTGCGTATCTTTTTCTTCTTCTCTGTCAAATCCATCCAAAGGTTGTCTGTAAGAGATCGCTTTTAGCGATAAGACCGCCTATTGTGACACCCTATTAATTTTAAGTTCTTAATGTAATTTTACTTTTTGGTGTACAATAAAGAATACATCTATCTATCTATCTATCTATCTGTTAAAAAGAAAAATGTGTTACCTACAAATATTTTGTAAAATATTCTTTTAAAGTTCTTTTCTCCTCTTTCCTCAATTTGTATAATCTCATTGCATCTATAAGCAACTTTTAGGAACTAAATACTTAGGTTTATAAAATCATACACACACACTACAAAACAAATTTCGTCTACATAGAAAAAATTGATATAATACTCGAAATCTATTTGCTCTACCTGTGGCGAATTTACAAAATTTATGAAATTTACAATGAATTTATGGAATTTACCAATTTGTGGCAAATCACACTGTGACGAGTACAATAACCCTGTTTGTTCAAAATTTCAGAATTTAGATTTAAGCATTTATTTTTGGTTTATAATAATATTAATATTATAAAAGTGAAAGTTAGCGGTTGTGTGTCTGCACGTTTGTTTCATGTTCAAACTCCAACAGCTGAACGGAATGCGATGAAACTTGGTCCATGGGTTGACCATATTTCGGAACAGCAACAGAAAATTATGAGATAATTTTCTACTATCACGCCGGTATAGTCGTTGGTATAGTACGAGGCAAATAAATTGAATCATTTGCTATGGTTACGCGCAGCCCCCCCACTTCGATTGATCCCGAAAATCGGTTGTAATCCTCATCACATAAGTTGAACCATCATGACTATAGCAGCCAGTTTATTATATAAAACAATAAAAAAGCCTAAAACGTATCTTGTTTCACCATTTAAAAATAGCGATACAGAAATATCATAAACTTTTCTTGTTTTAGTCGCTGAATGTACTTAACTGAAAAGTTGTTATTGTTTTTAAAACTAATTTAAAAATGCTACGAAAACTATCGGAACTTGTTTTAGCAAAAATTATAAAGTTAAGAAGAGAGAAAATACGCACAGTTTCTGCCTCTGAAACCTGCATTGTAATCACGTTGCGGAAGTTTCTGTGCACGGTGAATTTGGTTGATCGAATTGTACTGGCCGCTACTCATCATCAGCCTTTTAATTTTCCCACTGCTGGGACTCAGGCCTCCTCTCTAGGAGAGGGAATGGGCCGTTATCAACCACGCGGGCCCAGTGCGGATTGATGTCACATGTTTTCGAATTTTTTGCTTCTAGGACATTTTCTCACGATGTTTTCCTTCACCTTTTTGAGAGCAGTGGTGATAATATAAATTACACGAAGTAATGTGCCTGGCTGGGTTTGAACCCGCGACCTACAACTCGTAAGTCGGGGCCGTTACCACTCGGCCACCACTGCTCTACTGGCTGCTAAATAATTCCTAATAATATTCATAATCCTTTCATCAGTCTGTTGACTGCCCGTGATGTAACAGTCAACGCCATTCAAATCACAGTAGCAAGTCGCCAACGGACTTGAAATTAGCACTCAAACTATTCGGAATTTGTTATACCAGTTTGCGTTAAGAGCGAAAAAGTTCAGCCCCACTAATCATACGGCAAAGACGATAATGCAGATTACAATGTGTGAGGCAGCTTCAAAGTGGAGAAGAGGAAGACTAAAATATACGGAAAAGATCTTTTCGGGTTATTTTTTTTTTTTTTTTTTATGGTAGGTAAAATCATCCAATGACAAATCCCGCCCTTGGGCGGAGCGGGAAGTAGTGTCAGACTCTTACTGACTAAAAACCTACCCCGTTCCTTCGTAGCCTATCGTGCCGGGGCCGAGCATTCCTTTCGGAACTAACCCATGACCCCAGTAGGCTTCGACCCTGCCTGCCTGCAGTTAGCAGGCTGGGCCTCTTCGGTGTGCTGACAGCTCCTTGAGGCGCGCGGGAACAGAACGCGCCGTCGACGACTTGGGCTCGGTCCGGTCGGTTACCGGACGATCGGACAGCGTGCTACCCATTGCACGCCGTCCGCAAGCCCGCGCCTACGGTGGCCGGAAATCGGGATCGGAATCCCGGCGGCGGCTGGGGCGAGCGCCCCGTTGCCTCTGCCTGATGCGGTCGGCCTCCTCCTTTGCTAGCATTACTGCTTCGCAGAAGGAGGCGACCGCCTGCCATCCCTCCTCACTACGGACCATGGCCTGAACCAAGGCCCGGCGAGAGAGATCGCTGCCGCCGATCGCCCCCACGAGGACACGGCGATGCTCCGCCCAGGCGGGGCACACCTCTACAGTGTGCTCCACCGTGTCCTCCGGGTGTTCCGCACAGTGGCGACACCCGGGCGAATCCTCCGCACGAATCCGGAACAGGTACTTAGCGAACTTTCCGTGTTCGGTAAGCACCTGCGTCGTGCGGAAGTTGAGAACGCCGTGAGGTCTTTCCAACCACGCCCCAAGGATGGGCCTTATCGCCCCAATTGTGGCGCGCCCCGAACGAGGTTGCGATAGTCGCTGACGCCATTTCGCCATGAGATCCCGCCGGAGCTCCGTCCGCCATGCCTCGACTTGTCGTGGCCGCGGAATTTCGCCCCGGCGTTGCATCTCCATGCGCTTGTCGTGCATGTGTGCAAGGACTGTTGCCTCCAGATCCCACGGCGGTTGGCCAGCAAGGAGGGTCGCCGCCTCGCGGGAGATCGTTCGGTACCCTCGCACCATGCGTATTGCCATGACCCTCTGGCACGCATTCAGCTGGGCTCTCGGTTGCTGTGTCAACGTCAGTGCCCACACCGGAGGCCCGTAGAGGGCCATGGACCGAACGATTCCCGCGTAGAGCTTCCGGCAGGAGGCGTCTGGTCCCCTGAGGTTGGGCAGGAGCCGCCCGAGAGCAGCCCCGGTCCGATTCAGTTTGGGAGCCAGACGTCGGAAGTGCTCCTTGAAGTTCCACCAGCTGTCGAGTACGAGTCCCAGGTACTTCATCGTCGACCCGACGCTGATGTGAACCCCTCCTACCGTTAGCTGGGAACCCGGTGGTGGCGCACCCCGAGGGCCGTGGAAACACATGGCCTCGGACTTGTGCAGTGCCACCTCGAGTAAGATCTTTTCGGGTTTGATTTTGGACAAAGCTTGGATACTCGTAAAGGCGTTTGCCTACAACACAACTATCACTGGCAACAATCAGCATGGCTGGCAATGGCAATGGCAATTCAGAGACATTTTAGGGTAGAATAACGATTGGGAGAGTGTAACATCTCACAATTATATTGGCCGGTCGGGTCACCTGACTAGACCCTTGCTAGCCAGGTCCACAGACCCTGTAAGGGATAAGAAAAACCAACATTCAAGAATGGAACTTACTACCGCAAGAACTATAGATTGAGTTGATCTTCAGCATGTCCAGGACGATTTTCACGGAGTTCATTTGTTAAAAGAAAGCTTTACAGAAGATTAACTTTCAAAAGAAATAAAAGATTTATTTCAATCAAATTATCATTACTCTGATATCTGAATTTCATTTTATTTGAAGATACAAAATAATATTAATTTCTATATAAACCAATTGTATCTAAACAAATTGCGTTATCAAAAAAAGATCGAATGAAAAGAAGTTTTTCAAGTGAATAGTAGAACTTTTAATGATGTGTGTCCAAGTCTCTTTTAATGATGAGTTTTTATTTAAAGCTAGGATTTAAAGGAGGTGAACTCTATACACAAAACCTCAGAAGGCAGATAAAAAGAGGCGGGACTGCGTCAGGACGCCGTCCTACAAAGTGTCATTGGGGTTATTATCTTGTACGACTGAGAGAGATGGAGCTATACAGGATGAGAAGCACCATCCCTTTCTCGCAACGGGACAATGATAGCTCTAACAATTCATAGTACGGTCCCTGATCAAAACACGTCTGAGACTAATGACGACGACGCGAATTTTTATGGCAGTTTCCGTTCTTCAGGGACTACTATTTGTTCACAGATATCCGTTGAATTTTCACTCTAAAGGCCGCTATAAAAGTTTAAACGTCTAAACTGTGTAGGTACCGAAGGGATTTTATGTGTTTTGCTTTCCCTTTTTTGATGTTATTAAAGTAGGAAGAAAACGCTATCGCTGGCAAAAGATATTCTGAGAGCTCACAGCTTTAATTTAAGTACATATTAAATAAAACGTTAATGAATAATTTTACACTTCAAACTTCTATAATTTTAACATTTTTGATTTTTGTATCATCTTCTTGTATATCATTACAAACATAATTGGTAATGTTCTTTGGAATAGTTAGTCTAGCTCAGGTGCTTAGTACGTATATGACCAAATAAACGTAAATGAATCAAGAGGAGTTAGGTATATTTATGAATTAAGTATATTCTCAAATCATTCATCGAATAAATAATTGCGGCGAGTAAATTTAAATGAGAAGTGATAAATAATTAACTAAGAAATTAATCAACAACAATAAGATTTGTGCAAAAGATTTGTGAAAAATGATAAATTAATTACTGATTGTGAACACAAATGTTCACAATCAGTAATTAATTTATCATTTTTCCAAAATTTAAATGCTTATCTGGTCATTTGTGCGCATCTCATTTCCAAGGGATTGCTGTGTCCAACGCAAGGTCATTGATCCACCTTGTGTCTGCCACCACATTAATTGGGAAGCTTACCATCGCTGCCTATTTCAGTACCGATGGTCGTCGCTTGACCCTTTTTTATACCTAATAGATTTTGTCCAGCCACGTATAAAACAATTAAAACGAATATTAGATTATTTTTTGTATATTAGTTTGTATATTACCTTTTAAGTTTGTATATATTATTAAATTTTTAGTTGGTATTGTTCAAGCTAGTGAAAAAACTTGTATTGTTGTTCTTTTAATATTGATTTTGTATAATTTCACCAAACTGTATCTCTTATTAACTAGTAATATGTGGAAACGTAGTGGATTGTTCATATACTAATAGCATACTGTGTATTTAGAAATTATATATTATAATGTACGACTGTTTATTTTCCAAATAAAATAAACAAAATAATATTAGTCATAGTCATAATAGTAGGTAAGAGATTCTTACTAACAAGTCATAAATATTATGTTACATTATAGTCAACAATTAATTACAAACACACACACACACATTAATAATACACGGCATATAAGTTGAACCTATGTGGCGATCGACCTTCAATTCGCATTAACAGATTTTTGCAGGGCTACAAGCAATAGCAACGACGGCCATTTTAGTTCACCTTATTAGCCGCGTACTATACTAGCTACACTATATCCAAATAAAAAAAACTTTTTACAAAAAAAATATAACCGACTTCAATGTAAAAAAACACAAAAAAGTGCAAAATAACTTTAATTTCGGTAAGTACTTGTAGTAGGTACCCGTCAGCCAAACTTAAATAGATACCTTCCGCCATTCGGTTCCGTCATCAAATATCATGATAATTCTATTAGTACCAAACACGGCTAGAATACGCTGATTTATTACATAACTCCGTTTCTTACCTACCTCCCGGCTTTATCATTAGGTCAGTTCTCTGTTACCCCATCCTCTTCTTCCTTCACTCAGTCACCGACTACATGTAAAAACAAAGTAATTTTACTTGTTACGACAGTTCCGCTATGATTTTTGAAGAGTTCCGTTCTATATCGTCGAAGTTCATCATCACAATATATCGATAAAAACAATATTTCTATGGGACCAACTCGGGACTATAAACTATCAACCAAAATAATAATTTTCAAAATCGGTCCAATATTGATCAAGACATCGGTGAACATGGATAGATAGATAGATGTATTCTTCACAAACAACAGTTCTGCTTTGAAATTTTGAAGAGTTTCGTTCTATATCTTCAAAGTTCATCATCAGATCAAAAAGATATTTTTATGGGACCAATTCGGAAAAATAATCTTTCAATCAAAATAAAATTTTCGAAATCAGTCCACAATTGCCTGAGATATCGGTGAACATACATAAAAGAAAAATACATACAGCCGAATATAGAACCTCTTCCTTTTCGAAGTCGGTTAAAAATAACGGTCGGTATTACTTCAAATTCTTATTTCCTTTCAAAGCCACGGCCTTGAACACATTCTACTCAAATATTCGATTCAACAGCTTTTAATTGTAGATAGATTGTGTTTTGAGGGTTTCGTACCTTAAAGGAAAAATAAATCTGTACAAGATTATCCGCCATCTTTTACAAATGCTTTACTCGAAAGCTTTAGATGTAAGTGTTAACGTAGCACTAATGTTTTGACGCTTAGTAACCTCAACTGTAAAATGATTACGATATATATAAATGTATATTGTATATATATCTGTGTATATATATATATATATATATATGAAGTGAAGAAAAACATCGTGAGGAAACCGGCATGTCCTAGAACCAAAAATTCGATGTGACATTCACCAACCCCCCTTACAGTGTAGTATAATTGTAGTTTGTAACTAAACGCAAACAAAAAGAGAGAAATTTGAAATTTGGATACTAAATATGGGTTTCTATATTTATTTATATATTTACACTTTATTGTACACCAAGATTACAATATATATATTTATTGGGTTAGACTGTAGTTGCGTAATTAAAAATACCTTGTAAAGAACAAGGTATTTTTTCACATTTTTTTATTTTAAGTTTTCTGTCAAACATTTTACACCAGCAGCCTTTGGGTTAATCACACCCAAAAAGAAACAATGCGTTCCGAATACAATATAATAATACTTTCAAAGTGCATATTCGCCAAAACACACACGATTATTTTGCTACTATGTGTAAAAAAGTGGTGTCGATAATACGCTGAGTGGGGGTAACACCAACAGCACCATGAGAGTATTTGCTGAAAGGGTAGAGGGGCCCATGTATAGTTTTATCAAGCTACATCTATAAATACATACATATATAAAAGCGAACTAACACTCACGGATTAAGGGTATTACATTGCTCAATGACCTTAAAGAATTTACCTCTACACTAGTAGAGAAGAATTGACCTCTACACAGGCATTGCAGGGGGTGCTGCGCGCGGGGTGTTAATACTGATTCGATTTTTTCTTGCTTACTTATCGATATTCAATGAAATTAGAAAAAAAAATCAATACAAGTTATTCAATTTATCGTAACATATATTTTGGTATTATTTAATTATTAGAGCCGTTTTCGAGAAAATATGGAATTAATGTTCATAAAAGGCCTATTTACCAGATTTTTTTTCTAGAGTTAGGGTATTTTTTTGAGAAACGTAATCAATACAATTTATTAGTAATGGCCTTAAGTATCCCCTTCATTTTTTATATGGTAATCATACATAAGGAATAATCTATAAAGTTCAATCAACCTAGGTGTTTTTTTGGATTTGGGCGATGTAATCCTCTTAATCAGGAAATCTCTAAAAATATAACACCTACAAACTTAAAAGGCAGGAAGGTTCCTTTTATGATGTAGACATCTTCTAAGAACGGATTTTACGTAACTCCATCCCTAAGAGGTATTTTTGTATACTCTTAAATTGTATTTGCCAAAGCCCACTAATGTCTGGAATATAATAATAATAAATAAATAATAATAATCTAATTTCTTATTAATCACTAACACAACGCCTCAGTAGCCGATACATAAAAGTTGTTTTTTCAATATCTTTTCAATAAGTAAGTAGTACTTATTTTTGAAACTAGTGACCATTCCAGAATTTTTTTAAACAGACAATTTTTTATTCTAAAATTATAAAAAATTACGCAAAAAAATATTTTTTTTTTGCAATACTCTACCAATCTAGTGTGTCGATGCCTATATTATTTACCAACAATTACGATAGGCAACTTAAAAAAAAAAACTGTTTGAATTATTAAAACTTAGTTTTCCAATGAATATAATGTCTAAGGGCGTCTTGTTACATATTGTACTTATATAGATTCAGGTCATTAACTCCAGACGGAATTACATTTGACAACAGACATTGTTATAAGTAATGTTTGTTCTTAAAAGGGTATTAGGTATCAAATAATCCATAACTTTGGATCCCAAAATTATAAACCTATTGTAATCTCTACGAGCGTAGACGAAACCCTATTTAGGTAATAGGTTTGTTTGAAATATTTAGTTGACACTTCGCGTGCCACAAGGGCTGGCTTTTACCTTGGTAGGAGATTAAGCGTTGCCATACAACGTGGCAATTCCGCCAGTTACAGGGCACACTTCCAGGCGACAATTATAGCAACATGGAGAAATTGTTGACGCTATATTTTAGTTAAGAGTCTTTAGTATTCATATAGTTTTAGATAAATGTTTTTATTTTTCTTTTTCTTCCTTATGTAAAGAAATATATTTTTTCTATTGCTTGTTTTAAAACAGAAAAAATAGGTAAAACTCTAAAAAGTTAAGTTAACAATCGGCAAAATTAAAGTAGCAATGTTTCTCCTAGAAATGTTCTTGCCACTGGTAAATATCTTACGGCTATACAACTTTTCTACAAATTCCCATACGTTGCTCTTTGTCCCTTTCAACCTCACAAACAAAAATAGTAAATTGTGATAAATTTAATCCATTCTGAAGACCCGCGAGCTCTAAACGCGATCTAATTGATGACCTAAACTGTACTGTTAAGGGGACGGATTTACAACATTATTTTTAGTATATGCGAAATCAGAATATAGCTTGTTTAGAAGCCCCACTAGGGAAGAGCATCGCCGTGTCCTCGTGAGGGCGATCGGTTGCGGTGATCTCCCGCGCTGGGCCTTGGTTCAAGCCTTGGTCCGGAGCGAGGAGGAGTGGCAGGCGGTCGCCTCCTTCTGCGAAGCAGTAATGCTAGCAAAGGAGGAGGCCGACCGCATCAGGCCACGGCGCTCACGCCGCAGCCACCGCTGTAATTTCGATCCCAATTTCCGGCCACCGTAGGCGCGGGCTTGCAGACGGCGGGCCATAAGTAGCTCGCTGTCCGTCCGTCCGGTAACAGACCGGACCGAGCCCAAATCGTTTACGGGGCGCACTGTTCCCGCGCGCCTCAAGGAGTCGTCAACAAACCGTAGGGGTTAGTAGTACCCAGTAGGGTCGAAGCCTGATCTAGGGCTCTGGGGAGGTATGAAAATGCATACCAAGGCCCTGGATTCAAGTCAAGGAAGGAACGGGGTAGGTTTTTAGTCAGTAAGGGTCTGACACTTTCTCCCGTTCCATGGATATCATTGGATGATTTAACCTACTTTAAAAAAAAAACCCTTGAGCGGATAGTAATTAGGTTCCCACATTAAAATATAATATTTTGGTCGTAATTTTTTCGATGCACGCCTTGCTGACTGCGGATTTCATTAATATCGGTAGCTGCCAACTCTGCGGCGAGTTTGATCAGATCAGGTAAAATTTATCAATTTTAATCCGTTTATGTTATGTATAGTTTATAATATAAAGTACCTATATATAGTTGTATAAAAATTTATATGGTACCCAGGTGACCCAGTGGCTCCAATTTTCAAGATGTAGGTGGCGGGTTCAAACAGGTTGGGTTTTGCGCATTTTTTGTAATTTATTTAATCACCATTGCTCTTAAAACGGCGAAGAAAATCGGCATGTCCTAGAGCCAAAAATTTGACAACATGTGACAGTTAACCCGCCCTGGACCTGAGTGGTGGTTTATGGCCCTCTGCTAGAGAGGAGGTTTGAGTCCCGGTAGTATATTATAAAGGAACATTATAAAACTGATTCTGCTAAGTATTTAATAATATTTAAACTGTTCAACATTATTTTTAGTGTATGCGACATCTGAATATAGTTTGTTCAGAATCTATAAGTAACTGAATTGATTCCAATAATTTTTACACCATGTTATTTCGGACAGCGAGCAATGGGTAGCTCCGGTAACCAACCAGACCGAGCCCAAGTCGTCGAGGGCGCGTACTGTTCCCGCGCGCCTCAAGGAGTTGTCAGCAAATCGTAGAGGCCCGGGGTCGAAGCCTACTGGGGCCAAAGATCGGCTTCTGAAAAGGAGGCTTGGAGCCGGTATGAAAAGCCGGTACGAAGGAATGGGGTAGGTTTTTAGTCAGTAAGAGTCTGACACTATCTCCCGCTCCGCCCAAGGGCAGGGGATATCATTGGATGATTTTCACACACCATAAAAAAACACCATAATATATAATATTTTTTCAAAAAAGTATTTAAAAATAGTGACCTTTTTGCACCGAAAAATAGCACGACATAGGTCACCGCAGGTCATAGCGGGCTTACCGTCCCGTAAACATCCGGACAAAGCCCAGGTCGTCAACGGCGCGCACTGTTCCCGCGCGCCTCAAGGAGTTGTCAGCAAACCGTAGAGACCCAGCCTGCTAGCTGCAGGCAGGCAGGGTCGAAGCCTACTGGGGCCAAGGGTTTGCTTCCGAAAGGAAAGCCCGGCCCTGGTATCTAAGGCCACGAAGGAACGGGGTGGGTTTTTAGTCAGTAAGAGTCTGACACTATCTCCCGCTCCGCCCAAGGGCGGGAGATGTCATTGGATGATTTTACCCACCACCAAAAAAAAAAAAGGTCATAGCGGGCTTTAAGCGCCAGCGCAAAGCTGCGTTTAGTAGCAAAACAACCCTTCAGTCACCCGGTCTGGTAACCATGTATTTGGGCGGACAAACAGGTAACATACCAAGCTTATAACCTTGTGATTTTTCATGATACGTTATGAAATTTTGTAAATAGATTCTTTACATAAAAGTACTTGACACGAGTTTCGGCTTTCACATTATCATCTTCCTGCCCTTGTGCCGTTTTATTTAGGGTCGGCGCAACACGTATTTTCTTCCATTCTGTCCTGTCACTCGTCACTCTATCACTAACTCTCTTTTCTTTCAAATCACTCCTCACACAATCCATCCATCTCTTCTTTGGCCTCCCTCTCTCTCTCCATCCATCCATTTAAACTCATAACTCTTTTAGTAACATGCGTTTCATCCCTCCATGTGTTTCGACTTTTGCATATTGTACTAAAAATAATGTTATATTGTAGTCTGACTTTATTGTTATGTAGTTTTTGTCTACGTGAATTTACTTGCTCTCAATTTATTTTAAGGTGGTCTCAATTAATTAAAAAAATAGGGTAGAGTAGGGTAGAGTAGTGTAGAGTAGGGTAGAGTAGGGTAGAGTTGTTAGAGTAGAGCGGGAGCGAAGCCGCAGGCAAAAGCTTGTATATATATATAAAACGTACGTTTTAGTTACACTATTTATAACACAAGAGCGGCTGAACCGATTTGACAGAAAATTAATGGGAAGGTGGGTTAGAAACAGGAGAAAGAAATAGGATATTTTTTAACCCGCTAAGTAAAAAAAAATCAAGAGGCTGCTCATTTATACCAATAAACCAATAGGCAAAACCGCAGGCAAAAACTAAGATAAAATAAATGCCAAACTCAAGCAGTTTTCAAAAAAGGAGTGAAAGAACACTATCTCTCTATTTCGTCATAGTTGCTTGTTATATGTATGTATTATTATATATTGTTAATCATTATGTATTATTGCTATAGTTATTCTATTATATGTATGTATATATTTATGATATTAGGTATATCTTTTTATTGTATATTTTAATTTCTGTTTTGTTTGTACTTTCTTTTTTTTTCCTATTACTCTTACACACAGTGTCTTCATCTCTTTATTTTCCAACTCTCCTTTCGCAGGTATGCTGGAAGAGATTTCTGTAGAAATAAGCATTACCTTTGTACCTATTTTTCTGTTTCCTTCTTCTTTTCTTTTATCTTAATATTTGTGTGTACATAAAATCTTAAATAAATAAATAAATAAACTGTACATACAAATGTTATGTAACATACCTACTATGGACAATTTACGAGTATGACAACCCTGTTGCGGCGTTGGTTCAATTATAGGCTTTTACGTACCGCACTTAACGTTAATATTATTGAACAGTGTATACCTATACACAATAATAAAATATAAGAATTTCGTTAAACCATAGCCTTTTTCAGCCAGCCTTTCGGTTTTTTACAGGATGAATTTTGGAGAGTGTGCGCGGGAACTGCTTGATTTAATTCCGCCATCTCTGTTCTACCATCGGACAACCCGTCGTACGGCGAATATCCACCCCTACGTTGTTCTCTGGCTGGGGTCTCTGAATTCTGGCTGGGGTCTCTGAATGCAGACCCGTGGGGACGCCCATACAAGATGGTTCGGGAGAAACTCCGTCCATGGGCTCCCCCGCTGACTCAAAGTCTCCGGCCCGAGCTCGTGGAGGGTGTGGTCAGCACTCTGTTCCCTACGCGGGGGGTACACTCCCCCCCGCCCATGGCTCCGCCAACACCGGCATTACCTGACGTGGACCACGACGACGACGTTCCAGAGGTGACCGAGGTAGAGATGAGAGTGGCGGTACAAAGGCTAAGTGCCAAGAATACCGCCCCAGGACCCGACGGCTTGCCTGGGAGGGCCTGGGTCCTGGCCATGGAGGCTCTTGGGCCTCGATTGAGGGGGCTCTTCAGCGCATGTTTGGAGAGAGGCCAGTTCCCACTTCGCTGGAAGACGGGAAAACTGGTCCTCATAGCGAAGCCGGGGCGCCCTGTGGACTCTCAGTCCGCGTACCGGCCCATTGTGCTGCTCGACGAGGTGGGCAAGCTCTTTGAAAGAGTAATTGCAAACCGCCTCGTCACGCGCCTTGCACGAGTGGGGCCGGACCTTTCGGACGGACAGTTCGGATTTCGCAGAATGCGCTCCACGGTGGACGCCATCATGCGCGTGCGAGCCCTCACGACGGGGGATGCGGTATCCCAGGGCAAGTGTGTCGTGGCAGTGTCCTTGGACATTGCCAACGCCTTTAATTCCCTGCCCTGGAGTAGCATTGGAACGGCACTCCGGTACCACCGGGTGCCCGACTACCTCTGTCGTGTAATCGAGGCCTACCTGTCGGAGAGGTATATCATTTACCCCGGTCACCAGGGAGAGTGGAAACGTCGAGAGATGTCGTGCGGTGTTCCGCAGGGATCGGTACTGGGACCACCCTTGTGGAACATCGGGTACGACTACGTGCTGCGCGGCGACTTCCCCGACGGGGTCAGCGTGGTCTGCTACGCGGACGACACGTTGGTCCTAGCACGGGGAGAGTCGTACCGGACGGCGGTCGAACTAGCGACACGCGGGGTTGCGATAGTCGTTGATAGGATCCAGCAGTTGGGACTCGAAGTGGCATTTCACAAATCCGAGGCCATGTGCTTTCATGGCCCTAGGGCCATGAAAGCACATGGCCGCCAGGTGCCGGGTGCGCCACCACCGGGTTCCCAGCTAACGGTAGGAGGAGTTCACATCAGCGTCGGGTCGACGATGAAGTACCTGGGACTCGTCCTCGACAGCTGGTGGAACTTCAAGGAGCACTTCCGACGTCTGGCTCCCAAACTGAACCGGACTGGGGCTGCTCTCGGGCGGCTCCTGCCCAACCTCAGGGGACCAGACGCCTCCTGCCGGAAGCTGTACGCGGGAATCGTTCGGTCCATGGCCCTCTACGGGGCTCCGGTGTGGGCGCCGTCGCTGCAACAGCAGCCGAAGGCCCAGCTGAATGCGTGCCAGAGGGTCATGGCAATACGCATGGTGCGAGGGTATCGAACGATTTCCCGCGAGGCGGCGACCCTCCTTGCTGGCCAACCGCCATGGGATCTGGAGGCAACAGTCCTTGCACACATGCACGACAAGCGCATGGAGATGCAACGCCGGGGCGAAATTCCACTGCCACGACAAGTCGAGGCATGGCGGACAGAGCTCCGGCGGGATCTCATGGCAAAATGGCGTCAGCGACTATCGCAACCTCGTTCGGGGCGCGCCACAATCGAGGCGATAAGGCCCATCCTTGAGGCGTGGCTGGAAAGACCTCACGGCACTCTTAACTTCCGCACGACGCAGGTCCTAACGGAACACGGAAAGTTTGCCAAGTTCCTGTTCCGGATTCGTGCGGAGGATTCGCCCGGGTGTCGCCACTGTGCGGAACACCCGGAGGACACGGTGGAGCATACTGTAGAGGTGTGCCCCGCCTGGGCGTGTCCTCGTGGGGGCAATCGGCGGCAGCGATCTCTCTCGCCGGGCCTTGGTTCAGGCCATGGTCCGGAGTAAGGAGGGATGGCAGGCGGTCGCCTCCTTCTGCGAAGCAGTAATGCTAGCAAAGGAGGAGGCCGACCGCATCAGGCAAAGGCAACGGGGCGCTCGCCCCAGCCGCCGCCGGGATTCCGATCCCGATTTCCGGCCACCGTAGGCGCGGGCTTGCGGACGGCGTGCAATGGGTAGCACGCTGTCCGATCGTCCGATAACATACCGGATCGAGCCCAAGTCGTCGACGGCGCGTTCTGTTCCCGCGCGCCTCAAGGAGCTGTCAGCAAACCGTAGAGGCCCAGCCTGCTAGCTGCAGGCAGGCAGGGTCGAAGCCTGCTGGGGTTAAGGGCCGTTTTCTGAAAGGAAGGCTCAGCCCCGGCATGATAGGCATGAAGGAACGGGGTAGGTTTTTAGTCAGTAAGAGTCTGACACTACTTCCCGCTCCACCCAAGGGCGGGACTTGTCATTGGATGATTTTACCTACAAATAAAAAAAAAAAAAAAAAAAAAACCCTACGTTGTTGAAACCTCTACGGTCCGGACTAAGCGTTTGCTTCGTCGTTTATACCGCGTACATCGAGGAACTGGAACAGTTTGCCGGCTGCGGTCTTCTTGTCCGATTATAATTTAGGTGTCTTCAAGGCTAGAGTGAATAGGCTCTTAATAAACTAGTGCGCCTCACTATCAACGATTGCATCACTGCTTACCATCAGGTGGGATCGCAGTCAAGCACTAGTTTATATATATATATAAAAAAACATGCATCCTGTTAAATAGCAAACTGTTTAAATCGTAAGAGCATACTGTATCAGGCAGGTATACTAGCATTTTTTGCCCTTCCTGCTACGGAGGTCGTGAGTTAGATTCTCACACAAGACAAATGTTTGTGTAATAGAAAACGGTCATTTGTACTGAGTTTCGGTGTAATTCATCTGTAATATGTATGCATTTAGAATATATAATTCAAAGATTCAAAGCATTTTATTTCAAATAAACCATTTTACAGGCACTTTTGATAAGTAAAGAGTTTATCAGTTGTCTAGTACTAATAGCACAAGCTCTGTTTAGTTTGGAATTAGATGGCGTTGTATGAAAGGCGTGGAATATTATATAGGGTGATTGGTAATTAGTGAATGATACTTAAACACGTGATTGTACGAGTAGTTATGATAACAAACAACTTTTACTATGGGACCAAACCTGAAATCGCGAAAATCTACATTATCATGACTGCAATCACGTGTTTAAGTATCATTCACTAATTACCAGTCACCTTATATACATATTATATTATATTTGTATCATAAAGGTATACTTACATTTTATTGTTGCGCAATAATTTATCTAACCGCTTCGAAGCAGGACTATAAGCAGTTCTTTAGTCAAGCTATAAAATCAGCATAATATTTTGTAATTTTAGGTACGGCGAATCTGGCGAGTTGCCAGATTCAATTTAATCTTTGTACTGCGCGTTCCGTTGTGGTCACTTCTCCCGTGCCCGGCTGCCTCGCTCCATGCTCACAACTCCCCGATCTACTCATGGAATTAAATCCTTATCGTGCGCACTTCGCTGAACATCTTCCAACTTTACACCGCCATAATGAATTAATAAATCGCGAACGCATTGTGCAGTGTATCGAGACAAGTACTAGTTACAACGATCTAGTTACTAGTTCGCTCTAGGTACAACAACTAGTTACTAGTCAACGGGAAGTGCCATATGAATTTTGATTCCTTTGAGAGTGTTATAATTTACGTTTTTTTGCGACATAAACGGCCGTATCATATTTTTTTCGTAAAACTTTGAAGTTTGATTTTATTACAGCTGCAAGGAAACGCAGACTTGAGTTTATTGTTTTAATTTCAACTCGATATCTCCATACAAACCATTTACTCAAATGAAATTTTGTACACAGATTCTTTACATAAAAATACTAGACACGTGTTTCGGGCTTCGCATAATAATACTAAAAATAAGGTTGTATAATAATACTAGTAGACCCTACAGATGTTGTCTGAAAACTGGATTTTTTTCAGTAAAATAATTGGGCACCCTTGCTACGCCACCGGGTCTAGTTGTATTTCAACCCCTAAAAAAATTCATTTAAATTGGTCATGACGTTCATAAGTGTTACTATAAAGATAAATAAATATTTTCCGACAGTCCCAAAGATTTGTAACGTCCGTGTAAAGCCGGAGCGAATTACTAGTTTAGAAATAAACGAGAACACAAGAACAGAAATCCTTATCGTTATACTCGTTATACCATTGTTCATTTATATAGTTGTGTATGTATAATGCATCATACTGACAGATTACGCCTTAAATACATTTGCGTATTAGATTAATTGGCTTAATTAATGTATTACAGTACTTCGAGGGCCAAACTTGTATGTGTAATAGGTATAACTGCGTCGCGACCCGAACGAAGGGCGCGCAGTAATTTGCGACTAAAACTTGTGAGCGCAATCCCAATTCTCCCAAAGTAAGTACGCGATAATTTGACAAGTTCAAAGTATCATTTAGACACTCGTGTCATGTAACAGATGGTGCTAGTGGTAAATAAATCAGAACCCGCCTAAAACCCTGAGTGACTCGGTCGTTAAGGCTCGCCGTACACAAGTGTGGAGAACTTAGTCAGTCTTAGTAAAGTTTGGCTATTAGTTTTCAGCCGCATGCAAGACATAATAATAAACAGGCCTTAGAGCACTGCATTTTGATACAGATTACTCATTAGGCATGTTATTATCGCTGTATTCATTTTAATATATACATATAAAATTATATTATTAAATAATTTGATAATAGATAGTAAAACCAAACTTTATTTTTTATATACTATACTTACTTCACATACTTTACTTTATATTGGGTCTTTATCTTTACAACCGTCGTACTATTTAACTATACACTTTGAACTGTAACATCTTCAGATTGATTTGAAACTATAAGTTCAAATATATTTAAAATTCTAATTTTTGGAAATGGAGTTCAATTAAAAAAAAAACCAAAACCTAAAGAAACAAATGAAACAAATTTTTGAAAAGGAAAATAACATACCCTAGTTGGAAGTTAATTTGAACTTATAGTTCTTTCTGACCACTATTTCACCTGATGATATGTGATGATGTGGTCGATGGTGGAGCACGCCAAATTCTAAGTTAATCTGAAGATATTAGAGTTCAAAGTGCGTTGTTTTTTAAAACGTCAATTTCTTACGTTTACCGTCAAAACGTATTTTAATGCAAGTGTGCAGTTTTGTCATTGCACTCATGGCAGCAACTACTCATGGAGGTGTGTTAAATATTATATTTTTTTGGGTTTTATATTTATTAATAAAATATCGTCTAGCGGCAGGAAAAAAATATATATACAATACTAGCTAACCCAGCAAACGTTGTTCGGTCTCATAAATTAATAAACAAAGAAAAAAGCTTAGGGTGAGACAACCTACGACTCTCTCAAACTCATCAAATGTACACAAAAAAAAAAAAAAACATAAAAATCGGCCAAGCAGTTCCAGAGGAGTTCGATGATAAACACTGTGATACGAGATTTTTGTACCAATACATTATTAGATTTAACTTAGGCACGTCACATTTATAAGCATCTCTTTTTATACAGGAGTGAACAGCCTTATGTTGCTAAAATAGTTACATACAACATACTATGTATGGACTTCATACATCAGTACAAAGGTACTTGAGGTAAATTCGAAATTTTAAGCTTTAGAAAAAGATTGCCAAATTCATACGAGTACCCGAGACAGTGAACTACTTTTTTATTTTTAGCATATTCTGTCCCTCTGCTGGGCAAAGGCCTCCCCTAATTCAAGTTGTTTTTTTAGTTTTTTATTTGTATGAGTTTGTTAAACTGTGATATACGTGTTGATTTGGAATTTTCTACACAAAAAGTAAGTACTACTATAATTCCCGCAAAAACCAAAGAAGAAATATTGGTATAGTTTTAGTTAGTATAACTCTGACAAGCTTTTTCTCTAGAGGGGGTCAAGTCATTGGATGTATCACACCTAAAAAAATATTTTTAAAGATAATTTTGCACCATAATATTATATATTCCACAATTATCACACAACGCCGTCTAGTCTCAAGCTAAGCAGAACTTGTGTTATGAGTACTAGACAACTGATAAACATACTCATAAATTTCTAAACACATAAATATTATAGATAAATTACACCCAGACACAGAACAAATGGCCGTGCTCATCTCACAAACATTTGTCCTGGATGAAAATCGAACCCACGACCTCTGGCATAGCAGTCAGGGCCACTAACCACTAGACTAACAGGCCAGTCAATTAATTTATTAAAGTAATGATAATTATACAATTAACAATTTTAAGTACCTACATACGACAGTCCTCGTCATCAATATAAAATATTTAGAACTGCTCAAGAAGATTCTAATGAGCCCAAACTTGATGGGTTTACTAGTAGACGTTAAAAAGTTCCATCAGCCACCTCCCAGTTCTAGCATCAGGTCCTTGTCATCATGAAAAATGTATAGAAAAGACGAATCCAATGAGCTCAAATTTAATGGGTTTACTAACAGGCATTCCAAAGTTCCATCGGCCAGCTCCTAGCATCAGGTCCTTGTCATCATTAAGGCGAATCTAATGAGCCCAAAGTCGATAGGTTAACTATGTTAATAAGCAATCCAGGGTTCTTATCTTCGAGCTCCATCATCAGGCCAGCTAAATGGCATCAGATTGTAGAAATATTTCAAAAATTAAGTCACACATATTATGTTTAAAATAAAGTAAACACCTATTAAGTGTTTAAAAACCCTACCACAGTTAACAAACGAGCTGATGACCTTGAATACCTGCACAAATCTTCATAAATTGTAGCTAGGAACCATCTCAATTAAGCCAGCGTTTAAACAAAAAACCGCATCAAAATTGGTTTATTCGTTTGGGCGCTACGATGCCACGGACAGACACACAGACATACTGACAGACAGGTCAAACTTATAACACCCCACTTTTCCGTCGGGGTTAAAAAGGTTATACGACGCAATACTTTCTTACTTGGTAGGCAGTAGCCTTAAGTTATTTTACTAGCTTAATATATGTAGTTAGCCAACATACGCTAGAATCAGAAAATATTTTGAATAAAGATCACAGAAACATAAATCATAATTTTACCCATTAACGAGTTAGTATTTAACCGATCCAAAAACGTTAACGGTTGAGAGAGTATGTGGGATGATACCCTATGTAAATATTAATTTGCCCAAAACAGTCGAGTGGTTTTCTGAAGCCTACACATTAAGCTCTCTGTTTGAGGCCGTTGCTAAGCGCCATACTCAGTAGGAACATGCAATAGCTTTCAAGCAGGATTTAACGATACGAACAACGACTTAAAAAAAGACTGAAGACAGAAAAATACTTTATTATAAAAGATGTTAATTTACTTGAGTGATTGTAACTGGGAATAAAAACAAAAACATGGATACGGTATTTTTGCACAAACCTAGGGCTCTTAATAAACTAGTTGTCTTCACCTATCACCTACCACCACAGTTAAGCACTAGTTTATATCAATTTGAAAAAAAATCCTAATTTATATTTATAATATAAAAGGCTACTGGGAAGGTTTTTTTTTATTATGAGAGCACTAAGGGCGCCTGCAAATTAGCCGCAAAGTACCGCTCGATAGCAACGCGGCAGCAGCACTGCCGCCAGCCTGCCACGCTGCTTTTTTTCATATAAACACGTGTAAAAGTACCGCGCTACCTTCGCGCGGTACTTTTTTAACGCGTGCAAAGCTGCTGGCAAAAGCTATATTTCTTTAATCTATATTTCTTTCAATGCTGCAGTTTGATTATTTGTTCGGTTGAACACGCTTATCTCCAGAACCATTGGTTTGCATCGCAAAATTCTTTTAGTGTTGAATAGCCCATTTATTGAGAAATGCTAAGGCTATGTAAAATCACGCTGTGATCAATAGAAGCTGAGCAGTGAACAGAGATGAGGGTGGAAATGGTGTAGCATAGCAGTAGCAGTATTTAGGTACTTTCAAGTGCTGGAGGACCGATGGTGGGTGTTCGGAAATTTGATGGACGCGAAACGCACAGGACAGTTCCTCGTTGCGACACTTGGGGGATGCCTATGTCCAACAGTGGACGTCTTTCGGTTGAAATGATGATAATGAAAAGCTGGTGAGGCGGCCATATTATTATAAAACTAGCTGTGCCCGCAACTTCGTTCGCGTGAACGACGAAACTTGTCAATGAGTTTTTTTTGTAAAGTGCTATTTGTTTAGAACGTTATCTATCGAGCATACCGGTATTAATACTTTTATCCCGGCGCGGGCCCTTTGTGACTAATTACAATAGAAACGGGTGACGTAACCTACGACAAACTTATTATTTGTGGTTGGTACAGTAATCGGGTCTAGGGATCGAACCGCAAAATTAAGTTTGTTTTTTGTTCTATATGCTTTTTCGGAATAAAAAGTACCCAGTGTGGTGCAAAGGATATTAAAGAATAATTATACTAAGTTTTATCGTAATCGAACCGGTAGTTTTTGCGTGATGCCTGAACAAACAGACAGACAGACAAAAATTTTTTAATGATATTTTTGGGTTCGGTTTCGGTCTAGTAACACCCCTGCCATTAATTTTTTTTAATATTTTCAATGTGCAGAATTTTTACTTCTACAGATTTATTATAAGTATAGATGGATGGAATTGTTGGCTGTTATGTTATAGATACAATCGACCACTTACTATCATATTTTTACTTTGTCTTTAAAAAAAGATGTTTGCATAATTATGTATTTAGGTACATTGCCCCGTAACGACCTTACTAATAATATCAATGACTGTAATGATTTTACGTCTGCGTGGCTTAATTAGGAATGAACATATCCGGAAGATGCTTAAGGTTGTCCCAAATCCGATAGCCTGAATAAATGGCAAAACAGATGTTCGATGACGTGGACTTTCATTTAATATAAGGGTTCTTTTTTGGGGTGTGTAAAATCATCCAGTGATATCTCTCGCCTTTAGGTGGAGCGGGAGACAGTGTCAGACTACTCTTACTGACTAAAAATCCACCCCGATACTTCGTTGCCTTTTATACCAGGGCCGAGCTTTCTTGGGTGGCATTAGAATGGATTTTCGATAAATTAAATTGACAAAAAGTCAATAATAATCAAAACGTCACTAAAAAAAAAGTGTTTAAATGCTATGTTTGTGCAAAACACATATTCAAATTTATTGGTAGCTCGACGTATTCCGTAACTACATATTTGCAACCAGTAAACATCCAAAATCCTACTATTATATTTTTTTGAAAATTTGCTTTAATTCGTTTTTAAACTGGTTTTTTCGTGTAAAGCTGTGTCTATGTTATCGTTATGTGCCTATGTGCATACACCTACGTATTATATCGTAAGTTATAAATAGGCATATTACACGCCGCGCAAGATTCAAGCATCGCAGACACACACCGCAGGCCGGCAAGAGAAATGACAAATACAACCTTATTTCTAGTAAACGCGAAACCCTAAACACGGATCTAGTACTTATGTTTATGCAAAGAATTTATGTAGAAAATTTCATAACTGTATCATGAAAAATCACAAAGTTATAAGCTTGTTGACCAAACAAACACATGGCTATAGGGTTATCCGGGCGATTGAGGGGTTTCTTTGCTCCCGCACCCAGCTGTACCCTGGCACCTAATGCCCACTATAATCTGCCGTGACCTGTGTTGTACTTAATATCGGTGGTGTCCAACTTGTGACCTTTCTTAAGGGCCGGTTCTAGTCATTGTTTTTTTTTTTTGTATGAACTTCGCTCGGGATTATGTCGTCTTGGCGGCCCAAAAACAGCGGTTTTATTTTTATATAAAAAAAAAAACAACTATTCAAGATTTTTGTTCTTGCGAAGCGCTTTTAAATAACAAACTTTATTTTTTTTTGTAACTTTCAAATAGTTCCGTAACGTAATCTCGTAGATAAATACGTTTGAAATCGTAAATTAGGGTCAGATTCGCCATTTTTTTTATCGAGCCAACTAATTTATATCGTTTTTTCATTTTTGCCAAGCCCTTGGCCATATAGTCAATTTTATTAAAATATTTTTTTATGGTGTTCTCTTTTATATTTGTGGATTTCCATAGGTTTAAAAAAGGTCAAAATGAGTAGAACCGTTCCTTAAATCTATTTGTAAAAACAATGGTGTAAAAATGATTGGAATCGATTCAGTTACTGATTCTGAACAAACTATATTCAGGTTTCGCATATACGAGTACTAAAAATAATGTTGTATAAACGGAGCTGTAATATATATAGGTATTAATCTGATGCCCTAGAGAGCATGGCACAGAGTAGCTGGACGTGTAAAGCTGTCCAAAATGCTACTAGCAACGTTAATCTTCAACGCCATAACTGCCACCCCATAATTTATGGTCACAAAAAAAAATTAAAAGATAGTTCCTTTAATTTTTTTTTAATCTGATTGCAAGAATTTTCTAGCTCGGTACGCTTGCTTTAGTATTGTCAACTTTCAACTGCGTTTGACCTGTATCTCACCCAATGGAGAGCAACGATAGATTACGCTTGCCTGGGAATAACCCATTCCGTTTTCTCTTAGACCCCTAACTTGTAGCTATTAGAATTCGCAAACTACGGTTGGAATCTAGAAGACATTCTAGCCAAATTGAGCAGACAATTATTGAGCGTGCTTTGCTGCTATTACTGTCTAGATTCCTGAATATAAACTCACCTATTCATGGTAGTAATATTTTTCAACTCGTTTTGCTCGCTCTTGCAGCCTAGGTGAAGTTCTAAAATTTCTTTCTCTCAGACTAATTAACTTTTTCTTCGAAATCACTGTATATAGTTTACCTGTTTCTGTTAACTGTGGTGCCTATTCTTCTGGCTCTTTGTCGAATCTCTGTACACACATTATTTCTCTGTATACAAATTACGAAGGCATAGAATTAACTTAGGCAAAAAGGCCATCACTTATGAAGGAGCACAAATATATATATATTAATAAAGATAAACGTTGTTTTAACACATAAATCATTTAATTACAACTCCAAACTATTCAAAGTATGACGCCATACAAAAAAGCGGGAAATTCTATCTTCGACTGTCCAAGACGCTAGTGCGGGGCGATGGGATGCGGTGACATAGGGATGCGCCCACTAACCGACTTGTTTTAGTCTAACAATTTATATACAGGGTGTCCCGTAAATAATGGATCAAACGTAACGGGTCGGTAGCTTACCTCATTTTCAACAACTAATTTGAACAGTAAAAAAAAAACCCATAAGGTAACCAAGATATTTTTTTTTTTCGATTTTTACTATTTTCTGTACCAGCATTCAGTGTTTTTAATGCTGTTGCTGCAAATGGTATCATATTTAGGTGTGATTTTTGTCATACATTTCTGAATAGTTTACTAGTGTTATAAGATACCATTTTTTTAAATAACATTTTATTTGCCTTAGAAAAAAAATCTTGAATTGAAAAGTTTTGTTTTTACGATGAAAAGACCAGAATTGGAAAAATTCTCCTGTAAAAAAAATGTATGACATCAAAGTGTACCATTATTTTAAAAACTTGTAAAATTACTAAGGTTTGCAAATTGGTATAAAACTTACGTCTAGTCCTTGCGGTTACAAAGATATTGCTACTCGTATGAATGTGATGAAGAAGACAGAACAGAAATTAAAATGGTACAATCTAACTTTTCTTTCTCGTAATGGCTTATGCTTGTAATCTAAGCATGTGGTTAAGCGTGTAGCGTAATTCCGAGCCGATGACGTCATGTGTTCGGCATTTGGGACCGCTACCTGCGGAGTTGCACCTCACTCAGTGTGAAAGGGATAGATAGCGCCGCTTTTGTATTTTTGGTAATGTTGCTTGATTTTATTTGTTTAGTTGACACGAATCTCTCTTCGAGTTGATACGTACGTCAGACTACTTTCGCTCCTGCTGTGCCTAACTGTTGTGTTCCTTAAAATTAAACTTGTGCGGTGTATTTGGACTTTGCTTTGCCTAACGATTTGGAACTGTTTGTGTTTTGGATGAATGACTTGGCAATCCTACGGACTTCGAAAACAATCGTTTGTGTGTGGTTGTACGTGTGTGCAGTAGTACGATGCCTCGTTACGAGTACACGCCACGGGAGTATGCCGAAATGCATTTTATCTACGGAGAAGCAAGAGGTAATGCCAGGGCGGCCGCAAGATTGTATCGTGAAAGATACCCGAACCGGGATCGACATCCCGACTATCGCGTATTCATTAGAGTGCATAACGCGCTTCTTGAGGGAAGAATTCTTGGCACCGGAGTTGGGGGTGCCAGTGAAGGGCGACCGTCACAAGTCAATGACGAAATTATTATTCGAGAAATCGAGGAAGATTCGTCGGTCTCAATTCGCGTCATAGCGCAACGCACAGGTATTCCAAGATCGACGGTACATCGAGTTCTAAAAAGGCACCGGTTGCACCCATATCACGTGCAACGTGTTCAAACGCTGACGTCACGTGATTACCCGCAAAGAGTAGCATTTTGCCAAAGGATGCTTAGAATGATACGGGCGGACCCACAGTTTTTTAATAAAATTTTATGGAGTGACGAGTCTTCATGCCGGCGAGATGGATATCTCAATTTGCATAATTTGCACAGTTGGCAGCTGGTAAACCCACATTTGATGCGAGAGGACAGGAGCCAACATCAATTTAAAATAAATTTATGGGCAGGAATAATAAATGGGCAAATAATAGGGCCCTTTGAACTACCAGCAACTCTAAACGCCGAATACTATCTGCATTTTTTAAGGAATGAGTTGCCAACGTTATTAGAAAATATTCCAGAAGACGTGCGGCAAGCAATGTGGTTACAAAATGATGGATGCCCCGCTCACTATGCGACGGCAGTAAGGGCGCAACTCAATGAAACTTACCCTGACAGATGGATCGGCCGATTAGGACCAATTTTGTGGCCTCCGCGATCTCCGGATTTAAATCCCTTAGATTTTTTTTATTGGGGATGTTTAAAAGACAAAGTTTACAAACAACGAATAACGTCGGAAGAAGAATTACGTCAGCGCATCCAATCTGCTGTATCAGAAATAAACAACAGCCATTTTGTCCGTCGGATAAGAGCTTCCTTTATTAGGAGGTGCAGACTTTGCATTCTCGTAGGGGGACGTCAGTTTGAACATTTACTGTAAAAACAAAATAAACGATTTATTTGTATTTTTTTTTTAATTTAACCTCCTAAGTTTTTTCATACGCTGAGATACCTAAACATTTTTAAGAAAATAGTTGAATTGTGCACACTTTTTCAATTTTATTTGATTTCGTAATTTTGCACCTCTGTCAGATTCATAGCAATATCTTTGTAACGACAAAGACTAGGCGTAAGTTTTATACCAATCTGCAAACCTTAGTAATTGTACAAGTTTTTAAAATAATGGTACACTTCGGTGTCATACAATTTTTTTACAGGAGAATTTTTCCAATTCTGGTCTTTTCATCTTAAAAACAAAACTTTTCAATTCAAGATTTTTTTTCTAAGGCAAATAAAATGTTATTTAAAAAAATGGTATCTTATAACACTAGTAAACTATTCAGAAATGTATGACAAAAATCACACCTAAATATGATACCATTTGCAGCAACAGCATTAAAAACACTGAATGCTGGTACAGAAAATAGTAAAAATCGAAAAAAAAAATTATCTTGGTTACCTTATGGGTTTTTTTTTTACTGTTCAAATTAGTTGTTGGAAATGAGGTAAGCTACCTACCCGTTACGTTTGATCCATTATTTACGGGACACCCTGTATATATAATCTACCAAATAATATTAAGGACTAGCTGACCCGGAAAACTTCGTAAGTACCGCCTAGTAGTCTATGAATACTGTGATAATGGATTTCTTTATCGTTAATCTTTCATACTTTGTCACAATCTAAACCTTCCATGGAGTATCACGAATATTTCAAGACCAAAATTGGCCAAATCGGTCCAATCGGTCAGCGGGTCTCAAGTTTTAGCGAGACTAACGAACAGTTATCCGTTTTTATATTTAAGAAGATAGTAAAGCACTTGCACTGGTTAAAAAAAAAAAAAAATGATAAAATTTACTAAAAATTGTTCGATCACTGTATGTTAATAAAAAATTATATTTGTTATTTTTAGTTGAGCTCATTATTAAGTAAAATATGTATTGTTCTTTATGTATTGTTTTACTAACCTAAGCTATTCAGTGAAAATCATCCGATTTAAACCAAATCGAATGTGCATCTCATCATCTTTACAGCTTCATCAAAATTGGTGAGTAGTATGATATTGTGATATGTAAACGAATACATGGTTTATTTTGTCATTTTCATAAGCAGAATAATATTTCAATAGGTTTATTAATGTACTATTGTTTGCCCCGTTGCTGCCTGATTGAATTTATATGCTGAATAAGGGTTTGGCGCGGGCATCAATTATTTTGTGGTCGTCCATTGCATTCCGATCAACAAGCGAAGGCAAGCCCCTAGCTAAACGACTGAATACCAGTCCAGAGACTAGAATTACTGTGGAAATTCTTTACTCCATTTACGGGGTGTAAGACATTTAAGTCACGTTGACTAAAACAAATCAATATTTAAGTAATTAAAATTAACCAAAATATAAATTCTAATGTAAAACGAAGTGTAATTAAGATGTTAAGTTCTTTGACTTAATTAACACTCAATCTACCCTTAAAATGTAAACACACTTTGGAAGTATAAAATAGGGACGTAGTTTCACATGTTTTTTTTATGAATCTTTACCGTTCACGACGTACATTGTATATACTTTGACCCAAAAATAATGTATGCGCATAATTTTGAACAGGTATCTGCTTAACACTTTATTAAAGAACCATTTTCACTAGCGCCTTCCTCGCTGACATTATTCATTTGAAGCTTTTACCTTGACATCATTTTGGTAAGCAGTCTCACTAGATACCTGACAGACTATAAAGAATATAATATTGTGGCATTCTGTACACTTAGGCCTTCTGACCACAGATGCGTAACTATAATAGACGCGTATTCATCATTATACGAGTATGTTTGGTGTACACCTGCTGACAGCTTACATATAAAACTATGATAATCTGTCGACGAAGCGGCAGCGAGACGACTGTATGACTTTGCAGCTTCAGCGACAGAGTTTAATAAAAAAAAATATTTAAGCTATTGTAGTATAGCATAGTAACCTATGAACAGGTGTACACCAAGTGTATAACTTGAATACGCATCTATGAAGTTATGCGTCCGTAGATAGTAGATCAAAGACATTAAATATATACAACCAATAGACAGGACATAACGAACGATTTTGTTAAAACGCCATCTATTGCTAAAAACCTTTTAACCTTATCTAGCACACACTGAAGCTCTACCACGAGAGTAGAGCCATAGGCTGTTTAGTTCTATCACTCTTTTTCATTCGTACGACTGATATTTTAACATTATCATGGTAAGGAGAGCCCAGGCCATCTACCGAGAGATACATAAATTTATATAAATTTTAACAAATTTAATTCGGGAGTTTTTGTTTATGGTAGGTAAAATCATCCAATGGCAAATCCCGCCCTTGGGCGGAGTGGAAAATAGTGTCAGACTCTTACTGACTAAAAACCTACCCCGTTCCTTCGTTAACTATCATGCCGGGGCAAATTCGGGAGTTAGCTATTTGAAGCTAGATGACGTCACTGTGGCATAGGATGATAGTTTTTCTAAGACATTTCTTCTGATAGCCGCTTTATTTTATCTCTTTAAATCTCTTCGCAGTATACCTTGATCTACATGAAATCGAATTGATTCGCTAGATTAGACTTTAAAAAAGCCGAAGTCTAGATCGCCGTCTAAAATGTGTTGTACAAACGGCTGTATTTTGAAAATTCACGCGGCACCGCTCACAAGTGTTTTGATCAGCCTCGCGTGACGAGGCGAAATAAAAATAGAGAAAGGTCTTGCATTCAAATGAGAACTCTGTGTCAAGAAGGACACCACAAAATACAAACTTAATTTTTTTGACCTTACGAAAGGCAAAACTTCGTTGTTTATCTTCGAATTTTCCGTCGGTTACTGCTTAAATTAAATGTTCTGGTTTCTAAATTTTGGTTACGTGGTAGCTAAATCTTCAATTTGTTTGGTAGCTAAATCTTAAAAAATATGAATATGAATGGAGTTCGAAACAAATTAACAACAGCACGTTTTATTATAATATTACATAAGATGTACTACTCGTATTTTATGTGTAGCCATATTTTTTTATTTGTTTTTTATCAAATAAGCAGTTGGTAGATACCGTTATTTGCAATCAATAAAGATAATTATAGTTTTGATAATATTGACTGGTCTTACTGACAGAGAGCTTGAAGTTTGTACTGAAGGAGAAGTAGACCTAGTCGCTCGTCATCATTTTGATTTTTCTTTAAAGTTACTGCAATATGTTTGAATAGAAACAATATAATCCTGAGTTAAAAGTTGTCAAGTTATTTAAAAACAACCTTCAAATATCTCGGTAACGTAATACTTTAGGGCACTATCTTAGAACAAAGTTCTCAATACCTCCAAATATCTTGATAACATAACACTTTAGAGCCAATGCTGCCTTAAGGGGATTACATCGCCCAAATCTAAAAAAAAACCTAGGTTGATTGAAGTTTATAGATTATTCCTTATGTACGATTACCATATAAAAAATGAAGGGGATACTTAAGGACATAACTAATAAATTGTATTGATTACGTTTCTCAAAAAAAATACCCTAACTCTAGAAAAAAAACTGGTAAAAAGGCCTTTTTTGAACATTAATTCCATATTTTCTCGAAAACGGCTCTATATTTATACATTGAATTTATACCAAAATGTATGTTAGGATAAATTGAATAACTTGTATTGATTTTTTTTCTAATTTCATTGAATATCGATAAGTAATAAAGAAAAAATCGAATCAGTACTAACACCCCGCGCGCAGCACCCCCTGCAATGCCTGTGTAGAGGTCAATTCTTCTCTACTAGTGTAGAGGTAAATTCTTCAAGGTCATTGAGCAATGTAATACCCTTAAGCGGGCGCCTGCGCGGGCACCCATCGCGTGTGGCAGATTAGTCGCTGGTTCAACTTTAAGAGTTTACATGTAGTCGTGTCGATGGAGAACTTTAATGTAATAATACATTATAATTCTCCATTGACACGACTACATACACGTAGCAAAAGGGGCGCGGGGCACGGTTGCCTGCGACGAATGCCCCCGAGGCGGGCCGCGACGGTGCATTTTTGTATGGAACCAGGCGACCGTGTAACTCAGCTTTGGCCCTTAGAGCACGGTGTATGCCTCCAGAAATCTCTCTTTTTAGGGTTCTGTATGTCAAAAGGAAAATCGGAATCCTTATAGGATCACTTTGTTGTCCGTCTGTCTCTTCGTCAAGACCCTTTATTTTGGGAACGGGTGGAGGTATCGAGATGAAATAAAAATCATATACTTAAGTCTGCGATCCCTTGAATCTGTGAAAAAATCAAACCTAAAATTTAACGAAAAATAAAGATGCGGCCGTTTACGTATATCGTAAAAAAATGTATAATTCGACACTCTAAAGGGAATCAAAATTCATAGGGTATATGTATACTACCCATTGACCCAGAATCCTAAATGTTGCTATAAAACAATGTCTTATAGCACAGATATAGGAATAACTCTGAAAATAGTAAAGTTGTTACACCATAACTTTTTTTTTGCGATTTGTTATAATCTTTGAGACTCCATTCGGGTCAAACTTACCTATTTGAATAATTCAATTGAATTATTTATATATGTAAGTTTGTACGGAACCTTCAGTGCGCGAATCCAACTCGCACTTGCCTAGTTTTTTTGAAAAAGGCATAACCTTCAACACAGTCTCAGGTGATAAAAACATTTCTATATTAGTTATAACGAATATTGACAGTTCGCGAAGTTGTTTTGAACTAACTTTTGTAACTTTAGGAAGTCTAGTAAAAGAGTAGAAACTACGAAATATTCTGTTATTGCACTCCAAAACTTGGAGTGTATTTTATGTGTTTACTTCATTCGTAGCTAATTCAGGTTTTATCACTTGGACAAAATTTTCCATGCAATAAATACAATTTTACATGAACAGATATTTAACTTTCACTTTGCTCCAGTACTTAGTGTTCCCATCTGTGGATGAGGAGATAAAACTCAGGGTAAGCGTGTATATGGAGCAATTGACACGTCACATCAATTCACTTGCACGTGGCTTAATCCGGAACTCAAACATCCCAACAAGAAGGTTAAATAGTTTTTTTTTTTAACTGATGTAAACTAGTGCTTAACTGCAATCCCACCTCATAGTAAGCAGTGATACAATCGTTGATGGTGAGACACACTAGTTTATTAAGGGCCTATTCACTCTAGCCTTGAAAATACCTAAATTAAAATCAGACGAGAAGATCGCAACAGGCAAATTGTTCCAGTATTTCGATGTACGCGGTATAAAAGACGAGGCAAAATGCTTAGTCCGGACCGTGAAAGTTTCAACAACGTAAGGGTTGATATTCGCCATACATCGGGGTTGGCCGATGGTAGAAATGAGATGGCCGAATCAAGTCATGCAATTCCTTAACTGGATTGGACTTAACCAAATCTGGATCACCAATTAGCCTCTTCGCACGCCTTCCCATCGAGTATAAAGCTGCTAGGTGGCATATATTGTATTAAAATATTTTTTTCATAGCAAGCTTTTATATCGTAGTTTATACCCCTATAATTAATAATTATTAATTTTAAAGCTTTCTTCAAACCGATTAATACGGATGTTTTAAAACAATTTTTTTTTTATCTAAATTATCTTTGATTTTTGTTATTAGATCAATAGTAACTGCAGTGGTATTGTTTTTAACTTTAAAGATTAACATACCTGTATAAATACATCCATATTATTATTTTTTAGTTTTTGAGTTAAAAACAATACTACTGCAGTTACTATTGATCTAATAACAAAAATCAAAGATAATTTAGATAGAAAAAAGTAGTTTTAATACATCCGTATTCATCGATTTGAAAAAAAGCTTTCGATACCGTAAGTCACAAACTGCTATATGAGAAATTAGAAAACGTTAGAATTAAAGGAAATGCACTTAAAATAATCAAATTCTACTTAACAAATAGATTTCAAATAGTCAAGATAGATAATGGTGAAAGCAGTGCTTTACCTATCACATACGGAACCCACAAGGATCTATATTGGGACCATTATTGTTTTAATCTATATTAATAATTTAGCAGAACTAGGCCTGACCATGGTCATTTAACTCTGTACGCAGACGATACGTGCTTATTTTATTTCAGAACTAATATTCATGACGCCATTTCACGAGCCCAAGAAGATTTGCAAATTCTGTTTGAGTTGATCCAGCATGATTTAGTAACCGTAAATATTTCAAAAATATATTACATTATTTTTAAAGCCAAAAATTAAATAATTCCGTATGATGACCCGTTAACTATAGATAATCCCATTAGAACAAAAAATATTGAAAAATATTTTTACTTATTAAATCAAATTTATTGTATCTCATAGAAATCTAAATTAGCGCCGGTAAAAGCGGTACTAAGCTACAGGAAAGAATGCAAAACAAGACACTGTTTCACTGTCTATACTTTACACCAAATTTTTTAAGACACACAGCTGATGAATATAAAACAAATTTACACGTATGAGACTTGTATTTTGATTAGGAAGATTATAGATGGGACCATTCACACAACTCTACCATTTACCAAAATGTCTCAAATATCTAAACGTAGTCTACGTCGACCTAGTTTACTCGTATTACCAAGGACATGAACAAATTATGCCAAAAATAATATTACCCATGAAGGAGCACAGTTTTATAATAGTTTGCCATCTTATATAAAAAATGTACGCTCCTTCAGCGGTTTTAAGTCTCAACTGTCAAATAAATAATTATATTATTGAAACTCCTCACTAACAATGTTATCGTCCTGCTAGTTGAGAATAAAATGATGATATGTGACCAACAAAAAATGTAAAACTAAATAAAGTTAAACAGCTTTGTATCGGTGATCTTAGAATAAGTTTATTACATTATTTTGTATTCTCACGTAAGTCATCATGGCTTATATGTCTTTATGAGAATAAACTATTTAAACCTAAACCTATTATTAAATAGTACAAAGAATATTTTTTTCTTTTTATCTCAGGATTATGTTCTCTTGGGATAATTTTCTACAATCTTGAGAGCGAAGCCACCGGAATCAGCTAATTTAAAATAATGTGTCTGGTCTTTAGTATAAATAAATATAAACATATATTGTAACAAACATTTAAATATAATTACCAGCTAACTAAATGGTAAACTCATAAGCTTGTCTATTTGCCCGTTTTCACTAACACTCGCTAGCGACTAAAGTAATACGTAACGAAAAACACACGTTGTTGTTCTGTCAGCGCTGAGTTACTTTGAAAATTTAACAGAGATAATACGATATGTTTTTACTCAGCTCTTTATTTGGTTGACACATAGATTTAATAAGAAGTGTCTTGCATTTATTTTTGTAATTCCAATTTTAACCTCCGCCCATGAAGTTGAAGGGTAAAATGTACAAGTTCACTATAAGACCTATCATTGGTGTATATACCAGCATGTTGGACTGTGACAAAGACAGATGAAAAAAGATTGAATGACGTGGAGATAAGAATGTTTAGTTGGATTTGTGGTGTGACGAGTGTGGATAAAATGAGAAATGAGTATATAGGAACTTTGAAGGTGACGCTCAGTAACTGAATAGTTGAAAGGGAATATATTGTCTTGGTATGGTCAAGTGAAGAAAAGGAATGAAACAAACATGCACTAAAAGGGTTATTGTTGTGAATGAATGACGAGGTGGAAGTGATATGAAAGAAAAGGGAGTTAGTGATAATATGACTGGTGACAGAACAGAGTGGACGAAAAAAACGTGTTACGCCGACCCCAAGTTATATGGGATACGGACAGGAAGAGGAAGAAGAGAATGGAGAGAGATATTTTTTACATTAAAGTCTGTTGTATTTATTTGTCTACACACAAATACTTAAAAATGTAAATAACAAATACAAATAGAAGAACACAAAGGTACTGCTGTCAAATGAAATTTCTTCCAGCAGACCTGTGACAGGAGAGTTGGATGATTACATGTAGACACAAAGTATACAAATTAGTCTGATAATTAAAAATGTACTACATTATCTAAATAGAATCATATAATGTATAAACATACAAAAAATATATAAAATAAACTATAAATTATAAAATAAATATCTATAAATTATAAGACATTGATATTTTTAGCATCTTGGCCGTAGCGGATCTTGGCTGGAAGTGAGTTCCACAGTCGTACCGCATGAAAAGAGATGGAGTTTGAATAGAAATGGGTATTGTGCATGGGGCATCGGCAGGGCGAGTGAACGTAAAACGATCACGCAAGTAGCCAAGGTATGCAGGATTGAAAAGGATGTTGTACAAGAGTCATAATACTCAAGTGTTCCTAAGAGGACGGATAGTCACTTTATTTAATTACGTTTTGTAAAAAAACTTATAGGAATTTTAAGCCAGCTAGATTATAGATTTTTGAGACTTAAATAAAAAAATACAATGGGCGACCTTATCGCTATCTGCGATCTCTTCCAGGCAACCTGGGATGGAAAGAAATTGCCTGGACATAAAGTGGGGTTGCACTTGGTGCGTAACAAAAAAAAGTTAAACAAATAAGTGAAAAAACAAAGTACATACTTAAAACTAGATAGATACATAAATACATACATACTAAAATATAGGCAAGAAACAAGTGACGACTACAATTGATACAGATAGAAACGAAACATAACTACAAGGACAAGTAATATTCCTTCACAAGCGTTTTGAAAATATGAAGTGATTGCGCGCGTTTAATTTATACAGGCAATGCATTCCACAGACGACAAGCTTGAACAGAAAAGGATTTATCTAAAAACGTAGTGGCAATGGCATTTTGAGTTTCAAATTTTCTGATGACCTAAGAGATTTCTTATGTGAATCACAAAGTAATTCAAAACTTTTCTTGACATAAAGAGGGGTGAAAGGGGAAAATAGCACATTATACAATAGGGAAAGAATATGAGCATTCCGGCGAAGGCGAATTGGCAACCACTTGAGTTTAACACGGAACTCAGAAACATGATCATATTTGCGTAAACCAAAATACCTTATACAAAATTTTGGAGACGCTCATGTTTATCCAGTTGTACTTCAGTGAGGTCAAGATAGCTGGCATCAGCATAATCAAGGATGGGAAGAAGGAGAGATTGAGCAAGCGCAATTTTGGTAGCAGTCAGCAGAAAATTGCGCAATCTTCGCAAAGATGCAGCAGATGCAAATAGCTTGCGACTGACTTCCTGTAGCTGGGCAGTCCAAGTGAAATTCGTATCGATAAATATCCCCAAGTTCTTCACTTTCTCACTGATAGGAATAACGGAATTGTCAAAAGAAATTTGGGTAAGAGTCGTCCAATCGATCCTTGAGACCATCCTAGAACTGCCCACCACAATAACCTGCGTTTTAATGGGATTCACCAAAAGTCCGTACCTCTTGCTCCAGTCACATATACGAGCCAGATCACGGTTCAAGGTCATGATGGCCTCCGATAAATTTCCGAGAGGAGCTCGTGAATAAATTTGCAGATCATCAGCATAAAGGTGGTAGGAAGAAATTGATTCGTTGGAGATTGAGTTAATAAAAACTGCGAAAAGTAGAGGAGATAAAACGCCACCCTGTGGTACCCCGGCAGAAGTACTACACCAAGAAGACATGGTCTCTCCGATGCAAATACGTTGCCGACGACCAAACAGATAACTACGAAACCAGCCAATTACCGATGGAGATATATTAAGAGAGCAAAGTATTCCAAGCAAAACATCAAAATCCACAGTATTGAACGCATTACTGAAATCTAATAAAGCCAAAACCGTTAGATTTCCCATTTCCATGGCTGATCTTATATCTTCCGTTATATTAAGAAGCGCTGTAGTAGTGCTATGACCAGAACTTTGAACTTTTATATTTTATTTAAATACAGCATGTAACCTCTACTAACAGCACAGCACTGCAGTACTCGAAGTGAGTGCAAATGAATAAATGAGAAGAATGCACTTACTGAGTCTTGACAGTTTGAAGGCATCGGCTGTGTTGATAATGTCCACGTAAAGCTGAAATTCGATGCTGGACTTGTTCACATTCGCATTTGAATGTTGGAACATCGCAAACTTAAAAGCGTTTTGTATCTCTTCTGTGTTCTGATCAAACACCACACCTGGAAAGAATACAAAATACAAATGTAAATGATAAATATTTTAAAATACTTTATTAAACTCTATTTAATCAAACACTTTTATAGTGTTCTGTATTAATTATTTTATCATATTTTTTTTGATGTAAATATATTGTTACGCCGTAAAACTTGAACACGCCGTATCTTCAATAAAATCAGGAGTATCACCAAATAATCGCATTGCTGTGAGAAGCTTCCAGAATAGAAGTATGTACGTAGACTTGGCAAGTTCTAGAAAAGTCCACCATAAAGTAGTAGGTACTGAATTATTATTAGAAAGTTTGAGTAGGTACTTAGGTCGTTGATACGGAAATTTGTACCTTTCGCCGTATACGTTAGAGTCGAAATTCGCAAGAGCGCTATTACTACCATGTTTTTTTTAATAATAATTTATTTCTCCGCGATGCGACTCTATTGTTCTGGAATGGCCTTGAAATGTCTTTATATAGAATTTTCCTGGTTCCGTATATAAAAACGCGCCGACTAGAAGCCAGTCAGTTTGAATTCGTCTTCGATTCAAGTGCGATCTACGAGTACCTAAGTGAAGTGATTAGTGATTCTATCTGACGATCCAAGCAATACAGAAACGGAACTCTAGTGTTGACAATTGTGTTTTGGACTAAGTTGATCGGAACAATTTTTTAATGTTTGTGGTTATTAAAGTTCTCTTCTAGTAAACCGGCATTTAATTACTCACGTTCGTAACAATATTGACTGGTCAAAATTTCACTTGCTGAAGTCAGTAGTTGAAAAACCATTTTTTAATTGATCATTTTACACACCAAGTATGTGTTAAATGGTGTCTGTAATGATATAATTTCATCTTCAGTTGATATGACTAATTCTTAATATATATATATTTCTTTATTTTGCCTATACTTTGCAACTTGTGGGTAAAGGCCTCCGCCAACTTCTTCCAGGTAGCTTTTGCGATAGGCGTCTAGTTTATCTCGAATCTCTTCCCGGGTTGACCTTGGCGGCGTCGTCCATCCTCAGGTACGAATTTGGTGGAGACTCTTGGTCTGCGTGCGTTTTTTCCCACTTTTATGATTCTAAGCGCAACGTGGTGTTTCTTATTCTGACAGCTCTTTTGACGCCCAAAAAGCTGCACCCTATTGCTTTTTGATAAACCCCAAGGTGAAACTTTTGTGACTCTGTGAGTGACGTCTGAGCATGAAGGTTAGGACGGTTAAATATAAAAGTGAAAAGGAAGTCGACGATACCCCTTTGCGTGGAGCTCACAACCACTTAGTTTAAAAAAGCCTTACATGAATGAGATAACGCTTTCTTGGCATACCCTAGCTCCCGTCATTCTCCCTTCCTATCATATCCATCCCTCCCCTCATCCCTTCGAAGTAACTTTACTTCGAAGAGGATGACGGGAGTTAGGGTATGCAACTAAGTATTGTGAGCTCATATCTCTATCCACTTAGTTTATAGGAATCTAACGTGAATTAGATGACGTTTTGCTCGCATATTCTAGCCCCCGTCATCTTCTTCGAAATAACTTAGTTGTGAGACGAGTTTGCTCTGCTCGTGGTCTCTCTCTCTTGAATTATGTATTTTAAAGTGGTAAGGATCGAGTTGACATGGTCATGGTATTTGATTTATTAATTGTTCAAACCAAATACTGTTGGAATTATAGAAGAAAGATGCCGAAACCTTGATGAAACGGTATTTAAAAAAAGCGCGGTTTGACTAGAATAAAATTTTGTATTGACTAACTCACTAATTAACAAACACGACTTACGTCGTTAAATTTATTTTTCATTCACCATATCCCTCTTTTTGCATGTATCTTTAAAATAAATGTTTTACTTAGGCAGTTATTTATTGGATCAAAATTGGAGACCAAATTGGTCTCCAAAACGGCTTAGACCGATGACTTATGTAGAATTTCGTAAAGTCTAGATTTAAGACAGAGAATGCCGTAAGGTCGCTATAGTATTAGGACTTTAGTAGTAGCCTCTAGTTAATTGTTCTTTGAACTTTGCCTAAAATACTGGTGGAACCGCGGAACATTTCCGAACCGTCTCTGTTTGTTTTGGATATTCATTCGACATTAGTTTTTGGTTATGTAATTAGATCACTTAGACACTTAGTATAAATATGAGTTTAGTTAATCGTTGATAATTACAAGCAATGACAACTAAGCAAATTAGTGTATGTTTTGATTAGTTAATAGGTGATTTATAGGTAATGCGATTCATGTCTGGTCATGGCATGGAAAGTTATAACAAGTGTCAAATTTCAAAGTTAGTCCAGTGCCTGACGGTCTCGAATTTTTGTTACTGTGTATAAACTTAAAAAACCAAAAATTATTCTCATTCAATAGTCACAAAATAAAGTGCTTAGCGCGCCTAAAGTGTTTCTCACTTCTATAAAATGACTAGAAGCTGTCAGCGATTTTGCATCATCATCATTTTTACCAAAGGACGTCCACTGTTGGATATAGGCCTGTCCTAAGTGTCGCCACAATTAACGGTCCTCTGCATCTCGCATACATGACATTCCCGTGACTCTCACAAGGTTATCGGTCCACCTTGAGGGAACCCTTCTAACGCTTCGTCTTCGGTACGTGGTCGCCACTCTAGAACCTAACAGCCCCACCGACCGTCTGCGAGCAATGTGCCCTGCCAAGCCGCCAACGCTGCGGAGGCAGATCAGGGTCTTTTATCAACACCATGTCTCCAATTCTAGGCCTGGCAGATCCAGACTTCCATTTGGATCGCTGCTGGAGTTCCGCTATAAATTCACGAGACCATCTCTTCCAGAAGTTCAGGCGTAGTTTGCATATGAGATGATACTTCGGTCTTGAGTCTTCTGCTGCGTAAAAGGGCACCGATGTCAGTGGCCGTCCGATCGGGAAGTGCCCGGGGGTTAAAGGATTTAAGTCCAGGGAGTCAGAGGACTGAGGAGAGTGAGGGCGAAAATTGAGGATTGCCTCTATTTGTATGAAAAGAGTCGACAACTCCTCAAATGTAAGAGAGACATTGGCTTTAAGTTTGGCGATTCTTTAGACTATATCGGCGACCTTGGTTTGTTTGCGTGATAGTGGGAAATTATCCCAAGAAAACATGCAGAGGAAATACTTGCTTCAACTTCACCTGTCATTCAAATACCTCAGGTCGAATAAAATATTTCACGTCAATAAAAATGTAAATTTTCAAATACCGAAGCAAAAATGTGGTCTATAAATACAGTTAGTTAATTTTGATACACAAAAACATTCTACGTATAACTCGCTGTCCCTGCGGTGTCACCCGCGACTTTAGTTATTAATCCACTCGTATTGGTTGTAACGTGATGTTCAAAGTTATTTAAGGAAATTATAATCCAAAATAAGGTAAAGACCGCTACAATGTCACTCGTTTTCTATTAAAAAAAAAATCAAGATAAACAGTCAAGTTTATACCTGTCCGCTTTTGTTATATCGATTTTGATTATATTTAGATGCCATCTAGTGATACTGAAAATTGGCATACCTTTCATTAAAACTTACTGTCGGTTAGTGATAGTCGATATTATATTTAAAATATGTCAAAATAATGACTAACCAAACATCAACGGCTTGGGCCCGATTTAGTCGATTACCGATCGGCTGGACGGCGAACTACCTATTGCTCATCATTCTCAAGCCCACGTCTACCGTGGCGTGTAGTCGGGGTTGAAGTCTCAGTGCTGTGGCAAGAGGATCTTCGTTCACTTACACGTGCAGACGTCTCCTTCGCTAGCATTACAGCTTTGCAGAAGGAGACGACCGCCTGCCCTTCCTCCTCCCTCCAGACCATGGCCTGTATCAGGGCCTCGCCTAAACCAGGACACGGTCGTACTCCTCCCAAGCGGGACTCATCTCCACCGTATGCTCCATCGTGTCCTGTAGAATTTTTTTTTATAATATTGACCTCAAAAATTGCTATAAAATTTTATGTTTGAGGTGTAAGTGCATTATAATGATGCTATAATTGGAGAGCAATAAAACAGAGGCATTACAGTCGGAAATGATAATGATTAATAAAACCTTTGCTCGTTCATTGGTTTATGAATATGACTAGAGTGTGCGGCCGGCGTTCGCAATTTATTGTTTTGCAAGCATACGCGGGTATAGTATTCCGGTATGAAATTTATAGCTTTAGTCTGGCTGGAGAAAAATATGGATTTATTGGCCGGGCTTTGCAACAAATCGTTATTGCTTTTAGGGATCTGATATTCCATACTCGATAAAATGTAAACCTTGAATTGGTTAATGGGTGTGAAAACACGGTGTTAAAATTGAGACATAAAATAAACATTGCAGTAAGTAGTAAGCCGGTAACTAAAACTTTCAGTAGTGGCATCTGGGTGGAATTTGGTGAGGACATATGTGAATTCAGCGCACAAAATGCGAAGAGAGATTATGGAATCTGAGGGGCTTCATCTCTTGGATTCCGTACACCTTAGATCCCTCTCCTCGACTGAAACTTTAAGTATTTGGGTATATCGAACACGTTAGACATTAGCAATAACATTTATGTATATTTCTAAACTATCCATTAATGAAGCAATCGTTGAAGGAGCGCTTTTTGGTCGCCTATAGAAGGTATTAATTAGCCTTCTGTCGGGCAAAAACTATGATGCGCGCTTTTAACGGTTAGGTCATGCGACTGGTTTTGATATACCTACTCTTTCGACAAACTCAAATGAGATCAGACTGAGCTCTATTCCTTGGATACTAAGATCCGTATAATGCTGACTGCAAAACGGAATGTATCACCCAAGATCATTGGTGAGTCCCATGTAAAGGATATAGAGGGATTTTTTTAAACGCGACGACTCTACACAACGCCATGTGTGAAGCCTCAGAGAATATTTTCTTAAAACCGAAGAAGCTCTCGAACTCTATTTTATTAGTATTACAAAAAAGTAAGTCAGTTCTAGGGGCAAATATCAACTAAAATATTTCATGTTAAAGGAAGATTTTTGATTACAAAGTATTATCTAGCTTTTTGAAAATCTAACAGAGAACATTGCATTTACGATATTCTAAAGTTTAGAATATCATTAATGCACGTTAAGACTAAATTGTACAGAATCTGAACTATTTAGTTTACATTGGAACTTGCCTTTTCATCTTCTAACGCCATTAATGTCAAGCCTTTGTAGTCTAAGCTGTCATACATTTTCATATTAAGGATTTGATGTGCCAGTTAAGTTAATTACGTACCTACTCAAATTAAATAGGTATCTGTGCTTTTAAGCCATACTTTAACGTGAGATGAGTTAATTGTTTAAAGAGATATATCTACAAAATTATACTATTAGAATAATTACAGAAATGAAAAAAAAAACAGTCTCCTTGATCTGTTAGTAGACAAATGCTACTCTATAAAAGACTATTTATTGGATAAATTATTGTTCAAATCAGTCCCCCCAGTCACAATGCGTTCAGTACTTTTGAAATGTACATGTACTTATATACGGTTTTATCTTTTCTATATTTTATCTAAAATCTAAAAAAACGTGGAAATAATGAATATTCCTGTATGATTATTTTCGCCTTAAACTGTTAAGAACCGAGAGGATACCAGTGTCCGCACACTTGTATTGATTATCCGCACACGTGTATTTCTAAAGGTTAAGGGTGGAACATAGCTGATAAATTTAATTATTTATACCCGTACTCGTATTATGTACAAATCAATGATCCAGAAAAAAGATATTGAAGTTGAAACTGTGATTTAATATAAAGTAAAAGTTTTGTGATTGTCAGGCAGTTTGAGTACTGTTATCTTTTCTATATTTTATGTAAAATTTAAAAAATTGTGGAAATAATGAATATTCCTGTATGATTATTTTCGCCTTAAACCACCTCTTTCTCGTTGTTTCGCTAGGAAAGTTTTCCACTTTTACTTGTCAACGAAATATATCAACCTATTGAGTATGCCGGTTGCCGACATAGCACGTAAAATTGCCAAACTTAAGTGGCAATGGGCTGGGCACATTGCACGCAGAACAGATGGCCGTTAGGGCTGAAAGGTTTTGGAGTGGCAGCCGCATACCGGAAGACACAGCGTTGGAAGGCCTCCCACAAGGTGGACAGATGACCTGGTCAGGGTCGCTGGAGTCCGATGGATGCGAGACGCACAGGACCGGCCATTGTGGCGACGCTTGGGGGAGGCCTATGTCCAACAGTGGAAGTCTTTTGGCTGAAATGATGATGATGATGATGGATGAGTATGAAAATAAAGTACACTTTAGAGTGTGTAATATTGCTCCGTAAGCAATCCTGTTTGTCCCTAGGATATATAAGATCCTTAAGTCTGTCTACATGCCCTTTCTTTGGCATTGTACCTCATGTCATTGTGCTCTTTATGTTGTGTATGCTTTATCAAAGGGCTGAAGCAGAAGATAGGCGAGATTTTATAGCTCATCTGCTGTTCTTTTCTGATTAATTTCATTGAGAGAACCAATATTGTCGAATCGTAGCTCCTTGCTCGGCGTACTTCATTGCCTTCGCGATTATCTGGTGGTTGGTTTTGACTTTTAGAAGTGAAAATAGCGTCATAGGCCTAAGCCACAAATAAAACATGTCAGATACATTTTTATAAAGCGAAAATTAACGAAATCAAACAAATTCTCCGAAATCTAAAATATATGTAAGTGTGTCGTTAGTTATGACGGTATCTTGGTCATCGCAAAAATTCATTCTGCTGACGGTATTTTGGTCATCGGGAAAATTCATTCTGTTGACGATATCTTGGTCATCGGGAAAATTCATTTTGCTGACGGTATCTTGGTCATCGGGAAAATTCATTCTGCTCTTATTCACGTGCGTTTTTCCTAAAGTATTTTTCAAACCGCTACGGTTCAACTAACAACTAAAATTGAGGACACGGATCGCTGGGTGCAGTGTTCTGTAAAGCTGTCAATTTGATTGAAACAATTTTTCACCGGGCATAAGGCTGGTCAGTAAAATAAATATTACCAACGGATGCCATAAAAATACTAATGAAATATTTTTACCGTTACAAATGTTCCTTTTCAATTGTAAAAATAAAATGAAATATTTTCTGAATATTGATTAGAACAAGACATTGAAGAGACAACAACATATTGAAGAGCAATGGCCGAGCGGTAACGGCCCCGATCTATGAGTCGTAGGCCGCGGGTTCAAACCCAGCCACGCATTACTTTGTGTAATTTATTTCATCACCGCTGCTCTCAAAACGGTGAAGGAAAACATCATGAAGAAACCGGCATGTCCTAGAACCAAAAATTCGAAGACATGTGACATCCACCAACCCGCACTGGGCCCGGGTGGTGAATTACGGCCCATTCCCTCTCCTAGAGAGGAGGCCTGAGTCCCAGCAGTGGGAACATTAAAAGGCTGATGATGATGATGATGATTAGAACAATAACTACTTAACATGGGGAATAGTACATTTTGATACAAGTGGGGAAAGTTTGTCATTGCAGCCGAGGTGAAACTCACCCGAGCCGTCAGGCGAGGGTGTTATGGAGCCTAGTGCTGCAGTGACAAATCTCCACGTGTATCAAACGACGTTTTTCAATACACTTACGAAGAAATACGATGAAAAATCTATCAATAATCTATCTTCTATCGGAAAATTACGACGCATTTTTGTTCATTTTGTACTGAAGAAAATTTTCCAAAGCTACCTTACAATTTAGTTTTGATTTGATGGCAGCAGGCTATCGCAAGAATTTTTATCTCAATCACATAATCTGGTGGCGTAGCATATAAAGGATTCTCTTCAAATCTTCTTTTTCACAACTATCACAAATGAATAAGTTAGTTAATATTAGGTGCACTATTTTCCCGCGCATAACCTTTGCAGGTTGAAGGAGAAGAAAAGGTATCAAACCGTATACATCCAATATTAAAAATACAAAAATTCAATTATTTTGGAATTTAGAACACAGATAATTGTTAATTTGTTGGTATTAACAAATTATTGCTTACGTAATTATGTCTATTTATTATATTATGTTCAAAAACACAATTTAAATTTTAATTAAATATTAAAACCTAAAAAATATCCGCCTCATAGCTTTAAAAAAAAAAATAGTCACCCTTGACCGTGATGAAATAGTAATGAAAAAAGCCCTTTTATTGATAAATTCAAAAAAAGCACGGTTGTGATAAACATGCCATATCGAACCTAATCGTAGTGCGATAAGAGGCAGTTTTCGAGTAAGTGTATTGAAAAAAGATTTTATGTACTCATAAAAAAGATTAAAAAAATAGATTTGAGTTTAAATCTAATTCCTTACTTTATTTGAGAAGTGTTTCCATTAGAAGCCAAAGTTAAGTGAAAAAGAAAAAAGATGTCGAAATTTTAATTACAAGGTAACAAGGAAACTTTTGACGTTAATTCTTTTTAAGTGCCAATTATTGATAACAATTTTTTCTGATGTAATGTGGCTTCATTCACAAAATAAATCAAAAGTCACGTTTTGCTTACGTTACGAAATAGCATAATATCGTTATTTTCGGCCCGTGTCAAACAACAAAACATTATAATATTTTGGTTTTCGCAAAATACCTATCACTTCAGTGTAAAGACGTCCTTTGCTAAACATGGACTCCCCTCAAGCATTGCTACATCAACTGGTACTGAGGGCCAAGTCAAATTCTAACAACGATAACAACTGTCACCTTATATATTCGAAACTATCGTCTGCCTTTAAGAAGGCCCGTTCAAGTTGTCGACAGCGCGTATTGTTCCACATGCAGTCGCGCACCTCAAGGAGTTGACAGCAAACCGTTGGGGTCCAACAGGGTGGAAGCCTACTGGGGCCAAGGATTGATCTGTGAAAGGAAGATTAAGCCCCGGTATGAAAGGCAACGTAGGAACAGGAGTGGGTTTTAGTCAGGAAAAGTCTGACACTATCTCCCGCCCCGCCCAAGGGCGCAGATAAGTCATTGGATGATTTAAAAACTTATTATTTCATCCAATGCGATCGAACGCAAAATGTTTGACAAAAAAAAGTAATGCGAAAAAAAGAGACAAAGCCCGAACATTCTGTTGGCATTTAGTAATTTCGTCACTCACTCTAATATTTCACAAAACATGTTTCAGAAAATGCGTGTTTTTTTTAAACCTTACTTTTCGAAAAAAAACTTTCGTCATTCAAAATCTGGATTAAATGCGCAAGGTATTTATAATTATATATTCTTTAAATTTAAATTTATGAGTACTTTATGAAGAGCCAAAGTTTATGTAAAATAGCAGATTTTCAGAGAACTTTTCTGGATTCCTTTTACATAAATTCATGTTTTGATTTCAATAAAAACCTAGATAATAGCCAAAATGTATTTTTTTTTTTTTCAAAATAATTTGAGAAATCATAAGAAATGTATCTTGGGTTGGCCGCTATTATTACCAGAGTGATCGCCCAATGAGCATTTCGCCGCCATTAGCAAATCGTTACCTTATCGTTTTTAAAACTATCAGTTTGACGGTTAGGTATCCTAACCTTTCAGGATTGTATATGTAATGTTGCTGGCCCATCTTTCAGCTGCCTGACACTGTTGTCAGGTTGCAAGCGGTGGTAAATTACTACTCCACGACTACAAATGAAACTCAACCACGAATAAAAATTAAATAATTCTTTTAGTTTTGGGCTTTGACTGATTTCAGTGAATTTGATTTCCCTTTAGATTCCCTTGAGGAATCAAAATTTATAGGGTACTGCCCGTTGATCTAAAATTCTGAAATTTGGCATGAAGCCAGGTTTTATAGCACAAGTGTAGGAATAAATATGAAAACTGAATATTTGTAGTATTTTTAGCCTACACTTTCCCATTGCTGGGCGACTTCTTTCGCTCTAGAGTGGAGCAAGAAAGGGAGTCAAACTTTTACTGACTAAAACACACCTTTGTCTATATGTTGTCTTTTGCGTTCACGGATCACGATAACTCTTTCAAACGTTTATCTCCACGTTCGTGTTTTAGATACACATGAATGAACAAATAATTGTTTTCTGCCTCAAATGTCAGAGACGTAGGCTGCGCGTCGATAAACTGGTTCCTATGACGACATGTTGAATTGTTCATTCAAGTCGGAAAAATGTACAGACAAGTAATTCTGATTTCACGGAAAGCGATGATATTAAATATATTCAGTGTAACGTCAATTTTATTTTACTCTTGCAAGTTTCATGTTCGTATACGCAAAGACAATAATTTAATGTACGCTGAAAATATCGTGCACATTATAGTGGGTCGTATTGTGGGGCTTTTTTGACCTCTACCTATAAACTTCTACCTATAAAAAAAGTGTTGTTTTGGGACCACAAATAAAATAAAAACAGTTTTTTTTTGTAACTGTACTCAAATTCCTATTCCTTGTGGTCCCAAAAAAAAAAGTTATAGGTGGTCGGACTCCGGTTCAAAAAGGTCTACAACCATAGTGTTCGGTCCACGACAGTAAATTTAGTTCTGACGCTGCCGCATGTGCAAATTTTACCCACTATTGTTTGTTACATCAAAGAGGTCACGTAAAGGATAGTTTTGAAGCGGATCATCGTAGAATAGCAATGGTATTAATATATCCAACAGAAACGCCTTCAAAAACTACTAACTTATACCCGGCTTTGCGAAATAAGCCTTAAATTCAATGGTTAGTTGTTTCGACTTTTGTTTCAGTGTGTTAAATCTTCTGACGAAGGAAATATGATGGCATAGTTTTTTATTGAAACGTAAATAAGTAGCGTGGGTCAAAGGGAACTTTCTTTTTCTTCGAACCCTTAGATGTTCTTAATGTTTCGGTTCTGCTTCTTTACAATCTTTGGAAAATTTTATTTTATTTTATTTTATTTGGGAAAACCAACAATTCTACAATATGTCTTACATCTAATTAACGCCAAAACAACAACAAAAACACACGTTATTTACGCAATAGCTAAACACTTATTTCGCCTCTTACTAAGTTCTGTGGTAATCTAAGAAAATGTATGCTAGCAGTTAAAATTTATATGAAAATATTTTTATTAATTTTACGTACAGTGCGGCCGAGAAACTTGGCGAGTCTAAAGTTAGGCTCTGCGAACAGTTAACAGCAACAACAATTGCTGATGGCATTTATTTTTTAAATCATTAATTTTTTTACGAGTGCACAAGCGCTAAAGTTCGCATAGCCTAACCTCAGACTCGCCAAGTTACGTCGGCCGTACTGAACCTAATAAAAGAAAGAAAAACATTAATAAATAATACATAGGTACCCACGTGTTTACTCTCAAACATATTAATAAAGTCACGAAAGGAGGAAAATATATCTGAGACTCAGTCCTTCAACTTGAAGCGCAACACTCCAATTCTATAATAAACTTCCTAGTCATGTTCAACAACTAAGCCTTAATAAATTCAAATCATTTGTAAAGCGAAAACTTTGCCAAAAGGCTTTTTACACTGTAAAGGACTACGTTGAGGACGAAAAGGCTTGGGACTGACCTGCTCTAGTACGCACTACAACTTTTTTTTCTTTTGTTCTTATTATTATTTTATTTTTTTACAATTTGATATTGATGTTCATCTTTTACAATTTCACATTGTAGATTATTTTTATTTTACAATTTGATATAAATATATATATATATATATATTTTAACTAATGTTTGACATAAATACTTTGCTAAGTATAACATTTTCTAAACTATAATTTTTCTTTTAATATTGTGAACATGAGGACAATGTGGATTAGTTTTTATTATTTTTTCTTTTCTCTTTTTTTTCAGTAATTTTTAGCGTATGTCTGGCAATTTGAGTATTTTCTGCGGCCTACCCAAATGTCCTTTCCTTGGTACTGTTCATCAAGTCGTTGAGCTCCATAGTGTCTTGAGTTGAGCTTTGCGAGTACTGACAAATGCTTGCACTGACTATACAGGTCCACTCAAATCTTTATGGTTCTTTCTTGTAAAGACCATTTCAGACAAATCTGCATGGTCCTCATGTGATTTGACCAATACATATTTACTGTATGGACTTTAAAAGAGACTTTGACCCCTGAGTTTGTTTTGGTGTTTCTTCTTAGGGTAGTCAGCTAGGAAACACCGGCCTCATCTAGTTTAAAATGACGAAAAAATAAATAAAAGTGTTTTAAAAACCTTCTTGCAAAATAAATATCATTTACTTTAGTATTGACCTAATATTCCTTTCATGTTAACTAAACATTAATAAATTGGCAAACATAATTTTTGCTATCCATTATTTCAATGCAATTAAAGAGGGGTTATTTGGTTGATTTTATCGCAACCTTTTATAATAATTAGGACAGGGAATTGGAGGCGTTTTATAGCTAAAATGATTAAATTAATCAGCATCCAAAGCCGGCGACGAAATATTAAGCACACCTACTAAAATGAAAACTTCGATATTCATTTATTTTGTACAGCCATAAATATATTAGATATACTGTGATCTGGCTGTAAGTTGGTAGAAAACAATGGGAAAACTTTTGATTGATAAGTCCATAAATCTGAGCCAGGGATTGTCTTAAGGAAAGCACAATATTTACGGAATCCTAAATACCAAACGGGATAACCATTTTTCTTGAAACGAAATGTACGAAAAAACACAACCTTGTTGGGTAGTGTACCTACTTGGATGGGTTTGTGTTATATAAGATTCTAATATATAAAAAAAATATTTTTTACTTTATTGTCACTAACAATTTTTTTTTTAATACTGTACCTAGTACTTAAAAAAAAATTCTTTGTTTGCAATATATATTTGCCGATTGTTCAGACGGATATGTACTACCTTGACGAGCATAAGGTGGGGTTCTTATTTTTGAATGTGGGATTTAAAAGAACGTAACATTAATGGGGTATGGGATAATAGGGATATCGTTTCTTTGCTATGCTCGCTTACTAGCCCTCATTTGAACCTAACGTATTGTGTGGGGATTGATTCACAAAAGGAACCCGAAATTTTTTAATCAATCCTGCTGACCAAATAAAGCTTTTCGCTTAGCAATATATAATAATAATTTTCTATAGACCAACTAATTAATTAGTTTCCATTTAAGAATACGCTATTTTTTTTTAACATTATATTTTGCGAATATTTTTTAATAATTAAGACAATAGCATGTGTATCTATTTTTTTTATCGATGTTTAATCGTCAGTATCTAAATGTGAATATCGATTCGATATTTGAGGCACACAACGTCTTCCGGTGCGCGGTCGCCACTCCAGAACCTTTCCGCCCCAACGGCCATTTATTATGCGAGCAATATGCAATAGATATTGAAAGAGAAAAATTGTGCGTCTTACCGCAAGGATCACCAATTGAACAAGAAAACTATCGCCGGTCATTATGCTATATACATCGGCAGCTGCTGTCGGCGGCTTCACTTTTGTGAAAGAAGGTTTTTCCACCCCCCTTTCATCCCCTCAGGGAGTGAATTTTGGTAAATCCTCTCTTAATGCTTGATTACGTCATAACAGGAAACCTTGTACACAATTTCACACTACTAGACTGAAGTTTCGGCTGTGCATTGACATGTTGGTCAGTTTATTTTTTTATATTATATAGGGTGACAAACCACTTTTACTATGGGACCAAACCTGAAATCGAGAAAAAAATCTGCCAAATTAGTACATTTTGACCAGTTAGGCGAACATACTCAACTTGGCAGGCCCCATAGTAAAAGTGGTTTATTATCATAGTATCGTTCACTAATTACCAGTCACCCTATATAGACTAGCTTTTGTCCGCGTCAATTTACGATCTCTCCATGCAAACTTTGCTCCCTTTTTCACCTCCTTAGGAGTAGAGTTTGAAAGAAAGAAAGAAAGAAACAAAGAAAGAAAGAAAACAATTTTATTTGGCTTGCAATGAAGCACAATACAAGTTTTAAAACTTAAACATAAATAAAATAAAATAATAAAAAATAAAAAAATCAACAGCTACAAGAATATGCCTCACGGCTGCACCAAATAGGTTCAGTTCAGCATGATGCCAGACAACTTCGTAGCAGTTGCCTGACGCTGGTTTTCAACTGAACCTTGGGTGCAATCAAATAAAATAGTTAAGTAAAGTTTCGAAAAATCCTTCCTTATTGGATGCCTACGTCATAAAAAAAATATACCCTCCAAGTTTCAGGTCTTTACAATTACCGGTTTAGGCTGTGCGTTGATCCGTCAGTCAGTCATTCAGGATAAAGCAATTTATAAGTATAAATTAAATAAGTATTAATTAAGGTTGACTGGTAGAGAATGCCTTGTTGTATTAAGTCCGCCTATGTACAACTACTGTACATGAAGTTTAAATAAATTAATAAATAATGTTTTCTGTATATTAAGTTTACCTAAATTAAATAATAATCTAGTTAATAATATTGCAACCATCCGGATAAATTACGTTCTTGTTTCTTCCGGATTAATTAAGTCAGCGCCTTGGCAATTGAGATAGGTAGTAGTTTCAAATATTTACTACCTACTTCTAGCTAGTAATATAGCGCGCTATCGGCTTTTTACATATACATATGCATTATTTATGTGTAACATATATATTTGTGTGAGATACATACGTGCCTTAACCAGATCTATGACGATCCATGAGATTTTACACTTTATTCCAAAAATTTCGAAATCTACTTATTTTTACTGATATAAACTAGTGCTCGATCTCTGGTGGTAAGCTGTGATGAAATTGTTGATCGTGAATCACACTAGTTTATTAACACGTAGATCCACAACTACCAAACTTGTTCATACAAAAGTAGACTCTAAACATCGGAATTAAGGCCTATAGTGGCGTGGATGTGAGAGGACACCGGTGTCCTCTGAGCTAGGACAGATTAAGAACCTATTCACTGTAGTCTTGACATCTAAGTTTTAATCGGGCGGAAAAACCGCTGCAGGCGATTGTTCCAACCATACGATTTACGTGGTATAAATAACGAGGCGAAACACTTGTCCGGACCGTACAAGTGTTAAAAATGAACCTAAGGGTGGACATTCGCCGCATTGTCCAATGGTAGAAAGGTGATGGCAGAATAAAGTCATGTAATTCCTGCGCACACTCTCCAAAATGCATCCTGTAACTACAGAAATAGTACATTTTGATACAAGTGCAGAAAGTTTGTCATTGCTACCGAGGAGGAATTCACACGAGCCATAGGCGAGAGTGTTATGGAGCCGAGGCCTGTAATTACCAATTTGCACGTGTGTCAAATAACGTTTTTGAATAAACTTACGATTCGTGGGGATTAATCCGTGTCTAATGGGGGTCGACGCGCATCCAGCCTGATACGATAAACAATTTTATTACACTTTTTCGCACGAGTGCGGAAAAGACATACACTACTATAACACGGAAAAAACTGTTTCATTTTAAATCAAACAAAAAACACAATACAACAACTATGCAATTTGCAATTGATCAAAAATACACAAATATTGTTTAGTGTTGAGTTTTAAAGTACACATGGCTGAGTGTTGAAGAATTAAAACTGCAGAAACATTTCGAAATATTGACATAATTCGTCTTTCAATATCAGCTAAAGTATTGTGGTTAGACCATCACATGACAAAAATTATTAGTTAGGTAACTAGAATATATGCAACATGGAATTTTTTACTTCAAAAGTACCTACTGAGAACATACGTAAGGAGAACCCTTTAATTTTTTAAAGATTTCTATGAAACTAGATGTTACATAACACAACGAAATCTACATTACGCCCATTGTACTGAGAGATGTCATAAAACAGGGACACTTTCCCAGGAATGTATACAAAAGAGTGCATTTAGATAAGTGCTCATTATACGTTGATTAGGGAAGCGAGCCGAGTCGCCATAAGAGATCTGTGTCGGTGTTTTGTATAGCGATATGATTGAGAATAGCTGGGTCTTACAGTGGATATGTGTCGGATGACGTGGAATTAATCTGCGTCGTGTAAATAAATGTGGGGTGTATGTCAGAGCGTCGACGACTACGGCGGCGACGAGGCGGGGCGATGCCTCCTCACCGGAAGCGCCCGTTCTCAACAGATTGGAGAATATACTCGTGTACGCCGCGTAATGCTTGCCAAATTATTCTTTACCCCTAAAACAGGAACAAAGCCTTCATCATTTCGTGTAATAGACGCCAGTAAATCCACCTAGAAAATTGAAAATTATGTGTCGAGATGTTTCAAACAACCACTCCTGTGAAGAATAAGATACTGTTCTGAACACTCAAGTAAATTAAGTGCTTAAGTTTATTATTAAAATTTGAGTATGAACTTAGAGTTAATAATACTCGAGCCGCTGGTGTTCGTGGGATCGAAACAATAAGGTCATAGGATTTGAGAGCCCATCTAGTTTTTCAAAACCACACCAAGTGGTTGGATGAAAATTCACGTAACCTTTGTGAGATGAGTAGGCTGGCCCTTTGGGCACTTTCCCTATTAACAGCGATGTGGTCGAATTTTGTTATAGCTTTCTTCATTTTTTTTTTGTCTGTATTAACTTGACATGTAAATTAGTGGTATATTAGGTGGACTCAATGCTACCAGGCTTTCCCTACCAGTCAGTAAGTCTGTTTACCGTAAGCGACTTCTTATAAAAATGGGGCCTTTTTTAGAACTTGTTAAAAAAGTCACTAAACATATTATTTAATTGGCCTCACATAGATGAGTTCTAGTTTTCTAGACTCTCACTATTAGGGCGCCTTCAGATTAGCAACAATCTAGCACTAAGCAGCGCGGCAGCAGCTCGCGGCACTTTGCGGCTAATGTGAAGGTTAAACTATTTGCGCAAAGGCGTCGTCCATATAGAAAGTGATCAACGTACAAATACGAGATCGTTGCGTCCATTTGTACTGTGGACCCGACTACGTCGTTTCGCCTACAGAGGGTGCTTTCGCAGTGCTGAGTACGGTGTCTCTAAGGATGCTCGATCAAAGCGTTTGTTGACACAGAGGAAAATTATTCGGTCAACTGATCCGGCTGTGAAGTTACTGGGTTGATGACTAGGTCTTAGAGAACATCGACTTCCCGGTGTTGTAGTAATGTGTGAGTAAACCTTTATATGTTTGCACTTACTATTTACTTGTTTATAAGTACATAATATTTTGGTTGAGTATTTGTAAATTTGAGTTAGAACAGGTTCACTTTAAGTTTTTTTTTATGATGTGAATATATGGTAAGTACTCGTAACTGGGTCACCTGGTTAAAGTGAATATTTAACAATAAATTAATTTTTAAATTGATATGCATAGGAATTTACGCTACCTATCCCAAATATAGCTTCTCAGAAATGGAGTAGAATGAACTGAAATTAAACTTATAAGAATTTTTTAAATGAATTTACCAGATCAGCTGTATTACGATTGCAAAAAAATATATCGAATACATATGCCAGCTGGAGCTATGTCCATGCCACCCCAATCGGCTTGTTTATCATCAAAGAACGATCTGAGTGTGAGGATTCTGTAGCGTTCAATGCACTAAGTAAATAAATTTGGAGGTTTTGTTGTGACAAGGAATACTTTATTTTCTATTCGTGCCAACTAAAACTTGGCTGAGTATGCTTCATCAGTACCCGCGATGACAATTTAATTTAAATACTTAGCTGTTCTAAAAACCGATTTTACACTGCAACGGAGAGGTCTCAACTGCAGTGTAAAGTCGGTTTTTAGTTCGATATTTGAAACCTCTGACCTCTGACCAACTTATTCTAAATATCACACTCTGATGTTAGCGTTCTGAACATACTCTAAGAAATACACAATAGGTACGCATTCACCATATATGATTCTTAAAAAAATTACAGGGAATTATTCGAAGTTCGGAGCGGTCGAACATGCTGTAACTTTTCTTTATTCTGAGGTTGCGACGGGAGTTTTAGACTTTTACAGACTATAACCCGCCTTTTTTCTTTCATATGCTCTTTCCATTACAGGACCATGGTTTTTTTTTATGGTAGGTAAAATCATCCAATGACAAATCCCGCTTTTGGGCGGAGCGGGAAGTAGTGTCAGACTCTTACTGACTAAAAACCTACCCCGTTCCTTCGTTGCCTATCGTGCCAGAGCCGGGTATTCCTTTTGGAAGCTGACCTATGACCCCAGCAGGCTTCGACCCTGCCTACCCGCAGCTAGCAGGCTGGGCTTCTACGGTTTGCTGACAGCTCCTTGAGGCGCGCGGGAACAGAACGCGCCGTCAATGACTTGGGCTCGGTCCGGTCGGTTACCGGACGATCGGACAGCGTGCTATCCATTGCACGCCGTCCGCAAGCCCGCGCCTACGGTGGCCGGAAATCGGGATCGGAATCCCGTCGGCGGCTGGGGTGAGCGCCCCGTTGCCTCTGCCTGATGCGGTCGACCTCCTCCTTTGCTAGACTTACTACTTCGCAGAAGGAGGCGACCGCCTGCCATCCCTCCTCACTCTGCACCATGGCCTGAACCAAGGCCCGGCGAGAGAGATCGCTGAGAATGGGGTTTCTCTTTTTTAATGAATAAAAGTAAAATAGTTTGTTTTTAAGTGGGAATATCATCAAAATGGGGGTAGGGGTAGAAGGGTGATAGCCTAATTACAATAGTTTTTCTCAGGTCTATCAAATACGAAACAACAAATAACACTAAAAGAAATCTTTGTTGAAAACAGTATCAAACTTGGTTGGTAAATAAGCAATTCACATTTTAAATATTGGTTTGAGGAAGAGTGGGAGTTGGTGGCGACATTGACAATGACATTCAGGTGACCGTTGTTATTGACACGCACCCTGCGCAACAAGGATGCTGCCCACTTGCGGCTGACCGCAGCAAATTTGTCAGTCGGGGCATCCGCGACCAGCCCTGTGGCACTACAGAAGCGTGGCAGTCCCACAGTATCCTGAATGCATTGTTGTACTGCACGCTAAGAGTATTAACGTCCTATAAATTGTAATTAGTCCAAAGGCTACACGTGTAAAATACTTGACTGTATGCTCTGAAAAGATTAATTTTAACCGAATCCGTGTATCTTAAGGCGGTGCCATCACATTTCAGTATCTGCATCTTTATTCTGCTTCTTGGTAGTTTCCCTTTCCAGGGATTTAAATGGTTTCTAAAATAGGTACTTAAAAATGAACGGGTTTTACAAAATTATTTTATCTCCTTTTTCGTTTTTTTTTTTTTTAATAATATAAACCAGTGTTTGACTACACTCCCACCCTATTTTTTAAATTTCTATGATCCTACCTGATGGTAAGCCGTGACGCAAACGTAAATTTTATTGTGAAGCGCACTAGTTTATTAGGAGTCTATTCACTTTAGCCTTGAAGAGACCAAAATACATATATATATATATATATATAGATATTTTTAAATAACAAAAACAATTGAGTGAACCACCTAATTGACGCTGACATTGTTCTTTCTGAAAAGGGTCGATACTAAAATTGAATCAAGTGGCACGAATTAAACTTTAAAATAAACATTGTCAGGCTACCGTTTCACGGCGCCATTTATTCACGGTCTAATTAATTTAATCAGTCGTTGTCAATGCAGCTAGCGTTTATATTTTGCATTAAGGAGATTATTTTGTGCTATCGGCCGGTAATGTTGTCACACGTAACACCTCGGACTGTTCGGTGCGCGCTTCGCTCCACAAATTTTAAACTGAATATACAAACTGCTCGCTTATACCGTTTAAAATCTTTAATTAATGCTCATTTGTCATTTTGTTATGTATATAGCACAAGTCCTGCGCAATTCACACGAAATATATGTCAATAAGTCAGCGACGACTTACTAGAATATTTAGTCCAGAATGCCCATTTACTATCGCCTTAGTTGCCTTTGCATACACATGTTTTCCTACAGATGGGCAAAAGCTTCTCCCAACTTCTCCAGGTATTCTTTTCTCGAGCTACCTTGAACCAGCCTTCGCGGAAACCTTTTGGGTCATGTTGCCACCTCTTCTCAAGTTGGCCTCAACGTGACCCGCCTAATCCCATTTTAGCCTGGAGGCCTTTTTACAAATGTCTATGATCGCCGTCTTTAAGCGCAGCCTGGTGTTCCTCATTCTGTCGGATTTTTTAACACCCAGAAAGCTGCGCTTCATTGCTCTTTGAAAAACCGCAAAGCGAAACTTTTGCATGAAAAATTCGGTAAGCGACCACGTCACACATAAATTATTTACAAATTTTGTATTTGGCCTTGTTTTAGATTTAGTTAATTAAAAAGAAACACGTTACTTGGCCCGACATAAAATATCGAATGGCACCAACTGCAAAAGGAAACAGTCTCGAGCAAAAGTCAAATGTATGAAATTTACCCGTAAATATTACACTGTACTCACTCGTAAAGTATATTACAGCAACGAAAACACCGTTGGGACGTGACAGATGTTGCAACTGTGCCGGGGACCGTACTTACGAGTGCCATGCCGATATAAAAGTAGGGGATCGACACCGATCAACGGTTCGATACAGATTGTCGTGTTCGGTGTTAGGGAGTCCATATATTTGTTGGCTCGAGCACGTGTTGCTCACGTTAACGTTAAGCTTCACACGGCAAAACGCCGCTTACAAGCGGCGTATGATCATAATACGATCCTTGTTCTCGCTTCACGCAGGCGTGATGCTGAGAACTTTGCTTCAAAACTTTTTTTTTTATAAAAATAGTTGTCTTTCTGTAGAAAGATTTTAATACAAAAAAGTTGTATTTGAAAAAAGTCACACCGTTGTTTCAAAACTGTCTGCAGAACCTTAAACGTATTCCTATTTTTGCTGCACACAGGCAAGTCAGGGCAATACACGCGCGCCTTGTTTGTGTTTTCACAAATAATAGAGCCGTAACGCCTGGGGCGTTAACCGCTGTGCCGCTCTCTGGTTACTAAGTGGTTTTTTTTTGCTAATAAACTTAATAATACAACGTTTCTCAGATAAAATAAAAGTTGCTGCCTAAGCTTCCAATATTAAACCTTATGACGTTAACGTTGTAAATTAAATTTGAATGACGTTAAAACGACTTTGGTACGGGTTCCGTACCAACTTATCTATGAAAAGAGTTATATTTCCGAAACGACTCTCGAAGATTTTAACCAAATGCCATTTTTTTTTTGTGACAGCTAGAATATTTTCAATTTTTGGTTTTTTTCTTATGACATTAGACCTTAGGATTCTAGGTCAACGGAAGTTCCCTATGAATTTTGATTCCCATATGAGTGTTGCAATATACGTTTTTTTACGACATAAACGGCCCTATCTTTTTTTTTCTTTAACTTAGAAGTTTGATTTTTTAACAGATTCAAGGAACTGCAGATGTAAGTATATAGTTTTAATTTCAACTACATAGCTCCACACTTTCCCGAGAAAAAGGGTCTTGACAGACAGGCCACTATAAGGGTTTTGTTTTTTCCTTTCAAGGTACGAAACACCAAAAACCAAAAGAAGTAGTGTTCATTTACAAACTTATAAACAGCGTAGTTAATTACTTAAATTATACACCTTTAAATTTTAGTCGTTTTAATCCCGCGAAGAGTCGATTCAGTACATGAAATACCATCGCTTTGTAAAGAAAAATTAAAGGTGATTTTTTCAAAAACTCAATTTAATTTACGCATAAACAAAATTAATTTCTTTAAGTAAACGAGTCAATGACCTTGTAGGTAGTTGTCAGTCGTTGCGTACTAACTACCTACATTTAAGAAGTACAGTTAAGAAATTAATTTCGTACATGCGTAAATTAATTCCAATTTATAAAAAGTACTTTATTTTTTAATTTTCTCTTTACAAATCGATAGTGTTTCATGTACCTAATCGACCCTCCACGGGATTAAAACAACCAAAATTTATCGGTGTATATATTGATTTAAACTGTAACTTTACTACCAAAATAACTGTTAAATAAATATTTGTATTCGATATTCGGGTATTCCAGAACGTTTAAAATGTGCAAATATTACTTTCAAAAACAGAACCTCAATCGACATTGAAGTTTAGGTTTGATAAAACTGAATAAATGCCAAGCCACTTTAAAAACTGTGGTGCTTAAAAATAATCTCTGTCGGTATACACAGCACAACATTTTTGGTAGCCTACCACTGCTTCCGAAAGCTTTGCGATGAGCTGGAAAATATTTTGCTGTAAACAATACAGGATATATGAAATATGAATTGCTTTTTTGTCGAACTAACTCCCTTCATGATACAATAGAATAAACTTTATTGCACGTCAAAAATGTAAAACAAAACCAAAAAAATATTAATGTATTATGTATTTTAATCGCTAAACGCTCTAATAAAATTCCAGATTTTAGTAGGTACTAAACGTTTGGCGGGGACGTTAATAGAAAACTCATTTGTCTAAGCCTACTGGTTGAATATAGAATAATTTAAATAAAATAACGCGAACAATAGGAGCTATACAAAAATAGATCCGTTGCAATATTGATCAGTAAAATTGGTAGCGAGACTGATTGTCCAAGTAACTCAGCCAGCTCGACTTGTTTCGGAAAAACCCGTTGAATATTTTGAATAAACTCATTAATAAAAAAAAGTAATTTTGTAAGTTTCAATGTTACATCTGAAACGATTATAATACAGATCCGATTCCTATGAAATCGTGAGTCATTAGACGTGATACATTAGACGAATAAAATTATGAGAAGTACCCTAAAGGAATACGTTTTTGGGTATGACGCAAAGTCATTTCAACAACGTCGAGACAAATTACCACAAATTTTTGTTTTTTAAGTCCTACGTAAAATTACGAGCTAGCTTGCTTATATTTTATAATGTCAGTCATGATCAATTTTTTATTTAAAAAATAAAAATATGATCTTATTACTGAATCGCGTAACCTCAAATTTGAAAGACTTGAATTTTTCAAGAATTCATTGATTCACTTCTTCACGACTTTCGTAAATTGAATACTTCGACGTCATAAATAATGCAATTTAATGTCCTTTAAAAATAAAAAGCCCGTTGTTGTGTACCAGAATGCTAGTAAAAACCATGTTTTTTGTTCCGTTCGAGTAACTTAAAGTGAAAAGGGCGAGTACATCAGTTTATGAGCTCATTCAATTCATGAAGTTGAACTTATATTAAAAAGTTTTTAAAATCTGAGGACATCGTTTACACATGACATACTTTAACTTATATGACTACAGCACTCGCCATTAAACTTGTTTGAGACAACTAGTTAGTAGAACATGAAAAAAAAAATGTGAAGTGGACCCGTAAAATGCAGTATAAGGGCCAACGCTGTGTTAAGCAGCAGCACGCGTCGCGTGTCGTAGCGCGTGTGTTGTTTGCGGCAGTCACCGTAGCGGAAAACGGACCTGTGCAGTGTCGCTTGTTCAACTTTAAGGGTATTTATACATCGCTCAATGACCTTCAAGAATTTACCTCTACATTAGTAGAGAAGAATTGACCTCTAAACAGGCATTGCAGGGGGTGCTGCGCGCGGGGTGTTAGTACTGATTCGAGTTTTTTCTTGATTACTTATCGATATTCAATGAAATACGAAAAAAAATCAATACAAGTTATTCAATTTATCGTAACATATATTTTGGTATAAATTCAATGTATAAATATAGAGCCGTTTTCGAGAAAATATGGAATTAATGTTCAAAAAAGGCCTATTTACCAGATTTTTTTTCTAGAGTTAGGGTATTTTTTTGAGAAACGTAATCAATGCAATTTATTAGTAATGTCCTTAAGTATCCCCTTCATTTTTTATATGGTAATCGTAAATAAGGAAACTTCAAACAAACTAGGTGTTTTTTTTGATTTGGGCGATGTAATCCCCTTAACAGTGTGCATGTTGTCGTATCGATGTAGCACTTTAATTTATTATTACGTAGCAAACCGGCGCGGGGCGCGGGGCGCAGCAGCCTGCGACGGGTGCTCGCACTGTGAGCCCGGGCGGAGCACATTTGTATGGGACCGCGAGAGCGCCCGCTTAACGTAGCGTTGGCCCTTAAACCGTATTTACGGAGACGTGGTGCGTTGGGCGTTTCGTCGTACATCGTTCACGCAAACACAAACATGTAGCAATGTACGACGGACCGCCTGACGTACCGCTCAACGCGCCGCGTCTCCGTAATCGAGCATTTAGAGCCCTGACACAGCGACTCAGGAACGCGATACAACCAGCATGTAGCATACCATAGCATCAGCCTTATAATGTTCCCACTGCTGGGACTCAGACCTCTTCTCAACCCGTGGATGTCACTTATCTTCGAATTTTTAGTTCTGTCCTACATGTTGGTTTCCTCACGATGTTTTCCTTCACCGTTTTGAGAGCAGTGGTGATGAAATAAATTACGCAAAGTAATGCGCCTGGCTGGGTTTGAACCCGCGACCTACAACTTATATGTCGGGGCCGTTACCACTCGGGCACCACTGCTCTCAATCCTGCATGTGTTCCCTAAGAATTAGAACGAATAAGCAAGAAATTATGATCGATGGAATATTTTTTTTTTTTTTTAATCCACTACTATCACACTAGTCCCAAGCTAAGCAGAGCTTGTGTTATGGGTACGAGACAACTGATAAACATATTTATATTATTATATTGTATTTCTAAATACATACTTATCATAGATAAATTATACCCAGACACAGAACAAATGATCGTGTTCATCACACAAACATTTGTCCTGGGTGGAAATCGAACCCACGACCTCCGGAATAAAGGCTTATGTAGTAAGTAATCAACTATGGGATGTTTGGACTAATATTATAATAGTATAAAATTACTGTTTCGTATTGAAAAAATAATCGAAGTACAAAATTTCGTTTTATATACAGATCTGCCATCTAACTAAAAAATCATTTTATTTGAACCTTTACTTACTAAATTTACTGCGTTTATAAGCAGTTAAGAAATAATTACTGTGTATTTTTTTATTCAGAAGAAAACATTAGCAGAGACACATCCATTTTGTTTTTATCGAAACTTGTATAAGATCGGCCATTGTAAGAGGTTTGACAAGCATGACATGATACACGCTGTTATATTGTCTCGACTAATTGTTTGGTGCACAAAAGAAATAAAGTCAGAAAGCTTGTTTATTTGTCACACACAATGTAGAAACCTTTTTTCTACGAACCTACATTTTACTAGGTATTAAGCTAATGTTTAAAAATGTCGTTTTAGTTACATTTAGTGGCTGCAGAATTTTTCGAAAGAGTTACCATGGTCCTGTAAGCCCGCTGGGGTCAAGGGCCGTTTTCTGAGACGAAGGCTCTGCCCCGGCACGATAGACAACGAAGGAACGGGGTAGGTTTTTAGTCAGTAAGAGTCTGACACTACTTTCCGCTCCACCCAAAAGCGGGATTTGTCATTGGATGATTTTACCTACCATAAAAAAAAAACCATGGTCCTGTAATGGAAAGAGCATATGAAAGAAAAAAGGCGGGTTATAGTCTGTAAAAGTCTAAAACTCCCGTCGCAACCTCAGAATAAAGAAAAGTTACAGCACGTTCGACCGCTCCGAACTTCGAACGATTCCCTTTAATTTTTTTAAGAATCATATATGGCAAATGCGTACCTATTGTGTATTCCTTAGAGTATGTTCAGAACGCTAACATCAGAGTGTGATATTTAGAATAAGTTGGTAGTTAACATTATTACTGCAACATGCAAGCAGGCATGCAACATGCAAGCAGGCATGCAACTTGCAAGCAGGCATGCAACATGCAAGCAGCAAGCAAGCAGGCATGCAACATGCAAGCAGCAAGCAAGCAGGCATGCAACATGCAGAAAGCATTGTTTCTGTCACGGCTCCGGCGCTGCGGGGTGGGGGCGGCCCCACGCGAGCTTATTGTCGCAGATGGTTTTAATGCTCACCACCGCAGCTTTGGCTTGCTCAGCCTCAGCCGCGGCGATGGGCCTTAAAACCACCTGCTCTTCAGCTCGCGGGCCGCCCCACGCCCCCGCGTCTACGCGGGCTTAAATTACACTCAAAGGGTAGGGCAGACAAGACTTCCGTCACTAAATTTTGTCACAACATGTTGACTTGAAGTTTATTTGTAGTATTGAAAATCGGAATGTCGTTTTTCGGACCGAGAACCCTTCGAGCATTTAATTCTTCGAATGTATGAAAATCGGAAAATAACAAATCGCATTTACGACTATCGGTAAAATAAATTTCGTGATTTTTATTAAGAGACATATTTCTTAGGTATTATGAAATTCGGTCTTTTGAAAATCGGAACATCGAAATTCAGAATAAAATATTTCGGATTATTTGGGTGTTCCCGTCAATTGCCTTATTTTTCTTATTGCAAATGCAGCTCAGCTTAATCTTTCTGAGAGATTTCTAATATGAGCGCCCCATTGCAGTTTATAATCGATAGTTAAACCTAAAAACACAGTTTTCGTAATAACATCAAGTTTTTTGCCGTCAAGAATTAGACTGACGGCAACTTGAGGGACATTTGGCAATGAAAATGTTAAACCATTTAGTTTTATTTGCATTCAATAAGAGATTATTAGCTGCGAACCATTTCGAAATAACAGCCAGATTTTCGTTGACATGCAAGACAGAAAAGTAAAGACAAGGGTTTTAAGACGTTTACATTATTTTTTATTTTTAAAGTAGATAGAAAAGGTGGGGATATCTTTTAAATCTATTTTAAAAATAAAAAACAGTGGAAACTTCTTAAAACCCTTTTCTTTACATTATATAAATATATAAAAATAAACAGACATATAGACCTGTGTACATATACACTGTTAAATTTTAGTCATTTTAATCCCGATTCGGTACATGAAACACTATTGATTTAATTTCTTCAAGTAAATGTCAGCTGAGCAAGACCCAATGAACTGGTAGGTAGTTAACACGCAACGACCGACAGTTACCTACAAGGTCATTGACTCGTTTACTTATATAAATTAATTTCGTACATGCGTATATTAGCAGAGCAGAGTAGTGGTGGCCGACTGGTAACGGCGTCAACTTACGAGTTGTAGGTCGTGGGTTCAAACCCAGCTAGGCGCATTACTTTGTGTAATTTATTTCATCACCACTGCTCTCAAAAACGGTGAAGGAAAACATCGTGAGGAAACCGGCATGTCCTAGAACCAAAAATTCGAAGACATGTGACATTCACCATGCCGCATTGGGCCCGCGTGGTGGATTACGGCCTATTCCCTCTCCTAGAGAGGAGGCCTGTGTCCCAGCAGTGGGAACATTAAAAGGCTGATGATGATGATGATGATGATGTATATTAACTCGAGTTTTAGAAAAAAATACTTCATTTTTTAATTTTATATTTACAAATCGATAGTGTTTCATGTACCGAATCGACCCTCCACGGGATTAAAACTACCAAAACTTAACGGTGTATATATTATACTAAATATACATTTCATGTTTACTTTAACTATAATTACTCTTATAACCTGGTTTTCTTATTACTATTTTAATTTTTTTTTAACCACCTGCCATGTTGTGTCTCTTTACCACTCTTGGTTGACTGGTGGAGAATGCGTATGGTATTAAGTCCGCCTTTGTACCTTTGTGTTGCAAGAAGTTAGACGCCAGAAAATAAACTCTAGTCTTGCTTTGGGTGTGGTGTCACCGTGTAATTACTGGGTTGGATCCATGTAAAATCCTAATAACCATTTGTACCCAGTTTGACTGAAAGCCAACCCCACCATAATTATGAAAAGGCTAGGCAGATAAATTGCCTTCTATTCTCAGATCTATTGTTTGCTTGGTCTATTCAGAAAGATAAGCGTCTAATGAACAGAGTCAATTGACCGTACAGGTATCAAAAACCCTACAAATACCTATCAATCTGACGGGAGTAACCGATTAAACTAAAACAGGTAAACGAACCCTTCAGTTGTACAATGGAGCTATATTGATATAAAGGGAGAGATGATATTGCCAACCTTAATCATTTGGGCACACATTAGGGAATAATAACTAACATGTGGGTTTTAGTTATTGAAATCTGTAGATTTTTTAGCTGCGCTCGTAATTGATACACCAATGACATGTATAATAAACGGCAAATAAATTGAAACATTTGCTATGGTTACGCGTAGCCCCTTCCTCCCTCGTATGAGACATCACGCAAGTTGAACCATCATGAATTCATGACGGTAGACCTTGAATGCGCTTTCGGGTCTCAATCGAAGTGGCGGGCCCTATTTGCCTCGTACTGATTGATTGATCGCCTAGTGATTCTTTTTAGTTGGGAAATCATCCAATGACTTTTTTCGCTTTAGGGTGGAGTAAAAGGGTATGTCAGACTTTTACTGACTAAAACCCACCTGTGTTTTTTGGCTCTTGCGTTTCAGGACCATGGTGACACCTTCAACAATTCTCCGTGGCATTGTTGTACACTTTTAAATATCTAGGTAATTTTCTTGCTGACCTTAAAGACAAAGTGAATAAAGAGAGGGATCGGCAGGTGGTCCGAAGTAATATGTTGGCTCGTATATTTGCGCGGTGTACTGACCAGGTGAAAATGGTGATTTTAAAAGTATTCTGGCAAAGTCAATAGTCAAATATTTCAAAAGATCGCTGGATGCCCTGCGCATCCAGCATAAAAATAATTAGGATATTTTTGAGACTGCCTCATTTCAGCAAAGTGTCGAAAGTTTGCGCAAGCACAGACAAACGATTTTTTATGCGATCATACGCCAAAAAACAGCTTTGTTGCTAAGAAGTAAGAGGGATAGTGGAAATCGGAGAGCTTTAGCTCTGCGATTTTAAAGGAGTTTGTAGCCGGTAGGTAGGTAGTTAGTAGTCGGGATCGGAATATCGCTGGCTGGGGGGTGGCGACGTTCATTTTCTCACGCGTGCGGTCCCCTCTTTTGCAAGCATTATTGCTTCACAGAAGGAGGCCTCCACCTACTACTCCTCCTCCGAACTATAGCCCGAACAGGTAAATGGTATGGGATCCTTCGTGCACGAGTCCGATTTGCACTTGGCCGATTTTATTCATTCCTTGAAATTTTCAGCCACAGCCTCAGCCACAGCTTTTTTTAGCCACAGCCTGTACGTTTCATCACATTAATAAGGTAAAGGGTGTACCAGATGGTGGTAAACCAACGTCCCAACCAAGGTGACCTTGTTAGTTTCAATCCGTGTGTTTAAACCATGACCTTCAACGCCCTTGGTTGGGAGGCGCGTTTTCCAAACCGTTGTAAAATATGACCTTCAACGCTCTTGGTTGCGAGGCGCGTGTTTCCAACCACTGTGACTATTGCGAAAGTGTTGCATGTAGTTTACAACCATGTAGCTGCAACGAAAACCAAACACACAAACCCAGCTCAAACCAAGGTGACCTTAGCGATCCAAACGCTAGTTTGCAACCGTCTGGCCCACCCTTTAAAGTTAAAGGTGAAAGTTTGTGAGTGTACAATGGGGTATGCGTATGTAAGTGTGTTACTTTTTCACGCCCAAACGGCTGAATGGATTTGTATAATATTTGGAACTGGATAGACCACGTCCTGGAATAGCAAATATACTTTTTTATCCTGGGAGTATTATCTCTTGGGAAAGTTATATACTTTCACGTGAGTGAAGCCACCAGGACAAGCTAGTTACAAATATATGTATCAATATTTTCGTTATCCTGTGATGGATCACGATCTAAGGGCTTAGCTAAGTTGATAATCTATAAACGTTAACGCTAGTAGAAAATTCAAATGTATGAGAATGACATCATCTTAACGTTCATTTACGTGGTCAGAACAAAAGAATGGTTTATTCTAGAAATCCCCACCAGGGAAGATGGTTCTTTTTTTTTCAGAAATCCTCCCTAGCTAAATAAAATCAGCTCAGGGGGGATTTTTGGAAAAAAAGTAAGAATCCCCACCAGAGATAGTGATGTTTCTAAATTATTTAATAAAAATGGGCCAATATGGTTGATTTATATATTACACTCAGTAGACGATTGCGTTGATTGAATTGATTAACACAGTTTTTGGGGATTTCTGGAATAAACCAAAAGAATTGGAAGCGTTGCCGACTCGAGGCGATCGACGAAAGAGATTCGAAATGAAATGGTCGTAACTTGGTTAGGGCTGCTGGTCACTTACCTGATACGTCATGTGTGTTTTCTTGGACCAGAAGCTGTTATATTTTGATTCACTTTGGTATTTTTCGGACCGGATCAAAAACATCACTAAATCGATACTATCAAGAACATAATACCTACCCTCGATATCCCAAGGCATTCAACTAAGCAATTTAAATTAAGCTCTATTTGATACATGGGTAACACAAGTTTGGCCAACGCAATAAACTTGCCTTGCGGTCCCCGCTCATGATTAATATCGTTATCAAATTAGTTCGTATACAATTATTGGAAGTTGTGAATTATTTTCTAAACAAATAGTGGTTGAGTGGCTAACATTTGGTCCTTCGAGCCGGATTTGAACCAGCGACCTATGGATACGAATGTTAGCCACTCAACCACTGCCCCAAGAATTCGGGAATGAATTGAAACAATTCTTGTCAAAGCGAGCACAAAAAAAATTTATTAATCGAAACCTTATAGCTTATCTGCGGAGAATCTTAATAGCGCGATTCAGAAAAGCGTACAACGCCATCTATCGAGCGCTGCGGAAGCTCGCGATCGAACAAATAGCAAAGTCATCTCAAAAGCCTTTTTCCATTACTAATTAATTATATTTTTGTAATTATGTATAATATTTATTTATTTATTTAACATTTCATGTACACACAAATATTAAGATAAAAGAAAAGAAGAAGGAAACAGAAAAATAGGTACATAGGTCATTTAATATTTATATGTATTCTATTTTATTTTAAATTATTATCAATGTATTTTTTCAATTAGTTTTAATGTAATTAAATTTTATTATTATTATTTCATCACTACTTTTTTATACTACGAGTATTTACAGTACAGGCGCTGTGACAAATTCACCACAATATATTTTTTCATTTACATTTTTTATAATGTTAAACCAGTGAATGAGTTGTTGGTGTGTGAATACAAAAATAAATAAATAAATATTTATTTTATCTAAATATATATAGCTCGTCCCAATTTCAGTTTTAGATAGAAATCTCTGGAATTATTGGTTCTACTATAATATGCTTGTATTTGCAAGTACCCATATTTTTCTTAGTACCTAATATTTTTTTCTGCACTTGCTTTTGTCACGTAAACAGATTATTTACTCTATTTTTGCAACCAAGAATATTTTCTGATTAATTTATTTTGTATTCAATTATTCAGTGCAATCGACTAACTGAGCTAGCGTGAAACGTATCTGTGTTTATCTGCAATAAACTGTCGTTGTAGCATAATGGCGGGAGATATCTTGTTCCTCTTGGTGATTATTGAGATCGGATGCACAATTTGTCTTTTACATTATTGTAGCTACAATAGATATTTAACATTAGTGGTGTGGTGATACGAGAATGGATAAAGTGAGAAATGAGTGGCGCCAGTGACTGAAAAGTTGAAAGGAAATTGTTTCTTGGCATGGTCATGTGAAGAGGAGCGATGAACCGCATGTTACTAAAAGAGTTCTAAAGTTTACACGTAGATGGATGTCGAGGAAGAGAGAGGCCAAAAAAGAGATGGATGGATTGTGTGAGGACTAATATAAAAGAAATGGGAGTTATTAATAGTGTGACGGGTGACACTATGGAGTGGAAGAAAAAACGTGTTGCGCCGACCCCAAGTAATATGGGATAAGGGCAGTAAGAAGCAGAACAAGAGATATTTAGCATTAGCATTATCGTCATTATAATGTTCCCACTGTTGGTACTCAGGCTTCCTCTCTGGGAGAGGAATAATAATATGTAAACGAGATTTTTGTAATACATAACATGATTTAAAAGAGTGTCCATGGAGATTATGGCACATTTTTCTCCATATAGAACTACGCTTTGGAATATGTAATTAGCATATTTTTCTGTTTGACTGACTTTTTGACAATCCAAAAATGTGTTAATTTTTTTTTTAAATAAACACTCTGATCAATTTAGTAATAAATGTATTATATTTTAAACTGAGCGGTTTTATTATACCATGTTATCTCTCTACCAACTTAGGTTGACTGGTAGAGAATGCGTATGGCATTAAATCCGCTTATTTACTTGTTTTTTATGCAGATGTAATAAATAAATAACTTAAAATTAACTTCTAGTGTTTCATTAATGGTGTGATTTTAATTGTTATTGTCAATTTCCATTAAGGTTCCATTCGAACCTCGGCTACCGCTGCGGATGCAGGCTACGGATGCAAGTATCACACGCATGACACGCACCCATTGCCTGCATCCGCAGCCGGGAGTTATATCAAGGCTAGCTTCACGTGCCGCCAGTCGCAAATCTACGGTTCAATCCAATATAAGCTCTATCGGCTCCGACTAGCGATTATTTCGGGACTTGTCTAAACAGAGGGCTTAGCTAAGTTGATAATAACTTAACTTTAAGAATAATAAACTTTATTATTATAATTTACAATCGTTAACGCTAGTAGAAACACTTCAAATGTATGGGTATGACGTCATCTCAACGCTCAGTCACGTGAACAGAACAAAGAAATCGTAGGCGCTACCGACTCGAGGTGATCGACGAAAGTAAATCGAAATGAAACGGTCGTAACTTAGCTGGCCCTGCAGGGTCTGTGATCGACTGCAGCTGCAGGTCGCAGCCGAAGCTCAGTAGCACGTGCGGCCGCAGCCGCATTCGGAATGGTTTTCACAAAAATCCATAATACTACACAGAAAATCAGTCGTGTTTTCATGCTGCAACCGCATGTGCTGCCTGCATTCACTACCTGTGGTGGATGATCGAATGGTACCTTTACTAATTTTTTTACTAATTAACCGACTTCGAAAAGGAGGAGAATCTATGTTCGGCTGTATGTATTTTTTTTTTATGTATGTTCACCGATATCTCGGTCAATTGTGGACCGATTTCGATTTTTTTTTGGTTTTGATTGAAAGATCATACTTCCGAGTTGGTCCCATAGAAATATTGTTGCGATTTGATTATGAACTACGAAGATATAGAACGGCATTCTTCAAAAAACCATAGCAGAACTGTCGTAACAAAAAAAATTGCTTTGTTTATGCATGTAGTCGGTGGCTGACTAAAGAAAAAGGAGAGGGGATACATAGAACATTTGATGATGAAAACGGAAGGTAGGGTAGACCCGGAACTTTGTAATAAATCAGTGTATCCTAGCCGTGTTTGGTATTATTAAAATTTTCATGATGATTTGATGATGGGACCGGATGATGGGATGGATGGGAATGGCGAAAGTATCTATCTATCTATGTATATTAAGTTTCGCTGAGGGGTACTACAACTAAAAAGAGTGAAATAAAAAACTTTTTACAAAAAAAAAACAACCAACTTCAAAAAAACACCAAAAAGTGCAAAATAACTTTAATTTCGGAAGGCGGTGTTAAATAACGAAGAGACCAAACTGTTGTAGAAACACCGACTTCCGAAATCAAAGTTATTTTGCACTTTTTGGTGTTTTTTTTTTTAAGTCGGTTGTATGTTTTTTGTACAAAGTTTTTTTCGTATACAAAATCACATTGTAAACTGTGATTTCATGTATAAATTAAATTAATAATGAGTTATCTGCGATATCACATTTAAGAGTATGATCCAGTGTAGAACTACATTCATAAGTGAAAATGTACAAATATGTGAAATGTAATAAATATACTTACTAACTTAAATATACACCTACAAATAAATACCAATGTAATATGAACCTAACATTAATATTATGTCAATTATGAAAGGCAGTCTTCTTTAATTTTCCTCTTGATAACATCTAGAAAAGATATACCAAATTCCTTATATTATATATAAGGAAGGAATATAGTATTTATTTATTTTGTATTATTGATAGTCTCGTGTTTGACCACTATCTCACCTGCAGGCATAGCCAATTTACGACCGTTTCGTTTCGATTCTCTTTCGTCGATTGCCTCGAGTCAGTAACACCTCCGATTCCTTTGTTCTTACCACGCGACTGAGCGTTGAGATGACGTCATTCCCATACATTTGAAGTTTTCTACTAGCGTTAACGATTGTAGATTATGAACTTGACCAAGGCTTCAGATGGTGCTGCTCATTGCATTGTGCATGAGGGCACAGCTTTATGCTGAGCATTCGGCCGTTTTGCACGGATGTGGCGCATATCTTTCCTTTAATATGTTACGTTTGTCTAGTTTGTCCGTGTAAATAAACTGTTTTTCTTTCTTTCTTTTCTTTCTTTACAGGTTGTAGCTGTTAGGAAACACAGACCTAGTATTTTTTTTTTATATATTTGCACATAGTCCGTACTCACAGACTTTACGGTTTCAATACCCTTCAAATTAGTTTCTACTATCTCATCCGGAAAACAGTAGTTTAAAAAAAAAAAACAGTAGGTACTCGTATATGTGAATGAATGATTACTGTGCGATCTCTATGTAGTACCTCATAATTTGAAATGAATATTCATATGTTAATAAAACGTTAATAGTATACATGTGTTAAAAGCTTTTTTGTAATCTATTCAAACATGAAGGAACATGGAAAAAAGTTTTTGAATCAAATCGACCTACATTTTTTTTTAAATCTGTAAAAGCAAATAAAAATAATAAAGAATTTAAACCGTTCGAACACGGAATAGATGAAAGAGGATATCCACAGCTGTATCTATAATATCAAAATGAATCGCTGAATGTGTTGCTAAGCGCAAATCTCGAGAACGGAGGGACCGATTTCGTTAATACTTTTTTGTTGTGTTTGTTATTGTCAAAAGTAAGTTCTTAGGTAGGATAGGGTAGGGTAGAGTAGGGTAGAGCAGGATAGAGTAGGGTAGAGTAGGGTAGAAGAAGGGGGAGTAGGGTAGAGTAGGGTAGAGAAGGGTGGAGTACGGTAGAGCGGGAGCGAAGCCGCGTGCAAAAGCTAGTAATATTATAAAAGTATTTTCAACTAAACTGCCGGGATCAAATTTTGATCGCACATAAATATTCCGACAGAAATATTAAAACTGAATCATAGCCACTTTGCTCAGTCTTCTTTTGGAAGAAGGAAGGTGTATGTAAAGTTCGGAACAAATGACGAAAATACGAGTATAATGGAACGACACTCGACGGCACAAAATTTATTATTATTATTTATTTATTTATTATGAGCCTGTAGTGTCCCACTGCAGGGCAGAGGCCTCCCTTCCAATGAATGGAAAGGAGGCACAAAATTATATTACTATTATTATATTGTTTATTAATTTTCAGTACATTTTTTTTACACATTTTTAAATTTTTCTTAAGACACAAAAATATAGAAAAATAGTGGTCCTGTGGACTACTATTGCGGCATATGAAAAACAAAATCAATAGGGCTATTTTTTTTTTAATCTTAAGGGTTATCAAGAACTTTGTTAAAACTGTGGCCCCTGCCTGAACAATATTACTAATAGTCATCGATAAAAAGGCAGTGGGTGACTTGGACACTCAATAAATGGGCCCCCAAAAACGGCCGCTAGCACGAAGTGATGTAGCAACAAGAAAGCAACATATCCTGAGGTGCTTGAGAAGTGGAGAGGTATACCACGGCTATCAGGACAATCCCAGAAGTACGGTCAAGATCCTTACCAGCATCTCACTGTATTATACATCCTTCTCTCGAGCACGTTTGTTCTTGCGAATATCCACTCAAGCCAGTCAATAAAGGCAAGAGAGAGATGGAAGCTCTGTTCCTCGTCAGTGTTCAGTACGGCCGGCCAATAAAGGCAAGCCGGAGATGAAGATCAAGAATTTTCCCGTAACAGGCAGTTTTGTGGCGAACTGTTGGGCATTACCCAACCGTTTGCCACAAAACTATCCCGCGGATTGTATCCCTTTTAGTCCAGGCCGTCACTTTAGGCATGTTAAGGCAAAACAAACACTACCGATACAGACCTAGGGTTTATTGGAGTGCGCAAACCTCACAATGACGTCAACGTAGAGATACGGCGATGGGCTATTATTATTATTAAACCGGTGGAAATGTTAAATTATTTCATTTGCTTCATGTTTAAACGGACTGAATAGCAAAATGTTCTCATTGCCATTAATGCCATAAAAGCCTTTGTGAGGTATCTTTCGCTTTGAGTGCAATCAAATATCATGTTCGGGTTCATTTGCACTGTAAATCAGTTTGAATAGTGAAATACAACTGGAAATCGGGTTAACTGTACGAGATTATGTACTAAATGTATTAGCTCTATCTAAGCTCATGAATAAAAATGTGTTAAAAAACGGTGAAAAAATAAAGAAGGGCAAATCAAAGTACTCCTTTTAAGTTATTCTTCTGTCCTGATCACGTCAAACATCATCATCATCATCATTTCAGACGAAAGACAGCCACTGTTGGACATAGGCCTGCCCGAAGATTCGCCATAAATAACGGTACTGTGCGTGGAGCATCCATCGCATTCCCGTGACTCCCACCAGGTCATCGGTCCACCCTGTGGGACGCCTTCCAACGCTGTGTTTTCTAGTACGCGGTCGCCACTCCAAAACATCGTTTGACGTGAAATCATCATATTGGTACTAGCGTGTGACGTCAGAATGATTTATATTATTATAATTTAATAATATAATAACCAACGCTGTGTTTTCTAGTACGCGGTCGCCACTCCAAAACATCGTTTGACGTGAAATCATCATATTGGTACTAGCGTGTGACGTCAGAATGATTTATATTATTATAATTTAATAATATAATATTCCACAACTATCACACAACGCCGTTTAGTCCCAGAGCAAAGCAGAGATTGTGTTATGAGTACCAGACAACTGATAAACATAAACATACATTATATTCTAAATACATACACATAATACATAAATAAATAATAATAATAAATAAACGTTTATCATAGAATTTAAAAAAGATCGAGTTTGATTCAGCAACTATCTTTGCTCAATTACAAACTGGGCTATATTGAATATTTTTAATAAAACGTCAGGATTGAATTGTGAATTATTAAAAGTAAACTGCCCAGGCAAAATTATTATAAGCATTGTTAATATTGGCAATATTAGTCTATTTTTATTTCTTAGTGCTCGCTCTGCTTCATAACTAATAATAAAAATGACGTACATTTTAGTGGCATACTTTTTAATGGATAATAATAACGTGTACAATGCGTTTTTAACCAAATAAGAATAGTATCGATTGCCATGTTGTAACGTCACTTCATGCTGTCAAATCGAAGACATAGGGCAAAATCGAAGAACTAAAAGCTGAGTAAAATTGAAAATATGGATTGTGATTAAAATTTTTTAGTTCACAATTCGTAAATGAAACAAATTTTAAAAAATTCTTGTTTTGATCATCTAACTATTTCTTCGTTTTGATAGTATCAATTTCGAAAGCATTTGTTCAATTTCGAAAGCATTTGTTACTTATCAACAGTGATCACAGTTAATAATACTATTACTTGCTTAATCATTTATTATGATGTTTATTATATTATGTTAATTTCGTTATTGTCTTTAGATTATACCACATTAGATTTAATTCTTTTTATTTTTTATTGATGTTCTCGTAGTTCTTTTTTATGCCTTAAGACTGAAATAATTATGTTAATGCTGTGCACACTTGTAAGTGACAAATTCACTCTAGATTTTAAGTTTGATAGTTTTACATAATAATGTATTAGTGAATAAGTCGTTAGTGTGCCATAAATAAATAAATAAATAGTATGACGTGACGTCACAACATGGCGATTGATATTTTCCTATAAACATATAACCATTAGAATATGTAATACGTTTATATGCGCATTAACTAGGTAATCTGCAAATTACCAGGTACAATCAGTTAAAGATTGAAATTTGACTTAAAGTAGCCGATATTTCTACTTTACCTAGTTAATCTGCATATACATACATTCCACGAAACACTTCTGTCTCGTTTGACCCTATCTTACCTGCCAAGAGAGCTCGAGGCTCCTACTTCTGGGTGGTTAAAAAAAAAATAACCACGAAGGCTAAGGCGGAAGCAAAGTGGAGCAGAGTTTCTGACTTAGCCTTCTAACTTAACCTGTCCATGTCGAGTTGCTCTAAAATATTTTAATTTTTTTACGATTTAAACGTTATCAAACTTTAGATTAATACTAAAAATTAAATAGATTAATTTAACTTTAGTGGTAATATTTATATAATTAAATTTATACCGAACTCACTAGCACTATATAAGCCATAGGTTTTTTATGGTTTTTAATAAATACTTGGTGATTTTGAACATAAATAAAAAAAGCCTAAAATTTTGTTAACACTAAAATTATTTGCAAATTAATGGCTGACTAAAAAAAATAAATTATAAATTACTAAAAAAAATATTGACTGCAACAATTTGGAGTACAAATGTACACCAAAATATGTACGTCCTGTAGCACTTTATGTTACCGCTACCATTCTATTCCCCTTCAGAGATTCTTACCATTTAAATGTAGAACGTAATTCAATTACTATTAAAAAAAAATGTTGCCTGTAACAATTTGATGCAGTGCAAATGTACACCGAAATATCTATTTCCTAGAGCACTTTATGTCGCCGCTACCGTTCTATTCCCCTTCAGAGAATTCTACCATTTAAATGCAACACTACTGTCTGATAAAAATCGACATTGCCCGATCAGGCAAAAACATTAATGCCTGTCTTTGTATGTATACCGTATAATGCTCAATTGGTTTACGGTCAATAAACAATGTAATGTTTCTTATAAACTTGTGAAAATTGAAGTCTATTATACTTAAAACGGAGTAATTTAAAGCTTTTGGCATACAAAAAAAGTTGATATTGTTATCAATATGAGTTATCTTTCAAAATGTCCTGTGTTCTGTAGTAAATATAAGTAAGACAGTTTTTATTCTGCAAATATTATAAAAATGACAGCTGTGAGTATCGATGAGTATGTATGTGAGTGAGTATCTTTGATACTATTTCACCCTCAAACGACTGAACTAATTTAGATGTGTGGCATACAGGTAAACCATACCGTAGGGACTCAGCAAGGCCATAACCTACTGGAGCCATGGGTTGACTTCCGGAAGGAAAGAAGAAGTAGGAAGAAGGTACATAGCTTTGGTTTTAGTCAGTTGACACGCCATCCCGATAAACCGTAGAGCGGGAGAAATCTAAAAAAGCAGGTATAATTATACCATGTACTGAAAAATAGGATTGCTAACTCTAGATTGGGGTTGTGTAGCCTGAAATTCGGACTTAAAATGTTGTATTTATAAAAAAACTCATTTATTCCAGGCAAACATGTCTATAAGAAATTACGAATACATCAAAACAATATCAGTTAATTGGTCGAGCCGTTCTCAAGTAATGCTCCGTCATACATTTCACACTGATTTTGATTTAAATAAAAGTATTTTTATAGAATAATTTATTAACACAGGAAATTCCACATAATAATAAAGTACCTACGAGTTTATTTGAAAAGTTATGTAGAACTTAACCCTCGATCACTCGCGCGGTTTTGAGCCCGCGAGCACTCACGGAGTGCTGTGGGTGCCCTAAATACCTACGTTTAACTTGAATTTTGGTAATAAAGTTACTGCGAGTACAATAATGGCAATATGTTCTATCCTACTAATGTGTTATTTATATTTTTACTAATATATATATAATTTTATTATAAAGGCGATACTTTGAGTATGTTTGTTAATTCCTTACACTCGAATTGTCGTTTCCCTTGGGCCTTATTGTTAAATCACGCTAATATTATAAACAAAAGTACTTCATGTGTATATAGTACAATTTAGTTTCACACAAAGTTTTTTTGGCATATATACGTCTTTAATTTTTTTAAGCCTTTAAAAATCAATTTATTAGTTACGTTATAGAAGTTCATAAATTAAAATATTATTATATTATTAGTGGGTGTGCACTGTGCACATGCACACCACGTTTTTTAAACGCACCGTCGACGAGCGTTTCAGAAACGCGCGTCAACGGCGCGCTTTTATCCTACAGAGCAGTTTGTTGTCGTACACGCGTGTTAACACCGCGTTTGTATGGATTCAAACGAGCGACACCGGCGCGTCTGTATCCACATACACATGCCCGTTTTTGTGTTTAATCTCCACACAATCTTCCTTTTATTTAATTGATAACAAAGCGTACGCAATGAATGCTGTCTCGACCGACACCATCTTGCTACTGTTGACGAGGTTCTGCTTAAGAACGAATATGACAGCGCGTTTGTATCGATATACACGTGCGTTTGCATCAATTCAAACGTGTGTTTGAATTTATATAGATGTGCAAAGGTTTACAAGCTGCATCTAACTCGCGTGCGTATTGCGCCTGTATCTTTACAAACCCGCGTCTGGTGCGTTTAAAAATGCGCGGGGTATGCAAAAGCCCTAATTGTCACGGTTCATGCCTGGTGACAGCGGAGTTTTTGTAATACTGTCTCGCTTTACCCCTAGGATACGGAACCCGAAAAAATATTTTTTTGTGTTTTTTTTTTTTATGAATTCTTGAGCATTAATTAGGAACGTCTCCTGCTAGGTCTCAATTTAGGTCAATACTATTTTAAGAAAGAGCGAACCATGTAAGTACTTTGAAAATACTAACGTTAATACTATTCCTTTATTAGCTATTTCAACTAATATTATTAAGTTTTACTTATTTTAATTTAAAAACAAATTAAGATTAAATTGAAACAAGGTCTATGTGGATTGCCTATCAAAGTTTGTTCCTCAATTGTTTAAAATATTGCACCGTACTTAGCTTTAATATTTAATTTGTGTATAAATTAAGAATATAATTAAATCTGGAGACAATAAGGAATCAGATTTGAGGCCAGTATCTCGGTTGCCAGTTTTAAGTCAGGTATTCGGAGTGGTCATTTTATATTAAAATGTGCCCAGTCATTTTAACACCAATAGCACGTTGCACTACAATTGGCCAACAACAACAAAAACAACAATTGGTTTTAGTTTCAAGAAAGCACGTTGTATATTTTACAACTGTCACTGGTGTCTCCTTTTTCAAATATATTTTTAATGCACGGGAAATAAAACAAGTTGCTGTAGGTTCTTGTATAAGGCGTTTGATTGCGTAAATCATTAGACATTGCTGCTGTAACTTGAGCATTATGGATTGCTCAAAACACCGTTAAGCTTAGTAAAATCTATTTGAATGATAGACAGCAATTATTTCTGATAATAAACGGTGTCAATTCGTGGGGATTAAACGTGAAAATGGAACCCCAAGGACCTAAAATTGAGCCTCGGGGTAAACAAGGCACGAATTTAGGTCCTATCATATTTTTATTTTAAATCAATGATTAACCCCGTTTATTGTAGGTAGGTACTTAAAACAAATTTAATATGGTGTTGTTTGTAGAAGATACTTCTTTATTTTTAAGATAAGTAGAAGAACTAATAATGTTGACTAAAAAGATAATAATAATACGGTGCCGGTGGGCTACAATTTTTTAATGATTTTTTTGTGAGATTTTTAAAAATATATTTAGAAATGTAATTTGTATGTATAAATGAAATAATAATAATAATAGCTAGTTTAATTATGTTTTAGACTAGCTAAAGCTAGCCTCAACTTTTAAGGGGTACCTACTGGTTAGATAAACAAAATAAAAACCGGCCAAGTGCGAGTTGAACTAGCGCACGAAAGATTCCGTACCATCCGTAGCGAAAAATCACGTTTGTTGTAGAGGAGCCCAACTTAAATATTATTTTCTGTATTTTTAGCATTTGCCATTATAGCAGCAATAGAAATACATCATATGAGAAAATTTCAACAGTCTAGCTATCGGGATTCTTGAGATACAACCTGGTGACAGACAGACAGACAGACTGACAGCGAAGTCTTAGATATAGGGTTCAGTTTTTATTCTTTGGGTACGGAACTCTAAAATTGGGGAAGTTCGAGTCGGAATCGCAAGTGAAGAATTTTGTACAAACGAACTTACGAATATCTAGGTAAATAATTTAATTCCCAAATCGAGTCTCGAAGATTTGGGAATCGAAGATTATTTTTGCGACGTATCTACAAATTTAGTTCTCAGATTAATTCCTATATTTTTGTTATAAGGCCTTGCGTCATGCCAAATTTTAGGGTTTTAGGTCAACAGAAAGTCGACATAGAACCCTAAAAACATACCAAAACATGTAAAATGACTAATTTCGAAAGTCAATGTTTCTGGTATTTGGTTTTTGATGTCGGCTGTTTTTTTTCTTTTTTTGTTTAAAGTTGGATCTTTCGATTCCCAATCATGTTCGTGAACAAGCGCTGTTAATTGGGGCTGGTCATCTCTATATTGCACGGTTTATTTCAATTATTATTTGTTCTTTTAATCCGAATGATTTTAACGATATTGATATTGAAATTATATAATAAATAAATGTATAATTTCAATATTTTGTATTTATTTATTAATTTTAAAGGAGTGTCTTCGATTTCCTTGAATGTACACCTACACAGATGTCTACGTACTGGAACGTACTTGAGCTTCAATATTGTTTTATTGAGTGGGTGACAATTCAAAATGTCTGTGAATGTTATTTGAAAAAAGTACTTCGAGTGAGTTAAACCGTTTCTTTGTTCCACAGATAAAAAACTAGCTGCTGCTAACAGCTTCGCTCATGTGAACGTAGGTTTCCTCAAACAAACTTGGAGTTTATCCTATTCCATCCCCTTAGGGAACATATTTTGAAAAATCCTTTCTTAGTGCGTGTCTATGTCACAAAAGAAATCCTTGTGCATAATTTCACGTTTCTAGGACAGAGCCTAGAAGCTTGAAATTTTTCGACTATGCGTGTAAAAGATTCGGCTGTGCGGTGATATGCCAGTCTGTGAGTTTGTCCTTTTATAAATATAAATCTCAGTCATGGAAACCAAGATTTTTAAGAATAAGTCTCAATAACAATTAATCACATCTGTGTACATATAATAATTAATTAACATAACAAAAACAATGCTAGTGAAAATCTGACACGTACATGATATCATAGGTACAATATTATTATAATAAACCACAGAAAACTTAGAGATTTTTATCACAAAATCCATGTGGTGTCATAAAGTTCCCACTTGTCTTCAACTCGCTTCTATTACGAGTTTGTCTGAGCTATCTCACGTCTTGAAAGTGCCTCATGCTTATTCTAGTTTCTTTATAGTGCTCATAAAAGGAAATATCTGTATTCGTCATTCCATTTTCTCTGTAGGTACTTGCATTGACAGAAGGCTTCCCAACCCAGTATATAAAGTTGTCAAAAAATAAAAGCCCTGTTTTGACATTTGCGCATATGTAAAGTAAGGGCAAAAAAACTCGCAATATATTCCATCGTATTATTTAACGCGCTTAAAAATTGTATGTATTTTTAAAATACTATATGTATGTAATCAATTATTATTTCTTTCAGTTTCGTTTCAAGTTACATTCTAGGATCTTTCTCAAATGTCAAAACGGGCTTTTATTTTGTAATGTCGGAAGGGAAGACCGCAGCAGGCAAATTGTTCCTGTCCTTAGATGTACGCGGTACCTATAAACGATGAGGCGAAACGCTTTGTCCGCTTAGAGTTTATAAACTCAATCATATTTTATTTTCGTTTTCTAGGTGCAGTGTCATAAACTTCATATCATAAAATTACATGTTTGTATATTCACTGACATTTTATCAATGAAGAGATGTTTAGAATCATGCGTTCGGGAAGCGGGTATACCTTGTCGGAGCGATTTCCCAGAATATCATCCCATTTAGCGGGTCACTCAAAAGCAGTAACAAAGTATCCGAGTACGATTCCTGGTATGGAATATTGATGTTTCGAAAATCTAATGATGCATGTTTAGGGCTGATTTCATCATTCAATATAAAAACTTAGTTCAACTAAACTGATCTCAGCGTAATCTATTTTAAAGACGCGTGTCATAAATATGGGCGACAACAAAAGAATTGAAACTGAGTTTAGCGTAAACTAGGTTCAATTCATCGCGGTGAAACGCAAAATGAAGCTATAATCTCGATTAGTCGCTCAAACTGCGTTTTGGTTAAACGAAATGCGATTAGTTTATTGGTGAATTTGGCTCTTAGTTTTCATCAAAGATGAAATCGAGACTCCATCGCTGTTGCTCATAGTTTAAAAACTGGTCATACACGACCACCTAAAAATTGCAGTGTGTATAACAATACGAGTATATAGGTACAATTATCTATATAAGTAAAACAACACAGTGTTCGGTCCATTCCTTATCATTATTATTATACATATTTTAAGTTCTCTTTAATAATAAAATATGTATATATATTTGTCATATTATTTATTAGTTTATAATTTTAACATAAGCATAAAATTGATTAACTTATTATTAATTTTATCACATGTATTTTATTACTATAAGTATTCTATTTCAAACATTTATTATTTATTTATTGTGCACATCAAGCACAGTCTAGTTTTTTTTTAACCCATAGGTTGACCAGTACAGAATTCCTTGTTGCATTAAGTCCGCCTATGTACTACTATTGTGATTGAATAAAATAAACACACGAAGAAATACTTTTGTCTTTGTAGGCTTCAATTTTTTTTTTTATTTCATGTTAACCTAATCCAATAATACCAATTTAACTAAAACAAATCATTACGTTATTTAAATTTAAAAATTCTACGAGTATACACCGTTAAATTTTGATCGTTTTAATCCCGTGGAGGGTCGATCTGGTACATGAAACACTATCGATTTGTAAAGATAAAATAAAAAAATAAAGTAAAGTTTTCTAGACCTCGAATTAAAATATGCATGAGCGAAATTAATTTCTTTAAGTAAAGGAGTCAATGATCTTGTGACTTCTTGTAGGTAGTTGTCGGTTATTGCGTACTAAATACCTACAGGTCATTAAACTCGCCCAGCTGTTGTTTACTTAAAGAAATTACAACATGTCCTTGGGTTGCCGGACTGTCCCATATAGACAGTTCAGAAACCAAAGGACATCTTGTAACTCATACCTATAATAAAGATCAAATTTATACCTAAAAACGGTATAGATAAAGAAGAATAGAACAGAAGCATCGAATACCAAGTGAAAAGAGGAGCGAGACAAGACACGGTGTCCCCAAAGTTATTTTCTGCAAACTAAATTGGACACGTCTGGGTGTCAATGTCGATATTAAAAATGAAACTACTAGATTTGCAGACGATATAAGTTTGATCGAAGAAAATAAAAATACTCAAAACATCATGAGAAAATAGTAGCAAAGTAGGCTTAATAATAATTAATATAACAAAAACGAAATTACTAATTCAAAAATAATGAGTACAACATGAAGTAGATGACCACCCAAGAGAGACCCAGTATGTAGATAAGTTCATATACCTGAGTCAACTCATATCTCCGAATAACTAAAGAAATAAATACAATAAAACCAGTACAGTGGATAGAGAAAATATTGATCATTGAAAGAGGTCGTATAATCAAGTGAAAACTCAAAGTTAAAAAAAAAATATAAGTGGGCAAGAACGAATCGGAATTGCACATTGACGATTTCGTACAAACTGACTTATGTAAATAATTCAATTCCCAAATTGAGTCTCGAAGATTTTTCCAAAACAAATTTACAGTTTTCAGATTATTCCTATACTTGTGCTAACCTTATGACCTTGCTTCATGCCAAATTTCAGGATTATAGGTCAACTTACTCTATGAATTTTGATTTCCTTAAGAGTGTCGAACTCGATATCTAAACGCGTTCCCAAGATTCTTGACAAACAGAAAAACAGACGGACAACAAAGTGATCTTACAAGGGTTTTTTTATCGTGGGGAAAGTCATCCAATGAAAGAAACCGCCCTTGGGCGAAGCGGGAAATAGTGTCAGACTCTTACTGACTAAAAACCTACCCCATTCCTTCGTTGCCTATCGTGCCGGGGCGGAGCTTTCCTTTCAGAAGCTGACCCATGACTCCAGCAGGCTTCAGTCCCTGCCTGCCTGCAGCTAGCAGGCTGGGCCTCTACGGTTTGCTGACAGCTCCTTGAGGCGCGCGGGAATACGCGCCGTCGACGACTTGGGCTCGGTCCAGTCGGTAACTGGACGATCGGACAGCGTGCTATCCATTGCACGCCGTCCGCAAGCCCGCGTCTACGGTGGCCGGAAAACGGGATCGGAGTCCCGGCGGCGGCTGGGGCGAGCGCCCCGTTGCCTTTACCTGATGCGGTCGGCCTCCTCCTTTGCTAGCATTACTGCTTCGCAGAAGGAGGCAACAGCCTGCCATCCCTCCTCACTCCGGACCATGGCCAGAACCAAGGCCCAGTGAGAGAGATCGCTGTTGCCGATCACCCCCACGAGGACACGGCGATGCTCTGCCCAGGCGGGGCACACCTCTACAGTGTGCTCCATCGTGTCCTCCGGATGTTCCGCACAGTGGCGACACCCGGGCGACTCCTTCGCACGAGTTCGCACGAACTTGCCGTGTTCGCTGTGCACGCTGACCCCGGCGGGGAAGTCGCCGCGCAGCACATAGTCGTACCCGATGTTCCACAAGGGTGGTCCTAGTACCGATCCCTACGGAACACGACATCTCTCGACGTTTCCACTCGCTCTGGTGACTGGGGTAGACGATATACCTCTCCGACAGGTAGGCCTCGATTACGCGACAGAGATAGTCGAGCACCCGGTGGTATCGGAGTGCCGTTCCAATGCTACTCCAGGGCAGGGAATTAAAGGCGTTGGCAATGTCCAAGGACAACTGTGCGGACAAATGTGCGACGAGGCGGTTTACAATGACTCTTTCGAAGAGCTTGCCCACCTCGTCGAGCAGCACAATGGGCCGGTACGCGGACGGAAAGTCTACAGAGCGCCCCGGCTTCGCTATGAGGACCAGTTTTCCCATCTTCCAGCGAAGTGGGAACTGGCCCACTGACCCCTCTCCATGCTTGCATTGAAGAGCCCCCTCAATCGAGGCCTGAGAGCCTCCATGGCCACAACCTAGGCCCTACCAGGCAAGCCATAGGGTCCTGGGGCGGTATTCTTGGCACTCAGCCTTCGTACCGCCACTCTCATCTCTACCTCGGTCACCTCAGGAGCATCGTCGACGTCGTAGCCATTGTGGTCCGCGTCAGGTACTGCCGGTGGTGGTAGTTGCAAATTGTAAAAGACATATATTTAAATAATATTATCTATAATATGCATGTATATATAAACATTTAAGCATGTTTATTAGTTCTCTAGTACCCATAAAACAAGCTCTGCTTAGCTTTGGAGTAGAAAACGTTGTGTGATACTGTGGCATAGCATAGCATCAGCTTTATAATGTTTCCACTGCCACTTGACTCAGGCCTCCTCTTTAGAAGAGGGAATGGGCCATAATCCGCCACGCGGGCCCAATGCGGGTTGGTGGATGTCACATGACTTCGAATTTTTGGTTCTAGGACATGTCGGTTTCCTCAAGATGTTTTCCTTCACCGTTTTGAGAGCAGTGGTGATGAAATAAAATACACAAAGTAATGCGCCTGGCTGGGTTTGAATCCGCGACCTTCAAATCGTTAGTCGGGGCCATTGCACTGCTGCTGTGGTATACTATTATTATGTTATAAAAGTAATAATGTCAATGATCAGTTGTAAAAATAAATAATGTCATAATTGTAAAATAACAATAAAAAATCAAGCATCCATTTTATTGAAAAGTATTCACATGATGCTTATTTGTAGCAGAGGACGTACGAGTAACTATGAGATTCGATTTGTACACGTATTCATTTTCATTATGACTCGCAACTTGGAACTCCCAGTAGTCGATTCAGCCTTTTTATAGCCTAGTTGTGCTCATGTGTTCCCCTTTACCAAAGCAGGCTATTGAAACTTTTGTAGGATGAGGCTACACAGAATAAGCTTTTGACGAAGTATCCTTTTATTGAACTGTATGACCAATAGTATATTTTTTTTTAAAGTGTGAATTTATTTATTGACTTCTCCCATTCTAGGGAGGAGCGGGAAAGGCGCGTTAGACTTTTACTGACTAGAAACACGCCTATGTTCCTTTTTGCTCTTTGCTTTCTTTTTTTTGCTTGTTTGTTGTCCACGGGTATCCTTTTCAATAGTCGACCCATAGCCCCAGTAGGCTTCGGCCGTGCTAGGATACTAGCTACTAATGGTACGGTACGATATGCTTAAAGCAACGCACACATTTTTAGTCACAAACTAGGAATGTTATGATATGTATTAATTTACATGGCGATAATTTAAATAAGATAACAAGACAATCTTATTGCGTTCCAAGAGATTGTATGAGAGTCTTTCACGAAATAGGGATTGCAGTTAAGCACTAGTTATATCAATTAAAAAAAATATTTGTCTTGGTTTTAATATAATTTATTTAAGTTTCATAAATTTTATACGAGCTTATTTTATTTATTAATATATCTTATACTTAACATCATAATTCGATCTTAATTTCAAAATTATTTAAACAATAAATTGAATTTCGAACATAATAATGTTCAATTTCCATTGAAATCAATACCTTTTTATAAGACCTTATTACAAATCACAACGTTAAAGTAAATAATAAAAATATTTTTACAATTACAGATATTAATGTACTAAAATGATGAATATTATTTTAAAATGTAGAACAAGACACAATATTCTTTTACAGGAAAGTTACTACGAATGGACCACATAAATTTACAACCTCATATCTTAAAAGGCAGGGGTCACAAAATGGATCCAACTTATTATTTTTATTTTGAAGACCGAAATTTGTAATAACCAAACGCACAAAGAATTTTTACTTAAACGTTTTGATATACAAGAAAAAGAATTGTTACAAGTATATCGTGTGGCTTTCTTTGGACTATGAGCACCTGCATTGAACCACCAGGTCGTAATCAATGGATTTTGAGAACTCGAGAGGTCTATCCCTCGATTAGATGCTTGATTGAATGGACCTCTTGAGTCAATCATGCATCGTGGTATTTTTAAAACTGTGCAAGCAAATAACAACATCCATGCATTCCATTGTTAGCACTCTACAGTCTGGACTAAGCGCTTGACCTTGTCGTTTATATATCGCATGCGTGGATGGACAGGAACAAATTTCTTGTAGAGAAATTCCCGTCAGATTATTATTCAGGTGAGTTCAAGGCAAGAGTGAATAGGCTCTTAATAAACTAGTATGTTTCACCACCAACGATTGCATCACTGCTTACCAAAAGGTGGGATTGCAGTTAAGCACTAGATTTTAACATTAAAAAATAATCATTTTTAGAAAAATCTTTCCGCCTTTTTCCAAAACACGATCTAAAATAGTTCCAGGAATATTACCACTTGTGTTCCTGCAGTTCTACTGGCCTGTTGATCTAGCGGTTAGTGGCCCTGACTTTGATTCCCAGGTCTCGACTGAGAGGGCTCTTCAGCGCATGCATGGAGAGGGGCCAGTTCCCGCTTCGCTGGAAGACGGGGAAACTGGTCCTTATCGCGAAGCCGGGGCGCCCCGCGGACTCTCCGTCCGCGTATCGGCCCATTGTGCTGCTCGACGAGGTGGGCAAGCTCTTTGAAAGAGTAATTGCAGACCGCCTCGTCGTGCATCTGGCACGGAAGGGGCCGGATCTTGCGGACGGCCAGTTCGGATTTCGCAGGAGGCGCTCCACTGTGGACGCCATCATGCGCGTGCGAGCCCTCACGACGGGGGATGCGGTGTCCCGGGGCAGGTGTGTCTTGGCGGTGTCTCTGGACATCGCCAACGCCTTCAACTCCCTGCCCTGGAGTTGCATTGGTAGGGCACTCCGGTACCACCGGGTGCCCGACTACCTCTGTCGGGTGATCGAGGCCTACCTGTCGGACAGGTTCATCATCTACCCCGGTCATCAGGGGGAGTTGAAACGGCGAGAGATGTCGTGCGGTGTTCCGCAGGGATCGGTACTAGGGCCGCCCTTGTGGAACATCGGGTACGACTACGTGCTGCGCGCCGACCTCCCCGACGGGGTCAGCGTGGTCTGTTACGCAGACGACACGCTGGTCCTGGCGCGGGGACGGTCGTACCAGGCGGCGGTCGAACTAGCGACGCGCGGGGTTGCGACAGTCGTGGAGAGGATACAGCAGTTGGGACTCGAGGTGGCATTGCACAAGTCCGAGGCCATGTGTTTTCACGGCCCTCGGAGCGCGCCACCTCCGGGCTCCCAATTAACGGTAGGAGGAGTTCACATCGGCGTCGGGTCGACGATGAAGTACCTGGGACTCGTCCTCGACAGCCGGTGGAACTTCAAGGAGCACTTCCGACGTCTGGCTCCCAGGTTGAATGCGACTGGGGCTGCGCTCAAGCGGCTCCTGCCGAACCTAGGGGGTCCAGACGCCTCCTGCCGGAGGCTCTACGCAGGCATCGTTCGGTCCATGGCCCTTTACGGTGCGCCGGTGTGGGCGCCATCGCTACGGAAGCGAGTGGCGGCCCGGCTAACCGCCTGCCAGAGGGTCATGGCCATCCGGATGATCCGCGGATACCGTACGGTGTCCTGCGAAGCGGCGAGCCTCCTTGCTGGCCTACCACCGTGGGATTTGGAGGCAACAGTCCTTGCACACATGCATGACTTACGCGTGGAGATGCAACGTCGGGGCGAAACTCCGCTGCCGCGACAAGTCGCGGCATGGCGGACAGAGCTCCGGCGGGATCTCATGGTGAAATGGCGAGAGCGATTGTCGCAACCTCGTGCTGGGCACGCCACGATCGAGGCGGTAAGGCCCCTCTTTGAGGCGTGGCTGGAAAGGCCCCACGGCGTCGTCACCTTCCGTTTGGCGCAGGTACTGACCGAGCACGGCAAGTTCGGTCCGTACCTGTACAAGATTCGTGCGGAGACGACGCCCGGGTGTCGCCACTGTGCGGACCGCCCGGTGGACACGGTGGAGCACACAGTCGAGGTGTGCCCCGCTTGGGAAGAGCAGCGCCGTGTCCTCGTGGGGGCGATCGGCGGCGATCTCTCGCGCCGGGGCTTGGTTCAAGCCATGCTCCGGAGCGAGGAGGAGTGGCAGGCGGTCGCCTCCTTCTGCGAAGCAGTAATGCTAGTAAAGGAGGAGGCCGACCGCCTTAGGCAAAGGCGGACACGCCGCCGCCGCCGCCGGGTTTCCGATCCCAATTTCCGGCCACCGTAGGCGCGGGCTCGCGGACGGTGGGCAATGGGTAGCTCGCTGTCCGTCCGTCCGGTAACAGACCGGTCCGAGCTCAGGTCTTCTACGGCGCGCACCGTTCCCGCGCGCCTCAAGGAGTTGTCAGCATACTGTAGGGGTCCAGCAGGGCCGAAGCCTACTGGGGCCAAAGGTTATGTGAGACTGTCACCAAAGGCCCCAGGATAAAGGCAAGGAATGGAAAGGTAGGTTTTTTAGTCAGTAAAAGTCTGACACTGTTTCCCGCCCCACCCAAGGGCGGGATTCGTCATTGGATGATTTTTACCTACCACAAAAAAAAAAAAAAAAAAAAACCCAAGACAAATGTTTGTGTGATGAGCACGATCATTTGTTCTGTGTCTGGGTGTAACTAATCTATAATATATGTACTTATTTAAGAATTTATAAGTATGTTTATCAGTTGTTTAATACTCATAATAAATACAAGCTTAGCTAGCTTGAGACTAGACGGCGTTGTGTGATAGTAGTGGAATATTATTTTTATTAGTTACCCTTTACGTTCCATGGCCACGGTAACTCGTTTGAACAACTTTTTTAACTAAAATTTAGTATGTCCAAAGCAAACCATATAATTAAACTGGTATTTTGAGTCCTTAAGTTTAGTTTCAGTTTACCGTCAGTTACAATACAAGTTAATAAATAAATTTATAAACTTATGCAATAAATACTCCTAGAATGGCGTTAGTTAACTACTATGTAAGTTCGGGGATGAACTATTGGCGTAACATGAACATATATCTTGAACTATAGACTTTGTGTGTGTTTATCATGCCAAGAACATATAAAACCTTGATTGATTTCACTCTAAAAACCACGCGCTGAAAACCAGCGCCGTAGACTCATCGCATTTTGCTTGTGGTCACGGCATAATGCCATGACCACACGCAAAATGCGATGAGTGCTCGAATGTTTTGCGTGGATGTGTTGCATATTTTTCACAAAATGTAAATATAATTTTTTAGTCCTTTTGCACTTTTTTCCTCCAAATAAAATGTTTTTCTTTGTTCTTTCTTTTTTCTAAAAGTAAGAGCCTGAAAAGTCATTCCGATGGTTTTTCACTTGACTGAGACCCGAAAATCGGTCATAATCCTCGTCACACAAGTTGAACCAACATGTTGGCTGACCTTGAATACGCAGTAACCGAATCTCAGGACCCAATCGAAGTGGAGGGCTGCGCAAAACCAGAGCTAATGGTTCAACTTATTTGACACGTATAACTTATTTATGTGGGATTGTTCGTAAGAGTTACGGTGGCCCTAGAACGCAAAAGGCAACTGAAGAAACATACAACACTTCCTCTCACTCCACCCATAAGTCATTTGGTGATTAAGTAAACGTCTTGCTTAGCTGACGTTTATGCAAAAGTAAACGTCATTTAAGCGAGGCCAATGAACTGAAGGTAGTTGGTACTCAAGGATCGAAAACTACCTACAAGGTCATTGACTCGTTTACTTAAAGAAATTAATTTCGTATATACTTAAATTAATTCGAGTTTTTGAAAAAAAGGACTTCATTTTTTTTTTTTTTTACAAATCAATAGTATTTCATGTACCGAATCGACCCTCCGCGGGATTAAAACGACCAAAATTTAACGGTGTATACATAATTATTTAAATAAAAAAAAGAATGCACATTTTCAATTTATGGGGCAAATCATAATTTAGACATTGCTTTAGATGAATCACAAATTGTCGTAGCCTGTTAAGTAACGAGGCATTCGATCACTTAGCCAGGATATATTATGCAGCAACGTTTGACGTGGACAGGTGCACAAGAACGTTTGATGGCAGAACTAACCTCACATCACGTCACGCAAACACTGCGGTATCTTCTAGTAAACAATCTACTTATTGAAACAAATTATGAAATATATTGATTGTTTTACCTTCACACTTATCCTTCATTTAAATTATTTTTCATTTAATAAACGATATTAATATAATTGGTGAGTAACGAATAAAAATATTTATTAATTCGTTATACGTCAGAATTTGTTAGTACCGGTAGTAATACAAATAGCACGTAATATATTTTTGCTTTCGAGTGGAAATGTTTTAAAGTACTCGTATTTACGTATTTCCTTTTTCATCAGAATTGCGCTCAATCGCATTCTTTTCATGATTATTTTTGCAGTTGGGTTGTTTTAATTATTTGTTTATATTTTTGGAAAGTAATACTTTATATGTAAAATTTACATTGTTTTGCTTTATTTATTTTTTTGCGATACCGTCACTTAACTTTATCTTTAATTGATTTTTGTTTTCCTCGTGTGAATATATTATTCTTTTTGAGCGAATAAAGTTTCTTTAACCACATATTTTTAGATTCACATCCTCAGTCCCTTAGTTGGATACCTCACATGATTTAAGGCGCTTTCAATTTATGTGGTTTTTGACGGCCGGCTGTGGTGCCCATGCGATGTTAATCGTACTGCTTATGGACGACCATATACGCGCACATCGAGCTTTCACACCGGAACAGCTTTTAATCTTATACAAAGCACAAGTCCGTTCATGTGTGAAGTACTGCAGCCACATATGGGCTGGTGCTGCAAAATGCCACCTAGCAGCTTTGGACTCGGTGGAAAGGCGTGCGAAGAGGCTAATTGGTGATCCAGATTTGGTGGAGTCCAATCTACAAAGCCTTGAGCACAGGCGTAGAGTAGCCAGACTTTCGGTACTCGTATTTTACAGGATGCATTTTGGAGAGTGTGCGCGGGAATTGCATGACTTGATACCGCCATCTCGTTTCTACCATCGAACAACCCGGCGTACGGCGAATATCCACCCTTACGTTGTTGAAACTTCCACGGTCCGGACTAAGTGTTTTGCCTCGTCGTTTATACCGCGTACATCGAGGGACTGGAACAATTTGCCTGCTGCGGTTTTCCCGTCCAATTATAATTTAGGCGTCTTCAAGGCTAGAGCCAATAGGCTCTTAATAAACTAGTGCGCTTTACCATCAACGATTGCATCACTGCTTTCCATCAGGTAGGATTGCAGTCACGTGCTAGTTTATAAAAAAAAAAGAAAAAAAATATTTTTCATACAAAATACGCGGCGCGGCAACCGTACCGCGAAAGGTCGACAACAGGACGGCAACTTTACAAGCACCACGGGTTGAATTCGGTGTTGAATATCGCGGAGTCGAATAGCGCATCATTGGCATACAAACACACAGCAGCCAGATACGTTTTCAATTTATGCGCTAGTTGTCGAGCTTCATAGGAACTGCAACAGGCAGGCTGCGGCACGGTAAACGTGCGGTATACTTACAATTCGTCTATCAGGATAGTGTAGCCTCACTTTTTTTTTAATCTGTCTTAACTAGTTCTTAGTCCGTAACCAACATGCAAACACAACTCATACAACGCCATCTAGTCCCAAACTAAGCAGAACTTGAGCTAGACACTGTCATAGAGTACTGATTAGATAACTAATAGACATTCTTATATGTCTCTAAATACATACATATTATAGATTAATTATTCCCAGACACAGAACAAATGATCGTGCTCATCATACAAACATTTGTCCTGGGTGAGAATTTAACCTAACCCCTCTGGCATAGCGGTCAGGGCTAAAAAATACTAGCTAGACCAACACGCCAGTCATATATAAGTACACATTTAAGTCGTGGCCAGATCATAAAAATTGATCACTTCACGATATGGCCAACTAAAACTTGCCAGATGGATTAAAAGTTAACATTTGACGATATGTCAATCCTCGTTTGGCCATATCATTGATGTAGGATTTCTATAATAATGGAAAGTCTAAAAAAAGTTAGAACAAACGAGGATTAACATAGGTATTATCAAAGTTTAACGTTTAAAATAATCTGGCCAGTTTCACTTGGCCATATTATGAAGTGATCAATTTCTAAAAAAAAAACAAAGTGATCAATTTCTATGATTTGGCCACGACAGATACATTTAAGGTGGAGCAAAATTTTTTTTTTCTTATTTTCATAATGTTGTTTGTGCGCAAAGGGTGCCTTTAAGGATCATATTAATTCCTTTAAAATGTTATTTTGATTGAATGAGGGTGAAAAACGATGATTTTCGACCTAGGTTTGGCGCAATGTAATTTATGTTATTAACAACTAAGTTGTAACATTTTATTTCATTTTTTGGTGTCAAACATAGTTTTTTTTTTCATTATAAATTAATAAAAAACACGTTTTTACGTAAACTTACTTTATAGCAAACACAATATGGGGCACGAGGGAAGTAATTTTGGCGCACTCGCAATAGATAATTTTCAATACACTTACTCGAAAACTGCCTCGTATCGCACTATGATTAGGTTTGATACCCATATTTATCACCCGCGTGCTTTTTTTTAATTTATCAAAACAAGGGCTTTTTTCATTTCTGTTTCGTCACGGTCCAGGGTGATTATTATTTTTTTTTAAAGCAAAGAGGCGGACATTTTTAAGGCTTTAATATTTAATAAAAAATTAAATTGTGTTTTTGAACAGAACATAATAAATAGACATGACTACGTAAGCAATAATTTGATAATACCAACAAATTACCAAATAACTGTGTTCTAAATTCATAAATATTTTTAATATTTTTTACCAGTTTGATACCTTTGCTTCTCCTTCAATCTGCAAGGATTATGCACGGGAAAAAAAGTACACCAGTATTAACTAACTTATTCATTTGTGATACGAGTAATTGTGAAAAAGAAGATTTGAAGAGAATCGTTTAGATGCTACGCTGCCAGATTATGTGATTGAGGTAAAAATACTTGCGATAGCCTGCTGCCATCAAATCGAAACTAAATTGTAAGGTAACTTTGGAAAATTCTCTTCAGACAAAATACATACAAAATGAACAAAAATGCGTCGTAATTTTCCGATAGAAGATAGATTATCGGTGGATTTTTCATCGTATTTCTTCGTAAGTGTATTGAAAAATGTCGTTTGATACGCGTGGAGATTTGTTACTGCAGCAATCGGCTCTATAACACCCTCGCCTGTACGGCTCGGGTGAATTTCGCCTCGGATGCAATGACAAACTTTCCCCACTTGTATCAAAATGTACTATTTCGTTCCACCCTAATATACATACTCTCGAAAATCATCCTCCTTTTGGGGAAGTCGGCTAAAAAGTTATATAACGTTACGAACGAGGATAAGTCAGATTTCCGTGACAATGGAATGCGAAGCACATTTGAGTTGAACTCGTAATTTATTTCGCTTTGTGATTTTTCATTGCGTGTCTCGGCCGTGCCATTTGTTTAGTCACATTTCATCCGATGCTAGAGTCACTTTTCATCCGGTTTTACGCCATGGTCTAACCGTAAAGCCTCCCCGCTAGTCAGCCTCGCTTCTCGCAGCTATTCTCCCACCAAGCTCGCTTATCTTTAACGTAACTCGTTAATTTCACCCATGCCCGCATCCTCGCGTCGACCCACAAGCATCGCATAAATGCGAAAGTCCATTTCACGAAAAAACTGTTTTCATTTATGTTTCAGATAATAACTATAGCGTTAAAAACATTGCATTTCATTGCATAGTTAGTATCAACTAATTGCAAGGGTGACTTTTATAAAATATCAATTTACATTGAAAATACCGAGTGTAAGTATTAAGTTTTGTTTCGATCGGATTTGTTTGGAATCATATTTAATCAGATAAAGAATACTACATTCATGACGTATTTTGATGCACATCAAGGACTAGTGGTTATAGTATAAAAATAAATCATAGTATTTTTTTAAAGGTAGGAAATAATTCAAAATAAAACGTGCACATTTAAGTAGAGTAAAGAAATACCTAAGATCTGTAAAAAATAATGAAATCATCCAATGACTTCTCTCTCTCTCTCTGGGTGGATCGGGAGGGCGTGTCAAACTTTTACTGACTAAAATCACTCCTGTGTTTGCGTCCTAGGAGGTTTTCTTTTAAGAAAATCCCCGTGCTCCTAGCGGGCATCGACCTTGCTAGGCCCTTACGGTTAGATGACATCTTTTTGAGGACCGCGTGAATCACTACGCGCTGTCGAAGACTCGTGCTCGGTCCGGTCGATTTGCGGTCTGCCAGATGGTGAGCTACCCATTGCTTCACGTCCGCAAGCCCGTGTCTACCGTGGCTAGTAAGCCGGGATCTGGGTCATGGCGGTTGGGGCGTGAAGATGTTCGTTCCCTCATGTGTGTGGCCTCCTCCTTCGCTAGCATTACTGCTTCACAGAAGGAAGTGACCGCCTGCCATTCAGCTAAGTATCTAAATAGTAGGCATTGATTGGTTTATGCCACTATGGCATCAAACTACTTTCATACTTAATTGGCAGCACACGGGCCACACGCGACAGCCACAAACGCTGACATGAGAACCTTATAGAAGTGGCCACAAAGTTATGGCTGAAGCACGCGACAGCCACTTGTGGCTGGTGGTCGATACTTGCGTTCGGTGGCTGCTACTTTTTTAACATTTTCAAGCAGTAGGTATCATAGTGGACTCTAACGAAGAAGGTTTAATTGCGTAAGTGGCGTGTGGCGCCGTTTTGTGTTGGTGTTTAGTTGCTATTGCGGGTCACATGAACCGAGCAATGACGATATTGAGCGTGTAGCGGCCACAGGTGTCAAGTATGTGCGGCGATGGGCACACCTTAATTATGGCGGTAAGGCCCCTCCTTGAGGCGTGGCTGGAAAGACCTCACGGCGTCCTAACCTTCCGCATGATGCAGGTTCTCACCTGACATGGCAAGTTCGGGAGGTCACCTCTGTGGACCGCCCGGAGGACACGGTGGAGCACACGGTCGAAGTGTGCCCCGCTTGGGTAGAGCATCGCCGTGTTCTCGTGAGGGCGATCGGCAGCGGCGATCTCTCGCGCCGGGCCCTGGTACTTGCCATGTTCCGAAGCGAGGCGGGATAGTAGGCAGTCGCCTCCTTCTGCGAAGCAGTAATATTAGCAAAGGAGGAGGCCGCACGCGAGAGGCGACTGCCCTCATGCCCCAGCCACCGCGGGCATTCCGATTCCGGTCCTGATTTTCAGCCAACGTAGGCGCGGGCTTGCGGACGGTGAGCTATGGGTAGCTCGTTGTCCGACCGTCCAGCAACCATCCGGACCAAGCCCAGGTCATCGACGGCACGCTCTGTTCCCGCACGTACCAAAGAGTTATCAGCAAACCGTAGAGGCCCAGCCTGCTAGCTGCAGGCAGGCAAGGTCGAAGCCTACTGGGGCCAAGGGTCTACTTCTGAAAGGAAGGCTCGGCCCTGGTATCAAAGGCAACGAAGCAACGAGGTGGGCTTTTAGTCAGTAAGAGTCTGACACTATCTCCCGCTCCACCCAAAGGCGGGAGATATCATTGGATGATTTTACCCACCACCAAAAAAAAAACATGCACTGTAGGGTTAACTTATTAGGAGTTATATTCCATTCCAGCCATTGATTACTACTGTATAAATAAGTTGAAGAGGTTCAACTTATTTATAGTCATCCACTTTCAAGCTCAAAATTTTCCTCACAATATTTTCCCGTTAATATCAACGAAATGATTTTGACATTAATCTCAATTAGTTAATTGGGCGTGAAGACTTATTTATTTTGAGACAGTGCCTTCTAAGGTGAAGTCGCTGTATGAACGACATGAACGTTAAGCACCGTCACAAAATTGGTGATTGGTATGTAGTATTACAATTTTCAGTTTTTTTTTTAAGGTTGTATATCATCTCGTGACATCTCTCGTTCTAGAACGGAACAGGAGCGTATGTTTATTTTTTTTACTGACTTAAACTACTCGGCCTATCGACTGTCCTTGGGTAAACTATCGAATCTGAAAAATGGCATTAATATTGTTTCTGTTTTAAGTTTAATAAAAACAAGCTAGTTTAATAAAACATATTTTTGTTTAATGATCTTTAAACTTTACCTTATCCAAAATCAAATATATATAGAGATAAATTAATAATCACTGGTCTACAAAAATTAAGTTTTTTTTTGTAACAAGGACTTCTTTGCCATAAATTATGGCTTTATTTTTGGTAACTTTTTTTTTGTGACAGCCACGTTAGTTTTCATGACAAATAATGATAACTTACTTACTAATGCTTGAAAACACATTTTTTCGAACTTTAAGTTACGATTTTCTGTAGTATTCAGCTTGAGGCAGGTACTAATATTTAAGGACTCCATTTTCACTGATGGGGGCTTTTCATGCTGAAAATGACCTGCTGAAACCTTTCTTCATTGCTTTGCCATTGCACACAGATTTTTAGAACAGAAGTTGAAATGTGATTGTAGGAAGTTAGAGAGAGTATTTTGAGTGGAAAATTATAATCGAATGCTTGATAAGTTTAAATTCGTTTCTATGTGAAATATTTGTAGTTCTTTTTCTCGAAATACTAAAAACAAAAAAAAAAAAAATTAAGTTCGTTATAAATCATGAAAAAGATGATCTAGATCAGCTTGAGTCAGTGATTAGTGTTCCTCTCTTATTGAGTACAGAGGCTAGATCATGAATTTCATTAGTTTCGTAGTTGATGGCATCAGTTCTTGAGCCTATGTTTAATTTGTCACTTTATGTATTGGTACATCAGCACTATGAGGAATTGGTTATATCGCAAAACGTATTTGTATATCTTGCAGTGTGTCAGAAAAAAAGATCACAGATACGTGGTGTGTCTGCGGTCTTTAAGATCCTGTTCAAATCAAAGGGTTTCCGAAGCCAATTATCGCGCTTCTTTTAGGTAAACTGTAATTTTTTTTATTCATGCCGTAGAGGTGATGTGAAACGTTTAATTTATATTGACGAACCTTGGAAAATCTAAAACAATCACGATAGCACCGCTTTACCAGTTCACTAAAATTTCTTCATTGACTTTTAGAATTTGGTTCACCACCTACATAGTAAAAAATTTTAGAGTGAACGATAGGCCTCCTTTTCATGACGAGTAACAAAAAAAAAAAACAGTGAATAGTTTATGCATAATAAACTCACAACAGATCACTATTTTTAAGGAAAACTTGTTGCAATTCAGCCGAACATAGCGGAAATTTCAGTAAAATTTTAAGAGGCTGTCACATAAAATCTGTACGTTATAAAAACATAGTATGTTAGTGTTTTGTGATCAGGGTGGGTAAATAAGTAACAATAAGAATACAAAATCCCTGTTACAAAAACCTTGTTGACCAGTGGTATTATTGATTAATTATAAGTTTATCTATAAAATTAACTTCAAATCGCTCTCCTTTAAATTATTTAAGCTTTTTCACTTTCGATAGTTTACCGAGGACAGTCGCTATGTTCCTTCAGTTGCCCTTTGCGTCCCAGGGCATTACGTTTGCAGAAGGAAAGTGTATTGCAGTTGTAGTCATGTTTTTATTTTTTATTTTAAGTTGCTACTTTATTTTATCAAACGAAAACCTTGCAAAGAAATGAGAGCAAAAACATAGCACGAGCGACTAGCCCCTATGATTTTTCTCGGTAAATACCATTAATGAAAGTGGAGTAACATTAAAATCAGAAAAAAACGGCACGATTAGATTAAGTGGCGGAATATTTGTTTTTGATATAAAGGCTCGTTGCCGTAATATTTTACTCAATTTACATTCAAGGTAAACTCGGTTTAGCTGTTAACAAATTAGAATACCTAACTTTAACAATAGAAATCGCTGATTACGACTTTGATGTTAAGTACATATATAGGGCAATATGCATGAAGAAAAAAGTATGTAGTCTAACCAAAAGGTCATTAAAAAATTAGCGACCGACCCCAGCTTCGTACCGTGACGGAACGGACATCGTAACACCCCTGTCGCCAAGACACCGGCCCTGACTACCAGCTACTAAAGACGCGGACTTGCGGACACTTTTTCAGCTAATGGGTAGCTCGCCGTCCGACGCATTATGGAAAATATGGATTGATCACCTTTTATTTGTGAAGAAAAAAAGTTGAAACTTCACCAATATAGTACATACTATAGGTAATCTACTAAGTATACATTTATTATGCACCAGAATTTGCTCGCGGTTTTATTAGCGTTTTAATTTGCGATGGTGTCAAAAAATCGTATGTATGTTATTTTAATTTCATTTCAATGTAGTTGTTGTCTCATTTTTGAAAGCGTTATGCCGAATAGGATATCAACATAATAAAATAGACTTAAAACTTGCAAATCTATATTTATTAATATAGATAAGCAATTCAGATTATTATTTTTGTAATACACAAAAATAATAATCTGAATTGCTTAATTCAAGTAAATAGTGTTTCTTTACAGAGAAGGTCTGTCATAAATCACTTTGGCGTATTTATTAATCGGACAACTTAAGTAAGATGCGCACGAGTCTCGTAAAATTTAGTACAAAAATTTCAGACATCAAAATGTTCAAAGTCGGTAACAAACGAAAAGACTCACTGCCTTTATTGTATGTACGAGTATATATAGTGTTAATCAGTTGTTTTTATTTTTCTTATTTTAATACTTTATCTAAATAAAACTCATTAGTGTTTCTAAATACTATATGTAAAAGGTATGTAAATGATTAAATATGGGTGAGGTCATCAAGAGAAAAATTAAAGAGCACTTCCTTCGAGATCCTTTCACAACTGACATAATATTTGTATTTACTAATATGTACGTATATCTTTATATATTACACTTATTTATGAAGGTTTATATTTATTCTACCTTTGATGGTTTTCTCTCTCTGTCTCTCAAACGTTTGCTGGCAAAAAACTCATTGTTGAGTTAAGCTTGCCTTTGTATATGAATTGTCAAGCTACTCTGTACTACATGCATATTAAATGTGTTTTGTAAATAAGTTTCACACCAGTGTTTCTGTGATTAGTTGGTGCACTATGAGAGAAGAAATGGAATGTTCGTCTAAATACTTGACAATGTTATCAAATGTTTTAAGAATACTTGTAATCTACTTAAGGATCCAATGTATGTCCATATTGTCCATTTATATTACTCTATGAAACACATTTTCGTTTGTTGCCGATTTTGAAAATTTTGAAGTAACTAGTCTCAAATTTTTGTAGTAGGTAAATGTTGCGAGACGCCTGCGCGTCTTACGAAAGTTAACCGATTGATTAAAACGCCAAAGTGGTTTATGATACTTTCTCTATAAATCAGTATTACTTATGTACTGATGACTGATGTCATGTAGTTGTTGAAGTTTTTATAATCTATGTATCACATCACAAACATTTGTTATTTTTGCTGAACAACTGTCGTTACTGCAAAATCTTCTTGCTGTATTACCATCATTCGAGTTGCCATATTTCTTATTTTTTTATTGTATTTAATTTGATTTTAATATATTTAGAATGCTTACAGCTAAGGAATGAAATTCCCTGCCAGGGTCTGTATCCTGATAAGTTTATAGCTTAGGGGTCTTTAAGTCAAAAGTGAATAGGTTACTTCTAGGCAAGCGTGCTCCATTGTGGGCCACATCGTCGCTTACCATCAGTGGTCAAACGCGAGCCTGTCCATAATAATAGACCGATTAGCACGCCGTGCAATGATAGTCGATGTGACCATCGCATATGACGAGAATCTCGTGAAATCTAAAAAAGAGAAACAATTCAAATATGTCACACACACGCACACAAAGTTGTAGACATGTGGAATGTGAACTCGACTAACATTGTGCGTATTGTCGTGACCACCAATAGCCTTATAGCCAAAAATTTCGACGACCATCTGTCGAAGCTATCGTTGGATGGTTGGATCAAGGGCTTGATACAGAAAGCAGTACTCCTCGACACAACTCGCATTGTGAGGAGGTTCCTGTCTCTGGAGCCCTAACCACCAGTAAAAAAGATAAATAAAGATACAATAATAATAAAAACAATAAAAAATACAAGACCTTACTCGGCTCTCGTTAAAAATTTAAGGCGTGCAGAGAGATGCTCCGTGTTCTATTGTTGAAGCAGGCAGAGTTGTAAAAAAATCTGTGCATAGTCAACTGCTATTTTCAAGGAATTGACCCTTCTTGCGTTAAACTTGAATTACAACAGCATACAAATAACAAAGCAATATAATAATGTAAGGCAATTTGCAAAAAAATAAAAAAATCCTTTTGCATATTACGGCGGCTTGTATGTTATTTTTCTGAAATATGATAATAATTATCAGGTAAAAATGTTGATATGAAATGGCTAAAACTATTTTACCATCTTCAATGTAGAAAACAATCAACTCACGTCTGGGCCAATAAAAACGATTCAATATAAGCGTTATAATTATTTTGTTTAGTAAAATAACGTGTTATAACGATTATGGTACTTTACCACAATCGTTATCGCACGTTTTTATAGTGTTCTTTATCCAAAAATTTTAAAGGAAATTCAAATTCTTCACAACAACGAGAAGATATATATTTTTAATCTACATCTATTCAGTTTTCGTGATAATGCATTTGGAACGTTTGAATATATAATAATAGCCTTTGCCTGATTAAAGGATCGCTCTTCAGTGAACCCGGATGCAAGTGGATACCATAATTTTACATGGAGTGACTAACTAACTGGGCAACACGATAGGCACTCCTTAGCAAGACTAAGACTTAGATTGGCTTAGATTTTCAAGCTTCTAGCTATCCAAAACAACTGTTGAGTTCTACGTGTAAGAATAAAATGTAAGTTTATCAAAAAGCATTCGACATCATCATCATCTTTCCACTCTTGTTTCTTGTTATTTGAGGTTTCAACACATTTCTTTTTTTCCTTTCTATCCTATCACCCGTCACGCTATTAATAACTTCCTCTCCCTCACACATTTCATCCATCTTTACTTTGGCCTCTCCTTCCCTCTTCATCCATATTCCATTCACAAAAAATATAAAGAATTTAACAACATATGTCTATCTCTCATAAAAAACGTCGTTTAAGGCGACTATATTGTGGACTTTAAAGCCAGCTCACGTTTTCTCTCTTTCTAATTATCTGCTTTGTAACTGCTTTTTTGATGAAGATGTTTGTAAATTCCTTTCATATTTGTCTACCAGAGGTAATAAGTATTTTATTTGGCTCATAAAAAGAATACGTGCATATTCGCTATTCGTGTGGTCGCATTTTCGAAATACCTTTTATTGCAGCCCTAAAGGCTTCAATGGTTTTTATCGCACATGATCGGAATTCTTTTTTGAAAGGATAAAAGCAAAAAGAAAAGAATTTGAAAGGAAACAAGTATGGAATGTATCTTCCGCCAGTGTAGGCAACAGAAATATCAACAACATAATGCTGATATATTGAATTTGGTTTCAGCCGGTGCCTTGTCACAAAACTTTTCTGTAAAATCTGTTTAACTTAGTTTACGGAAGAGGATTATGTTCAGCTCATATTAAAAGTAAACGGAATAAAAGAGAGCGAGATAAAAACTTGCATCAAGTTCGAGAATGTGAATTAAACGAATTGTTAATGGAATATAATTTCAGTGTACACTAGTTTTTTTTTTGTAAATGAGTATTTTTGGGCAAATAACTGATTTATAGTGTTAATTAGATGCAGATAAGCAATAGTGTGTGTGTGTGTGTGTGTGTGTGTGTGTGTGTGTGTTTGTGTGTGTGTGTGTGTGTGTGTGTGTGTAGTGTAGTACCGGAAGACGGAGCGTTGGAAGGCCTCCTACAAGGTGGACCGATGACCTGGTAAAGGTTGCGGGAATCCGGTGGATGCAAGACGCACAGGACCGTTTATTGTGGCGACACTTGGGGGAGGCCTATCTCCAACAGTGGATGTCTTTCGGCTGAAATGATGACGATGAATCAATAGTGTGTCAACCTACCAAAAGTTAAATTCGGAAATATTGACATAATTATTCTTATAATATGTCACGTATTTAACAATATACAAAAGTATTTCAAGTAATTTCCACAACACTTTTGTAATTCAACCACGCTAAAGATGTTATGAGACTTGACACTTTATTACGAAATATCATTCAGTAATTCAGCGAATTGACAAGCAAACAAATTCTGGACAAAAACTAAATATATCCTTTGTAAAACAACTTGAACTGACCTGTTTTATTTATAAATTGTTGTAGTTATTGTGTTATTTAGATTTTATTTTAGGATATTCATTTAGAGATCAGGTTGCCGTTAAAAGTAATTGGTTTCGATCAGATTGACATATTTGTAGCCAACAGCAATAATATCCACTTGATTAATTATTGCTAAATGCAAAACTACATTTAATATCCTACTATGAAACATAACACATTATTGGTAAACGAATTAAAATACTTATAGCACAGTTAAGGTACTTGACATATTATATGACTCATGTTCCAAATAATAGTGTGTATTCCATGTTTTACAATATGCAAAAAACCTGTTGTTTGATGCTAAACTACTTTTAATCCCTTATTTATCCTATTAAAACATAGAAAACTACAAATGGGCAGATATTTTTTTTTAAATTTTATTAAAATTCTCATGAAATCTTTAGACGCATTTTTCTCAATATCAAGTCTGTGTGGCTTAACGCACTATTGTTTATCAGCATCCTAGAATACAGTTTATGTGTGTGCTACCGAATTTAAACCCTAGGGTAATTATATTTCTATTTCTGTGTGGTTTTTAGTGCAGTTGTAACAGACTAGAACTTTTTCAGAATACAAATAATCGTTTAACTAATCGGCAAAAGCAGCTTACTTTATATCTGCTTTTGCCTGCTCACGCAAACGATTATTTAAAGTCTATTTACGTAAAAAAAGCAAAATCGCAAAAATGACAGTTATACTTCATCGTCGATATACTCATAGATAATTACATAAGCAGTGACAATAAAAGTCAATCGACCGCACGGTTGGGGTGGTTAAGCGATTGATTGTTATATTACGTTGCTTGTCAAGGGTTCAATAATTTCTCAAGCATTTGTATGGCTTACGGTCAGTGGTTTCAGCCTTCCTAGCCACGTTACAATTTTATTGTTTAGCGTGAACGCTTGGAGCTTTGAAACTTGGCCACACCCCCCCAATTCTGATCTGATTGAGGCCGTGGCCAACTCCAAGCGTTCACGCTAAACGAAACGATTGTAACGTCCCCTAATCACGTTGGGTACCTAGATTGTTTACATTTTTGTGAACGTTTTCACGATACATGAGTAAAAAAACTGCCGAATTCTATTTATTTTAAAGTAAGATAAAATTTGGAAAATGGTAATAAAATATCTTTTTTAAAGTAATGTTGTACTACACATGACCGAAAATAAGTTCAATTATACTTTATGAAACATTATTTTATTTAAATATCAATCTATATAAAGCTAAAAATATTTAGTAAGTATTTATACTAAACCTATGTACATAAAAACTAAACTAAGAATGTAAACTAGACATAACTATGTACAAATATAATACAAAAACACCAAATACACTCAGGCGTCGAAATACTCCTCCACATCGCTGTCATCCGGAAACGTACCCAGAAGACTGGCAGCATAATATAATTTATTATATTACCTTCTTGGCAATGACTTCTTATCTACTTTGTAAGATTTATTCAATCTAATATTTAAACGGGATCAAACATTTTGGATATTCATAGAAGAGTCGTGAACAAATTTTGATATTTATATATCACACAAATCACTCAGTTGTAATAAAATTTGTCTTAACATTAAATTCGTCTTAACATTAATATAATATAATATAATTGTCGTGATTAAAACATTGAGACTTGTATTTGCTTCCTCGTCATACCTTCGTTTGAAATAAAATAGTAACAGATTAAATATATATTTTTTACAATCAATTGAAGCTAAGCGTTGTCTTATTTTGTGTTTATTTATGCAGCTTATACACCGTTAAATTTTGATCGTTTTAATCCCGTGGGGGGCGATCTGGTACATGAAACACTATCGATTTGTAAAGATAAAATTAAAAAATAAAGTACTTTTTTTCTAAAACCCGAATTAGTATACGCATGTACGAAATTAATTTCTATTAGTAAATAAGTCAATGACATTGTAGGTAGTTGTCGGTCGTTGCGTACTAACTACCTACAGTTCTTTGGCCTCGCTCACCTGACGTTTACTTAAAGAAATTAATTTCGTACATGTGTATATTAATTCTAGTTTAAAATGAGTACTTAATTTTTTAATTTTCTCATATTAGTATCATATGAGTATTATCTATCATAGCTCTTATCGCCCAGCGACAAACTAGTGAAGCGAGTCCTCGCCGGCAGTGTGAACAGTCAGCGATCAACTATTTGTATATGCATCTCTTTTGTTTACACGGTATGTATATGTACTGAACGTTTCTTGAGCGATAAAATAGCCGATAGTTAGTCGTTTTCTCGCCGCCGGTGGAACAACCGCCTTAGTGTGGTAAAATCTTTTTGAAAAAAAGTACTGTATTTTTTAATTTTCTTTTTACAAATAGATAGTATTTCATGTATCGAATCGACCCTCCACGGAATTAAAACGATCAAAATTTTACGGTGTATATTCTGTTATGGAACTAACTTACTTGACATTCATGTGGTTATTTCAGTAGTCAATCAAGCAAATATTTCTGAAATTTAGGGTTTCTTACTTACCCAAAGGATGCTGAAACGACAGCACCTTATTACCGAACCTTTCCAGTTTGTTTGTTTGCCAGTGTGTCCGTTCATCATCTTTTTTATTGAAGTGACAAATTTTCTTTTTTTTTGAACAATACACAGTACATTCCTAACACAAGTACACAAAGTTTGATTAAGACCAGAATTCACTTTGCTTGTGTTTTTACTTTTTGATATTCGCTTGGTCTAAAATCAACTAGACTCACTCACTCATTACACTATACACATACACTACACAGCTACTCACGATATAATAATAATTCAAAAATGTATTATTTTACACATCTTAGTTAATTATTGTTATCTCCCTTATATCGACTGTGTACTACTCTTGTAAGACGAAGGAGACTGGTCTCCATGACACAGGGGATCCTAGTGTGGAGACTAGTGCCATTTACTCGTAACTTTGTGAAAAAATATCTGAACAGTAAAGATTTATTATTATTCCATTTATTTACATTACACATCATATTTTATACACTTTTAAATATTTCTTTATAAAAACATTATAAAAAAAAAACATTTAAAAATATAAAAAATAGTAGCCCACCTACATCGGGAACAGGGTCCAAGCTGCCGGTGGTCAGGGCTCCTGAGAGAGAAACCTCCGGACAATGCGCGCCGTGTCCAAGAGTACTGCCTTCTGAATCAGGCCCCTGATCCAACTGCCTAGCGAGAGCCTCCTCAGATGTTGGTCGAGGCTCTTGGCTTGGTTATTATTATTTCCTTTATTTATTTGCTTAAACATATTTTTTACATTTTTAAATATTTCCTAAAAAAAAAGTATAAAAAACATTTAAAAATATAAAAAAACAGTAGTCCGCCGGTGTCGGGAGCAGGGTCCAAGCTACCGGTGGTTAGGGCTCCAAAGAAAGGAACCTCCTCACAATGCGAGCCGTATCGAGGAGAACTGCCTTCTGTATCAGGCCCTTGATCCAACCGCGCAACGACAGCTTCGACAGGTGGTCGTCGAAGCTTTTGGCTATAAGGCCGTTGGCAGTCACGACAATCGGCACAATGATAGCCGAGTCTACATTCCACATGTCGACAATCTCGTGTGCTAAGTCGAGATATTTGATTTGTTTCTCTTTCTCAGCTTTCACGAGATTCTCGTCATGTGGGATGGTGACATCGACTAACATTGCGCGGCGCGCTAATCGGTCTATCACCACTATATCCGGCTTATTGGCAACAATAGTCCGGTCAGTGATGATAGACCGATCCCAGTACAACGTGGCATGGTCATTTTCGAGAACTGGGTCGGGCACATACCTGTAATACGGTACCTCAGAATCCACTAAGTTGTATTTCAAAGCAAGTTGCTGGTGGATAATCCTGGCTACTTGGTTATGCCTGTGCAAGTACTCACCGTTAGCCAGACGAGAACAACCAGAGATAATATGTTATTATTATTATTATTATTTAGGTAACTCCTCCGGCTCTAGTTAAAAATAGAAGGAGTGTTAGATTTTACTCACTTTAATTCCCATGTGTCTTTCACTTGCCTTTAGCGTTCTAGTTTTACGGTATTTTTTAGAAATATCAACGAGTCTTCAGTGGGCATCGGTCCTGTTGGACACCTTTTTTATTGTCGATAGGTTCGCGTTTGACCGCTATCTCACCTGATAGAAAGCACCTACGGTTTTGTATCTTGCTGCAGGGCAACGGTAACACTTTCAAACAATCTTACTACTGTATTTTAAAAAATATGATTGCCAAACATTTTACTTAGATCTTCTGACAGCCTTCGTTTTAGATTATTATTTTATCGTTATTTAAATGTTATAAAAATACTAGTTTTTGCCCGCGGCTTCGCTCCCGCTCTACCCTACTGTATCCTACTATACCCTATACCAATAAATGAGCAGGTTTTGAATTTTTTTATTTAACAGGATAAAAATTATCCGTTGTCCGTCTTCTGGTTCTAAGCTACCTTCCCACCAATTTTCTGTCAAAACGGTTCAGCCATTCTTGAGTTATAAATAGTGTAACTTAATAGTGTAACTAACCATTCTTGAGTTATAAATAGTGTAACTAACGTGACTTTCTTATATTTATAGATAAATAAATATAAATAGTTATATTTATCTTTTACTGCAGTTGTTATATAGGCGATCCGATATTGGTATCAACTTCTTACGAACATCAATGTGTACAAAACGTATTGATAATAAGACAGATGACGCGTAAATCTTTGTATTGCTTTTTCCTAGAAAAAAATATACGTGGGCGCATTGAGACGCAAATTACTCTTCGACAACAAGGATGACTATCAACAGTACTTAACCATGCAAATTGTATTTTTAACTTTATTTTAAACTAAGTCTTTTGTATAAGGTACCTGTTTAAATACACAAAAGCAAAAGATACTTAGAGCTTCGGTAGCCGCTCGTAAAATTATACCCACTGCCAAAACCTTAAGTAATTTCTTAGGACCAACTCGTAAAGGCGCAATAAAACAATTGGGGAAACGCTAGACGAAGAATAAGAAATAAAACGTTTGTTACTGCTGCTAAGCTCGATTAAGTTGGATAACTCTTGAAAGGTAGGGGACGAAGCCTACTTATAGCAAAAAATAACGTCTTTTAGAAAAAGTTGTTTCTTTTCATAGACAAAATGCGTTGAAAGATAAAAGCAGATATTAAATCCCCTAAGTGTTCCGGGTCTGGGTGTGTTGTACATGTGAGTTTACATATTTGTGAACGCAACCACGTTATAGGAGTTCTTTGTATGGGGCAAAGTTTAAAAAAAATAATGATAAAAAAATAAAGAATAAATCACACTAGCAAAGTACACGGTAGAAAAGAAATAAAAAAAATTGTTTATATAAACTATATCTACTATCACTTGTCACACATAATATGTAGATAGGTTAGGGTTAAAATTAATTTTATAATTGTAATTATTATAATCAAACTTTATAGCAACATTGTATATAATTTATTATTATTTTTTTGTTTTGTTTTCATAATTTTTTGTCTCCCATTGTAATTATATAAAATATAGTAAAGATTGATAGAAATGATGCTCTGTAAAGGTGAATATTGTGTATAAGTTAATCTGACGTCATTACGAATACAAAGTGTAGCTATGACCTTTTTGGTTTTCATTTTGTTTAAAAAAAATGTTGTTTGTAAATTCTGCTTTGATCATTGTTGCATGAAACTCCATGCGTAGCTATTGAGAGAAATGGATGCCATTACGTAAAGGATGTTTAGTCCATTCTTGAAATTTCATTCTTTTCTTTTTTCCATCCAGTCACAGTAGCGTAGAAACCCTCGTAGTGTAAGTAACTCGATATGGCTCATGACACGACTTTCATTATTTTGTTATCGGTGTTTCTTCACGTAGTTTTGGTGAGTACACTGATAAAATTTATTTTACTGACAAGATCTGGGTTTAAATAACAGCATAACGTTTATGTAAAAACAATTTGTTATTGTTTGCTTTAAATAAACATGTGACCAGCTGCGAATGCAATGTGCCGTACAGCCGCTGTATTCATAGCGCGGCTGAATGTTGTTCAATTTAAGTCCGCGTTTGTCCGATAAAATATTGAAATAAAAATTATATAGCTACAGTTTGTATATTGCAATTTTTACTTCTATCCGGCTCGAAGGACCATATGTGTGGCATGAAAAATAGTGAAGAAGTGGTTATTTAAATGATTGTTTGTTGAAATTATCACTTGTTCTAATTATAAAGTTTATAAACTAATATTAGAGCTACCTTTAAATGTTTAATTTATAACTTAGCTGTAACATAAGCACCTGGACCGTTAATTATCCAAAACTAACCTTTAAGAATGAATGGTATTCGGATTTTTGAGTCAAGAGGGTATTGGTAACTTCTAGGCTAGCGTGGTCCATCATATCACGTACCATCAGGAGAGATAGCAGTCTATCGCAAGTCTATCAATAACAAAAAGAAAAAATAAGTAAATACAACATAACATTCTCAAATTTTGACTAACTCGCTTAAAATAAAAAAACTTTGATATATTTCACTTTGACATAAAAATGGATTATTTAAGTAGTAATTTCCGAGATTCTACGAGTATCTGTGCAGTCAAACTTTTGTCCCCCATTAGGCTTTTTTAAGTGATTCATTTCCAAAAAAAATCTGAATGGGGGAGGCCTTTGCCCAGCAGTGGGACAGTAAGGGCCAAAAAAAAAAAAATTTAATTTCAAAAATTCATTTTTACATTTATTTAAATTATGTTTTCTAAATGAAACTACAATCATTATAATGGAAACATAGGTCTAATTAATAAAATATTCTCCCGATGTTGAAATATTTTAACATAATTAGAATTTAGTCAGAAAACCTGTCAATTTTGGCATTCATAAATATATGTTCATAATGCAAAATATATAGGGTGACGTAATTAGTAACTGATATTTAAACATGTAATTGTAGTCATGAAAATTTCACGATTTCAGGTTTGGTCTGATTTTCATCCCATAGTAAAAGTTGTTTTTTATCATGACTATAATCACGTGTTTAAGTATCGGTCATTAATTACCAGTCACCCTATATAATTAAAAAAACTGGTTAATTTATACTTTGGACTAAAGTTAATGGTGGTCAAAATAATAACAAAGAACTAAGAATAGTCACGCAAAATGCTCAACGTCTAAATTAAGTTGAAATAAAGACAGATGAAATCCAGTAGCGCCAATATCTTTATTATTTTAAAATTCATGAGTAAATAAAATAAAATTGTATTATTATATACATATAAAATTGTTCAGGAATAGTAGAGTCTATACGGTACCAGAATAGTTCGCTAATATAAAAAAAAAACATTATTAAAGAAAAACCAACAGAAATTGTCCAAAACAAATAATGGAATTTATAAATCAATGACATAAAAACGAAAAATATAGTGTACACCTGGTGGGACTCGAACCCACAATCCCCGGCTTAGGAGGCCGATGCCTTATCCATTAGGCCACAGAGGCTCCATGTAGCAGATTGAAATAAGCTGGTCTATTTGTATTTTAATTTTAAGAAAATTAGAAAAAAGCCTTGCAATTTCTTTTTCAGGGTTCCGTATTCAAAGAGTAAAAACGAAACCCTGTTACTAAAACTTCGCTGTCTGTCTGTCTGTCACCAGGCTGTGTCTCAAAAACCGCGATAGCCAGACAGTTGAAATTTTCACAAATTATGTATTTCTGTTGCCGCTATAACAACAAATACTAAAAACAAAATAAAATAAATATTTAAGCGGGGCTCCCATACAAAAAACGCGATTTTTTTGCCCTTTTTTGCTCGATATCAATAATGGTAACAGGTGGGCACTTGAAATATTAACAAAATACTCAGTTGTATTTTACTTTAATTAATATAAATAAATAATAAATAAATATTTAGCCCATACCAAAAACACCATTTTTAGCCTAGTCAATGGTACGGAACCCTTCGTGCGCGAATCCGGCGCGGGCTTGCGGACGGCGGGCAATGGGTAGCTCGCTGTCCGTCCGTCCGGTAACAGACCGGACCGAGCCCAAGTCGTTTGCGGCGCGCACTGTTCGCGCGCCTCAAGGAGTCGTCAGCAAACTGTAGGGGCCTAGTAGGGTCGAAGCCTAATCTGGGGCTTTGGGGAAGTATAAAAATGCAAACCAGGGCCCTGGAACCAAGGCAAAGGAGGAACGGAGTAGGTTTTTAGGCAGTAAGAGTCTGACACTATCTCTCGCTCGGCCCAAGGGCGGCGGATGTCATTGGATGATTTAACCTACTTTAAAAAAAAACTCATTATTGACCATTTTTTTATTATTGCAGGTAAACGCTGAAATGTACGACAGAAAAACATTAGATGGAATGGTTTTGAAACAACTTTGGACGAAAGTATACAAAACTTATGATGCTAAATCAAAGGAACATGTAATACGAGAGTTAAGGAAATCTGGTGACTACGACAAGTTAGTAAATCTTTTAGCGAAAATACAAAAAGTAAAAGTGGATCGTGTATTAAACCTGTTAACAGAGATAATGGTAATTTATATGCTTTAAACATTGTTGTTAAATATATTATTACTGTTTTTTCAATTAGTTTTTTTTTATATAAAATGAAATTACTGCTTCGCTATTCTCGGAGTTTCCTTGCGTGATCGAATCAGGAATAAAGATGCACTACAGAACCAGGGTTGCCAACATAGTACGTATAATTGCCAAACTTAAGTGGCAAGGGACAGGGCACATTGCATGCAGAACAGATCACCGTTGGGGCCGAAAGGTCCTGGAGAGGCGACCGCATACCGGAAGACGAAGCGTTGGAAGGTCTCCCACAAGGTGGACCGATGACCTGGTGAGGGTCGCTGGAGTCTGATGGATGCGAGACGCACAGGACCGGCCATTATGGCAACGCTTGGGGGAGGCCTAAGTCCAACAGTGGCTGAAATGATGAAGATGATGACTGCTTCAAAAGTCCTTATTTTTTTAAAGTGCTGTCGCACACTAGAAATAACCCCTGTATAACCCCCCACCCCACTTCGATTGAGACTCAAAAATCGGTTACTATGCATTCAAGGTCGACTGCCATGATAGTTCAACTTATTTGACGAGAATTATAACAGATTTTCGGATCCCAATGGAAGTGGGGGCTGCGCGTAACCATAGTAAATGGTTTAACTTATTTGCCGCGTGCTATAACAATACGCCATGATGTGTTTGCAAAAGAAGGTAAACTAGTTAGGACTTTTTTTTCGTTTTGAAAATCAACCAACGAGATCTCCGCACCCTTGGGCTGGGCAGGAGATAGTGTCATACTTGTACTGACTAAAAACCCACGTTTGTTCCTTCGTTGCCTTTCATACCGGGGCCGAAACTTCCTTTCAGAAATCGATCCTTGGCTCTAGTAGACTTCGACCCTGCTGGGCCCCTGCGGTTTGCTGACAAATCCTTGAGGCGCGCGTGGATCACTACGCGCCGTCGACGACATGGGCTCGGTCTACCTCAGGGGACCAGACGCCTCCTGCCGGAAGCTCTACGCGGGAATCGTTCGGTCCATGGCTCTCTACGGGGCTCCGGTGTGGGCACCGACGTTGCAACAGCAACCGAGGGCCCGGCTGAATGCGTGCCAGAGGGTCATGGCAATACGCATGGTGCGAGGGTACCGAACGATCTCCCGCGAGGCGGCGACCCTCCTTGCTGGCCAACCGCCGTGGGATCTGGAGGCAACAGTCCTTGCACACATGCACGACAAGCGCATGGAGATGCAACGCCGGGGCGAAATTCCGCTGCCACGACAAGTCGAGGCATGGCGGACAGAGCTCCGGCGGGATCTCATGGTGAAATGGCGTCAACGACTATCGCAACCTCGTTCAGGGCGCGCCACAATTGGGGCGATAAGGCCCATCCTTGGGGCGTGGCTGGAAAGACCTCACGGCGTTCTCAACTTCCGCACGACGCAGGTGCTTACCGAACACGGAAAGTTCGCTAAGTACCTGTTCCGGATTCGTGCGGAGGATTCGCCCGGGTGTCGCCACTGTGCGGAACATCCGGAGGACACGGTGGAGCACACTGTAGAGGTGTGCCCCGCCTGGGCGGAGCATCGCCGTGTCCTCGTGGGGGCGATCGGCGGCAGCGATCTCTCTCGCCGGGCCTTGGTTCAGGCCATGGTCCGTAGTGAGGAGGGATGGCAGGCGGTCGCCTCCTTCTGCGAAGCAGTAATGCTAGCAAAGGAGGAGGCCGACCGCATCAGGCAGAGGCAACGGGGCGCTCGCCCCAGCCGCCGCCGGGATTCCGATCCCGATTTCCGGCCACCGTAGGCGCGGGCTTGCGGACGGCGTGCAATGGGTAGCACGCTGTCCGATCGTCCGGTAACCGACCGGACCGAGCCCAAGTCGTCGACGGCGCGTTCTGTTCCCGCGCGCCTCAAGGAGCTGTCAGCACACCGAAGAGGCCCAGCCTGCTAACTGCAGGCAGGCAGGGCCGAAGCCTACTGGGGTCATGGGTTAGTTCCGAAAGGAATGCTCGACCCCGGCACGATAGGCTACGAAGGAACGGGGTAGGTTTTTAGTCAGTAAGAGTCTGACACTACTTCCCGCTCCGCCCAAGGGCGGGATTTGTCATTGGATGATTTTACCTACCATAAAAAAAAAAAAAAAAAAAAAAACATGGGCTCGGTCTGGACGATTACAAGACGGTCAGACGGCGAGCTACCCACTGCTCGCCGTCTGCAAGACCTAGTTAGGGCTGCGAGCTCGTTCGAAAGAGTTATCGTAGCCCTGGAACGCACAGGTAGGTTTTACTCAGTGAAAGTCTCACATTTCCTCTCACACCATCCAGACTGAGAGGACTTAATTGAATGATGTACCAGCTCAAAAAAAAAAAAACAAAGAGTTGCTAGTTGGTTTCCTGTTATTTTTGTTTGTTGACATTAAGTAGATACTAACAACGATCTATACGATTGTTTGAAAACAAACAGTGACGTAATAAATAGTCGTCAACCACCTACCGTCCACTATAGTTACGTTTTGTAACAGTTGACAAACAACCCGTGTCAACATATCCATGATTAATACTACTTTTTAAATTTATGATAAATGAGCAACTATTAACATCGCAACTATTATCGTTGATGATAATAGTTGCTCATTGATCGTAAGTTTAAATCTTGTTAGTATTCAGTAAATTTGTTGGGCTCAGAAAGTGGGCAGAAAAGGTCGTAAGGCAGCCAGGGCATTCAATATGTTTTGCTGGATACCGCATGTTGATTCGGTTATTGTATGCTGTTTGCAATGGAAAAAAGAATAGCAAATATCGGTTCATGATACCGTTTACAATAGATACCTCCTTCAGAGAACTTATTCTCAGGATGTTGAGTGGGTTACGAGTACACACACTATTACAGAACACTCAACTAATTTATTATGATGTAGGTCAGGGGTGGCAAACCTGTGACACGCGTGCCAGTGGTAGCACTCGTCAAAATAATTTGACACACCAGTGTAAGATGTACGGTCAGGGGTCAAAAGTGCAGTCGCACTCTACCAATGCTTAAGTGAATGAAATTTATTTGTAAAAGAGGGCCAATGGGCCACAACTCATTATTTAATTCTTAAGTTTCCTTCTATGAAACAAACGAACTGAGTGATGATTCATTGGTCCTCTTCTATAAAAAATTCTAGACACTTTAATATCGGTAGAGTGCAACTGCACTTTTGAACCCTGACTGTACATCATCTGATTGTTTTAATCTGCAGTAATCACAGTACTTTTTTTCTTTTATTTAATTAAATAAACACATCTTTAAACATCAGGCCGTACGAATTTCGCGTTGCATATAAAGTTAACAGCATTTAGTTTCAATGACGCTTTGGCGGCACATCATAACCACCTTAAGAGGCCCAGCCTGCTAGCTGCAGGTAGGCAGGGTCGAAGCCTGCTGGGGCCGTTTTTTTTTTGCCCGGCATGATAGGCAACGAAGGAACGGGGTAGGTTTTTAGTCAGTAAGAGTCTGATACTACTTTCCGCTCCGCCCAAGGGCGGGATTTGTCATTGGATGATTTTACCTACAAAAAAACAACAGTATTCAATAAAGAAAGAGTCATGAGACAGCTCCTAGACTAGTTGAAGTTTTATCTGGTCGGTATGCGCGTATACCAAACCAGACTCTATTGAAGCGATAATGTCACACAGAGCTTTCGTGTCATTGTCAAGCTGGCTCTCATACTTTTGATTTCACCAACATATACTTATTTTTTGATACTCGTAGACAGTAAGAGCCTGACACTACTTCCCGCTCCGCCCAAGGGCGGGATTTGTCATTGGATGATTTTACCTACCATAAAAAAAAAAATACTCGTAGAAAGCAAGTTGCAGAATCGCCATCGCAACATTGATAATTGTGTAGTCCTACGAATTTGGCGAATATGATTTAAATCGTGTAATATCACAACTATTTTATCAAAAATACGGTCGAGATTTACGACATACCTACTTGTGTTACACAAATTCAGTTTTTTTTTTCATCACACAACTAATAATTTCATAGTTTTTCTTTCTGAACGCCACACTCTTGTGGAGATACTGGCAAGAGATTAACGTATAGCAAATACATCGACTATAAAAATAGCTTCAACATTCGAGAGGGTAGTTACGAATGCCTATGAGTCCCCGAGGGCTACAAATCACTATCTAACTATACTAACTCACATGATGAGGTTTTGTAATGAATGTGTCCTATGTTAGCTCAGTGTGGTGTAAACATAATGTAACGCCGATATTGTGTTTCGGACGTGCTTGTTCCGTTCCGTTGCTTGATGCAGCGCGGTAGCGTACTGCCAACAACACTACTCTGCATCGTTAAGAGGACTATAAGAATTGTGAGTTTCATAATGCGCAAAAATATCCACGACAGTAAACAGAATCATAAAAATAATTTAAAAAAAATTAAAAAAGAACACGAATGCCAAGTCAAAAAAAAAAAAACAAAGATCTTCGTTAATTTATAGAAAAGTGAAAGTATCACTCATTCACTTATTAACTAAACACGAAATCTTGGAAATTACTTGATCTACAAAGCTGAAATTTTCATTGCAGTCCCCCGACTGACTACCACTCCCACTGTCTTATAGACAGTATTTTACTACTCTATATAATACTGTCTTATAGTATTTGTAAGAAGTCCCCTCATAAAATAAGTATATGATATTCTTCAGGATAAATGCTAGATAGATATTGTGTTCAAAACATAATAGATACAACTACTTTAATACGACAGAAAAGAATCACAAAGATACCTCTAAAGTTTTAAAGGCAGCTTTTGATTTTTTACTACTTATATCGATTAAAAACCGGACTAAAACCATCAGAATATTTGTATACGCAATCATTCAGATGGTTTTTTTAGTCTACAAGAGACGTTTTAGTATTTTAATTTTATGATCAAATTTGTAGCTTTTTAGTAAATTGCCAAAATTCTTTTTCTTTTGTTTGCATTCCGAGAGTGACCGCGCTTTCGGTCATGTAGTCCCCTTAACATAAATATTACTTTTTGTGTGCTTTTCTGCACGATTAAAATTGCTTTATCTATCTATAGTTCACTAGTCTAAGTTTTTGGTTATAATATTTTACAAGCAACTGTTTTGTCATTTTATTTAACGTCATTCGCTACCTTGCGTTGTAAAATCTGTAGTTATGTTACATAGATAATAGTTAAATGATTACAGAACATGTCTTATTGGTAATTTGTTGTAAGGTAAGAGGTAAATTACTTGTACTTTTTTAGTGTAAATAAATGCATCTAAATTATGGTCAGAAAGTGGATTAAAAAGTCTGACTATTTGAAATTACATCTTAACACTACGCAAACTACCTCTCAAAGAAAAACGTAACGTGAGCATGAGCTCCGTTGCACGCATTCTACTACCTAGACATGGAACTCATCGTAATTCTATTTAATCCCGCACTGGACTAGGACGCGTACATAACTAGGACATTCGGTTTAGGGTTCTGTAGCCAAATGGATGCTATCACTGCAGCGACCATTGTGAAACTGTATTTAGCATCGACACAATCTGCCGTCGTTGTCCATTCTCAACCACAACGATGAGCGGTCAATTTGCCCTCGCGGGGCCGTAAACAATTGATAGCGCTTATGTCAAATTTAAAATGTGAACGAATATTCTTATCTTCCTGTTTCAGGGCAATTTATGGAAATTTTGTAATAACAGACATAGGGCCGACGAAAGGAATGTTAAAAATACACTTTGTAAATTACAGGAAAAACAATGCCACAATCCACGCGGAAAATATACAAACATTTATTGCTAAGTCAAAACTGTGGCTCGGTAAAACCACGCTTCCAGTGAATGTGGGGAGACTAAAAGACGAGTGGGCTTAAGTGGACGCCAGTTGCAATGCCCCACGGTGAATAACTATGGACACTTTTGCCGCCAAAAGGTTCATGTAATAATAAATCAAAATGAATCGTAGCAACCTTCTGTTTCCAGATAGACCATAGAGTTTTTCAAGTGAAATTAAAGCGCGAGGCACCGTTTAACAAACTAATTTTGATGTACTAATATAGTAATATAAAAGTTGCAGAATGGTAATAATTTAAGAGGGTCCTTTCCAACCCAAAGAAGGTGTAAAAAAACTTGTTGGTTTATCCAATGCATTTTTTTATAAAAAGTCAACGTAAAAAAAAGAGATTACACCTGATTTGAACGCTCTGTTGACATTCAGTAGTTTAGTCATTTAGTCAAAAGGTATTTCACAAAAATAGTTCCAGATAATAATATGTACTTTATAATAACTTAAAAAAAAAATACATTTCCGATTTTTTTTTGTTTATAATTACGTTATGAAAGACCAAAGTTCATGAAAAAATTGCAAATTTTCAGAGGTGTTTACTGGAACAATTTTACACTTTATGATTTGATTTCAATAGAAACTTAGATAATACCCACAAGTTATCCGAGTACATTTCCAGAATATTTAGATAAAAATGTGTAATAATGTCGTTATCACGTAAGAGCTGTTGTATAAAAAATAATGACTATGTATTGCGGGTTGGACCCTCTAAAGTAATAAATTCAAGAGCATAATGAGTAAAAATGATCGTCGTGGTCGTGGTGGGTGCATACGTACCTATTACGTAATAAAAGCGCTAAACTTTTACTGACACAGCACACCATACATTGAGTTACTATGGAATTACGTCAGTCCTATAGGTGCCTACACTATGTTAGTTTTTTTTTTTGTTATCAGGCACAGTCGGGGCAGTGCCGGACTCTTACTGGCTAAAAACCACTCCTGCTCACTATTCACTAATCGACTAAACACTAATTCATTGCTCACTATTCACGACATTATTAAACATTTTTCTCTAGGTATTTTGGAAATATACTTGGATAACTTGTGCATATTATCTAAGTTTCTATTGAAATCAAATCATAAAGGGTAAAATTGTTCCATTACAGACCTCTGAAAATTTGCTATTTTTCATGAACTTTGGTCTTTCATAACGTAATTATAAACATAAAAAAAAATAACAAAAATACGTCCATAATCAAAATTCCAAATGACGGAAATGTATGTTTCTTTTAAGTTATTATAAAGTACATATTATTATCTGGAACTATTTTTGTGAAATACCTTTTGACTAAATGCCTAAACTACCGAATGGCAACAGAACGTTCAAATCAGGTGTAATCGCTCTTTTTCGCGTTGCCTCTTTATAAAATGTGCCCAGATATTGATCCAAGGTTGAACTGCGATAGGGGATCTTTTCTATCCATTTTTTTTTTATTACGATTGGCTAAATTCCTGATTTTTAATTTCCAGTTTGGAAAGAATATCAGTAATGTTAGCTAACAAGCTAAGCTAATTAATCTAACAGTTAACATTATCGGCGATGCCGATAACTACTTCTTTAATTAACAATTTTTCAAAGCGTCATTGCGATTAACAAAGCAAAACAACGACATGATTTAGTTTTCTTTTTTTTCATCTTTCCTTTTTGTTACCTACACTATGTTAGAACATGCACACTTTTTATAAGTGATGATTTTTTAGGTGGGAAATCATCTTATAGCATCTCGTGCCCTTGGGTGGAGCCAGAGGATGTCAGATTTTTACTGACTAAAACCAAATCCTGTTCCCTCTTTGACGAATCCGGTGCCTTCCCAACTTACTATGTCCGGTCAGAACCTGCGTCATGTGAAAGGTGAGGACCACTGTTCAAAGAGGAAACTTACCGCCATAATTATAAGGCGTGCCCAGCACTGAGTCACGACAGACAACGGCAAAAAAAAATCACGTTTGTTGTATGGGTGACGTCTGACGTCACATACAGCAGCAGTTTTTTTGCTACGTACCTACTGTACGAAACCCCACATGCGTGAGTGCGACTCGCACTTAGCTAGTTTTTTTTCAAACGACCCAAAAATATTAAGTGATGAGCGTTACATCTACAAGTATATTTTTCCAACCTATCCAATTTAATTGGATTATACCTCGTGGATTCGATTTCTAATAATGGCCCAGCAAAGCCGTTGAATAACAATTACTAGATTATTTGGTCGGTAAAACCGCATTTTTGACGTTTTATTAATTTTAGCTCAAACCGAAGAAAACAAGATTAATCTCGAAAGAAAAAGGTTTATCTCTTAATCGTGAAAGATTAAACTGAGCTCCGAATATTTATTCGAGTTACTGATGATTCGGATACAATATATTCGCGCACAGTTTCCGAATTGATACATTTCTATTTCAAATTTTTTCACTGGCGATTCGGATACACTGTTTAGTACAGTCAGATAAAATACTTGAAATATAAAGCAAGGGGAAAAAGCTATACAAAAACTATTTTAGACTGGTTTTAAGGCGGCAAAATTGGGTAATAAACTGTATATAAATGTTAAGGCTTTTTTGTTTGACCGTACTAAGCAGTTTCAATAAATATGGTGGTGTCATTGGGACACCGTCAGTGAAAAAATTAAAATAAAAAAAAATCGATTTGGTCACTGACCAAGAATATTGTGTCGGAATCGTCAGTAAATTTAAAAAATCGGCCACATCATCGCTTACCAGGTGAGATAGCGGTCAAACGCGACCGTATGTAAAATTAATTTAAATAAAACTCAGATTTTTTCAGTTTTATCAAAGAATATTATTTGCAATAGATCCTAACGTGCAACACTAAGGTGCTTGTTACGGCCTTGATCAGCGGGCGAGTAAAATCGCGGTCTTATGGCTCGCCGGTAAAGTTCGCCGGTAAAGCTCGCTGGATCATTGCAATACGAACGACGAGCCTGGCTCGCGGCTCGTCGTGTTTGCTTCGTTTTCTACTCGGCTCGTCGTTCAAAACTGTTTAATTCGCTAGTCGATCAGCACCAACGAGTCGCGAGTAAAACTGACGTTCTTTAAAACCGCGGTTTTGGCTCGTATGTCGATCACCCACTTTAGCAATACGAACGAGAAGCCTGGTTTGTGTTTGCTTCATTTTCTACTCGGCTTGTGTCGTTCAAAACTGTTATACTCGCTAGTCGATCAGCACCAACGAACCGCGAGTAAAACCACGGTATTGGCTCATACGTCAATCGTCCCACTTTATAATGTATCTACCTGTGTTTTTGAACCGCTCATTTTACTCATTAATTAGCAGAATGAGTCAAAACTATTCGATTCAATATTCATTTTGGATTTTGTTTCGAAACCCCAATTTCCACAATTTCAGCCAGTGAAGCATAATGTATGAGCACTTTATATTAGTAGAATAATAATAAATTAAAATCTATATGTAAAATAATAATATGTGAGTAGTATATATTTTACGCAACGAAAGTCATAGCGACGATTTTGACTTTTGCTGTAACTAAAAAAAAACGCACGTAATTAAGTTTTTTTTTCTGGTTTACTCTATTTTTTTTTCTTTGAATCCATTTTTTATTTTCGTATTCACGTAAGTACCTATATTTTGTAATCAAGCACTTAGTTTTTCTATAAACTTTTTAAAATGTATATGAAACATAAATGGCTACGATTTTCTTCGTCTAAGGTACAAAAAAAAAACTCAAAGCAAAAATGAAAATAATGAAGAACCTACATCTAAAGAAGCCTGTTTTAGAAAAGCTCTTTGTCTTGTCTATTTTTCGTATTTCTTTTCTTTGCGTAGTTTGGTACTTATGCTGAATAATTTTCTGTTTATTCCAAGTTTCCTAAGTAGGCTACGCTGGTAGCTGGTGTCAATATTGGCAAACGCTTTAATGAGTTCCAATGTTTTTTTCTCGTGATGGGAGCATTTTCATAAAATTATGATGGTACAACATCACATTAAAAAAAAACTGGGCAAGTGTGAAGTCAGACTCGCGCACTGAAGGTTCCGAACAAACTTACTTATCCCTTCAACTGTAACTCGAACTCATTGAGTCTGCGTAAAAGAATTGCGCGTATGTAAGTCGACTCATTGAGTTCGACGTGAGTTAGGTCGGATTTAATACGTGTTTTTTCAGACTAGAGTATACCTTTCCTTTTCAAAGTAACCCAGAGTGTAGGAAAAGGAATACGACAGGCATATAACAACACATGTTAAACATCTAACAATAATTCGTTATGGAATGCGCTATTTTATTTTCCGGCGCCCACATTGACTACCTGACGTATGTCATTGTAAAACTTGTCTTATGAAAAAAGTTATGGATATTTTTCTTTTCATTAACAGTTAGTTTTTGTAAGTTTAATTTTTACACAACTTCTAGGAACCGGAGACCTCAATATTTAGTTTTAATTTCAACTTGATATCTCCACAAGCGATTCCATAAAGGTCCCGTTTTTTTTTTGAGGTGCCGTACCATAAAATGGATACAAATGCGAGATAAATGAGCATGTTCGATTGGTTGAAGACATTTTTAAATATTATAATTTTACTTATAAATTTAGATGCAAACAAAAACTGGTTATACTCGTAACTACTAACATAATGAGCAATATTCAAAAATAATTCCTAGTATGGCACTAATTTGGCACCAAACCTGTATTATAATACAGAAAATAGCTTTCTAGCTCTCGGCAGGAAACGGAAAAGGACAGGAAGTAGTCGAAAATCTTATTAAGCGTACAAGGGGGCCCATAATTTTCCATCCGACAAAACTTAAGCGATTCGCAGTAGAAGGCCTGACTCAATTTTAAAACAACAAAACTGTACTCGAATTTCTCTCGTTTTTTTTTTGTTTGTTTATACAAATTAGAGCTTTACTGCGATCCCACCTGATGGTAAGCAGTGATGCAATCGTTGATTACGCGCACTAGTTCATTAGGAGTCTATTCACTCTAGATTTGAAGACACCTAAATTATAATCGGACGGGAAGACCGTAGCAGGCAAACTGTTCCAGTACTTCGATGTACGCGGTCTAAACGACGAGGCGAAACGCTTAGTCCGGACCGTAGAAGCTTAAACAACGTAAGGGTGGATATTCACTGTATTGTGAGTGTCATGACCTGTAATAATAACTATTTATTTTTTCCAAAAAACTTACGTATACAAAATAGGAAACAATATTAATAAGACACCAAATAAAGTTAAAATTTAAGTAAATATGGCTGGTATGGGTAGTACAGTACTAGATGTATATAGTGGACAAGTTCTCTAAAAAATCAGTAAGCCCTAAGAGACAGTGGTCAGCTGTTAGTTTTCTTCATATAAACAATATCAAAACTAGTGTATTGTGTCGGTCTAGCTGTTGATATGTGGTAGTTAAAAATACTATAGTTCCAAACGCGATCGAAATCAATCCTTGATTGGTTTGTGCCTTAGTGCTGTCTATCTAAAATCCACTACGGATTTTAGACAGCAATCTCAAATACTCAAGCTAGAATCTCGTTTGAAACATTCTAGCAGGTTCCTATAGGTACCTAATCACTCGATATTGTATCGTGTGTTTTTTAGGTTTTTTTATGGTAGTCTAGTATAGTAATCTCGCTTTTGGGTGGAGCGGGAAATAGTGTCAGACTCTTACTGACTAAAAACCTAACCCATTCCTTCGTTGCCTATCGTGCCGGAGCCAGGCCTTCCTTTCAGGGGGTCTCTACGGTTTGCTGACAGCTTCTTGAGGCGCGCGGGAACAGTATGCGCCGTCGACGATTTGGGCACGGTCCAGTCGGTTATCGGACGATCGGACAGCGTGGATTGGACACCCATGGCACGCCGTGCGCAAGCCCTCGCCTACAGTGGCCGGAAATCGGGGTCGGAATCCCAGCGGTGGCTGGGGCGAGCGCTCCGTTGCCTTTGCCTGATGCGGTCGGCCTCCTCCTTTGCTAGCATTACTGCTTCGCAGAAGGAGGCGACCGCCTGCCATCCGCTCTCCGCACCATGGCCTGAACCAAGGCCCGGCGAGAGAGATTGCTGCCGCCGAGCGCCCTCACGAGGACACGGCGATGCTGTGCCCAGGCAGGGCACACCTCTACAGTGTGCTCCACCGTGTTCTCCGGGTGTTCCGCACAGTGGCGACACCTGGGTGACTCCTCCGCACGAATTCGGAACAAGAACTTACCGAACTTGCCGTGTTTAGTAAGGACCTGCGTCGTGCGGTAGTTGAGAACGCCGTGAGGTCTTTCCAGCCACACCTCAAGGAAAGTTCTTATCGCTTCAATTGTGGCGCGCCCAGAACGTGGTTGCGATAGTCGCTGACGCCATTTCACCATGAGATCCCGCCGGAGCTCTGTCCGCCATGCCTCGACTTGTCACGGCAGCGGAATTTCGCCCTGACGTTGCATCTCCATGCGCTTATCGTGCATGTATGCAAGGACTGTTGCTTCCAGATCCCATGGTGGTTGGCCAGCAAGGAGGGTCGCCACCTCGCAGGAAATCGTTCGGTACCCTCGCACCATGGGTATTGACATGACCCTCTGGCACGCATTCAGCTGGGCCCTCGGTTGCTGTTGCAGCGACTGTGCACTGGAGCCCGTAAAGGGCCGTGGACCGAACATGTGTGTTTTATTTTAGGTGACAAATCATCTAATGTCTTTTTCTGGTTTGGTTGGAGTATGAGGGCGTATCAGATTTTACTGACTAAAACTACACGTGTAACTTTAAGTTTCCTTTTGCGTTCTAGGAGGCCATCAGCCCTTCCACCTGTATCGCCTGCGTGTCAAGATTTGAATTATTTTACTCTCCATTCTCAAAATTATGCCCCTCAACAGGTTGTAGAACAAGCTTAAAAATACCTACTCAATTTCTTGAAACAGATTTATTAGTGAAAGAAATTAAAAATAAAAAGTGATTTGTATGGATAAAGTGAGTAATGTTGAAGTATTCCTCCAACAAAAGCAGCCCGGCGATAGAGCTGAAGCAGCACGGCACTTTGCGACTGATTTGAATCCCCTAGGAATTATAAAAATACTTAACTAAAACAAATAATTATACTATTAACAAATATTAGACTGGATGTGTGTTCAAAAGACGGGCGGCAATAACAAGTTGTATGGCAATGCTTTATTTCTGACTAAGATCAAGTTAACCATTGGATTATACGAAGTGTCAGCTAGGATAAATCTAGTAATAGTGTATGAGCGCTCGGACTCCACCATCCAAGAGTTTTAATCCTACACGACTTGAAAATGTAAGTATCGACGAGGTTGTTTTATTTCGTCTATTTTTTTTTTACAAATTTACTAGTGCTTGACTGCAGTCCCACTCGTTGGCAAGCAGTGATGCAAATTAAGGACCTTTTCACTCACGGCTTGAAGACATCTAAATTATAATATATTGGGAAGGCCGCAGCAGACAAATTGTTCCAGTCCTTCAATGTACGCGGTATAAACGCCGAGGCGTAACGCTTAGTCCGGATCGTAGAGACATTAGTTCATAGCTACTATGTAACTAGTGCTGGCCTGGTGTTACTGACTCATTGCGTTTTCACGAGGACAGCATAACGGCTGTATAGTGCGATATAATTCGAAATAATATACGACTATTGGTATTACTCCTTGGTGAGCATTTGATGGAAATTCTCAAAAACAAGAAGAGAAAAAAAAAAATATAGACCATGTTTTTTTTTTGTGTTATGTTGGTTACAGAGGAAAAATTTTGAAGCAAATGGCAGACAAATCCTGCCATTTTATTTCCAGTCATCTAGTTTTGTTGTGCCATCTTGATGAACTTTCTATTAACGGAAAATGGTTGTCAAGAATAAGCAATTAAATTCCCTAGAGTTACATCATGGGAATATATGAGTATACTTATGGTTTGAATAAAAAACGCATTGCATCCTCATTAAATTTAATATGAAAACGAGTAGTGTATGACAAGCTTAAAAACTCTTTAATTTACGGATTAGCGCGGGAATCTGTTTAATTCACAGGTCAGCGCTGTAATGCATTTAGCTTAAATCCAGACTATTCATCACCGCGTGGTAGGACTGTACTAATTTGTCTCACATACATATGCACGAATCAGTGGGTACCTAATTTGAGCACTACATTATGAATGACAGAGTAACTCATCAACGCCGAGCTTGCACACATCTGTTAATAGGGAGAACGAAGCAGGAGGGAGCGAGGAAAATTGTTTTATGAACTACTTGGTCATATATTTTATCCTGATGAAACGTATATAAAGCTGTACTATGACTATGCTTACGTTGATTTTTTTTTCACACATTTTAGTAGACCCATAACCTACTAATGCGTATCTCGGTAAATTAGAATTCCACCCACAAGGTGAACCGATGAACTAGGGTGGGAGTCGGAAATCCAATGTATGCCAGACTCACAGGCATCCATTGGATTCCCGACACCAGCTTGAGAGAGAGAGAAAGCAATGGCGGTCGAGTGGTAATGGCCCCGACTTACGAGTGTAGGTCACGAGTTCAAACCCAGCCAGACGCATAACTTTGTGTAATTTATTTCAACACCACTGCTCTCAAAACGATGAAGAAAAACATCGTGAGGAAACCGGCATGTCTTAGAACCAAAAATTCGAACACATGTGACATCCACCAATGTACACTGGGCCCGTGTGGTGGATTACGGCCCATTCTCTCTCCTAGAGAGGAAGCCCCAACAATGGGAGAGTCCCAACAATGGGAACATTATAAGGATGATGCAAAGCAATGCAATGCAATGCAGACGTACAAGACCGGTCATGGCCGACTAGCCAGAATGCGACACTTGGGGAGACTTATGTCCAACAGCGGGCGTCTTGTTCGTGGATTAAAATAGTTGTTATTATTTATTTATACAAGCAGACCAACTTATTTATTCATTTTTCTGAGTTTAATTTATTTCTCTACAAAAAAAGTAAAGCTGTTTTTCTTAGCAATACCTCTTAATAATATCTTCTCAGGCACCGGCAATTTGTCACTCAGCCAAAAAATAATTTGCCGGCGTAAATTCCTACTTTCCCCTGATGGTAATATTAAGAAGTATGGTACCTACTATTAAAATTCTTTACATCAGATTTAATAGCGTGTTACAAGGTCACAGTGATGTGATGGCTGTTGATACAAACGTTTTACCATCTATCACAGAAGTTTAATATAGGTACCTACCGCTCATAAACAACGACATCATTCAAAGATTTCTCCCACTCACCCAGAGCGGGAGGGCGTCACAGACTTTTGCCGATTAAAATCATAGCTGTTACCTTCAGTTTCCCTTTGAGTTCTAAGACCAGGGGTTTAAGTGGACCCCTACGGTTTGCTGACATTTCTGTGAGAAACGCGTGGAACACTAAGCGCATTCGTCGTTTTAGGATCGGTCCGGTCGATTACTGGATGACCGGACGCAAATTCTATCCCATCTACCGTGGCTGGTAATCGAGGTCGAGGTCTCGGTGGCTAGGATTTGTCCGTTCCCACGCGTGCAGCCATCTCCTTCGCTAGCACTACTGCTTCGCAGAAGGAGGCGACTGCCTGCCATTCCTCCTCACTTCGGACCATAGCCTGAACTAGAGCCCGGAGTGAGAGGTCGCTGCCTTCGATCCCCTTCACGAGGACCCGGCGGTGCTCTACCCAAATGGGGTCCTGTACGCCGCATCGTATCCCCCAGGCAGTTCACACAATGGTACCACCCAGGCATTTCTTCCGCCGGAATCCAATGTAGGTACCTCCCGAACTTACCATCAAAATACCGTGAGTATTTGCATCATGCGGAAGGTAAGGACGCCGTGACGCCTCTCCAGGCACTCCTCTTACCAGACTTACCGCAATGATTATAGCGAGCCAAACATAATGGCTTGTAATTTGGCCTGTCATTAGTGCGGTGCAATTGTATGTCGTAATTAGTTTTGCGTAGTACTATCAATCAGCTTTGGACTTAGTAGAGAGGCGTGCAAAGACGCTAATTGGTGATTCAGATTTGGTTAAGACCAATCTACAAAGCATGGAGAATAGACGTACGGTAGCCTGCCTTTCGGTATTTTATGGGACACATTTAGAGAGTATATCATCAAATAAACTTTCGCCTGACCACCGCTAAGTTCATATTTGCTTGCACTCGAAACGAAAACTTCAAATGGTTAGGTTTAGCGCCGTGCCGCAAGATTTAAGTGAAAATTTTTATGTGATCAAGCAGAAAGGCCCGCGATCTTACGTGGGAAATATAAGACTTGATTCCGCCATCACCTTTCTATTCTTGGATAACCCGACGTATGGCGAATGTCAACCCATACATTGTTGACACCTCAACAGTCGACCTCTTACGGGAAACATGTTCACTTTAATTATTCACCTCTTACGGGCTTTATGCTCGTAAGAGATGGATATGTTTTTTTGCTCTTCAGCAGCCAGTTGAGTGATACCAATAGGTTATTTCGGTACACGAATGACGGCTGAATTGTTTCCTGCTGCTGGCCGCAAGAATCAATTCGGTTGGTCGATGGTTACCTACTCCCACTATAAAATAGTCATTCTCAAGCAATCGCTTTCGGTCTAAATGAAAGACGTAATCGAATTCTCTAATAGTCTTATAAAGCGTGTGCAGCATTACGAGGTCATTCGATTGATGACTGAATGCTGAAAATTGAATCCTAATTAAGTGTTCAGCCAACAATGTACAGTAAATTACCTTTAGGTATGGCCGGTTAGGCACAGCGGTCGATGATTTGAACATCAAAGTCAGTAATTTGGCACTAGAACTATTGCATTATAGTATTTCTATTGATGTCATAATAACCAATGCATAAAATAAAATAAATATTTAAGAGGCCATAGGACATGTAACAAACGTGAATTTTTAGCCATTTTTTGATAAATTTTAACAACGACAACAGGTTGATGCTTGAAATATTCAAAGAATATTTAGTTATATGTTCTCTTAAAAAATAAATAGTGAAATGAAAATAATGTTAAGTGGAGCTCCCCATACACAAAACGAGACGTTTTGCCTATAATACTGTGGCCCTGGTGAAAAAGGATCTAAGTCCAAAAATGCAACTTTACAGGTGTCGCAAAAAACATTCCGCACGCTCCATATTCGTGTTTAACCTCGTGTGACATTTAAACTGCTACCTTATAAAATATATGTGATGTTTTTTATAGGTAAACGAATTATTTTTATGTAAAATTATTAGTTTGTAAGATAGCGACATAAAATAACCACAAAATGAATTCCTTGAAGATATAAAATTGTTTATACCCATTTTTTCATAAGTTAAATGTTAATTAACACAAGGGAAAAATTATTCGCAATTGGATTTAATTTTTAGGATACAAGCAATGCAAAAAAATATAAAATTTTATTCCTATATTTTGGTGAAAACGGATCTATGTCTAGTAGGTAATATCATTACTTACTAAACCATTTTTAAGGACCAGGTGTTATTGCACCAATAAAAATCAACTAACTTATAACCGTGGGTAATTTAAGTCAATATTTAGATTAAATAACGCATAATAAAAAAATCCGTTTATAAGAATAAAAAAGAACTTGAACCCGATTTTTGTAGTTTATTTTTTTGCGTCATTTAGACCATTTTACAGAAAGTAACTTCATTTATAGAGAGATAGCTTAGATCTGTTTTCACCAAACGATAGAGCAATTTTTTCTGATCATTATTATACTTAATTCATTTTTGACAAAGTCAGACTTATACTCTTTTTCACTAAAGCCACAATAGTGTCTAATATTGCATAGATACGGTACACCATCCTTAGCGTGATAGTCTTACTCACACTTGCCCAGTTTTTTGCACTTTACTTTAACGTTTAACGAATACAAAGAGAGTTAAACTTGCTATATGAAAACTTTAACGGCAATGCCAGCCGACATTGAAAGGTATATGTGAATATACGAGTAATAGGTGCAACCCTTCCATTCGATCAACATTAAAATGTTCATAGTAAAATCATAAAGAGGGCACTCAAAGTGGCCGATGAAGTAAAGAACCCGGGCAAGTTCGATTCAGACTCGTGCACTGACGTTTCCGTACAAAGTTATGACAACAGTTGAATTCCCGAATTGAATAACGAACATTTTTCTAAATCGCATTTTTTTTTGTGTCGTAATTACAAATTTGCTGTTTTCAGATTTTCTCCTTTACTTGTGCTTTGTGACCTTGATCTATGTCAAATTTCAGGATTCTAGGTCAACGGGAAGTAAACTATGAATTTTGGTTCCCTTGAGAGTGTCGGAATATATGTTTTTTTGCGATTTTAATGGCCGTATCATTTTTTTTTGCGTTAACTTAGAAATTTGATTTTTTCACAGCTTCAAGGGACTGTAGGCCTGAGCAAATTTTAACTCGATACCTCGAAGCGTTCTTGAAATAAAGAGTCTTGACAGACAGACAGATTGAAAACAAAGTGATCTTATAAATGTTCCGTTTTTTCCTTTTGAGGCACAGAACCCTAAAAATATACGTAACGGCTTAATTAGAGAAACGCTTTAGCTTGAGAATGAATTTTCTCACGCCTTCGCCTTCTTGCTCTCAATTTGGCTGAAAGACTGTGGGGACCATAAAAGAGCAATAAAAACATCGATTTCGCATAAGAATCCCGCAGATGCGGTTGCCGGTCGGGCGGTTCAAGACAACAAGAACCCGAGGACTAAGCACGATGCGAGCGCCGATTAAGCACTTCCGATATCGAATAATTCTTAGTGTTTTAAGTGTTATGTTTGAGATTCAAATATTATACTGAAATTTTTCTCAAAAGTAGCGACAAGAAATACTTAAGGGTGTTTTAATATCGTGCGGATTCGTTCTGTGTCTGGGTGTATTTTTTCTATAATATGAATGTATTTAGAAATATATAAGTATGTTTATCAGTTGTCTTGTACCTATAACATAAGCTCTGCTTAACTTGAGACTAGACGGTGTTGTGTGATAGTATAAAAAAAATATTCCACCGTCACGTTGCGGGTAAACTTTAGAACCAATTTTGATGAACAAACGCTATCAAGGTTAGCTGTTGGACCGTTACATAAACAGTGACCTTTAGTAAAATACTAGTATAATTGAAAAACTGAAATAAAATCAATCTGAATAAATTTCAATGTTGGAACTAACGTTACAAAAATATTTTCGAAAACAATTAATGTGGGTAGGTGGTACAACGGTAATTGGAGTTGTTATTTTATGTGATAAACCCGTTAGAAATATCAAATAGCCCAGACCACGTGAATAGTTTTAAATTATACCCAATTAAAACTTCTTTAGCTGTGTTTTATGTAGTAATTATATTTGTATAATGTAGCATTTAATTATAAAATGTAAATAATTAGTAGTTCATTTAATTAATTTATTTATTTAAACTTCATGTACAGTATTCATACGACTAATATGCATACGCATTAAATCATTTTCTAGTTCAATCAACATTTGGGTTAAAAAGACAGCACTGTGGTAGGTGTTCACAATTAATAAATAATAATAATTAATAGATATTACAAATAGAATGCAGTATTAAATTTTGCATGTCTTAAATTTTGGTATTCGTTTCAGTATCATTTAATTCATTTCTTTTATTTTATTTTGCGTTTTCGGTTCCATTTTGTTCTCGTCTACGTCTCAGGCGAACATCCCACGACGAGTGCAATGTCGTGTAGTTAATGAAAGCAGGTTTTCTACTCACATGCGAGGGATAAAAAATCAAGCAACATAAGAAAAATCTCGTTGACTTCCGTTTTTTCTTTTTTAACCCTAAAAACTGATGAAATACGAATCAGAGTTTCGTACAAAGGAAATGCGCGCGTGTGGTGTTTAGGCCAACAATAGCGAGCAATGTCCTTTCATCGGCGTTGAGTTAATAATCTCAAACTAAAATGTGTGCGAAAAGAAGAAATAATAAGCACCTTTTCAATTGTGCCATTTGCCTGCGGAACACTTGAAAAAACTCAAAATTCATGCGTAGTCATAAAGTAATATATTTTTCATTACTCATAGTCTGAAAGTAGGTCTTAAGTTGCCTGAGGAGCGGGTTGAAAGTAATACTTTTCAACCCTATGGAGAATCGCTTTCAACTGACAGCTGTCAAATTAATAAAAAAAATAAAATAGTTCTATCTTTGCATTTCTATTGAACTATGTCCCAACTTTCTATACAGCCAGTTAATTACAGCGCGATGTAAAATTGAAATAACTGAAAGATAAATAACTACATATTTTTTTAAATGATTTAATTTTAATTAACTTTCGATCATTTCTGTAAAACTAATAGATATTTACCATTGTTCACTGTTAATAAATTACAAATAAAAAAACTTTTTAAAAACAAGCTTTCAATTAAATGGGCTAAAAAGAAGAAAATAAACTTTTCCTTTATATTTTTACTATCAATTTATAACGGCATTACACAATTTATATGATATAAAAGCTTGTCGCGAGATTTTGAAAATATTAAAATCAGTAGATGAAGTTTTGAAACTTATTTAAAGTTAAATCTCGCGACAAGCTTTTATATCATATAAATTGTGTAATGCCGTTATAAATTGATAGTAAAAATATAAAGGAAAAGTTTATTTTCTTCTTTTTAGCCCATTTAATTGAAAGCTTGTTTTTAAAAAGTTTTTTTATTTGTAATTTATTTTTTATTTTTCAGTTATACCTTATTTAAATCACATTTGTATTCTCAGCAAATCCTTTCATTTGTTACCCATATTATAGGAAAGTATAAGAAACTTAGTCTGCTATCTTTAGAAGTCTGCCAGGTTCTTTTTTATTTTATTTTTAATGGTAGGTAAAATCATCCATTGACATCCCCTGCCCTTGGACTTGGTTCGGTCTATTATCGGCCGGACGGACAGCGAGCTACCTATTGCCCGCCGTCCGCAAGTCCACGCCTACGGTGGCAGGAAATCGGGTTTGGAATTACGGCGGCGACTGCGGCGTGAGCGCAGTTGCCTGATGCGGTCGGCCTCCTACTTTGCTAGCATTACTGCTTCGCAGAAGGAGGCGACCGCCTGAGAAGTCTGCCAGGTTGGATTTATGAAACAAAAATGATGGTGGTGGATCGTAAGACTAACAATCAACCTAACTTACATGAAATAGCCAATTGCGAAGTTGTCCAGAGTTTATCTACCTGGGATCCACAATCACAAATACTGGGAAATGCGGAGAAGATTCAAGCACCGTAAAAAGATTGACGCTCTTGAAATGTAACGCCGAAGGCGTTTACTGAGAACAAAACAGACTGCTCACCGTACTAAAGTTTCCATTCTTAGAGAGCTTTGCATCAAACAAAAACTTTCGTCTACAACAGCGAATTTTTAAGATGTTTGGATAAATCATAGGCAATGAAAGCTCTTTGGAACGTTTGGTGGTACAGGGAAGAGTAGAGAGCCTACGTTCTCGCGGCTAATCGCCTACCAGATGGACAGACCTCACTAAATCATCTTCGAAGTGTTCCCTCATTGAATGTACACGAAGTGCCATGAATAGAGAGAGATGGAGAAGTCTCACAAAAGCCGCAACCAACCTACCAGACGATCCATGATCACTACCACTCCACCAAGAGTATGACTGAGAAAAAGGAAAATATTGGATTTAGAGTAATGTCACTTTATTTTTCAAGTTACTCTCTGGAAGCCCTTTCAATTGGTACCTATTTTGTAGGAGTGTATTAAAACTAACTAGTACGATCGAAGGGGGTTGTGTCGTTTAACTACGAGGTTCTAATGACCACGATCCAGCTCCATCATCAGACCCTGGTTACCATATAGGATCCAAGCACTCGTCATTACAAATCAAATGAGACTAAAGTTGATGGGGTTATATCGTTTAATTGCGGAGTTCTTATGGCAACCTTCCAGCTCCATCATCAGACCCTGGTTACCATATAACATCCAAGTACTCATCAATAAAAATCAAATGAGCCCAAACTCGATGGGATTGTGTCGATTTTTTACAAAGTTCCTATTGTAACCTTCCAGCTCCATCATCAGAACCTGGTTACCATATTTGATCCAAGCAATAGTCAATACAAATCAAATGAGCCCAATTTCGATGGGGTTGTGTCATTTAACTGCGGAGTTCCTATGACCACGTTCCAGCTCCATTATCAGACCCTGGTTACCATATAGGATCCAAGTACCGTCATTACAAATCAAATGAGCCTAAAGTCGACGGGGTTATATCGTTTAATTGCGGAGTTCTTATGGCAACCTTCCAGCTCCATCATCAGACCCTGGTTACCATATAAGATTCAAGTAATCATCAATAAAAATCAAATGAGCCTAAAGTTGATAGGGTTATATGGTTTAATTGCGGAGTTCTTCTGGCAACCTTCCAGCTCCATCATCAGACCCTGGCTACCGTACATGATCAAAGTACTCGTCAATACTAATCAAACGAGCTCGAACTCGATAGGGTCGTAGCGTTTAACTGCGGAGTTCCAATGACCACCTTCCGGCTCCATCATCAGACTCCGGCTACCATATAGGATGAAAGTGCTCGTCAATACAAACTTAACGAGCCCAAATTTGATGGGGTGGTGTCGTTTAAGTGCGGAGTTCCTGTAACCACCTTCCAGTTCCATCTTCAAACCTTGGTTACCATATAGGATGAAAGTACTCGTCAATACGAATCAAACGAGCCCAAATTCGATGGGGTTATATCGTTTAACTGCGGAGTTCCTATGATCACCTTCCGGCTCCATCATCAGAACCTGGCTATTAAACAGGATCAAAGTAATCGTCAATACGAATCAAACGAGCCCAAATTCGATGGGGTTGTATCGTTTAACTGCGGAGTTCCTATGACCACCTTCCGAGTCCATCATCAGACCCTTGCTACCATACATGATCAAAGTACTCGTCAATACTAATCAAACGAGCTCGAACTCGATGGGGTCGTATCGTTTAACTGCGGAGTTCCTATGACCACCTTCCGGCTTCATCATCAGACCCTGGCTACCATATAGGATGAAAGTACTCGTCAATACAAACTAAACGAGCCCAAATTCGATGGGGTGGTGTCGTTTAAGTGCGGAGTTCCTGTAACCACCTTCCAGTTCCATCTTCAAACCTTGGTTACCATATAGGATGAAAGTACTCGTCAATACGAATCAAACGAGCCCAAATTCGATGGGGTTATATCGTTTAACTGCGGAGTTCCTATGATCACCTTCCGGCTCCATCATCAGAACCTGGCTATTAAACAGGATCAAAGTAATCGTCAATACGAATCAAACGAGCCCAAATTCGATGGGGTTGTATCGTTTAACTGCGGAGTTCCTATGACCACCTTCCGAGTCCATCATCAGACCCTTGCTACCATACATGATCAAAGTACTCGTCAATACTAATCAAACGAGCTCGAACTCGATGGGGTCGTATCGTTTAACTGCGGAGTTCCTATGACCACCTTCCGGCTTCATCATCAGACCCTGGCTACCATATAGGATGAAAGTACTCGTCAATACAAACTAAACGAGCCCAAATTCGATGGGGTTGTGTCGTTTAAGTGCAGAGTTCCTGTGATCACTTTCTAGTTCCATCATCAGACCTTGGTTACCATATAGGATGAAAGTACTCGTCGATACGAATCAAACGAGCCCAAATTCGATTGGGTTGTATCGTTTAACCGTGGAGTTCCTATGATCACCTTCCGGCTCCATCATCAGACCCTGGCTATCATACAGGATTAAAGTACTCGTTAGTACTAATCAAGCGAGCCCAAACTCGATGGGGTTGTATTGTTTTATTGCTGAGTTCCTATGGATACCTTCCAGCTCCATCATCAGATCAGCTCCATGTCATCATAATGTTGCATTGTCACCCGATTTACACATGCATGTAAAATTTCAGCTCAATCGGTTGAAGATATCTGCTTCAAAATTGAGTTGCAAGATTTGAGCCGAACATTCATAGTTACATACAGTGCAAGCTAATAGAAAGCTTGTAAAAATAAATATGATGGCTGTATAGCCGGTTGACCACAGAAAAAAAAAACAAAATGGCGGGAAAATGGCATCCCGATCTTTATTGGCTTTTTCGAGTTGTAGAATTTTATTTATACTTTACTAAATCTCTGCTGTAAGAGATTTTGTAATTACACAATAAGTATCAGATTCAGTTAAGGATGAAGGAAGCAGTAGTCGGAAACCTTTTACGGCCTAAATCAAAAGAAACATTGACGACTCAAATTTTTATTTTTATTTTCCTTTTATTCGTAATGAAAAGCACAATGTTTACCTCGGGTTAAAACTTATTTAGTCCCTCGAACTATTAGCGACCTCGCTTCGCTCGGCCGCCAAACTCCATCTCGGGACTAAATAAGTTACTTTCAGCCCTAGGGTAACAATGTACTATTGATATGTTACTAAGAAGCACAAAGTTTAACGGAAAACCTGGCGAGTCCTAATTACGATAGATATATTTATAATAGGTACTTATGTATACGCTATTATATTATCTGGTAAGACTGATTCCTGCGTTGGTTTCTCAGTATAGAGCCAGTATGTAATTGCCTCGATTGATATTTCTGGTGTCTTCGCGCGCAAAGGGCGTGCACGCGAATGGTTTTATGGACGACGAGCAATGTCCTTTAATTATTTTATGTCGATAATCTCCAACTATAATGACGGTGAAAAGTAGAAATTATAAGTAAGTGTTCAATTTAACCATCCCACCTGATAGTAAGCAAAAGTGAGACGTACTAGTTTATTAACAGCCTATTCATTCTAGTCACCTAAATTATAATAATGTCGGGTTGTCCTATGGTACGAGTAGAAAGGTGATGTTACAATCAAGTCATGTACCTAATTCCTGCGTGCACTCTCAAAAAATCATCCCGTAAAATTTCGAAAGGCGGCCAGCTTTTCGATAATTTATGGGATGATTTTTTCCTTACGCTTGTTCTCCAGGCTTTGTAGATTAGTTTACACCATCTCTCTCATCTACAAAGCCTGGAGCACAGACGCAGATTTAGTTAAACAATATTATTATTATTTTTTTTTTTTTATTGATTTAGTTATAACTAAACCTGTATCACTAATTAGCCTCTTCGCACGCCTTTCCACAGAATCCAAAGCTGCTAGATGGCATTTTGGAGCACCAGCTTATACATGGCTATAGTACCACCATACAAGATAGGACCTGTGTTTTGTGTAACACTACCCTTTGCAAGAATGCCAAGCTATCTAATAGCTAGAAGCTTATAACTTACAGTTTTGAAATACATATCTACTATGTATTTCAAAACTGTAAGTCATAAGCTTATTATGTTTCCTGGTTGGCTGCACAAATACGTGGTCACTGGGCTATCCGGGTGATTAAGGAGTTGTATTGCACCCGCACCCAGCTGTGCGCTGCCACTTGATGCCCGCTATGACCTGCCGTGACCTGTGTTGTACTTAGTGTCGGTGGTATACGACTTGTGAACTCTTTAAAATACTTTTGGGAAAAAATATCACATGGTGTAAAAATTATTGGAACTATATTCAGGTTTCGCATATACAAAAAATAATGTTGTATATAATACGAGTATATCATTCTAAAATTATGAAATTATACCAAAGCATTAACGGTGATAGAATTTTCTAGAGCTTTGGTTGAGCGATTGGCTACTGAAACGTCTGTCACAGATTCGATAGCCGCATGAACTAATATTTATATGGCAACAGAGGCCATAACACGAGCTCTTAACGCGATCCATTTGAGGACTTAAACTGAACTGTTAAAGGGATATGATATATTCCAAAACTATCACACAACGTCGTCTAGTCCCAAGCTAATACAAGCTAATACAACTTATATAAACATACTTATATATTTCTAAATACATACTCAATAACAAATGTACTACACCCAGACACGAACAATTAATGATCGTTCTCATCACACAAAATTTTGTCCACGACCTCCGGCATAGTAGTCAGGGCCACTAACCACAAGACCAAAAGAAAAAAATACCATTGTAGCGACATCTATGTCGTCACAAATGAATTAATCCTGCATCGCGCAAGTAAGATTCGCGGCGCGATTGGAACATATAGAACAAACCCGAAATCATCTATCGGGCAGTAGCCCACCAGATATAACACCTGTCTTGTCGGAGGATCCTCCCTTTTCAACGGAGGTATGTGGGACTTTACTCTCTGTTCCACTACCCCCAAACCATTAAAAACAATAACTATAAACTCACAAAAACAAAGCACCCAGATCTTTATGAAGGGAACTGCTGACCATGTTTATGAACGCATTCATGAAACAAAAGTAATTCCTGGTATAGTACGCGGCAACTAAGTTGAACCAATTGCTATGGTTACGCACAGCCCCCCACTTCGATTAACACCTGAAAATCTGTTATAATCCTCGTCACACAAGTTGAACGATCGGTTAATGCGCATTCAAGGTCAACAGTTATTGTTGACCTTGAATGCGCATTAACCGATTTCCGGGTCTCAATCAAAGGGGGCGGGGGGGCTGCGCGTAACCATACCAATGGTCCATCTTATTTGCCGCGCATATGGGGTAATATTTTATTAAAAGAAAAAGGACTCATTTTTTCAAGTTTTCAGGTCACAATTTGAATATATGAAGAATTTAAAAAAAGTAAAAAAACAATTAGTCGTTTACATAAAGGCTCATTTTCGGAAAAAACCTTAGCGTAATAGGTACAGCAAAAACCAGGAAACATTAGCTACGATCGATAGTGTGGTCGACGCCTCGGCGGCGTAAAACTAATGGACTGAGCTCACGTTTTAAAACTATCCATATGTACAGTTCGTTCGACGGTTCTTGGCGCGCCTGAAGTTAGCCTCCGCGAACTTAAGCGCTTGTGCATTTTAAAAAAATAAATGGTTAGAAAAAAAAATGCCAATAGCAGTTGTTATTGCTGTTAACGACTCTTATTGGCATTTATTTTTATAAATCATTTATTTGTCGCGCTTATTTTGAGCGCTAAAGTTCGCAGAGCCTAACATCAGGCGCGCCAAGATCCGTCGAACGTACTGTACAAAATACCCATGCTAGTTAAGATTACATCTGTGTGAAATAGCTGAACAGATTTATAACAAACATGTGTATGTAAATGAGCACGACGTTGCTGGAAAACGAACTGTCCCTATAGCCAAGTTACAATCGTTTCGTTTAGCGTGAACGCTTGGATTTGGCCATGCCCCCAATTCCTTTGTTCTGACGTCACGAAATAACACTAAAACATTCACTGTAACAGAATCCTTTGAGACGTTTAAATTATTAGTTTATTGATAAAAGTTTGACGGTTCAGTTGGCACAGTGGCTGCAGCGCTGCGGGTCGCGAGTTTGATACCCGCACGGAACAAATATTTGTATAGCCTACAGACAGGTGTACCCGGCCTGGAAGTCTTGTGTATGTGAATTTACATGATTGTGAGCATGCCCACGATACAGACGTAATTGCTAGTTTGGTACATTTTAGGGTACCGTGCCTGAAAAAGAAAAGTGGAACCCTTTTAGGATCTGTTGTCCATTTGTCTGTCTGTCTTTCAAGACCGTTTTTCTCGGGAATCGCGGAGGTATCGAGTTAAAATTAAAACTATATACTCAAGTATGCGGTCCCTTGAAGCTGTAAAAAAATCAAACTTCTAAGTAAGCTAAAATAAAAAATACGGCCGTTTATATCGCCAAAAACGTACATTTCGACACTCTCAAGGGAATCAAAATTCATAGGGTACTTCCCGTTCGTTTCCGTATCCTGATATTTGGCATGATGCAGTCTCATAGCACAAGTATAGAACAAAATATAAAAATTGTAAGTTGTAATCCCAACAAAAAAGTACGTATTTGGAAAAATTTAACTATTTTCATTGGCAACTTTATACGGAACCCTCAATGCGCAAGTCCAACTCGCACTTGCCCGGTTTTTTTTTAATCAGACAACGTTAAATTATTAATGTGATAAAAGATCTGAGATTGCAGTGGTGGCCGAGTGGTAATGGCCCCGACTTACGAGTTGTAGGTCACAGGTTCAAACCCGGCTAGGCGCAATAATTTGCGTAATTTATTTCATCACCACTGCTCTCAAAACGGTGAAGGAAAACATCGTGAGGAAACCGGCATGTCCAAGAATCAAAAATTCAAAGACATGTGACATCCACCAACCCGCACTGGGCCCGCGTGGTGGATTACGGCCCATTTCCCTCTCTTAGAGAGGAGGCATGTGTCCCAGCAGTGGGAACATTAAAAGGCTGATGATGATGATGATAAAAGATCTATCTAAGAACAGTAAAAACTATTCGTCTGTTTCACTAGTAACAAAGCCTAAATCTACTCTAAACCGTTTTCAAAACCATAGATTAGAAGATACACCTTTTTAAAAAGCATTCGAAACGATAATAAAAAAAAAAAACTCCAAATGATAAAAGCCGTACCGGGTTCAGTACAACTGTCTTTAACTTTTGCAAGGGTCGAAAATAGCTCTGCGGGTCGGATAGACCGTTCGCCCATAAATCTCGAGGCAGACGTTAACATTGTGTAACTAGCCTGTCTTCGGTCCTACGTACTCTTACTAAAAACCGTAGCAGACAATGTAATGGATTTTGTTGACACGATAATCTGACACTACGAGCTAATAAATATTAATGTGGCCAGCTACAAAAGCTCAAAGACTGGAGTATACCTACTGGTGTTTGTTAGAAACATTATTTCGACGCAGTTGTAACATAATAATTGAATAAACTGGTAAATATACAACACTATTTTTAGTATATACGAAACCTGAATATAATTTGTTTAGAATCAGTAACTGAATCGATTCCAATAATATTTTTTACACCATGTTATATTTTTTCCCAAAAATATTTTAATAAGTCACAAGTTGGCCACTACCGACACTAAGTACAACACAGATCACGGCAGGTCATAGCGGTATTAGGCGCTAGCGCACAACTGGGTGCAGCAAAACAACCCCTCAGTCGCCCGGATGGCCCGGTGACCATGTGTTTGTGTGTACAACCAGGTAACATAACAATCTTGTAACTTTGTGATTTTTCATGATACAGTTATGAAATTTTGTAGGTACATAGATTCTTTGCACAAAAATACCAGACCCGGGTGTTTCGGGTTTCGCATTTACTAAAAATAGGGTTGTATACTTATGATATTTGGTGTTTCAGTAGTTTTTTTTTTTTTTTAAGTTTGGAAATTATCTAATTACTTCTACTGGGTGGAGCAAGAGGGCGTGGCAAACTTTTACTGACTAAAACCACACCTAAGTCCGCATCCTTTTTTTTCGGTGGTAAAATTTTCCAACGACATCTCCCAGACTTTTACTGACTAAAAAACCATTCCTGTTCCTTCTTTGCCTTTCATACCGGGGCCGAATCTTCCTTTCAAAAAACGATTCTTGGTCAACCCTGTTGGGCCTACTATTATATAATCTTACCGTAAAAGTATAGCTTATCTATTATCAAAATATTCAATTAATTATTTAACACAATATTAAGTTATTAACATGACATTAAAATTAAAAACTTACACGATAAAACGTGATATGTTTCAAAAAGCCTTTATTATTAGTCCAAAATATATATAAATATTTAGGGTCAATTGTTTGAATAAAGAATGTTAGGGAAGTATCTGCATAAAGACCGGGAGTATTCAGTAAGGGTATTTATCATAACAGCATCGAAGACAACAGGTGCGAATTTATTTATCAGACGTACCGTACCGCCCAAACAGTAGGAGACATCAAGGGGTCTATTTATAAATGTAAAATTTAATTATACCTTACGATTAAAGCCTGCTTAACGAGTGACGCTCATTCAATATAATAATATTTACTTAATTATCGAAAAACATAATGTTTACATCATATATAAATACTTTACTTAAATTTAATTTAACATTGTATATACAGGTATGTACCTACCACATATATATGTGGGTATAAATGTATATTTTTTTAAATTGTCTACAGCAGAATGATAGGACAATTTTCTTTATTATTGATTTTTTTTTTTGTATAACTTCTACTTTTATTACAATAAGATTTAACTATTTTATATAAATTAAATTAAGTAAGTCCAGTCCAAATCGATGTTCATCATTAAATCAAAACAAAGTTTCTACAGAACCAACTCGAGAGTATAATCTTTCAATCAAAATAAAAAATTCCGAAATCGGTCCACAATTGACCGAGATATCGGTGAACACACATAAAAAAAAATACACACAGCCGAACATAGAAGAAATGGGTATAATCTTTTTAAATACAAAATTGAACGAAATAAGTATGTATAACTTCTCAAGTTTTAGCTTGATATGTTTTAATAGAATGATACTCTGACTGATTTACTAGGAATTCTTATTCCAAAACCATCTTAACACGAGATTATTGTTACCAAGGCACTAGAAATACCAACCGAGGCATCTGCATAGTTGCGCTATACCGGTAACCAATGCAGAAATCAGTCATAAATAATATCGTATTAACAATACCAAGAAAGACTCTAGTGTTGATTGCGACAGTGATCAAGAAAGGTTTTTACTTTTAGTGATTTAATCGAAAAAAAAATAGCATTTATACACGTCCATTTTTTCGTCAGTTAAACTAGATAAGGCCGGTTTCTTAGCTGCCTTTCACGAAACACCGCAATAAAATCAGGGTCTGAGGGTGTTTTAATATCATGCGGATTTCATCACGCAATCGGGATTGTTCTGTAAACAAGAAGTTGACATTGTGAGAAGTTGACTTTAAGCAAAAATGAAAATATCGACATTTTAAGAGAAGAAATCGACATTAAACAAAAAAATCCTAGAGATAGTTCATACAGCAAACATGTAAATGTATATCATATAACAAGTCTAAGGTAGATTTACGCTACGGCTTTTTTAACTTATTTGTCGCTTTTAATTTATTTGGGGTTTATATTATATATTTTTTGGTTTTACAGTAATTATAGTTAGTAAGTATTTTTAAATGTAAATTATATTTGAGGAAAGTAATAAAACTGAATCACTTCTATGAAAAAAAAAAGTTTAAAAGTGATATCTGAATAAGAATGCATTATTACACTGCCGTTTTAATGTGAAAATTCAAAGATATATAAAGATGGAATCTTAAAGTTGTGCAATATTTTACTTAGCTTTAAGTTATCAGGAACATTATTTCGTATTAAAGTTAAGGGGCCGACGGTTGCCGTTTTCGGCTACAATAAGTTTGTAGTTACGATAAATCTTCATAAATGCAGATGACAGAGTAGAGTGCGCCGAGAGCATAATGCATAATTATTGCTGCTTTAAACTAGCTAAGGCTAGCAACAATTCTATTCTACAATAGTAATAATAGATACTCGTGGAGCTCGTTTTTTTAAGAGACGGCGCATTACAATGGTTAACGATTATGTATTAAGTAATACTACGATATTCTATCGATAAACAATAGAGGAAAAATAATCGAATAAGTCAGTTATATCCATCTTAAACTGAAACTGATTTTCACAGTAACCACTTTATTACTGTGAAAAAAATTACCTCTCGCATCAAAATCAGTGCCTGAAGATTGACAACGCCACTGAAGCCGACCTAGGAAATGGTGGCGAGATGACCGAGATACCTACCGCAAGGGCTGGTTCGAGGTGTCTTGAGAAAAGTATACCTTGAAGAGATAGGGGAAGACTAGAAACGGTAGTGAAAAAGATAATAAAAAAAAATATTTTATTTTTTATTGCATAGCATAGCATCAACCGTGTAATGTTCCCACTGCTGGGTCTCAGGCCTCCTCTCTAGGAGAGCGAATGGACGGTAACGTAACCTACCGCGCGTGCCCAGTGCAGGTTGGTGGATGTCATGCATTGCATTGCCGGTTACTTCACGATGTTTTCCTTCACCGTTTTGAGAGCAGTGGTGATGAAAAAAATTACACAAAGTAATGCGCCTGGCTGGGTTTGTACTCACGACCTACAACTCGTTTTTTGTTGAAAATGTGTCTCATGCCGAATGCATGAATGGAACTCAATACAAAATATACTAATCATTGTATGGGATAATATTGTCATGTTATCAGTGATTGGTACTTGTTTATATGTAATAACCCAAACCAGTTTTGATATAAATTGTGGTGGCTGATAGCCGTTATACATGACTGTAAAACTTATTACAATACGCTCTTCGGTGTGGAGTTAATTTACGTGAAAATTAGAGAGTCAATTTAATAGGAAATTGAATAGTAAGCTTATGCATGCCCCAGCTAATCATTGAGTCCTGGTTATTTACAGTAGGTAGGAACTAAATGATGGCGTTTATTAAATTATGTGCTAAAAGGTTTTTAAATGGGCTTTTTTTGTAGGTGGGAAAATCATCCAATGATCTCTGCACCCTTGAGCGGGGCGGGAGATAGTGTTTTACTGACAAAAAACGCACTCCCGATCTTTCATTGCCTTTCATACCGGGGCTGAACCTTCCTTTCAGAAACCGATCCTTGGGCTCAGTAGGCTTCAGGGTCGAAGCCTGCCCGAAGCTGGGCCCCTACGGTTTGCTGACAACTACTTGAGCCCGCGTGGAACAATATGCGCCGTCGACGACTTGGACTCTGTCCGGACGGTTACCAGACTGTCGGACGGCAAGCTACCCATTGCTCATCGTCCGCAAGCCCGCGCCTTCAGTAGCCGGAAATTGGGAACGGAATCCCGGTGACGGCTAGGGCGTGAAGGCTGTTACATTACGCGTGCGGCTTCCTGCTTTGCTAGCATTATTGCTTCGCAGAAGGAGGAGCCCGCCTGCCACTCCTCTTTGCTTCGGATCATGGCCTGTACCAAGGCCCAGCGCGAGAGATAGTTGCCGACGATCGCCCCCACGAAGACACGACGGTGCTCTGCCCAAGCGAGGCATACCTCTGCCGTGTCATAGACGGGCTGCGGAAATATTTGAATGAGCCAGAACTACATTAGACCGACGCACACTTGTACCACGCCTGGTTTGTACGTAGAACGACATCGTGTGGGGTTGCGTGGCGTGGATCTAATGTGGTTCTCTTCTCTTCACAAGTCTAGTTTCCATTTAAAATGTATGGAGGCCGACGCGCTCAGATCAGCGAACGTGGCCTACGTGTGACCTTTACTGTGATCTTGCAAAGCAAAAGGCTACTAAATGAAGACAGAGTGCCTACCATGAGTTATTGACGCTTTCCACTGGACGATTTAAACTGAACTTTTAAAGATTTGGAGCTATATATGCTCGTACGGCTCGCACGCCTAATTTTCTAACACTCATAGTAAGATACTAGCTGTGCTCCATCGTCGACCAAATCATAGCTTACCATCAAGAGGGATAGTCGCCGAACGCAAACCTGTCAATAAAAATGGTGGGTTTTAGTCAGTAAAAGTCTGTCTTAAGCCTTGCTTCATGCCAAATTTCAGGATTCTAGGTCAACGGAAAGTACCTATCCTGTAGGATCTGATTGTCTAGTTGGTATTAAAATAATATATGTGCCTAAACGGAGCATAAACGACCCTATCTTTAGATTGCGTTATCTTAAAAGTTTGATTTTTTTATAAGCTTTTATTTGAGTTGCAATGTATGAATGTAATTGAAGCAGACATTTTAATACACATTTAAATTTGATCACTTTTAACTATATGAAGTCATTTAAAATTCAACATCAATAATACACTAATACGAAATAAGTACCCATTGAAAGGGCTTGCAGCGAGTAACTTGAAAAATAAAGTGACATTACTCTAAATCCAATATTCTCCTTCTTCTCAGTCATACACTCTTGTTGGAGTGGTCGTGGTCATGGACCGTCTGGTAAGTTGGTAGCGGCTTTTGCGAGACTTCTCCGTCTCTCTCTATTCATGGCCTTTGGTGTACATTTGATTCAATGAGGGAACACTCTGAAGATGATTTAATGAGGTTTGTTCATTTGGTAGGCGATTGGCCGCGAGAAGGTTAGCCCCTCTACTCTTCCCTGTACTACTAAACGATTCAAAGAGCTTCCATTGCGTATGATATGTCCAAACATCTAAAAATTCCCCGTTGCACTATCGACGAAAGTCTTTGTTTGAGAATGGAAACGTTAGTGCGGTGAGCAGCTGTCTGTTTTATCCTCAGTAGACGCCTCCCACATCTCAACAGCGTCAATGTTTTTACGGTATTTTTCTTGGATCGTCCATGTTTCAGTTCCATACAGGAAAATAGGAAATATTAAACATCTCATTAATCGAACTTTGGTGTTTTTGGTTATACGGTGATCTTCAAATACATTTGTGAGCTTTTCACGGCTGATCGTGTTATGGCACATCGTCTCTTGATATTTTCTCAGCAATTTCCAGTATTTGTGATTGTAGGTCCCAGGTAGATAAACTCTGGACAACTTTGCAATTGGCTATTTCACGTGAGTTAGGTTGATTGTTAGTCTTACGATCCACCACCATTATTTTGGTTTTATAAATCCAACATGGCAGTCTTCTAAAGATAGCAGACTAAGTTTCTTATACTTTCCTATAATATGGGTATCAAATGAAAGGACTTGCTGAGAATACGAATGTGATTTAAATAAGGTGTAACTAAAAAGTACAAAATAAATTACAAATAAAAAAACTTTTTTAAAAACAAGCTTTCAAATAAATGGGCTAAAAGAAGAAAATAAAATTTTCTTTAAAACTTTTACTATCAATTTATAACGGCATTACACAATTTATACGATATATAAAAGCTTGGCGCTTTACTTATTTAACTCACTTGTGTATTCTACACAGCTATTTAGCTGTGTAGAATAACTTCGTTTATTGTTAATCACAACCCAAGACCTCACTCCCCCCATGCCTATGTCTCTCCAGCATTTTCACTTATGTACTCAAAGGAAAGGCGTGCGAAGAGGTTAATTAGTGATCCAGATTTGGTTAAGTCCCGTCTACAAAGCCTGGATCACGGGCGTAGGGTAGCCAACTTTTTTGTATTTTACAGGTGCATTTTGGAGGGTGCGCGGGAAATACACGACTCGATTCCGCCATCACTTTTCTACCATCAGACAACCCGAAATACAGCGAGTGTTAACCTTTATTAAAACCTCTACGGTTCAAAGTAAGCGTTTTACCTCGTCGTTTATACCGCGTAAATTGAAGGACTGAAACAATTACCTGCTTCTATTCTTCTATTTAGGAGTTTTCAAGGCTAGGTTGAATAGGCTTTTAATAAACTAGAGCGCTTCACTATCAACGATGTAGCAACTGCGGCTGTCTATAGTACTTCCACAACTTAGTAATTAGACAACATGATGAGCTTTGATTATATACCTGATGATGAGTAAGTACCTCTTTGATCATTGATATATTATAAGGGAAGATACGTTACGCACTAGCATCGCAATCAGAGATGCTGGACTCGAAACTCACACATCTATGATCAGTGTCATCACAGTCGCAAACTTACAGTCTCTGATAGACAAGGACAGAGATAAGAGCTGATGCTATCGAGCAAAATAGCGTTAGCCACCAAATTTGTGTGATCGTCGCGACCGATGTGAAATGGTGCCATATAGGCACATTTTCAGCGGTCCACGCGCTAGAAGCGAGTCACCTATCTTTCACTATTTGATTTAACCAAAGCCTTTGATAGAAATCAGATTTCTTGGCTTCTGACCGTAATGACTGTCAAAAGTGCTAGTACTAGTGACAACCAGTAACAACGGCTCAACGTGCTTTCCAAGATACGGACGTCACAAGGACTTCTCAGCAAACCGTAGAGATCCAGCCTGCTAGCAGGCAGGCAGGGTCGAAGCCTGCTGGGGCCAAGGGTCGGCTTCTGAAAAGAGAGCTCGGCCCCAGTATAAAAGGCAACGAAGGAACGGGGTGGATTTTTTTGTCAGTAAGAATCTGAAACTATCTCCCACTCCGGCCAACGACCATCCAAACACTTACTCATAAAACGTTGCTTAACTTTGGAGTAAGTCAAATTATATTATTAGGTATGCAGAAAAAATAATTTATTAATTAATTAACAAAACTTGTATTACATCCATCACATCCAGTTTCAAGAAAAACCAAACTTTATTCGAAAGTACAATACGAGTCATTTCCTTGTGGAGTATTTACACAAACAATGGATTTTACTTTATAGAAGTTAGTCATGCAATATCTAACAACAAATAGTAACTGTTTTGATTAAAACTGTTTACGAATATCGTGAAATACAATATACACGCGAAACGGAAACTTTGAATGAAGTCGTGTATTTATTGACTATCGTCGGTTTTGCCGGAGCTACGGAGCAAGACGCTGTTGACAAAATATATTCAAACATTTTCATTTCATAACGCAGTTATGTGAAACTTTTTGATGAATTATTATAGTGTATTTATTTACTCGTGGCCAACGACCAACATTGGCTCAAAGTTTTATTCCAACAGTGGACTGTTTTTGTTGTTTTTTCCTTTGACCTTCTACTTTTTTTAATAAGGGTTCCTTGCTCAAAGGGCAAAACAGACGGATGGACAGTCTGTCTGTCTGTCATCAGGCTGTATCTCATCAATCGTGATATCTAAACAGTAGATAATTATGATCAGTGATGATGTATATCTGTTGCCGTTATAACAACATGTATTCAGTTTTAGTAGGACTTCCATCCAAAAAACGTAAATTTGGCAGCTTTTGCTGCAGACGGTACGGAACCCTTGAACTCGCACTTGGCTGGTTTTTTTTTTTATATATAACATGTTAAACATTAAATCATTTCTGAATACCTTGAAGGCAGAGATGTACTCATCATAGTACCTTCATACACATTTCGCGGCGCTTTCTAATTAGCCGCAAAGTGCCGCGCGACAATAGCGCGGCAGCAGCGTTGCCGCCGCGCTGTTTTGTTTTTTAATATAAATAAATGACTTGCAGCCGCAGCGCGGCTGTAGCGCGGCAGTCGAACGTTTTTATTCATATGGAATAATTAAGCAGCGCGACAGCAGCGTTGCAACCACGCTGCCGTCGGGCGGCACGTTGCGGCAGATATAGACGATGGTGAAGTGATGAATTTGACTCTTACTGGAAAGACTGGTCCCAATCGAAGTAGGGGCCCGCGCGCAACCACAGCAATTGGTTCAACTTATTTGCCACGGATGACGGGATTGTCTATCCCGTAGACTAGTTCTAAGACACAAAATAGTAGCGGACGCTATTTACGCTAAATAGAAAATGAAAAACACTGAGTGCTTAATAGAAACACAATTGAACAAAAAAAATAAAAAATTGAACATACACATCCTACGTACGTGTACCTAACTCCTCCTAAACAGCTTGACCGATTTAGATGTAATTTTATGTGTATATTGGAATAAGACCTGGTAGGTGCTGCAATCGGGTTTTCAATTATTATTTTTCCGTCTAGAATCTCTCTTTCAGGCAGGACAACGTCTGTTAGCACCAAGATTAATGTATATTAGTGTACTTATAGAATGTGTAAAGTTAAATATGTACATATATTCTCAGAAATTATTTGATTTTATTTACCGATGTATGAGTGTGTGAACTTCGATTTCTTCAGATCTCGCAGTTACAAGCTTTTTAGATATTTTTTGTTGCTGCCATGAATACGAGTATGAGTAATGTGCCCATTTCTTTATCTTATTACTAGTGAATGTGACTTAAAATGCGGGTGTAAGTACTGCGTACGTATATACATGGTTACTAAATAATTGTCTTCGGAGAATATTTATTAGCTTTAAAATAAAATATGACATCTGTTGCTTATTATGATAATGTATTAGAACAACTAAATTACATGTTGTATTGTACCTTTAAGGTACAATACGGCACGTGAGGTTTGAAATTAATATATCAAAAAATGTAGGATTCTATAACTTCATAACAAAAGTGGTAGTCGAGATGTAATGTGTATTATAGTATACTGTGCTCGTATTTGTATCTGTTAACGCTTGGAAGTTAAGAGCGATCAACCTGAGTTACGTTTCCATAAGGGTCCATATTTTTTTGAGTATTTTTTTTTTTTTTTGATAACTGAGCTTTACTGCATTTTTCTTTGTGGTCCCAAAATACTACTAAAAAATATATTTTATAGGCTTAAGTTAGGACCGCGGTCCCGGTCCAAAAAACCCCTCAATCGTTCCATACAACCGCTCCGCTTTTACGTAATTATGACGTTATTAGGAACACATTGTTCTGTAGATATTCTGGAAATACAGATATTTTGTGGATATTGTAGGAGTTTCTATTGAAATCAAAATGTATGTAGGTATTTGTGTAAAATCACTCCAGTAAAGAGCTCTGAGAATTTGCTATTTTGCATGAACGTTGGTCCCTCGTCGTTGCTCATAAATTTAAAAGGTAATAGAAATATATTTATAATAGAAACTTCGCACATTTCATCGGGTCGAGTGGTAGTGAAAAGTATTTACAAAAACTTTCAAGGTTTAAAAAAAAGCACATTTTTTTCCGGAACACGTTGTGTGAAATATTCTAATGAATGACGGAATTACCGACTGCTAACAGAGGGTTCCAACGCTACGTCATTTTTTTCGTGTTGCCTCTTTATCAAACATTGCGTTGATTGAAACAAAAAACTTTTAAACCTTCTCTACGTTGACGGCATTCGCATCGGGAAAGACTCTCTTAAGTCTCTTGTGAGTTTAAGTTAATTTTCACTACATAATCATCATCTCGCTAGCCCCAACTGGCGTCCGGCCGGCCCTAACCGGTTTTCAGCCTATCCGAAATACGGCAAAAAAACTGTGTGTTATATAGATCGACTGTCTCACATATCTCCACCAGAATTTTACCTTTATAATCAAAACAGACAGTAAGTATAATATCGTAATAAAGTAAAATACATAACTTATGCCAAGACCGTATCGCTCTGAAGACTTCGTGCTCACTAAACACAATTCACGCTACGCTTGGCTGATCACTTCTTCAGCCGACGCCTCTCACAATAGTTGATTGGTACATGTGGCTTTGACTACATGAAGTTATACAAAGTAAGCTTTTAGCGACGGTGGTGAAACACACGCACTTAATTTAATGATCCAAGCGGTGAACCCAATCTAGTGGATGTTTACACTCTAATGAATTTTCAGCTGCGAAATAAAATGGACCCACATCACCTTTATTTTCAAGTAAATGGAATTATTATTAGGAATTTTCATAACTTGGCATCCTTAGTATGTCAAAGCCTCTATTAATGAATATTAAAAGATATAATAGAATTAGGTGATAGAGAGAGAGAAGTAGGGGAGGGGGGTGATAGAGGGTGAAATAGTGTATTATTTATTAATTCCTAACTCAAATCAAATCATAATGTGTTTATTTTACATAGGCGTACATGAGCTCCTAAAAACGTCAGAAATAAATGCACGGTTCCAATTGATCGTTTTCTATGAAGAAGAATCGGCAAGAAAGTCCATGGATACTCTTTAAAAAAAATATTGGTTTTAATTTAAAACCATAATACATAATCATTTTAATTTTCACAGTTCGTTCATCACAGAAAATTATTATGATAAGATATCCATCGCTCTCTCATGAGCACAAATAAACAAGCAAAATAAAGTAATTAAACATTCTCCACACCTGATCCAGCAAACTCAAATATTTTAGAAGCATGCTGCGTGTTATTCGTTAATTAAAGTGGAACTAACGGCACCTAATGATGTTAAAATTAATTTGATTCTATATTCATATGAGAAATACTTAAGTCTGTGTTTTGTCTCTCTCTGTACTTTAGGATTTTGTTTTCTTCTAATCAGAACTGTTCCTACAAATATGGTATAAATAGCCAACCAAACAGTTATCTATCAATTCTATATATATAAAAGCAAAATACCACTAACTGATTAATCACGAAATTTCAGAAACTATAACACATACAAACTTAAAATTTGGCAAGTAGGTTTCAGGGTATAGACATACGCTAAGAACGGATTTTTACGAAACTCCACTCCCTTCGTGTCCTCGTGGGGGCGATCGGCGGCAGCGATCTCTCTCGCCGGGCCTTGGTTCAGGCCATGGTCCGTAGTGAGGAGGGATGGCAGGCGGTCGCCTCCTTCTGCGAAGCAGTAATGCTAGCAGTAATGCGTCATGGGTTAACTTCCGAAAGGAATACCCGGCCCCGGCACGATAGGCTACGAAGGAACGGGGTAGGTTTTTAGTCAGTAAGAGTCTGACACAACTTCCCGCTCCGCCCAAGGGCGGGATTTGTCATTGGATGATTTTACTTACCATAAAAAAAAGCAGAAGCTAGTAGTATATATAGAGGAGTATTTAGAAAATAATTTTTACAATATTATCATATTGAATGGCCTGTTGGTCTAGTGGTTAGTGGCCCTGACTGCTATGCCGGAGGTCGTGGGTTCGATTCCCACCCAGGACAAATGTTTGTGTGATGAACACGATCATTTGTTCTGTATCTGGGTGTTATTATCTATAATATGTATGCATTTAGAAATATATAAGCATGTTTATCAGCTGTCTGGTACCCATAACACAAGCTCTGCTTAGCTTGGGGCTAGACGGTGTTGTGTGATAGTTGTGAAATATATTATATTATTATATTATTATTATATTTAGTTTTAGTAAGTGACCTTCTTCGCGCGCTATCTAGATTCAATATAATAATATTATATAATAATAATTATAAATAATATCTATAGTGATATTATTTATGTACAGCTGAAGAGTTTGTTTCTTAGTTCGTTTGAACGCATTAATCTCAGGAACTACTGGTTCGCATTGAAGTTTTTGCTAGCCCATTTTTTAAGGAAAAGTATAGTCGATGGGAAAACAGTAACCACGCTACAACCCACGAGAGCGGAGCTGTAATCAAAGACGTGGGTAAAACCGTGTAGGAAACCTAGTCAAAAATATAATTGTGCAGTTGCCAAAATCAATCGCTTTAGTATCTGGGTCCTTCTTTTTGTGTGTTTCGATCACTCTCTGTCGCCACAAAATAAAAATATAAAGTATTTCCATTCAAAGACATTGTAATAAGGGTATATAAGAATGAAAACCTTATAATAAAAAAGGAATTTTGAAACATAAGACAACACAAAAGACTTTGGGTATATTTGTATGGACTCGGTACCCTGTGCTATATTAAGTTGTGGCTTATGCGGCATTGAATGAGTAATATTTTTTCTCTGTATTTCTCTGGCTCCTGCGAATATATCGTTACTGACATAGTCTGAGAAATCGCCTCACTTATGTGGCAGTGGACAGGACACATTGCTCGCAAAACAGATTGACGAAGTTGAAAGATACAGCGCACCTAGCCAAGTTACGACTGTTGCATTTCGATTCTCTTGCGTCGAACGCCTCGAGTTTACCACGCCTCAGATTCCTTGGCTCTTGGGACGTCAATGAAAGGCGGAGGTTAGCAACAGACTGTTTATTGGGGCCAAGTACCCGACACTTATCCTATGGTATTACTCACAGGTGTACGGTTGTTACACTTTTGACCGCGTGACTGAGCGTTGGTGCGACGTCAAAGGAATTGGAGGTGTGGCCAACTCGAGGCGCTCGACGCAAGATAATCGAAACGAGACAGTCTTAACTTGGCTAGGCCTGCTGGAGTAGTGATCACGTACCGAAAGATTTTGTGTCGATTATATATTGCTCGTGACCGTTACAATTAAAATATCTATTTCACGGTCGCCAAATGTCCAGCAAGCTCACGGACGTGGGTCCGTCGCCGAATCTCTAGACTTTTTTAGTACATATTTTCAGGTTAATTATTGTAATTAAAGGATTTTTTTAATGAAAGACATCTTTTCTATTTTAAGTCGTTTTTTGAAGGGGAACGTCCCTCCATATATTTAAATATGACAAACTACGTTTCGTTCAAAGAGGCGTTAGAAGGCCTCCCACACGTTGGACCGATGACTTGCTGGGGGAATCCGATTGATTAAAAACCCAAAGGTCCAGTCGCTGTGGCAAACTTGGGGTAATACAGTGTCAAGAAGTGGATGTCTTTCAACTGAAATGATAATGTGGTGATTTGTCTGGTTGGTTGTGTAATAAAACACAGCTACTACTATAACTTTTCAAAATGCTCACATACAACATTATTTAGTATAGGCGGAACTCCAGACCTATTTTTATGTAAAGAATCTATGTACAAAATTTCATAACTGTATCTTGAAAAATCACAAAGTTATAAGCTTGTTATGTTACCTGGTTGTCCGCAGAAACACGTGGCTACCGGGCCATCTGGGTGACAGATGTGCGCTGGCGCCTAACCAACTACTCATACCCGCTACCTGCATACCCGCGCATACCCGCTATGATCTACCGTAACCTGTGTCGCACTATTTAGTGTTGGTGGTGTCCAATTTGGAATAAAAACTAACATGGTGTAAAAATGATTGATTCTGAAAAACTTCATAATATATTCAAATTTCTCTTATACTTAAAATAATGCTGTATATTTTTTTTAAACAAAATCCCGATATTGAATTTTTTTCCAAGGTGACATGTGACTGCCGGTATAAAGCGATGGTTCATAGTGAATACCTCGTAACTGCGAAATACGAAACTTTCCAGGAGGTACAAACTATATTAGACTTTTTATTATCTATCATGTAATTTAAATGTGTTTATACGTACTCATATTATTTACGCTTATTTCCCATTACTTTGTGTAATTTATTTTTACGCCACTGCTCTCAAAACGGCGAAACAAAACATCATGAAGAAACTGGCATGTCCTAGAACCAAAAATTCGAAGACATGTGACATTTACCAACCCGCATTGGGCCTGCGTGCTGGATTACGGCCCATTCCCTCTCTTAGAGAGCCTGATTCCTAGCGGTGGGAAAATTAAAAGGCTGATTATGCTATTATGTTATGCTTATTTTTCTTGCGTTCCATTGTTTTTTGTCAGGTTTTAACGTTTATACAAAAAAGTGACGTAACCGTCGCGAGATTAACACAAAAAAATGACTCGACAAGGTATGCATTAGACATCGTAAATGGCGCTACAAGTATCAAACTAAAAAGTTTGCGTCACAAACTTTTCTTTCGAGAACAACCATGTAAATAAAATAAATTGTAATATAATAAAGTTGCTAACCTAAAATTGCATAACCAAAGTTTCCAATCTAACCCATGAAAATGAAGAACGATCCATCATCACCGTCGATTATGTATAAAGTCGAATATGGTTGAACCTTACTATTCATCGTTCAATTCACACAATATATGGAATCGAATTCAACTGATTACATAAACGCCTCACAATGGGGCAGAGTCCAATGCACCGAAGTTATTGCTTGCTAAGGGCAAGCTCACCGCATGTTTACGATAGAAAGGTGCATATTTCATGTCCAGATACAATGGTAGGAGATACCATTCGAGTAATGATCGAACTATTGGCATAAAACTAGTATTTTGTTATGTTTAGGGTTCTGTACTTTGAGGAGGAAAAGAAAGCCTTATGGATCGCTTTAATTCCAGACAGGTATATTAGGGGACGAAATTAATGTCCTCTGCAACGTTGACCAGTGACCCGTAAGTTGTCCTCAAACATTTTACAATGCATTCGTGTGGCGCAGCACATGTTGTTGAACAATTGATTTATTTGACTTAAGATCCTAGGTCCCTTAGCTGGGGCAGAGGGCATTGACAGTATTCACCCATTACGACCGATCTTAAGGTCTACGCTTCACCTCGCTCCATGTCAGTCCGATGTCCGTTGCTTCTGCCAACACGGTGCGTCACTAAGTTTGCCGAGGACGGCCGTGCTGCCTTTTCCGAGGATTCCAATCCAATACCTGTTAAGGTTTATAATCGAAATCCCTCCTGAGCGTGTAAACAATTGGTGAAGATCATTTTGTCCCCAAATGTTACTGAAGTTTTATGTCCGTTTGTTTTTCAAGACTTTTTTTATTAGTTAGTTATACTGAAAAAGATAACGCTTTTAGGTATCTTTTTAGTATAAATAAAATTTAGATCCATGATCCTTTTTTTTCTTCAATGATTTACGGTCGTATTTACCAATATTTTTATCACCTAAAATTAAGGAATCGGGACAAGAACCGCGAATATTTAGTTTACTCATCCATTATTATTACAATAAAAAAATTGACAATTACAAGCTTTAAAATACCGAAAGTGTTGATGACATGTACGAATTCGAGTACATTTTATATAACTATCAATTTCAATTTATCCTGCAAAATAAACTAACATTCTCGTCAGTAAAATGATGTTTAAATTTATGAATTGCTGTAATTGAATCGTGCACTATTTCTGTTAACAATTGTTTGGTGTGAAATATAACTAATACTACAAAATTACGAAACCGAAAAATGTACGCACCTGACTCGCTCTTTGCTTGTATATTATGACATTGTCGTCGTTTCACTATTATTTCTATCTAACAGCTCAAACTGTGCTGCAATCATTAATCCATTAATATTTTCTAATAGAATTAAATTTAGGAAAATATAATTCGGTAAGAGAAAACCGGCGTGATTTCACTAAAAATTCGAAGACACATCCACCATCATGCACTGGGTTCATATATACCCACGTGGGGTGAATTACGGCCCATTCTCTCTCTAGAGAGGAGGCCTTAGTCCCAGCAGTGGGAATATTATAAGGCTAATTATGTCTGTAAGTAAGGCCGTAAATGATTTCGACCAATTACGTTTTAGCTCTGTTAAACATCGAACTTATCTAGCAAAATAACCCCGAACGTGACGTTAATATAGAACAAGGTATAACATTAAAGACAAAGGATCCCAAAAATCAACATAAGCCTCCCTTAGAATAACTTTAGCAGATATTTTTACAGTTAACGGTTTTATCGTTTGGTAAAACAGGATTTCATTAGACTTAATAAAGTTGTTATCATTCAGAAGCCAGGAAGTCAGGAGTCAGGAATTCAATGTCATTTTAAAAGTCTTTAGCCAAAACGACTTCCGCAATATCCTTTACCAACGTTATTGGCTACTGAGAAAATGGGTTTTGAATCAACAAAATTTCGTAAATGAGTCTTCTTACTTGTGCACAAAAACCGTACGGTCTAATAATTATCAAATAAATAACGCTTTTGCCGTGGCAAAAAATATGTCAATTTTCAAGTAGGTACTTAACCTGGGGTGGCAAACTTTTAGCACGCGTGCCAATGGCGGCACGAGAGAAAATGATTCGGAAACGCCAGTGTAAGATGAACAACACATAGGATAATTAAGGGTCTTCATAAGAAGGCTTAAGATCACTCAAAAGGCAATGAAAATGAGTTTCCTTGCGTGATCATATCAGAAATGGAGATCCGCAGGAGAACCAAGGTTGCGGACTTATCACGAAGAATCGCTAAACTTAAATGGCAATGAGCAGGGCACATTGCTCGCAGAACAGATGGCCGTTGGGGCCGAATTGTTCTGGAATGGCGACCACGTACCAGAAGACGCAGTGTTGGAATGTCTTCTACAAGGTGAACCGGTGATCTGGCAAGAGTTGCGAGAATCCAAAGGATGCGTACATGCACAGGACCATGCATTGTGGCGACACTTAGGGGAGGCCTATGTCCAACACGGTACATCTTTCGGCGGAAATGATAATGACCTTATTTTTTTCCACATTCTGTAGCACGTTCATCAATAAGAGTTCGCCATCCCTGTATTAGACCTTGCTGATCCAATAATTTGTAAATTTATTTTTGTGCATACATAGAGAACGACAAATCGAACTACACACATAAGTAGTTACTTTGATATGTGGCAACGTAACTCAAGTTTTTTTTAGTTTGAAAATTATCTAATAACTTTTGGTCTAGGGCAGAGAGCGAGAGAGCATGACAGACTTTTACTGACTGAAACTATACCTATGTTCTTTCAGTTGCCTTTTGCGTTCAAAGACCACGGGTTTCCCTTTCAGAAGTCAACCCATAGTCCCAGTAGGCTTCGGCCCTGCTAGGCCCCTGTGGTTTTGCTGACAACTCTATAAGGCGTGCGTGGAAGATTACGCGGCCTCAATGACTCGGCTTCGATCCAGACGGTTTAGGACGGCCAAACGGCGAGCTACCCATTGCAAGTCGTTAGCAAGCCTGGCTGGAAGTCGGAGTTGAGGTCTGGGCTGCTGGAGTGGATCTTCGTGTAAAATTACATTGTCCAGTTACTCATAACATCATGGACATAAAGCTAGAAGTATATTAGACTGACGCACACATTGATTAAGCCTGTACATAGAACGACGTCACGTGGTGTGGATCTGAAACAGCTCTACAAGTCTAGTTGCCATATAAAATGTATGGAGACCGACGCTCAGATTGGCTTACGTGGCCCACGCGTGCGCAATGTATTTCCCCTAGCGCAATAACGTTGCGTAATATTACGTAATTGCAGGTTTTTTCGTAAAATACCAAAAAAAATAAAAAAAAAACAAAAATAAAAATAAACTTTTTCTGGATTTTTCTAGAAAAAAACGAATATATGGAAACGAAAAGTTTCGGCGTTTTTATAGGTCACTCAAGTTATAAAGACGTATGTACAATCGGCGGTACAGGGGGAAAACGTAAAAAGTATTTAAAGCTTTTTATAAAAATTGGTATTCAAATACAGTGAATGTCAACAGTAGCCGGCTCGGGCGTCTCCGCTACCAATGTAGGGTCGAGGCGGTGTTTGCTCGTAAATAATAACTTCATGCATAAACAATGGGCGCCATCTCGTAGCCTGGCTCCTTCGCACGCGACGACACCCATTCATGATTTTCAGTAAAATATAACCGAGGAAAAGTGATATTGAACTTTATTTTCACACTTCTTGTTTCGTTTCAAATGCTAGACTTGTCAGCTTGGTTACCATTAGAGGGATCATTTTTTACACTTTTTTTTGTTAGGTTGGAAATCATCTAACGACTTCTCTCGGTTCAGGGCAACTGAATAAAAATGTAAGGCAAAGTAGGAACATAGGAGTTCCTTCCTGTTATGTTTCTTCTTTGCCTTACATTCTAGGATTCCCGAGTTCCTTTTCGAACAACACATAGTTTCTATCCTTAAAATCATGCACATGGATAAGTAGACATTTCTTTTTAGGGTTCTGTAGGCCAATGGCAAAAAACGGAATCCTTATGGATTCGTCATGTCAGTCTGTCTGTCTGTCTGTCCATCTGTAGGTCACTGTCCCTTATTTCCGAAACTATAAGAACTATACTATTGAAACTTGGTAAGTAGATGTGTTTTGTGAACCGCATTAAGATTTTCACACAAAAATAGAAAAATTACAATAAATTTTGGGGTTCCCCATACCTAGAACAGAAATTCAAAGTTATTTATTTCATCAAAACCATACGTTTGGTGTATCTATAGATAGGTTTTCAAAAATGATATTGAGTTTTCTAATATTATTTTTTTCTAAACTGAATAGTTTGCGCGAGAGACACTTCAAAAGTGGTAAAATGTGTGTCCCCCACCTAAAAAAATAAGGGAATGATAAAACTAAAAAAAAAATATATATGATGTACATTACCATGCAAACTCTAACCGAAAATTGGTTTAAACGAGATCTAGTAAGTAGTTTTTTTTAGTACGTCATAAATCGTAAACCGCAATTTACCAAGTTTGTACGGAACGGAACCTTCAGTGCGCGAGTCCGACTCGCACTTGTCCGGTTTTTCAATCTGGGTTTAGACGTTTATCGTTCCTATGCTGACATTTAGAGCTCGAACCGAACATTTAAATACCGAATTCGGTGTTCTCAAGAATTATATGAATAAAGAAGTATATTTAAAAATACAAAATGAATATCCCAAAAAAAAAAAAAACATATTCACAAATTGAACTATTAACGCGTACATTTTCATGTACTGATGTATGGTACAAAAACGTACAATTAACACGTACATTTTCATGTATTGATGTATGGTACAAAAATGTCTCGGACTGTCTCTCCTACACGTATGTGAAGTACGAATAACAAATGGCGGTTACGGCCTGATTGAGATCTAATTTATTGGCTCGCATTCTGAGAACAGCCGGATTCTAAATCACAATAATGGCATACGGGCCTCGTTCTAGCTCAAGCCTACAGATTACGTGTATTGTAATCGGTTTCTCCCACACATTACAGTGTTCGGTGTCGTTAAATTTAATTAAGGATATTGGTACAGGGTATCGATATGTTAATGGGCGGAGGCCTCTAACAAAATTAATAAGTACGGTAACTGGCGTAAAAGCCAATTACAAGTATTTAAATAAATGACTTTCCTTATGTTTCGCTAGAAATGCTATCACGCGTTTCAAATTGCTGCTTCGTGGCCAGGACCAACTTTTTATTCCTATATCTCTGGTCCAGCCAGGAATTTTCTGATTCAGAAGAGGTAATATGTAGGTAAAACTGCGATGGGTTACTGTTATGAAGTGGTTACCCCATGAACCCAATCTTACGTAGACAGGGTTAGCTAACCCCGTCAATACCCTCCCAAGCAGCACGCAAGCGTATCAAACATCAATAAAGCAGCCGATATACAGCTTAGAGCTGTATAAGGGCTGTACAAGGGTGTAAAACACAGCTTTAGGCTGCATAAAGGTATCCGCGTACGCTTATGGTTCTATATCAGTGTATTTTTACTCAATTAAACAGCTTTAAGAGTTTTTTGACACTTAAGGCTGCGTTTTACACTTAAAGCTGTATATAGGCTGTATATTGCACGTCACCACTTCCTTTATACAGGTCTAAGTGTTATATTAGTGTACAATGATACTTATTGCTGTATATTGGTGTAAACGAACTCCATTATAACTCTTATTCGTTTGGTGTAATTGTACACTCTTATAACTATTGTGGTGTTATAACTACTGCCTACAAGGGTGATATACAGCTATAAGAGTAAATGAACGCTATAGTACAGCGTTAGGCTGTATTACTAATGGAATCACTCGGATTGTGTTTTTGTGAACATCAATATGGAGGAAAAGACCGGTCAAGTGCGAGTTGGGCTCGCGCACCAAGGATTCCGTAAAAACTTACTCGCACCGTGTCCGTTCTATGGGCCCTATGATTAAAAAAAAAGAAATTCAATTATCTCGAAAACGGTGCGTCCTAGGTCAAAAATAACCAAAATTTGAACCCCCCTGTGACACCCCCGTGCAAGTACCAATAGAAAACAAAAATGTAAAAAAGACCGGTCAAGTGCGAGTTGGGCTCGCGCACCAAGGATTCCGTAAAAACTTACTCGCACCGTGTCCGTTCTATGGGCCCTATGATTAAAAAAAAAGAAATTCAATTATCTCGAAAACGGTGCGTCCTAGGTCAAAAATAACCAAAATTTGAACCCCCCTGTGACACCCCCGTGCAAGTACCAATAGAATACAAAAACGTAAAAAAAAATTTTTTTTTCGTGATCGAATCGGAGCAAGAATTCATTCCAGAAAAAAAAAATATCCGAGCAATTGGTGAATATTTTAATATAAAATAAAACTAAAGGCACATAACTCATAATGGTTGAGGTTAACCCAAAACTACAAAAAACAAAATGCTGTAGGTATTCTGTACCAATCAACTAAGGGTGGTGAAGAGAAAACATTGAATTAAGAGGAAGGTCAAAAGGAAATATTTAAATATTACAAATACAGATAATTTATTTAAATACAACAGACAGTAGAGATAGTAAAGTATAATTTATTGGAGAAGATAAAGTAATAGATCACAATCTGCTTCTTCAATGATGATAATAATAGACTTTATACGCAGCATTTTGATGTAACCCCACGATGATCTGGAGGGTTAGAACTGTCATCCTTCACCAATGCGTCCGACGTCTAATCACTCGCTTAGTAATTTTAGATCGCCTTCTGATTCTCGTGACCTTGATATTAGACCAAGTCAAAGGCCTTATTGTACCTTTTCTGAAAAATAGATGAAAGATCGGTTACAAATCTTACTCACTACTTCACAATAAGTATATAAATTGTTAAATTGTATTCGGACATATGAGATTTAGTCGTAGGTAGCTGAGGATTTTTTATTCCTTATACGTATCTCTAAAGATGGTTAGAAATGTACGTACTTGTTATGAACAATTACACAGATTATGGAGTAAAAATACTCTATTATACAGCCTAAGTCGTAAAAATACTCTATTATACAGCCTAAGTCGTAAAAATACTCTATTATACAGCCTAGGTCGTAAAAATACTCTATTATGCAAGCTGTCGCCATTTTGCAATGTACATAATGATTTTATAAACAAAATAAAAGGCTTATTTGGCAAAAGCCTAAAGTCATATCATGATTATCAGCTTGAATTACGGTTGATTTGCATTTATACCTATTATTTCAACATATTTTTTTAATATAACCTAAAAAAATAATAACATTACTTACCGTATTTACTGTTTTCCTTGATGTTAAAATTGATTATTTCGCTGGCGCGTTAATATTTTCACCGAAAATATACACACTTTTACAATGAAATTAAATCGGCACTATAAATTCACTATATTACTAAGGTCAACAAGTCCAATTTAACATATTATATTTAAAACTAAATGTATATGGCGTAGTCGCCATTATAATAGTAAAATATTATAAAAAATAATCTTTAAGTTTGGATTCTTTCGTATTCTTACACCAATTAACAGCTTTTTGCTGTATATGATAGTTATAATTGAATATCTGTAGAGTTAAAGTGTAATTGTACACCGATATACAGCTTAGGGTGTACAAAAACGCCTTTATACAGCCGATATACAGCCAACACGCAGCCAATATACAGCTTTTATTCTCCACTTACACTTAACGCTGTATATAGGCTGTATATGTGGGCCCTTTTTGGAGTTACAAGGGCTGTATATAGGCTTATACAGCCTATATACAGCTTACTATACAGCTTAGAGTGTAAACCTGAACCTATATACAGCCCTTGTACAGCCTTTTGTGCTGCTTGGGCTTATAGACCCTTTCATAAACCATCTAAAAATCGCTAAACTTTTTAAGGAGACAGTTTACAGGATGAAAGAGTGACAAAATTCTCGCCAGTGAGGTGACTAAGAAAAAACCATTTTGATAAGTCTTTTCGCTGATAGTGCATATTAATCAATTCTTTGACAGGTTTTCAGTTGGGTTTTCAAAATGTTACGACGTCTGCCAGGAATCTTTTTATCTTGCCGGAATTTTTCACCTCTCTGCCATGCCTAGTTTTTCTTCTGGTGCGGTAAGGCAGCGAGAGCCATGAACTGAACTACAGTCGGATATGTTCTGCTGCGTCGCTCGGTTCATACTGTGGGTGGTCCTTCACCACGAAGATGCTGAAGCATAGCTGCGTACTTAACATACGTATTCTTTATGCAGTCTCTGAGGTAATGAGCAGCGGGCGTCTGCACCAACCTGAAGGATTTCAGTTCAATAAGCAGTTGAAATTCGAAAACATGTTACATTCACCAACCCGTACCGGGCCCCGCTTGGTGGATTAGCGCCCATTCCCTCTCCTAGAGAGGAGTCCTGAGTCCCAGCAGCGCGAACATTATAAGGCTGATGCTTTGCTATGCTAATCCGTTGGAATTTGAGGGCCTCGGGCTTTCTCAATATGGTCTACCACTACCTCTACTTTAAGGTTGAGTTGCATAAAGCACTCCATCTGCCACTAGGATCTGTTGGAGTTCGGTTCTTTCGTTTCGATTTTCTTTCGTCGATCGCCTCGAGTTGGCAACGCTTCCGATTCCTTTTTTCTGACCACGTGACTAAGCGTTGAGATGACGTTTTGTTTTTATTTTCTACTAGCGTTAACGATTGTCTTCATCATCAGCCTTTTAATGTTCCCACTGCTAGGACACAGGCTTCCTCTCTAAGAGAAGGAATGGGCCGTAATCCACCACGCGGGCCCAGTGCGGCTTAACGATTGTAGATTATCAAATTTGCTAAGCCTTCGGAACTTTGACTCAGCTGGGAGAGTTACTGCTTCGTGAGAGATTGTATAAATATTTATCCAGGTACTTGTCCTACTGCGCTGGTTAACCAGAAATTCCTAACTTGGTTATTCTGATCTCTTGAAACCTAGTTCATTTTTTTTTTCTTTAACATTCAACTTGACCACGATAACATTTTCGTTAACTAAACCTTGATTTTAAAGTTCTAACCACTTTTTGAGTTATGGAAATTAAAAATACTCGTACATTATTACGAAATTAAAATATGTAAATGAACGAAATAACTCAAACATGTTTTTATTAATGATTAAGTACCGACCGACTTGAAGTAAAGTACCTGTTAGCGTAAGCTATCAATTAAAAAATAATTTAAATAGGCTTATTTACCGCGTGTTTTTTATGGATTGTTCAGGATTATAGAACTTGTATTTGATACGAAGTTTTGTAATATATCAGCAATTATTTTTATATAAAATTCGTAAATAAAACCTATTAGCAAGATTTATATTCACTTTGACTGACTTGTTGTCTAGTGGTTAGTGAACCTGACTGCTATACCGGAGATCGTGGGTTCAATTCCCACCCAGGACAAATGTTTGTGTGATGAGCATGATCATTTGTTCTGTGTCTGGGTGTAATTTATCTATTATATGTATTTAGAATGATGTAAGTATGTTTATCAGTTGTCTAGTACTCATAACACAAGCTCTGCTTAGCTTGGGACTAGACGGTGTTCTTTCATAGTTAGTAGTATAAGTAGTAAGTAGTGTAAAGTAGTAGTATAGTAGTCAAATAGTAGTAATTTGGGTTGGTGGATTGTTCTAAAGAGTTAGACAAGAATGCAAAGAACAACTGACTCATCATAGGATTTTAGTCAGTAAAAGTGTGAAACACCTTCATCCAAAGGGGGAATACCGTAAGCGTGAGTTTTGAGCTTGCGGCCGGCGAGCAATGGGTAGCTCACCATCGCCGTCCGGTAACCATCCGGGCTGAGTTCGAGTCGGAGCGCCTCAAGAGGATGTTAGCAAAGCGTGGCATCGAAAACTTCTAGAGCCATGGTTTATACGTAAAAAGACCCCGTGGCCCTGTAACAAAGGCAAAGAAAGAACAAGATTGGGTTTTAGTCAGCAAAAGTCTGACTCTTTCTCCGCCCATGAGCGAGAGAAGTCATAAGACGATTTCCAAACTAAAAAAAAATATAAAGCGGTTACTACATCAAAAAGGTTATATCAATGTGATAGTATTCTCGTTAGTTCTTTCATAAAACAACTTGCATTTTGTAAGAGCGCCGCTTAACTGAGTCAAGTTTAACACAATTGATCACCTAGCCAAACTGGATGGAGCGTACATTGTTTAAGTTTGAATTTGCTGCTGGATGAATGGCTTTGTTTTATATTTACTCCGTTTCATTGGCTTGTTTAAGTGAAAAAGAAAGTTTTTAAACTTTGTTTGAAAAAAAAAAACAAAGCGATGAAGTCTATGATTATTTATCTGTTTTATGAAAGACTAGCCCTTGCCAGTGGCTTTATCATCATCATCATTTCAGCCGAAAAACATCCACTTTTGGACATAGGCCTCCCCCAAGTGTCGCCACAATGGCCGATCCTGTGCGCCTCCCATCCATCGGAATCCAGCGACGCTGACCAGATCATTGGTTCACCTTGCGGGAGGCCTTCCAAAGCTGCGTCTTCAGGTACGCGGTCATTTACATGTAAATGTGTATGGAGAAGGTTAATTATAATAATATAATATTATGTTACCGACAAAGTACACATACAATTCAATCATTGAATAGAATGTCTATACCTACTCATTATACCATTATATCACCATACCCCAACTAGTCGATATATGCCAAAGTAGAGTATAAAATGAAGGATGAACAAAACCTTTTTTCGTTCCAACTGTTTCATCTTTTACTTATTGAATTAATGTTTAGTCTAGGAGCGCTGAGACCAGTGGTAGCCGAGTGGTAACGGCCCCGACTTACGAGTTGTAGGTCGCGGGTTCAAAACCCAGCCAAGCATATTACTTTGTGTAATTTATTTCATCACCACTGCTCTCAAAACGGTGAAGGAAAATATCGTGAGAAAACCGGCATGTCCTAGATCCAAAAATTCGAAAACACATTCACCAAGCCGCACTGGGCCCGCGTAGTGGATTACGGCCCATTCCCTCTCTAAGAGAGGAGGCCTGTGTCCCAGCAGTGGGAACATTAAAAGGCTGATGATGATGATAAGAGCGCTATAGTTTACTTGGGACTAGACTTTTTTCAATGCTTTCTGTTCTCATTGGTGTTTCTTTTCGAAGTAGTCAGATATGAAACACCGGCTTTAACTAGTTTAAAGTGACGAAAAAATTGCCGAGTAAAGATGTTTCTTAAAACCAAAATAAACATCATTTATTATTATCAATGTAAAAGTTTTTCACATGAAATTTACGAATTTTCACTCCTAGGATATGCTAGAATGTATAGTTTTGGACGTGCATACACCAATAATTATCCTAATCCACTTCAGCAAATATTACCGTTCTCTAAAATACCAAGTATCAACATTACATATTTTTTACCTGCCTGTTTTTATTTTCTTCTTATTTATTACTTGTGTATCGCGTATTTGATCGCTGCGTAATATAAATTGAGATAATGCGAGCGATTTCATTTGAGCTGAAGAGCTTGCTTGTTGACTGTGATGCACGCCAGGTCGGGGTTTCACTGTGTGCAAAGGCTATTTTGTCCACTTATTATGTCGCCGTCAAATTGACATTTACAATTAATAATAATAATTATAATCTACCGAAAAATAATGTGTTAAAAACACCTAGGTTGATTGAGGTTTATAGATTATTCCTTATGTACGATTACCATATAAAAAATAAAGGGAATACTTAAGGACACTACTAATAAATTGTATTGATTACGTTTCTCAAAAAAATACCCTAACTCTTGAAAAAAAAATCTGGTAAATAGGCCTTTTTTGAACATTAATTCCATATTTTCTCAAAAACGGCTCTATATTTATACTTTGAATTTACACCAAAATATATGTTACGATAAATTGAATAACTTGTATTGATTTTTTTTCTAACTTCATTGAATATCGATAAGTAATCAAGAAATAATCGAATCAGTACTAACACCCCGCGCGCAGCACACCCTGCAATGCCTGTGTAGAGGTCAAGTCTTCTCTACTAGTGTAGAGGTAAATTCTTCAAGGTCATTGAGCAATGTAAATACCCTTAAATAGTAAGCAAAACGTTATGGTTCACAATCTGTTTATAGTTAATCGATTGTATTTACAATTTTGCGGTGACATTTAATAGGTCAACATAGTACTGCTAAAAGCTTGCGTGTTCTTCAGCACGATTTAATTAATGTATTCGTGTATATGTGCTACTTCAAGAAACGCCAACTTTCAAACCATATTTATTTGGTTTATTGTATTATATTCCGCCTAACTCAGCCTAGAATTTTTTAGTTAGTGTGTTCCTATCAGATAATACGAGTATATTTTGAAAATTGGAACCTTGTTTGTCAATCACCAGATATTATCTGTACCTTATTTGCTGGCCCTATAAATCCATCACATGTTTCCACCTTTTTTGGTGCGTGTATCTCTGTTTAAGCACTAAAGTCGCAAAAAGTTTTTCCCTTATTGTATACTAACGACCCACCACAACTTTGCACGGGTGCAATTGTGATATTAAATATATAATGCATGTATTATACATAGAAACCTTCCTCTTGAATCACTCTATCTATTAAAAAAAATAGCATCAATCCGTTGCTTAGTTTCAAAGATCTAAGCATTCACAGGTACAGACAGCGGCAACCGACTTTGTTTTATACTATGTAATGAAGATACAGTCCAAAAATGATTTTATATACTTGATCAACAGCTTACAATATTGGCTATGTAGTAACATATCTTAGTGTCATATTGTGGCTGGGCCCTTAAGCAGCTGAAGGGTATTCAGACCTAATCGAGTACGGTCAAGTAGCTTGACGTGTGCAATTGAACATGGTTTAGCTCAAATTGAATCAAACGTTCGAACAACCTCGTAATGTCTATTAATGACTATAAGCTAATATCAATTTGATCTGTATCTGTTTCTAAAAACAGGCTATACAACTATACTCAATCTGTTTAAGTACTTAATGAAACGTACACAATCTTGATACTGTGTCTTTTTTTATTTTTAAATCGTAAAAAAGACATACAAAGATTATTTAAATTTAGATAATTACCTACCAAACATCGGTTTATGTAAATAACTAATTGTAAACATTTCTAGATATATTTTTTTTGTAAATTTTTTGATAAAAGACATGTGAATATTATTTATATTTAGTGAAGTACCTACCTAAAGAAATTGAGTTTATAACAGTAAAATAATAACAGCGAAAGGTTGTTAGTAAGTATGTTTATGAGGCACTTCTGCAAGCTTGAACGGCTGAATGTATTTGGACGAGAAAACCATGTCCAGGAATAGCACAAAGGATACTTTTTATTCTGGAAGTATGTTCCCTTGACCTTTTCTATTCTTAGGCTAAGAACTTACGAAGGGGTTTTCACCCGCACCCGCCGCGGTCTAGGAAACGGCTATTTTCTTTCAAAACTCTCGGGACGGTAGATACGAAGTCACGGAGCCGTCGCGGTTGCGATTTTCGACCGCAAGCCCGGCCGATTATCACCAGCCACTGGGCGGTCGCCTGCCAACCGACTGCGTGCACTCTCCGGTGCAGCGGGTGAAAAACTAGTCGTGAAATTTGCTTTAATTTTTTACATTTATATCTGCACTCTACAGAAACCGTGGCGGCCGTGGGAGAAAACCGCTTCGTGAATTTTCTCCCTTACGCCCGCGTAGCAGCTACTACAACTATGTGTAATAACTACCGGAAACTCGTACAATTTTATACGAAACCTTATCTGAAGCGAAGCAAAAGCAGCTTAAAATATGATTTGTGTAGACTGGGAAAAGATCGAAGGGAGAGCGTTTGTGTAATCCCCCTGAAATAAAACATCTGTACAGTACTTTTACGTTACACTTTTCACGTGTTACGTTTAGTATCATGTGTGCGGCTCACGTTATTCCCAAAGGAACCGTAAAAATAAAATATCAAGTGCGTAGACACTTGAAGTTGTACTTTACTGATAACTCAATGTTAAAGATATTTTATTGAGTACGCTTCGCATAAACGCAGTGCGGAAATGAGAAGGCACTAGCGCAAAAAAAAATTGAGTCTTAAGCTAATCTAAAACTATGTGTAAGGTACATGAAAGTGTCAAATTTTATTACAGGAACCTGGAATGATGATGACCGCAAGAGAGTTGATTACTGATATAGCTCATGGCAGTGACCAGCCGTCACAGCGAAATAGATGATCAAAGAGGACGAAAGGTTCTAAAGTGACGAACGCGTACCGGAAAGCGCAGTTTTGAAAGGCCATAAGTTAAACTCATAACCTAGTGAAAAACACAGGAATACGCTTTAAGATAGACGCACAGGATCTATTAATGTGATGACATTTGAAGAGGGCCACCAACTGCGCGCTGTTTCTAAAATAGGTACTAAAATGACGATAGGGTAGTTCTTTGAAACCAAAAGAAAGTCTCATTCATCTGGCCTAGCTTTTGTACTAATCTTGGCTTGTGTCGTAAGCCACTGGGCGCAAATGAATGCCTTAGGGAAAACTAATATGCAAATAAAAATATCGAATGTTAAAGAAAAACTAGGCCAGACGAAAGAGACACCCTCTCGGTTTTAAAGAATCATCCAATAATGCTCATGAAACAGATGCTGTTTTTTAAAAATGCCTCATATCAACATACAGTCAAAGCAAGACTTGCACACTCATAGTGACAAGGAGACAACGTATATTGAGTTGAATTTTATTTTTGGTGTACAATAAAGAATATATCTATCTATCTATCTATCTATTGAGCTACTTGAGAAATGGAGAGGATTCCATTAGCTATCAAAAAAATAGCAACTTTCTGGAAAGCTTTATTTTCTCCCAGCATATATCATCAAGCGCGCGAACATGTAGACTGGTGTCACCGGCAGCTGAGATGGTGGACGCATGGCAAACGACGAGCGCAAGGTGGATGGCGAGCGGCGCAGTAACTTCCCTTAATCGACAGCTCACTTTACCACACTACTTATTTCCCGTTATTACTTAAAGACTATATGTCTTTAAATAGTACCACTATTAATACTGGTAAAAGTAGCAGTAATTAAGTGACTACTCACTTCTTATACATTTCCCTGACTTCCTGAACATGGTCCTTCGAGCCGGATTAATCCACAAACCTAAGAATGTTTATAACTATAGCCTCAACAGAAATAAGTTCTAATAAAAGTAAACGATTATTCACTGCTTGCTTTCCCAATACCAATTCGTGTATTACTAACTAAAAAATATTATGTCAGAAAAATATTATAGTGTACGTAGGCAGGCAACAGGATAATGGCGCGTGACGGTTACACGTCTCGCGGTATAATAACGCGGTATTTTATCGTTAAGACCTACCGCTTGTCAATAGACACGGCGTATTGGACTTATTTGCTCGTATTATGTGACTCGGTTACAAAATAATCTTGTGTCGACTCAAAGCATCTACGTTATTAAGTTTGAAATTGTGTAAAATTTAAGTAAAAATCTTGCCGGCGCCGTTAGTCCTGGGGCGAACCCATAATCATCTCGTTATTACCAATTGGGAACTTAATCTAAGCTATCAGGTTAGTATAAAGTCAAGGTTCGATGGAATATTTTAACGACATTATTATGCTATAAAAGCTGCTCAGCGTGAAGTGAATTTTAAAACTATGCCGAATTTTTGTGAGCATCAGAAAAAGATGTTCTATATCTTTTGAATTACTGATTTTCTTCGCGAATGCTAAACTACAACACTTAATAATGTGCGGCCATTTTTTATTTGATGTTATTTGTATTTCTTTTTTGGAATCAAATAAAATCAAAATGTGTAGGTAGTGCAAGAAAAACATTGTTTACAAGGAAAGATCTTATTCGCACAGCTCAAAAAGTCCGTTTATTCTGCCTGCCTCCTTATTGGAGGTCTTTAGGAGAAGAATTAGGGAACATTTTCTGTCACCATGATCCATAAATGTGTAATTTATAATGTGTATGTACATTTTATAATGCGTAATGTAAGATTTTGTTTTATCAAATTTATTCAAATAGATCATGTATAATTATTATTATATGGATGTGGCTCACATACTTATTTTGTTTATTTAAGTAATGGTAAAAAGGCATTTTTTTTTAAGTTTCGTAGTTTTTTTTTTAGTTGATTTATTTTTACTGTGTTATGTAAAATTTATATTTTACTCAAAGTTTTGTTGTAAGAACACTCAAATTCTGGGTTTAGTTCGCCTTTGTGGATTAACCATCATTTGTTTTTAGCATACAATATTTTGTAGTCACAGAGTTATCTGTCAATTTCATTTTAAATACATAAACCAGTAATAATTTCAATTAATTTGAGCTATACAGAACTAGTACGACGATGGTTCTGCCACCCGGTGGCGCAAATCTGAAACATTTACTCAACAATTTATTTTATTTTAACGTTACATGTTTATACTCCATATTTTACATCTAATGTGTTATTTTAGGAGTGAAAAATAACGTAAATTGTGATTAAAATGCATTGTTGCATGTTTGCATGCTCCAATACATCAAGAAAAAATGATCATAAAACGTTTTATGTAAAATGTTATTACATTTTGACTAATAATACCTGCTCAGATGCTATGGTTATGTGAAAAAGGCATAAGTGGATAAATGCAATAAAGAAACGAAATAAATAAGTTGAGAAATGAAATAAGTTGAGTTTCAAAAGCATTTAAAAATGTCTAGTAATATTTTATTATTTTTCAACACAAACAAAGTCTATATTATTAACATAATCTCAAACACTTGTATTTCAGTGTCAAATGTCCATAAAACTGGCTTCTATCGTAAGTTTTCGACTTCGGGGAATGTATATAATAAATTAAAGCACAGACGTGCTCGTATTTACCAGATAGGCCTGCCTTAAATTTACAAATTGCACTTGTAATAATTCTATTGCAATCAAACTGTAAAGAAGAGGCCATGAACAGAATTAACAATATAGATGCCATGTTATTTACATAAAAAACTGATTCAGGAAATACTTTACACTTTGTACAAAGTTAGGTCTAGTATACATTCTTAATAAATATTTAAGTTTCTTTTGTTTCTGCAATAAAAATTATCATCATTTATAAATTTGCATGACCTTTACAGTTATTTTAATATCATTTATTTTTGACATTCAGTTTTACCTTATAGATTTATTTAATCTGTTTGCTCTTCTACTTCTATAAAATGTTCGGATTCAAAGAGCTTTTGACCTTTGATCATGTTTTGGTTACGCTGCCGATCGTTTTTGATAGGCAGGAACCCATATTTTATTATTTTTAACATAATATTACAAAAAAAAAATCCGAGCACGATGACATCGGGAGAGTTTCTTTTTTTGTCCGCACCGTGTCGCTTGTGTCGGCGTTGTGCTGTTCCCCTATAGTTCTTGCACGTTCCTTAATATAACAAACAATTTATGTACTTTTTATTAAAATATTTTTGTTAGCTTTAAAATAGCTTGTGGAATTTTACCTTTGTAGAACATCACTACATCGTTTAAACTAAAGCATATGCTTCTTTATAAAAATGCAGATATCTTCTAAGAGAATTTTATACGTTCTGAAATAGAGGTTTACTACTTTATAAGTTTCTAATCTTACCTCGTTTATGACTCGCAAGCATCGTTTCTGTCCAATATTACTAAAAATATTCTAATAACGATTTTACTGTTAGACCTTCGTATATTTAGTTGTGAAGTTCTGTGTATATTTTTTTGGAATTAAAACTTAAAGTATGATACACCGTTTTAAAATAAGATTTGAATATATCTCAAGGAAAGATTTTCTGTTTTATTAAATACTATTAAAAAAAAAAAACTTATAATTGTATGTGGTCTAAAATGGTCCGAAGCTTTTTCACTGTTACATTTTTTTTTTTAATGTGAGGCATGCGTTTATCTCACATGGTGGTAAACGATGATGTGACCGATGATAAATTTGCCTAGAAATAATCTATTCACTCTCTCACACTTGAATTAAAGATCCCTAGGTTATAACTATCAGGAAACCCACGAGACCTGCGGGCCTAAAAAAGTAACATGAGAAATTCATCTAGAGCAAATCATATTCCGAATTCCTAGCAGATCATAAGCATAGCTTCTAATGTTCGTAAAATGGTTGCACAAATTAGTCGAATCATACTCAATTCACTGCAAATCATATTCCTTGTAAATTTTGACCGGCCTTTTGTTCTAGTGGTTAGTGGCCCTGACTGCTATGCCAGAAGTCCGGTTCAATTCCCACCCAGGACAAATGTTTGTGTGATGAGCACGATCATTTGTTCTGTGTCTGAGTGTAATTTATCTATAATACGTATATATATTTAGAAATATATAAGTATGTTTATCAGTTGTGTAGTACAAGCTCTGCTTAGCTTGGGACTAGACGACGTTGTGTGATAGTGTGTGTGATATTATTATATTATATATAAAAAAAAATATGATTCATATTATGATTCTACAAAAGTGGCCTTTTTAAAACTGCTGAGGCATACACTGGTTAACATTAAAATAAATGTGACATAATTTATATTGAAAAGGTACAGAATTTAATTGGACAGAGCGCACAAATGAGTGTTCCAAGTGTTGCGGCGACAGTTAAACACCCGCTCGGAACGATAAATGCATGAACAATTAACTTAAATTTTTCATGCAAGTTATTTTACTTCTTTATTAACAATTCGTAGGTAGACAGGCGTCTATGTCTTTATTAAACTTATTTATTAGAGTAGCTAACTTATTTAATTCTACAAGCCAATAATGAGTGCGGTTAGAAAATAGTACATACATTTTGATACAAGTGCAGAAAGTTTGTCATTGCGACCGGCTTGGAATTTGAACGAGCCGTAGGCGAGTGTGTTATGGAGCCAAGGGCTGCAGTGACAAATTTGCACGCGTATAAAACGACATTTTTCAATATACTTAAGAATCGTAGGAGTTGGCTCATGCCTCGTGACGCACGCCCAGCTTGATACGATAAACAATCTTATTGCAATAAAATTGTGGCGGAGAGAGCACGCTTTTTTCGCACTAGAGCGGAAAACAGTCCGTGCCGTGCCTAGAACCGGTAGGATAAGAGCGGGTTTTCGGGTAAGTGTACTGAAAATGCATTTGAACGCCTCACCATATTCGATTCTGTCGTCTTTTTTAGGTGCGATATCATCCAATGACAGTGGGGCAAGAGGGCGTGTCCTTTTGCTGACTAAAACTTACTTCTATGTTCGTTATTTGCTTTCGTTCTAGGGCCCCGGTGTTCTTTTTCACACAACCCATGGCACCAGTACGCTTCGACCCTGTTGGGCCACTACGGCATTGCTAATATTTCCTTGAGGAGCGTGGAATACTACGCGCCATTGACGAATTCTTTCCTTAAAGAAGCACCAAGGTAACTCGCACAATGAAAAATTTTCTAAAGTTCTTTTTTGCATTGGACGACTTTTTTATGATATGATGATGATAGGTATATTTCCGTATTATTTTTTTTACATATACGTGAAACCCTGAGCTAGGTTACACCAAAATAATACGTATTATGTCCATCAATAATATTTTATTCAACACTAGCCAAGCTTCGCACGGGTACAATGGTGATATTAAATAAATTATGCATATATTATACATTTAAACCTTCCACTTAAATCACTCTATCTATTAAAAAAAACTGCATTGGATTTTCCGTTGCGTAGTATTAAAGATCTAAGCATACATAGAGACAGACACGGGAAGCGACTTTGTTTTATACTATGTAGTGATACTCGTACCACTTGACCTATAAAATGTAGAAAAATTAAGAAAATTTGTATTTCGCGAGCTGTCCTGGCACTTTCACTTTAAGCTAAAGTGCCGTTAAGTGGTATTTGGAAAATTTTCGTTTCCTGATGTTACGTTTATCAGAAAAAAACTCTATATCGATCTGCTGTAGCAGTATTTTTCTCCTCTCAATAGATCTTGATAAAGATAATAATAATATAATATATATTTAATAATATATTTAAACAACACTAGTCGTAGTTTTAATATATGTGAAACCTGAATATAGTTTGTTCAGAATTAGTAACTGAATCGATTCCTTATTTTTACACCATGTTATATTTTTTTTCCAAAAAAAAGATCACTAATTGCATACCACCGACACTAAATACAACACAAGTCGCGGCAGGTCATAGCGGGCATTAGGCACCAGCGCACAGCTGGGTGCGGGGGCAAAACAATCCCTCAGTCTCCTGGATGGCCTGGTAACCATGTGTTTGTGTGAACAACCAGGTAACATAACAAGCTTATGATGACGATGATTTGCATGATTCAATTAGGAAAAATATACATAGATTCTTTAAATAAATATACAAGACACTATTTCGGCTTTCGCATACGCTAAAATTAAGCTTGTATATTTTATCTATTGTCATATCATTTAATGTATCATCAAGGTATTTTTTTTTTGTTATATTTTACAATAATAATTGTTGGTTATTTAGGCTCAAAAGGGTACACGGAAATGAAGAAGGTTTGGTATACAGATAGACCATGTCCTAGAATAAGCACATATAATGCTTTTCATCTCGGGAATATGTTTTGTTGGGACAACGAAAGCCGCTGGCAGCAGCTAATAAATCTAATAATAATTAATTTATGTAATTCAACGTTGTTTTCTGTCGTGACTGAAAATGTGATATTATCAGATAACGGTATAAAAGTATTTACATGTCGTTGACAGAGTAACGATTCCATTGTTCTGTCATTGACGAGTAATTTTATCAAAGCAATCGCCTGTCAAAACATACCAAAAATAAACAATTGTACCTCTACCATGAGTTTTAAGCAATAGTATTCGTCGCTACTCGATATCGACGCCGTAAATATTTTGTATGGCAAATTTTGCAGCGCCTCTAGCGGTCACTTGCAGAACCAAAATTTGCCATACAAAATATTTACGGCGTCGATATCGAGTAGCGACGAATACTATTGCTTAAAACTCATGGTAGAGGTACTGGTAATCCAATACTGATTAGAAACGTCGCAGGTTGTAAACGGTATTTTGTTACACACTCTATATCTGCCCTGTGGGACACATGCTACGTAAAAGCAAAGAGGGTTTCAGACTCCGTGAGTGGATAGGATTATCGGAGCAGCGCGAGATCTTAATAGCTGCCACAGCTATATATGTAATAGGGGTCGATCCTTACTAATACATAAGAGAAACATTTACCGTTCCTGTTCGACGGCAAATCACTACCAAATGCTTCCACTGCATTGTACTGAACTGTATCGAGATCGCAGCACTTTGATGGAATTGACTTCTTATTAAGATTCCTCTTGTTTTCTCTAACAAGAATTCTGTTATGACGCTTCTTGTTGATTTTAATTGAAAAGGTGTGAACCGGTTTCTGAATGCTTTCACTATTTTCTTCGAACTCAAAATTTTACAATTCAGCACGGTTTTACGTTATCCTACGGTATTATTCTTATATTCTAAGGTATAGATGGTCGATGGAATCGAAAGTAAAACTCTGGAGTGGCGACCGCGCGCAAGGGTGACATGGTGACGGTCCGATGAGTTATAATCCGATAGATGCTAAACGCACAGGACTGATCGTTGTGGGGACAGTCAGGGGAAGTCTATGTCCAGCAGTGGACAGACTTGAGTTCTTATTGACAGAACTGAATCATTAAAAACTGATACTTTAGATTTACTTGGAGAGTTACATATAGTCCAATACGCAGTATTTAGCTGCAACATAACCGATATAGATACTATTTGTATTGTGTCATTTACCAAACTTTTCTTTTAATGATGTCACGGAAATTTTCTCCCCAACTCCAAATTCTTTCGCGCTAACATCTCTTTCAGATAGATAAACAATATACACGGTGTTATTGATAATTCCGTGAATATTTTGTGACATACAATTAGAATTCTTTCATGCATTTTTGGGACGAAAATTTTCATAGCGCCGCTTTGATTAAAATTTGAGAATGTCACAGCTTTATGATTTTAAATTCAAGAGGTTTTTTTTTTTTTTAAAACCTGAACGCAAATGAAATTATCTAGTTTGCAACCTGTCTGAAAAAAAATAACACTTAGGTACGTCTTTGTTCAGTTCTTGGTATCGAATCTACATACGAGAATAATTTGATACTTGTTTAGTTGCAACTTTATATAACTTTAATACGTGTATATACACAATTATAGTTATGTGTATAATTGTGTATATATTACACAAAAACACTTACTAATTAATATATACACTAAAACTAACTAAAATTTGGCGTCAGAAAACTCCTCCGCATCGCTGTCGATTCGAAGTGTGCAGAAAAGGCTGGTGGCATTGCCACGTTGTATGGCAATGTTAATCTCTGACCGAGGTAAAAGCCAGCCCTTGGGTCACGCGAAGTCTCAACTTAGCGTTTGGAAAGTTCTTTAAAAAGCGCATGAGCACCCGGACTTTCATGTTTCAGTTTATTAAACATGTGTTCTATATAACTTGCTGTTATATCCTTCGAGTATCAAATAAATGGGTAGAGCATATTCATCGCAAAAAGACGTAAGTACGCAACGACCGTGTGTGAAAAGACGCAGTCTTGGAAGGCCACTCACAGGGTAGATCGAAGTCTTGGTGAGAGTCGTGGGAATAAGACTCTTGCGAAACGTGGACTGGTCATTGTGGCGAACCGTGGAACTCTTTCATAAAAAATAGAAACTAAATTGATGAAACTCTGTCATCGGATAATGTAAGAAAGCAAAAACAATTGCGTAATATTTCAGATAAAATGTACTGAAATTGTAGTTTTTTATTTTTATTTAACTTGTACTTCCTTTTGCTGAGCAACGGAATTTCCTAAATTCTTCCAAGGTTTTTCGAGCAATTTCACATCAGTTCTTGCAGTAGTAAAATCTTTTATTAGTTTTAAGCGCATTGAAAACCTGAACTTTTTCTTTTACTGTATCAATTATTTTCTGTGGATAGACTGTTTTTAAAAAGATACGATTGTCTGTTCGTTAATATGTTAGAAAAAGTAAAGAACAGATGACCTGAAGGACGATTTAGATTTGGAGAGCGACCGCAGAAAATTGTTTATGCAGGCGAATCTGCTAACCGCTGGATTTTAACCGACTTCGAAAAGGAGGAGGTTGTATGTTCGACTGTATGTATTATGTTTTTATGTATGTATATTTACCAATATCTCAGTCAATTGTGGAACGATTTTGAATTGTTTTGTTTTGTTTGAAAGATTATACTCCTGGATTGGTCCTATAGAAATATTGTTTTGATCTAATGAAGAACTTTGAAGATATAGAACGGAATTCTTCAAAAAATCATAGCAGGACTGTCGTAACAAGTAAAATTGCTTTGTTTATACACCACTATTTTTTAATTATTGCAAATAATTAAATGGCTTATTAGAAAAGATCTTGTTATTATTTAAGTAAAGTCTCAATAAATAATATTCATAAACAGCAAAGTTATGAGCGTTTGTTTATATCCCAAAATCTCACTCAATTTACCGAAACATTGTACAGGTTATTGTTTATGAAAGAATGTCAATAAAAATGGAAAAACACTGCGCTTAGTATTTTCTAGTAGTAGTTGTTATGTAGTGACTGACAGATGGAAGAAGGGGAGGGGATACATGAAAAACAAAACTGATCTGATGATGAAGCCGGAAGGTAGTTAAGAACTGAAATTCTGTAATAAATCAGTGAATCATAGCCGTGTTTTTTTATGGTAGGTAAAATCATCCAATGACAAATGGCTCCCGCCCTTGCGTGGAGCGGAAAGTAGTGTCAGACTCTTACTGACTAAAAACCTACCCCGTTCCTTCGTTGCCTATCATGCCGGGGCTGAGCCTTCCTCTCAGAAATCCTAGCCGTGTTTGGTATTATTAGAATTGTCATGATGATTTGATGATGGAATCGAATGGCTGAAGGTACCCATTTAAGTTTGGCTGAGGGGTACTAGAATATAATAGAATAGAAATACTTTTATTCGAGTACAACTAAAAACATTGCACATCGCTGTATCTCCGTATACAACCTGTGGTTCAAATATACCCAAAGTGCCTATTGTAGGCTTTGCATATCCAGTTTAATAATGTATTCAGGGTTCTGTTACGGCTACAACGCTTTTGCAGCACATCGGGAATGTTTGCCGACGTGCGCACCAGTAGCTTTGACACAGCACGCCGTAAAAATTTGCCTCGATGCTTCGTAAATTGTGTGACAGTCTAAAAAGGATCCTGTATTCAATATCAACCTGGTTAGATAGCTCGTTTGTGTGTACGTTGCTATTCGGATCAGATCGTTATTAGTTTTAAGTATTAACATTGGTTAAGATATTTTGTTACTGACACAGTGGGCCTCTGTAGCTTTAATAAATAGATTGTTATTGTTAAAGAAGGTATTGTAGAAAATGCACTATTACATAGTGGTGATGTGTTAGACCACACGAAACAAAACACGGATTCAAGTTTGTTTTGGATATATTCCTTGCTTGAGATAGAAGTCCTTTATATCCAAAACGATGCGTATGCGGATGTGGTTAAAGATCATAAACAAAGATTCAGTGTTTCTATCTTTGTGGCTTTACTGCAAACTGTTTGATCACTGCCACGCATTTCTGTAGCTTGCTGAAGAGCGGGAAGCGTGTTTACTGACTGAGGGCTGAAAGGAACACTGTGGAATTTCGAAGCGGTTGAAATACAAATTGTTATTGGTTTTTGTTATAATCTGTATACCAGGATTACTCTAAAGGAGGAAACTTGAATTTCGACCCTATAAGAAGATTATTTTTAGGGTTCCGTGCTACAATGGGATAAAAATGGAACCCTTATAGTTTACTTTGTTGTCCGTCTGTCTGTTTGTTTGTCCGCCAAAACCTTTTATTTCTGGGACGCGTGAACGTATCGAGTTGAAATAACCATATATTTATTGCGATTCCTGGAAGCTGAAAAAAAAATCAAACTTCTAAGTTAACAAAAATAAACATATGGACGTCTATGTCACAAAAAACGTATACTTCGACACTCTAAAGGAATCGAAATTCATAAGGTACTTCCCGTTGACCAAAAATCCTGAAATTTGACATAAAACAGTCTTATAGCACAGATATAGGAATAAATTTGAAAACAGTAAATTTGTTGTTACGTCACGAAAAAAAAACACTTTTTGCGACCCGGAAAAATCTTCGAGACTCAATTCATGAATCGAACTATTTGCTTATGTAAGTTTGTGCGGAACCTTCAGTGCATGAGTCCGACTCGAACTTGCCCAATTTAATTTAACTCTTTGAAATGTATCATATTTCGAGGCGCGTCTTGGAAACGTTCAAAAAGTTACTAAAGCCTTGGAAAGTGAAGAGCAACTGAAGTGTGACTGATTTTTTTATTTGATCTTTTAGTTAGTAATAGTCTGACATCACTCGTTCCACCCACAGTAGAAGAAGATATTTGATGATTTTCTATCTAAAAAAGGGCACTTAAACTTTTGATGGCATTAAAATATTTAGGGCACCTTCAAATTAGCCGCAAAGAGCCGCGCGATGACAGCGTGGCCGTCGCGCCGATAGTTTTTTCACACTCATCCTCAATACATAGTATAAATCAAAGTCGCATCCCGCTGTCTCTCCCTATGTATGCTTAGATCTTTAAAATTACGCAACGAATTTTGATGTTGTTTTTTTAATAGATAGAATGATTTAAGAGGAAGGTTTATATGTATAACATGCATAATATAGTAGAGGAACAATGATAATATTAGAGGTTTCTAATGTGATGTCGTAAACAAACACTTTTTTTTAGCTTTCATTGCAAACGCTGGCATGAACCCTAAGAGATAGATCAAAATAAAGTACTACATATTGTACATCTTAAAAAGGTCTACAAAAATTCCGTGTTAGTATAATATGTCTATCTCTTAGGGATCACCCAAAATAACCATTTTTTATTCTTTACTTTTTACGAGAAATAATGGCTTATTTACGAAGCGTTTTTAAGCAATACAGCATTGATCCTTATTCAAATAATTATTTAAATAGATTGTGTACTCTACCTTACTCTACCCTACCCTACTCTACCCTACTCTTCCCTACTCTACCAATAAATGAGCAGATTTTTTATTTATTTTTTATTTATTAACCGGAATAAAAATTATCCTATGTTCTTCTCCTGGTTCTAAGCTACCTTCCTACCAATTTTCAGCCAAATCGGTTCTGCCGTTCTTCAGTTATAAATAGTGTAACTAACACGATTTTCTTTTATATAATAGATATATAAAACAATTACTATTTAAAACTATATATACACTAAAGGCTACTCCTAACTAAAAAATGGCGTCATAAAATTCTTCCGCATCGCTATCGACTGGAAGTGTGCCCAAAAGGCTGGCGGCATTGCCACGTTATCATGGAAATGCTTAATTTCTGACCGAGGTAAAAGCCAGACCTTGGCTCACATGAAGTGTCAGCTAAGCTTTTAAGCGATAGTTCTATAAAAAACGTATGAGCACTCGGATCCCATGGCTCAAGAGTTGCAACCCCAAACGATTCTAAAATTTAACTGGCGATTTACTTTTGTTTTCGATGGCTTAAGATCTAGTACTCACGATTTTGTGCTTCTTACCGGATACATTAGTGATTTGAAACCGCTTTGTAAAAATATCAGCACCTCTAATTTTATTTCCGAAAAGACAGGTAAGTGGTAGTCAGCATTTTACCGAGAATCGAGAATTCATTCTTGAAAATTTTCAAGTAAGTAACACGAACGACGATAGTTTTTCTACTCAAGTAGAGGTTGTCAACGTTAGAGTGGAATTACTAGCTACTCGCAAACTTTTCCTGGAAATCACGCAATTTTTTTGTTTTTTGTTAGGCACCTGTGTTTCTGTAGCAAACACTACCGCAATTTTTGACAACGTCATTTGTCGAGCTCTTCTCACCGCCGACACTTAGTGGGTTAGTATGTAATATTGGGAAGAGACCAGATAGCATGATGTGGGTGCCGTGGAAAGTAGGTAGGCCCCTGGCGTGAAACGCAACATGTTCCGCAAAAGTTCCGGGATTGGAATTATGGTCTAAAATAAAATAAAGCGTCATACTGTCAAGCGTCATTCCTAATTCAACAGTAAGGGACAAAATACGGTGTAACTATTCCAAGGTATTTTTGTATAAAATAAAATACTGATTTCTTTCACCATTAGCTAACACTGGCAGCGTAGATTGATATTATTAATACGTTTTTCACCTTATACACAAATTCGTGCTAATTTCAAAATTCCGGATCAAATATCACAATAAATATGAAGTTCCGGTATTTTGGAGGCATATCCATATTATCCTCTACGTTTAACGTCAACGACCTTAAATCAATCTACCTACTCCGACCTCTGGTTATAACGTAGAGAAGAAAGCTTCGGTATCTTCAGCGACTCCATGGTGGAGCTCCAGTCCGTCGTAAACGTGAGCTCTCCCCATCCACTGGCAGTGAAAACCAGAGACACCCTACGCCACTGTATGCTCCAGAACAAGAGGGTGTCCTTGTTCTGGATCAAGGCCCACGCAGGATAAGAGGGAACGAACGAGCCGACCAACTCGCCATGGAAGCCGCCCTGGGGTCGAGGAAGAGGCCAGACTACGATCTGCATCCCGTTTCATTAGTAAAACGCCAGATCTGTATGAGGTCTCTTGACGAATAGAACGGGAGATAAAAGTCCGGGGAAATAGCCTCCGGCACAAAAATATTCTTCCCTAATGCAATTGCGGCGTATAATGGAGCCCACAGGACTGACTTCCAAAAATTCTAACGGGGGCGGTGGGTTCTCTTCATACTTGAAATGCTTCAAGAGCAAAGAGAACGCATCGTGCGCCTGTGATCTCGGAACGGAACGAAACGATACGAGGCGGGTGAAAAACCTAGATAGAACAACATATTGTATGTAGTCAAGTAGTAGCATAAGTTGTTAATAGGAATAAGGTAGTTTAAATAAATAGAATGCTTATTTATATATTATTTACTCGTATATAGTTTAAGTATTTTAATCAAAAGAAGAAAAAAATATATGAAAGTAAATTCATCTATTGTACGCCGTTAGCAAGCAAAGTTTTGGAGTTCGTCTCTCAGATGTGCCCTAAGAATATACGAATAAAAAATAAACAAAATCAAATCTAAAAAAAAATATGGGCTCTGATCATGTCGGAGGACAATTAGCGTGGCAGGAGTGTGGTTTTAGTCAGTAAAAGTCTGACACTGCCCAGGCCGATTTCCCGCTCCTGCCAAATAAAAAAAAAATGTTTATTGTGTTTCTGTATTTATTTATACATAATTGGGTTTAGTATAAATACTTAGTAAATATTAAAGTTTCTTGTGTATTGTAAACCTGACCACATTATAGCGCCCAAATTGGGCCCAAAATGTAATCGGGAATTTTTTACTCTCAAATTAGCGAATAAAGTTCTAAATCCAGCGTAAAATGCACATAGTCCAGGTAAAACGACAGGAAGGTCTGTTAGATTATCTTCTCTCTCTATCTCTTGATAGGCGTATGATTTTTCATAACAAATTGTAATTAGATTTATAAAATGTGATGAATACTTAACAATTGATATGCCAAACACACTACCCGATGTATTAATTAATAATAATAATAATCATTTATTCAATGATAAAGTGAAATTACGATTTACATTAATTACAATCGAGATAAAATTTAATTCTAAATGCAATGTAGGCCTGCCTGATCTAGGTTAATTAAAACCTGTGTTTCAGGCCATCCATTTACAAACATTTACAAAAGAAAACAATAATAAAAATACAAGCTAAATTAAAAAGAAGAAATTGAAATAAAAATACAAAATAAACAGTAAAATAAAATATACAGAGTGAAATCTCAAATTACACGGAATTGTGAAAAATATTAAAAGGAGTTTCAGGCCCGACTAATTGAAGTATTATTTAAAAAAAAACCGATGTTCTGCCAGGAATCAAACCATATAACTTTATAAAAAAAAAAAAAACAGTATAATATTACACCATTCAAATGGGTTGCTGTTATGGATCAAATTTTGGGAAGTGCGGACATTTGGTAATGTTAAGAAAACTCGTTAAATTATCACTCTTACGTAGAAGTGGTAATAACACCTCTACATTCTCTGAGAGGCCGTTTTCTGAGAGGAAGGCTCAGCCCCGGCACTATAGGCAACGAAGGAACGGGGTAGGTTTTTAGTCAGTAAGCAGACTCTTACACTACTTCCCGCTCCACCCAAGGGTGGGATTTGTCATTGGATGATTTTACCTACCATAAAAAAAAAAATAGCACCTCTACATACGATCTGTACAAAGAGTTTCGCTTCATCTTTCATACCGCGAAGAACTGAAACAATTTGCCTGTTGATGTCTTTCAGCCCGATTATAATGTAGTTATTTAGAACTAGAGTGAGAAGGCTCTTATTTAACTAGTATACGATTGCGTCACTGCTTTCCATCAGGTTGGATCGCACTCAAGCACTAGTTTATTATTAACATTAAAAAAAAATCTTCTTTGTACCTTATTTGAGGTAATGTTCAATTTTTTTACTCCGGTTGCAGTAGAATTGCAGTAGAATAGAATCAATTTCATAACATTGTTCTCTTCATAGTTTAAGACAAAAAGTTGTTGTAAACAATTGTAATTAGATCGTTACCCAGGTAACGTAAGAAAAAATAGAAAAACATTCCAGAAAGAATATTCTAAGTAGGTACAGTACGCATGCGATTTTTGCAAGAAGGCGATTTTTCTTTCCGAAAAGGACCGATATATGTACCTATGTCACTCATTGATAAATAAAGATTGTTTTGTTAATTTATTTAATATAATATAATATATTCCACAACTATCATACATCACCGTCCATGGGTACCAGACAGTTGATAAAATTACTTATATATTTCTCAATACATACATATTATAGATAAATAACACCCAGACACAGAACAAATGATCATGCTCATCACACAAACATTTGTCCTGGGTGGGAATCGAACTCCGACCGCATAGCAGTCAGGGCCACTAACTACTAGATCAACAGGCCAGTCAATAATAAATAGCTAATAATAAATAGCCACATGTCATTATTTCCCAGAATGTTATCCATTGGTTGCATTATTGAATTGTAAAATAATGGTATAAAATACATAGTACAATTATAATATAAATAAAATACAGCGAGTGTTTTCTTTTCCAAAATCAATGGGTTCGATTCCTAGCTAGAAATATTATTAAAAAACCAATCTAATGTCGTTTTAGTTTTCGAATCCGAGACTCATTTTGGTATTTTTCGCTGTTCCTGATATTCTTGAATTTGCCTATACACGCTCACTTCAATAATTCAACCTGTATATAAATAAAAATATCTATAAACGTATAATCATTATATTTTTATTGTAATCTGATACAAGTGCGTTAGTAATAATTAACGTATATTATCGCATTTGGAAATTAAAAAAAAAATACGGCCATTACCATTTTAATTTAATTTTTGCTTCTGCTAGAGGCTTGACTATCGTGGAATTGGTATTTTTCCCCGTCCTAAAAGCTCAATTAATGAACAATTTTATCTTAATCCACTTAGCGATTTAAGCGTTAAGGGGCAGTACACACGTAGGTACGTTTTATATAAACTTCCCACCCCCTACCTCCTTCTTGTCCTTTATACCTATTTTTCTATTTCATGTCTTATACGTGTGTATTTATCTGTTATATGAGTGTGTAGGTATACATGACACTTTGTGTGTGTTGGTGTAAGTTAATATATTATTTTGTAAGATGGTAATATTGTGTATTTTATCTTTTAGTCGACCCACCCGCACTAGGCCCACGTGGTGGATTACAGCCCATTCCTTCTCTTAGAGAGGAGACCTGCGTCCCACCAGTGGGAACAATAAAAGCAAAAAAATCCTTTATAATGATTTTTGTCTAGTTTTTTAGTTGCGTCATTTCGTGTAAATAAACTGTTTTTCTTTCTTTCAAAAGGCTGATGATCTTTTAGTCTTAGTTGCCTGACAGTAAAAATAATAATAATAAAAGGCAAAGACCTGACTCACTCACTGACTTATTAAAGCCCACTTGGAACCTAGAACGCTGAAATGTTGGGAATAGAGGTTCCTTTTATGATGTAAGAGTATTATGACGTATATATTACGTCACTATACTCGGGATGCCTGTGGTTTAATTACACCCGAAAGTCCTACAATGCTCTGCAGATCCGGTACAATAATGCAATTAGGGCGCTTTTGCGTCTACATTAGTTCTAAAGCGCGTCAACAATGTTTGATGAGGCTTGCACTGACAGTTTTAAAGCTGTGCTTCAAAAGAAAGTGGCCTCACTGCTGAACAGACTCCGTCGCAGCTCCAACAGCTTTGTATGTGTTTTGGCCGGAAGGCAAGATAGACCGCTTATAAGGGCACGTGTAACACGTAAATTGTCACGATTTATAATTAAATACTAACGTAAGATAAGAAAACCTACTAACACAATATAGATCTGTGTTGTTTGTTTATGAATTAATAAATTATTATTATTATAAAGAATAAGCAAGGATTTTTCTTTACCTCTCTGTCTGAAAATAAATGGGTAAATCGTATTTCGTAATAACAACTTGGAATGTCATTAAAATATTTTAAGAAATGTTAGTAATTATAACCACGATTTTAAGTTCGTCTCGAAAGAATATAATTTTCATTAAAAAGCAGCTGAATGTAAATAAAATGAAAAAGGTCAAACGCGCGAATTAACAACCCGCCGAAGGGTTCAAGCTTTTGAATTAATTATAATCCTTATCAACGAGATAATATTTTTCTGGGTCTTTGCTTCACCCCGGGAAGCGTAGTAAAATAATTCGAAATATGTTATCTTTATTCATATTTTCACTGAAATTGAAAGTTACTGTGATTACGTCAATGACATTGATTTTATTTTAACTTTAGGAGTGAAACATTATTTTATTGAGAGAGAGAAAATTGAATGAATTGATTAAATATGAAATTGTTTCGAAATATAGATTCAATATTCCTTACTAAATACTAGTACTGCATATTATATACATGTGTGGGATATAATATAATCGTTTTTAAATATAATGTAGATTTTTTAGAATTGTTTTTGTTTGTAAATTATTTTTAATAAATAAAAACAAATTTTTAAACTGTATATAACTATTGCATACGAAATAACGGCGTCGTATTCCGCTAGGAGGCCGATATCCTACCACGAATAACACCGCGATAGGATTTTGATATTGAGCCGATGTTTGAATTCGTCGACACAAAACTGCCGATGGATGCATTTCGCTTCTTTGTTATGTGTAATACAAATTTTGCACCAACAGAATAGGAAAGTGACAATATTCTATAACTGCACCAATAAAATAGTGGAGCACCGATTACTCAAGATACGGGCAGTGCTCAGTTTGGGAGCCTTTGACTCTTTGAACTATCCCGTGTAATGTGATGTTATCTTATCATTGTGTTTTGTGTACATTTTGGAAGAATAAATAAAGAAATGATTAGTACGAAAACATTCTCACAAACAAAATCGCAGGCTAAAATCTAATGTTTTGATCAGTCTTAACATTAATACTTTCTTTAGTATTTTCGCTAAAGAGCGTCAAAAATGAAAAAATAAACTAGTAGGAGCAATTTGGTCAAATAAGTATAAATAATAAAATGGGATAAAAAAAAATCAGACTCTTGCTGTTAGCTAATACAAATCAATCAAAAAATACCTAGAGCAAAATACGTTAAGTGCGTCTGTACCGAAAGGGTATCTCAGGTTTTACTGGGTATCAGACACCCGGCTGTGGTTTTCAGGCGGCACCCCGCAGGACGTAAGGACAAAAATAAATAAAATACATATAGCTTGACATAATAGGTTATTTTTATTTTAAGGTAATATTTTATCAAAATATGTAAATCAATATTTTAAAATATTATTTTATTAATAGAGAGGCCAATTTTTTTACTAATTCATCACATCTGTGTATATCTGTGTGTGTATGTTTGTCACTGTTTTACTCTCAAACAGCTAAATGGATTTGGATAGAATTTGACTCACGGGTAGACCATATCGAGGGGTGAAAGGCTACTTGGTTTAAGCGACATTGCTTTAGATGTCGCTTAAACCAAATAGCCTTACACCTCTTTATATCATGTAATATGACAAATTGAATAATTAGTAGAATAAGTTTCTACTTTCACGCAAACGAAGGCACTGGCATAAGCTAGTATTCAGTGAAATGTGTTTTATTTTCCTCAATATTTTTTCCGAAGACCTTCAAAATAGGAAAAAACAATCAAAAGCAATTTGGTCCTATAAATTAAACGGTGCAAAACATCGACCTATATTCTTCCGATAGACAAGCACGTTCATATAAACTATTTGTCAAAATACTGAAAAGTTCAAACAAAAAATCGCTGCAGCGCTAGATTGCCATTATGTCGTCTAACAAAACTTTAAAACTTACAGCGCTAAGACAGCTTATAGAGGATACTTTTTCGCGAGGAAAAGGTCTAAAGCGCCAGGAATTTCCTAGTACTAACGCGTTTCGTTCAAATTAGTGTGATGACATGTCATCTATATAGATTTTTATACCGCAGAAGTGACACAGTTTCTTGCCTACAATACTTCATTACAATAATACTCTATTTCAAAATGTATAGTGTATGTAAAAACGAGATCTAAATAACAGTAAAATAAATAAATAAATCAGTAATCACTGATAAGACTAAAAGTTCAACTGAAGCTAATTCAAATTTTAATATTAACCTGCACGTAATATGGTACGTAAATTACCTAAGTGCTAACGAATGACAGCATGGTTAACAACAAAACTTACCGATGAAAACTGATACCTCATGATTTGCTGACATTTCGTCGTAATTTATTAAAAAAAAAATCATTGTTATTATTTATACAAAAAAAGAAAGAGCATTAAATAAAATATTTAAAAATTTCAAACAGTATAAAAGACTGTGCAAAGTCTGTATTTGGTAAACTAGCTGTAGGTAAAACCTAATTCTGCTTTTTGTGGGAGGGAACATCTGTATGTTTTAGTCTATGATTGTAAAATGGGGAAGAGTTTAAATAAAATAATATTATCTTCTCTAACGTACTATTACGATAGTAGAAGCTATTACATTGCTTTAACAACCAATGGTTTTACTTACTTGACTACAAAATTAATATGTCCAAGTTCACTTAAATTTGTATTTAGGTATAAGCGTCGCTCTGACACTGCATGAACGTCAAAACTGCACTAATGCCATCAACGTAAAAGTGTTCGGTCTGCAGGTCACTTAAGTGAAGTAAAGTGACTGTACGGCACGCCTCATCTAGTGCGTAGTACATATATATCAATGGTGCAAAATATCTTATTCATTTAGACCTACTTTTTTTTTCGTCGGTATTTTATTAGGGCCGCTTTACTTTACCGTATTTTTCACACAGTTTCTCATCATCATCATCATCATCATCAAAATTTCTGCCTAAAGTCGGTCACTGTTGGACATAGATAGTTTTATTAGCCTTTATACATAATCATAGCCACATAAGTTACCATTAAAACTTTCTATTTATATAAACTAGTGCTTGACTACGATTCCCCCTGATGGTAAGCAGTGATGCAATCGTTGATGGTGAGGCGCATTACTTTATTAAGAGCCTATTCACTCTAGTCTTGAAGACACCTAAATTATAAACGAACGGGAAGATCGCAGCTGGCAAACTGTTCCAGTCCTTCGACGTACGCAGTAAAAACTAATGTTTGACATAAATCATCGACCTATATTGTACATATGTATCGATGACATAAATACTTTGCTAAGTATTACATTTTGTAAACTATATTTTTTTTCTTTTAATATTGTGAACGTGAGGGTAATGTGGATTAATTTTTATTTTAGTTTTTTTCTCTTCTCTCTTTTCTTTTCAGTAATTTTTAGCGTATGTCTGGCAATTTGAGTATTTTCTGCGGCCTACCCAAATGTCCTTTCCTTGGTATTGTTCGTCAAGTCGTTGAGCTCCTTAGTGTCCTGAGTTGAGCTTTGCGAATACTGACAAATGCTTGCACTGATTGGACAGGTCCACTCAAATCTGTATGGTTCTTTCTTCAAAAGGCCATTTCAGACAAATCTGCATGGTCCTCATGTGATTTGACCAATACATATTTACTGTATGGACTTTAAAAGAGACTTTGACCCCTGAGTTTGTTTCGGTGTTTCTTCTCAGGGTAGTCAGCTAGGAAACACCGGTCTCATCTAGTTTAAAATGACAAAAAAAAAATTTACGTGTTTTTAAAACCTACTTACAAAATAAATATCATTTATCATTCAAACGACCAGGCAAAACGCTTAGTCCGGACCGTAGAAGTTTCAATAACGTAAGGGTGGATATTCGCCATACGACGTTTTTTTCTAAAACTCGTAATAATATGCGCAAGAAATTAATTTCTTTAAGTAAACGAGTCAATGACCTTATAGGTAGTTGTCAGTCGTTGCGTACTAATTACCTACAGGACATTGAACTCGCCCAGCTGACGTTTATTTAAAGAATTTAATTGCATACATGCGTAAATTAATTCGAGTTTAAGAAAAAGTACTTTATTTTTTAATTTTATCCTTACAAATCGATAGTGTGTCATGTACCTAATCGACCCTGCACGGGATTCATCATCATCATTATCATCAGCCTTTTAATATTAAAAGTATAATCCACGGGATTAAAACGATCAATATTTAACGGTGTATATGATTGTTACCGGTAATCTGTTTAATCCGGTGTTCTATACAATACCTAGGCAATGTAAAGATTACATAAAACGTCTAGGAATATTGTTTATTTTATATTTTGCCTATATGTTTTTTACAATACCGAATGTGCAGTTTTTTTTTTTTCAAGTAACTTTAATTTCGGATGTCAGTGTTTGTATAATGTTTTGTCTCTTCGTTTTTAATTTTACAGTTATGGTACCACAATTAAAAAGTACCCGGCCAAACTGAAATATAGTGCAATAATCCCAAACGCGGTTAGGTTGCATTGATTTATTACAGTTTTCATGACTTTTTTCCGCCATCTCCTCTCTAACGTCGGACAACCCGAGACGTACGGCGAATACGAAACTTTTGGTTGAAACTTCTACGGTCCGGACTAAGCGTTTTGCTTTGTCGTTTATACCACGTACATCGAAGGACTGGAACTGGACTAAAGGCTAGAGTGAATAGGCTCTTAATAAACTAGTGCGCCTCACCATCAACGATTTCATCACTACTTACAATCAGGTGGAATCGCAGTCAAGCACTAGTTTATAACAATTAAAAAAAAATGATAATCAAAGATGAAAGTGTGACATGTGTTTGTATATTTATGTTGGTTACTCTTTCACATTTAAAGTCCTAGATGAGTAATTAGAATAATTTTTATACCGGGTGCATATCCTTTGAAATAATTTCTTACTTCCACGAGAGTGAAGCCTTTGGTAGGCAAAAAGTAGAGTAAAATAAAACTTCAATAGAAAATAATATCATAGTCAAAGTTGCCTCTGATTTTACCGTGTATTTATGCGTAATATGCTAATGACTACGAGTATAAGTCATTAAGGATTAAAATCAAATAATTTATTCAGAAAGCTTAAAATCTAATATCTATTTCAAGACAATTACCGTTTACAAGTTTTTTCCAATTAATCGTATTAAAACATGACGGAGGGTTTTAACTGTTCATATCAATCAATTTACTTTTTACACAGACGTGCCGCGCTGAAGAGGAATTTATTTTACCGGCGTATAAAAACGTAAGAAGTCATTAGTAAATATTCGAAAAACTAATTTGTTTAAATTAAGTACCTAAGTGTCGATATTAACCTGTTACCTGTTTGTTTTTTTTTTAATTCGCAGATTTTACTTTAAAAAAAACACTGCACAATAATTATAAACATATCTAAATACAATAAATAAAACTAAAAGTAATCTAAAGTATGTTGACGAAAAACTCCTCCGCATCGCTATGATCGACTGCTAATGTATCCAAAAGGGTGGCGGCATTACCGCACTGTACGCCTATGCTTAATCTTTACCTAAGATAAAAGCTAGGTGACGCAAAGTGTCAACAAGGCGTTTGGAAAGGTTTGACATGTCATTCCTTTAAATTATTATTACACTATAGTCACACAACAAATGGCACCGAAACCACAAAAGAATATAATTTGGATTGTCGTAGGTAATATTGATCACAAACGGCGTTCTATCATTTTCCTGAATCATGCCATTTTCAATGAAAACGTCCGTAACAACCCGCCAAGCAACTACACAAACTTGTTGTGCAAATGGATTCTACTGGATGGCCAAGAAATAACCGAAGACCGAACTTATTCGGCATCATTAATCTTTCGCCACTCGTTAATCGGTTGCACGTGTCGCAGTTAGCAGAAATCCTGTACGGCAAACGAACCAGCTGATTAGAACGCCTGTCAAAACAGTATAATACTTTCTGAGTAATAAATCGTTAGCTTTCGGTTTGTTAGAATGTTTACTTTTCACTATTTTTTATCTTTAAGTATTTTTTGGTTAATCTTTCTTCTGAGGTCAGGGCAGCGTAGCTTCATAGACGCGTACTCATTATTATACGCTTGGTGATACACAGCTTATAGACAAAATTATGAAACTTAGTCGATGATGCGGTAACGCTTATACGACGTTGCTGCTTCGTTGACGAAGTTTGGACAGTAGCCTAAAGTGGGTGATGGACGTACGAGCCAATATCGCGGTTTTATACTAGTAGAACGTCGGATTTACTCGCGGCTCGTTGTTGCTGATCGACTAGCGAATAAAACAGTTTTGGACGACGAGCCGGGTAGAAAATGAAGCAAACACGAAGAGCCGCGAGCCAGGCTCGCGTTCGTATTGCAATGATACACCGGCGAGCTTTACCGACGTGCCATAAGACCGCGGTTTTACTCACTCGTCGATCAGGGCCTTAAGTCGTGCATTCTTAACAGAAAAATGATGATAAGTATACCGTTTTTCTTGCAATACAACGCCATGCAGCTCTGCGTTTGGTGGCTTTGGAGTTGTCATTGATGTCAACGCACAGATTGAATGCTTCCTTCCATCGTTTTGTAGAGCGCCCACGGGATCTTTTACCCTCGTCTTTCGCAAGCATCACCAATCGTTTCAAGTCCTCGTTCCGGGTGATATGCCCGAAGAACTTGATGGTTCGTCACACAGGCGATGATTTTAGTTAATTAGGTACATTATATTTATATCTACGCCAAGAACTGATGGCCGTATACCCTTTCGTTTTAATTATGTAGGTACATAGGTTTCCCAATTATATAATTTTATTTACCCACAATTAGAATAGTTAATTTCTTACCCAAGGGCATTTAAGCAAAATTTCAGTGCTTGAATTATGAGTGTAAATTAATTATTTAATATTACTCTAGTTACATGTTGCACAAACGGATATTTGTGAAAATATGACCTCGTTGCTAAATTGATCCTGTTGCTGTACTTCAATTGAGTAAATGTCAGAAAAGCTTGTGCTGGAAATTGCTTGAAAAGGTACAACATTGTTCCTGTTCTATATATAAAAGTAGAAACAAGTGTGTAAACTTTCATTCAATCGCACTCAAATCAATGTAGAGCCTTTCAACTTAAACGGAAACTTTGCATTTTACACATCCTTCTACATCTATAAAACTTTGAAGGATTGAAGCAAATTCTTACCTATTTGACTGGCTGCCTTGAAAGTTACCTTTCATTAAGTTGACTTTCGCATAACTTAAGATAAGTACCGCATTTAAGCTAGCATGTAATTACTTAAGATGCTACAGTCATTAATGTAAATACGCTTAAAAATATGGACATTCCATCTTCATTTGGATAAAATTATCCGCTACTAGTTGGAAAAAAATATTTTCGAAAATAGGATATTTCATAAAAAGTAAGTAAATAAAAATTACTTTGTGTAATTTATTTCATCACCACTGCTCTCAACAGTGAAGGAAAACATCTTGAGGAAACCGGCCTGTCATATTACCAAAAATTTGAAGACATGTGATATCCACCATTACGCACTGGGTCCGCACGCTGAATTATGGCCTATTGCCTCTCCTATACTTCATTAACTTCTGCATTAGAAAAAAGAGGTTCACAGAAGCAGGTGTGCACAACATTTGTTTTTTGAGATAAATTCAAATAATTATAATAAATACTTAATGGTTTTAATATAAAATTTTAACATTACCGAATTAGATAAAGTTGATTATTGTAAGGTAAGTAATAAACACTTGGAAAGGTAAATTAAATGGATTTGGTTAAATAAACATAGCTTTATTTCAAACAATTCCACTTTTTTTTTTTAATGGCATGTCAACAAGTTTCCTCCTTACTTTTGTACACAATACTTTTGTTACATATGAATTGTATACAATACAAGGCAACAAGATAATTATTTAACATTCATACAAATAGAAGTAACTAATATTATAGAGTTAAATGAAAAAACGTTCCAAGTACTGACAACCCCTGCTTCTTTTAGGTTTTTTATATTGACACTAGTAGTATAAGTATGAAATAAATAATGTATTTAATTAAAAGCCTCATAAATTCTGAAGATGGATAGTTCAAATCATCGATATATATGTACTACGCATTAAATTAGGCATGCCGTACAATAACTTTCCTTGACTTACGTGTACTGTATGCCGAACATCTTGATGACATTATTGCAGTTTTGCAGTATAAGCGCTGTAACCTTAAAAGTTTTGTTAGACGTCATAATGACAATTTAGCGCTGCAGCGAACTTTTGTTTTAACGTTCCGGTATTGTGACAAATAGTTTCTATGAACGAGCTTGTCTATTACTTAGAATGTAAGTCGATGGTTCAAATGAATTCATTTAAGTATAACAGTTGGTATATGAGTTGATTATAATAAATTCAGCATCAATCTTAACTGTAATGAAGCACAATATACATAATATGTAAGTATTTTGTACTATTTTTACAAAGTGTATAAGTACCCTAAAACTAGGTACCTTTATTAACTTCTGTCTAATACCATCGCAAGTAGAGTATAGAGTCCCAGCAGTGAGAAGATTATAAGGCTTGTCTACGCCAGATGTGTGCCTACGACATAACATAAACGCACTTATGATAATAGTTTTAGGGCCTATTTTTGTTTGTAAAATTTTATACCCTATCATGAAGTGATACGTTACTTGTCGCGCCATTGTAAATTAGCCAATAACAGGAACCTATGATTAATTTTAGCTAAGTCACACATCAATTATTTAATTCTCTCTTAAACTTTGATCACTATGATTCCAAAACTTCTTTTTCTTTGTTTGCCTAATTTTGAACCAGGCTAATTATGGTTTATGCTATCTTTTACCCTCGGCTTTGCTTCCGTCAACTGACTACATAATCTACTCTACCTATCCTACGCTAGTTATCCTACTATACTCTACCTACCATCCCTACCCTGCCCTTCAATAGGGTAAGCTAGGGTAAATATGGCATTAGGGTAGGGTTCTCTACCCTAATTTATGCTATATTTCATGAAAAGCGCATTGTTGACCAATTTCAGTAAGAAAAAATACTATACTATAAATTTGATGCAACTCGTCACGAGTCGAATGGCACCCACTGTATCAACATGCAACACGCGTCCCTAAATTAACTAGTCTACTCTGTCTATGATATTTATATATATAAACTTCATGTACATAACAGTAGTCGTACACAGGCGGACTAAATGCAACAAGGCTTTCTTTGCCAGTCAACCTTTAAGTTAAATAAGACAACACTGTGGTGTACACAATAAATAAATAACACATAATTTTAAATAGAATGTAGTGCCAATAAGTTACTTATAATAATAAAATACTTATATATGCTTATAAGCTATAAAGTTTTTAAAATAAATAAATAAATAATAAATATCAAATCATTATAATTAAGAGAACTTAAAGTAGGATAATTAGGACAAAGACTGAACTAAAGTTGAGAGGACTTCAAGTAGTTGTTCCGAATTTTGCGGTTGAAAGAAAATTTACTTTCGAATTTTTTTATACAGCTTTTTTTTACTTGTTAATCTATTTGGTTAACAGTCCGTCTGTTTGTTTTTATTCCTTTTTTTCATAAATTCCTAGTTTGTACTGGCCTACCTTCGTGAAAGTAGAAAAATAAAATTCAAATTGGTTATATTTATTTCTCATAGCCCTACGTAGGCCCAAGACCTATAAAACGTCAGAAAATAGTGCACGGTTGCAAATTCCGAAGAGAAGAACCGGCAAAAACCGTGGTTACTCTTTAAAAAAAAAATGTTTGGTGTTACAATATTTCTATGCTACGGTTTAAAACATTTTATGTAAGACCAGTGTCAACCCGTCGATATTGTGGATGATTTTACCCACTACCAAAAAAAAAAAAACCCATCGATATTGTACCCAAAAGCACAATAAAAAAAATCTTAATAAAATTCCAATAGAACATACTTGCGTTATATGAAGTCCTATTCCTGGACATTTTCTATCTATGTGATAAATTTTATCAAATTTCAATTAAACGTTTGGATTTGAAGGAGTAACAAACATACACACATTACACACACATACATAAAAACTTTCGTCTGTATAATAATAGTATGTTGTGAAAAAATATGAATATACAAATGTGAAACTATATTATCTAGTAAAGAAATGATGTGTAAAGTTAATGCTGATATTTTAATTTAATTGACCTTCAAAACTTTGTTAGGGTAATAAAATAAAATATCGTGAAAATAGTTTCGGAAATGAATGTGGACAGCAATGTGACCAAAGGTCTGTCTTTGGTCTGCCACAGACACGAATAATTTATATAACACACTATGGCTCTTGCATAAGGATACCCATAATACCTAAAGTTTAGTTAACTAAAAAAAAGCATGATAGACAAACAAAAACTAAATAATAATATACTTTGCAAAGCATATCAGCATTGCCATTTAACGTGGCAATGCTGCCAGTCTTCTGGGTACGTTCCCGGATGATAGCGATGTGGAGGAGTACTTCGACGCCTGAGTGTATTCGGTGTTTTTGTATTATATTTGTACATAGTTAGGTCTAGTATACATTCTTAGTTTAGTTTTTATGTACATAGATTCTTTTGTTTAAATAGACGAGTTGGATATTAACCTTTTGAATCGCGTAATTAGAGACACTATAGAAAGACAATAGGTGTGCGGACGCCGCGCGCCGGCGTCCTCTTGGTGAATAATGAATTAATGTAACGTTTCATTTTGTAATCTTCATTATTAACTTTGCAAATAAAAAATCATAATAATAGAAAATACGCAAGAAAAAAATCGAATAGACTTGACTCACACTTCACATCGGGATGAGCGTCACTCATCCTGGTGTGTGAAGTGTGAGTGTGAGGGATGAGTGGGTGTTTAGTATTTTTGAGGGAATATAAATGATTCTAGTTACGGATCGCACTAGGTTTTCTATTTCCTCAATATTCAAACTATTTAGCCATTGCGTTACTGTTTTCTTACATTAGAAGTTGTTTAGGTGTTAAATCCCTTATCATGACCGATTTTATTTTTATGTATATTTTTTTTATGTCCACTATCCTCACCTGGTGGTAAGCGATGATCTGGCCGATGATGGAGCAATTTTATTGTATAGTCTTGCGGCAGTGTAGTTTTAGTGTTTTGATATCAAACGCGCTCTTAGTCCTTTCAACTACTTGTCAATTCGTTTGGAAGAGATTGGTAAACTTGGGACGATGAATAACCAATTCAGTACGAAGGATTAAATATCTATAAAGGAGGGGGGAAGCGTCCACTAACGCTAAGAACTCACGAAGAGGTTTTCTCCCGCAGCCGCCGCGTTTGCGGACCCGCAGCTTCTTTAGAATGCAGATACATATATATGTAAAAAATTAAAGAACACATCACAACGTGTTTTACTGCCGCAGTGTGCATGGTTATTCACGGCTGCCGCTGCACGGGGCAACTTGTAGAATTGCGCTGACCGCGGTCACCTCCCGCCTTGTCGGTTTGCGCCCACACGCTTTGCGGTCAGGTGGCGAACAACCGCGCAGTGGTTGGCGATAAGCGACTGCCAAGCTCACGGTTGAAAGTTGCAACCGCGACGGCTGCGTAACCGCGGTAATCTGCTCAGCATCAGTCATGACTGATGCTGAGCATAGCATCAGCCTTATAATGTTCCCACTACTGTGACTCAGGTCTCCTTTCTAGGGGTGGGAATGAGCCGTAATCCACCACGCGGGCCCAGTGCGGGTTAGTGAATGTCACATGACTTCGAATTTTATGGTTCTAGGTCATTCCGGTTTGCTCACGATGTTTTCCTTCACCGTTTTGAGAGCAGTGGTGATGAAGTAAATTACACATAGTATTGCGTCTAGCTGGGTTTGAACTGGGCTGGGTCTAAAATGGTCATTCAATTTTATGTTATAACATTTTTTTTTAAACCTGATTTTTGTTTAAGCCAATAAATTGGTAAAGTAAGTCTGTTGAAATATTCCAGCAACTTCAGATAATTACCACAAACAGAACCTCAAAAACATGAAAGTGCTGATGTTCGTGGGATTTCATTTCCATAAGATGTCTTTATTTTCCATAAAATCGGGCCAGAGCCAGGACTAGGGCGTCTCACAAAGCATTTGAGTTAGCAAATGAGATAAGATGGGCTTATAAGATTCCAGGATAATCGAACCCGAGAAATTCAATCACTTCGAAATTTAGAACAAGGTTCGGAATTTCCCTTGAGTGTAAGCTCTATTTGCCCTTTATTTGGCTTTCCTATAACGTAACGCGTTTAACAAATTACAGTGTTGCGTTGTTACCGGCACGGAGATGACTATCTATTTATATTTTAGGCGTAGTAAGAAGCGGGTAAGAGATTATGTCGAAAGGTTGGTGTGGGCGTAATCCGTATGTACTGATAATAGCACTTTGTGGCTGTTTACCAAGCCTGGTGATAATATCAATATCCTTGGCGGTACTTCATATGGAGCGATTAATGTCAAACGTTTACGATCCAATGATGAATAAGCTTAACTGTTACGTATTTCAAAAGTTTAAACACAAATAATACATAACAGTTATATTCTTGCGGGCGTTAGAAACGTCTGAATTTATTGAGGCTTCAAATATCACAATTGGTATAAACAAGTTATTGAGTCGTAAATGGTGGGTGGATTCCTTCTGAATGACACATTCTTTCCCACTACAACATTCAGAATTCTACCCTCCATTTAAGACCGAATAATGAATAAGATAAACTGTTACGTATTTGAAAAGTTTACATTACATAACAGTTATATTCTTGCGGGCATTACAATCGTCTAAATTTATTGAGGCTTATTATATACCTTTGGTATAAACAAGTTATTTATGAATTTTGCGTGGGAAGTCATAAAAAGTTACAAACATTAGGCCGATATAAAACCTCTTTGAGCTTTTTATTTTGCTTTGAAAATAAGCATTTTCCATATTATGTAACTATTTTTTTTTTCATAACAAAGTAAAAGAATATGATTCACTAGCTGCTCCCATTTCGCTCGCGTTAAAGTAGATTTCTATAGACAAACTGCACAATCGTTTCATCACCTTAGGGGGTGAATTTTCGAAAACCCTCTCTTAGTGCTTAAGTCATAAACGGAAACCTTGTGTAAAATGCCACGCTCCTTGGCCCTGTAGTTTCGGCTGTGAGTTGATATGTCAGTCAGTCAGTTATACCTTTTCATTTCAAAATGTACAAGTTGGAAATCCGATTTTTATTTCTTATTTAAATCCTTTTATAAGTACTTATATGTTAAATCGTTGAAAGTTTGAAGTCAATCCAAGCGTAAAAAGCATTGATAACGTGCTAAGACATTACTTTTAGACTCTTGAAATCTTCGTTAGAGTACATTTTGAATCTGGTTAAAAGCTTACCTACTGTGTCCCATCAATGTAACCGTAACTGGGATGTTCCCAGGTAGCCCGTAAAAGAAAGAAAGAAAGTAAGAAAATATTTTACTGGGCAGTTATACACTGTGTAGAAACACTTAATATTATTTTAAAAAAAAAAGAACGGCAGCGCCAATCTAAATTCAAATTTTCTTAAGTTTTTTTTTTTCGTTTTAAACCGGTCTTTTGGGAACATTACCAGTTGACAGCGATGTGGTAGAGTTTTCACGATGACGCCATGTTTTAGTTTTTATTTAGGTAATTTTAATTAATTTAGAGTTTTTATTAATATTTTTTGGTTTTATAACATTAATAAAATAATTATCACGGTACTTTCACTTTAAGTTCTTTTATTATTTATTCAGTTAATAATATAATTGGTTGTAAACTATGAGTAATTAAATTGGTGTACGTTTGTGCACTTGTCATATTATTAAATGCCTACACAACTCAGTTAATGTTGCAAATGCTTTTCATCTAACGAAAACACGGATGGACAAAGGCTCGATAAAGCCTACAAGCTTTGCAACAGTTGTTGGATTTTGATGTGTACTGAATTCTTTAAAATTACACACATCAGTTTTGATTGACGAAAGCCGCAGATAATTCATCTCAGTTTAAAAAAAAAAAAAACATAAAAATTTTATACTGATAAAATATCAGTACAAAATTCAAATAATTGTGTAGACTTTTTACATATTTTCAGGATAAAAAACCGAGACAAGTTTTTTTTGAGCTACATGCTAACCTACTTACGAGTAGACAAAAATTGTAACTATCACCCACCGATTGTGGCTAACAATAATGATATATTGAATATATTATTTAAACTTTTTTATTAATAAAACATGATTGTAAAATGTCTTTAATATCAAACTGATTTTTCATATGAAAAATCATTAGCGTAGCTTCTAATAAAAAATAAAAAAACAATTTGCCTTAAAATATATCTTATACTATAATTAAATAAAATTAAAAAACTTTCAAAGACTTACCAATCGGAATTTTATCAGCGGTCGGCACTTGGCTGCTCAACACATTAATATTATAGTACATAACCAAAAACGTCAGAAGAATGTATTTCAATATTTTAAAAATATTTTTAAACGCCATGGTTTTAAAATTTTACGTTACTTTAAAAAAAAAATCGGAATCACATTTTCACGCGCGCACTTAGTTTGAAGGTTCGCGCGGCCAGAGGAAACTAGAGTTCGGTAGGGTAAAGTTCTGAGAGCATCAACTAGTGCGGGGACTACGTCACGACGCGAGCGTCGTCGACTAGCGACTGGCTGGGCGGACGGCCTGCTGCCCGCCCTTCCCTACCCTCCCTCCAGAGCGGCCTCTACATCCTCTTTTCTACACGATACGCATGACTTGTTTTATTACTTTTATTTTTCTTTAATAATCTTGCTTAATGGTCTATTTCTTTTCTCGATGAAACTTCTTAAATTTCCTTTTCGAATGTTACTCGCGTTTACAATAATTCTCTGTGTCGTGTCGCCACGTAGGCCGCCTCGGTCAATGTTTGGTTTGTATTTCCACTGCAAGGTGCTCTTTTACATGTTGAAAAGTTGATGTTGTTCGTTTTTAAATGATGATTTATTGAACGAACTTTAATAAGGACTTAAGTATACACCACTATTTTTTAATTATGGCAAATATTTAAAGGGCTTAATAGAAAAGGTCTTGTTATTATTTAAGTAAAGTCTCAATGCATAATATTCAAAAACAGCAAAGTTATGAGCGTTTGTTTATATCCCAAAATATCACTCAATTTATGGAAACATTGTACAGGTTATTGTTTATGAATGAAAGAATGTCAAAAAAAAAAATGGAAAAACACTGCGCTTAGTTTTTCTAGTAGTAGTTGTTATGAATGATGATTCAATTATGAATTTACCAATAATGACAAATTTTCGTGGACAATTTTGGGATTTCGTTTTTTGTACTTCTGACTACACAAATATGATCAGTAACGGATACTGATTGAGCCGTATTTTTTTGTGCACTAATTAAAAAATAGGGGTGTATTTAATAACTTTATTTAGTTTCTACTTGTTGAAAGAAATTACATGAGACAACCCCACAGTAGGTACGTGTCTATTTTTGTTTACTTATTTTTTGTATTAAACGGATAGGCAGGTTCATCTCACCAAGTAATTGGTATGTTTATCCACTTTTAAACATTATTATACCTAAATATTAGATAAAAGCACCATTATACTTTGTAAGTCTTTAACGCCTCCCAATATTCCCTGAAGGTTTGTGTTGTTCTGTAAAAACATATTGTAAGAAGGAATATATCTTCCGGATTTCATATTTATATTTTCAGTTGATGTCCGCAGGGAATGATCCTACGTTTTCTAATACACTTACTCCTGAATCGTTGATTTTTGAAAATTCGACCCTCTACTCTAAGAAATAATCATCTTTTTAAGACCGTCTTTAAACTTTTATTAGAGTTTCTTTACCTAGTAATACCCACTGCTGATACACATAGAAATGTGATCAAATTACTTTCAAATACATAACTTACTTGACCTAAGTTTCTATGTCCCCTAGATCCAGTTCGCGTTTCATTTCACTTGAGGTCTTCCATAAGTTCTTCACCTCTGCCATGACCGTTCATTGCCAGGTCTGCTTAGGGCGACCACGTTTTTTCAAATACACTAAGTATTGTAAACATCGTTGATTTGAGTTTGGCCACGTTTAAATATTGCCAACGGTATTGACGATCGTTTGTCTTGGTATTGTCATGTAAAGAGTAGGGATGAGCATGTTACTAAAATAGTTTTGAGTATACATGTAGATGAATGGAGAGGGAGAGGGAGACCAAAGAAAGAATGGATGAATTGTTTGAGGAGTGATATGAAGAAAAGGGAGTTAGTGATAGTGGGATGGACGACAGAAGAGAATGGGAGTGAACAACGTGTTGTGTTGACCCCAAGTAATATGGTCAAGGGTAGGAAGAACAAGGTATCGTCACTCTTCTGGTAAAATGTCAGGTTTTTTTTTTTTTAGTGTAACTGCCCCGGCCGTCCGGTAATCGTCCGGACTGAGCTCAAGTCGTCGACATCGCGTCACTACGTGCGTCTTTGAAGAGCGTGTAGAAAACTTTCCACACGCGCAAACAGAAGTCAGCAAACAGTAGACGCCCAGCAGAGCCAAAGCCCGCTAGAACCGCGGAGATTTTCTGAAAAGGAAACTCGTGATCTTAGAACGCAAAGGGCAACTAAAAGACCCTGGTGTGATTTCAGTCCATAAAAATCTGACACGCTTTTCCCGCTTCATTCAAAGCAGAAGATGTCATTGGATGATTTACCACCTCAAAAAATAGTGCGATGTTAGCATAATTTTATTTGAATTTATGACGTAGTAATTTGTTTTTAATTTTTGTTTTTATTTTCTTGTGATAAGCTTTGATTATTTGTATTTATGTTGTTATATGTAAAACAAGATTTTATTTCTGACGATTGGGATTATTTTTTTTTTAGGTGTTCTAATTGATCAGTTTTTTTTTCATTGCTGTCAAATGTAATTTATTTGAATTTATCAAGTATATAATATTATATTGTAAGTATTAACAGTATTAAAATAATGTTTATGTAAATCTTATAGTTTTTAATTGAGTTTTGCTTGCATTCTTCTATCGCTGTATCTGGCGGTAAACATATTTATTCGGTAAAAACACCTTCATAAAAAAAAAATCCAATTCTATGTTTACTATAAATAAATCATGTTCATAAAGTAACATACTTTCATTAAACCCTTCCACGTAAAGTCTTTTTGCGTAACTACTCGTTGCCTGTAACAGCGAGGTAAGTAATCATGTCATTTTCCCTCGGATTCGCCACTATTAAAAAAATATTTTTTCTTCATCTAGTACGAGTACAGATTGTTTTTAAAGCACTTAATTCCGTGTTTTCTCAAAATTCAAATCTAGAAAGAAAGAAGGAAAGAAATAAAGAAAGAAAGAAAGAAAGAAAGAAAAAAAGAAAGAAAAAAGAACAAAGCACCAAAAGAAATAATGAAACTATATTTACTTGACACACTCCGTAAGACTAACTTTACTATCGCCTTACTGCTATTGCTATACTATTCTTACTCTATAGACTGGGATGTAAATCATAAAAGCGCCTTCAAATTAGTCGCGTAGGCGCAGCGTGGGAGTAGCGCGGCTTTCGCGCGTTTTTATTTACTTGAATAACCCGCACTTTGCGGCTAATTTGAAAGAGCCCTTAGCGTCGTAGTTGGGTTGACTTTGTTTCATCTTCTAATTACCCGTGTGTTGGTAAGTATGAACAACTACAATTTTTAATTATAACAGACTTGCCTGTACCAGTGGTTTCGTCTGCGCGAAACTCGGATATTGTCCTCAGGGAACATGTTTTCTTGTTTAAGGTATCATGGAATGAGGGGTAAGAAATGAAAATAAAAATACAAACAATTTTTCCTTTTTCAATATATTCACCTGGTATCCTAATACATTTTTCAGATCATTCAATTACCTTATGAAAAACTCCGAAACAAAGTTTCCAAGTTAGGAAACAGATAATAATAAATCACTAGGAGCCAGTGGTGCTATTCTCTAAGAAAACGCAGCGCTGCCTCAACGACGAACATCCAAATAGGATACATTGGATTGTCAACCTAATGCACCTATAAATTGGATTGTTAATTCAATGTATCCTATTTGGATGTTCGTCGTTGCGGCAGCGCTGCGGTTTCTTAGAGAATAGCACCACAGGTCAGAGGCCTTACCATGACGTGTTAAAATGTCAAGCATGCGAGCGAGAAAGAGAGCTATATACTCTATACAATCTTTTTTTATAGTATATGGAAAACCCGAAACACGTGTCTAGTATTTTCATGTTAAGAGTCTATCTATGTACATACACAAATGTCATAACTGTATCATGAAAAATTATAAAGTTTTGTTACCTGGGCCTCAAGTCTACTATTACAATAGTGTCAGAATCGTCTATCATTGATTTCATCATAGTTGATTTTACTCGTATAATTGCGTCATTATGACTTTCCAGCAGTCAATCTCTAACACACCATCATAATTTATATATGAGGGCCCCACTGAAGCTTAGAATCTAGAGTTATGCCCAAAAACACTGTAGTATCTTCAGGACTCAACTCTTTACCTTTTGTTTGTACACTAGTCTCTACTTGCCTAACATGGAGCATCGTAAACTTAAAACATTTAGTTTTTTTTTCCATTAAGTAGCAAGTTATTGGCATTAAACCAGTGTAATATTTTAGAAAGAGCAATATTTATATCGTCAGTAACCGACTGCTGATGTTTAAGCTTAAATAAAAGTGACGTGTCGTTTGCAAACAACACTATATCATGGTTATCCTTTATCAGGTTAGGTAAATCATTTACATAAATTAGAAATAAAAATGGGCCAAGAATTGAGCCCTGGGGTACACCCATTTTTACCACAGACCCGGGTGATCTTTTCCCATTTTCGTCAACTCTCTGAATCCTATCACTCAGATAAGAAATAAGAAGATCCAGAGAGGAGTTACGGATCCCGCAATGGTGGAGTTTCCTGATATAATTTCGCTGAATAGTTTCTAGATAAACCACGTACCGGAAGACGCAGCGTTGGAAGGTCCACAAGGAGGACCGATGACCTAGTGAGGGTCACAGGAATCCGGTGGGGACCGGTCGTTATGCACTAGGGGAAGGCCTACGTCGAACAGTGGACGTCTTTCTGCTGAAATAATAATGACAGCAATTTAGGGGTGAAACAGTAACAAACAGAGTAATTTTCGCATTTATAGTATTACTAGCTAAAGCCCGGACGCGGAGCAGAAAGAATTTCGTACGTTGACCTATTATTACCTGTCTCTGTCTCTCCCGCGTAAATATAATACGTCTCGCTCGCACAGATGCAATGGCCTCCGTCGTCAGGGATTGCAAACCCTTTACTGTAAACTTTTTACTATTATTTTAAGTTTTGTTCTTTTTTGAATGTGGTTTTTTTTGGTTAGCATTTAGTCACTACAAAAAAATCCTTGACGAAATTTATAAATTTTAATAATGAATGACAATGATAATTCTTATTTTATTATCATATTTCTACCAAATTCGTAATTTTAACTCGATTTTTAAATTGTTATGATATAAAATGTAAATAAATAATTTATATATTTAATAACAATAATTTATTTAATAAATTAGTCATTTTTTTTCTCCTTCAAATGTTTAATGTAAAACGCACTTAATATAAAAATGTTTGTGACCACTGTCAGTAGGCCCAAAGGTCATTGTACGAAATTCTTCCTGCTCCGCGACCGGGCTTTAGTAATTAATTTCGTACAAGCGTAAATTAATTCGAGTTTAAAAAAAAGAGTACTTTTTTTAAATTTTTACTTTAAGAATTGATAGTATTTCATGTACCGAATCGACCCTCCACGGGATTAAAACGACCAAAATTTATCGGTGTATAAAGTATGGAACTTATAGTATAGTATGGGAGCATATTAATATGAGTCAGGCTGAACAGAAATAAGCTGTGTGAATTTCACAGCAAAATATTTTCCGTGTTTATGGGTGCACCTTATGCCACACGTTACAGTGGTGATGAATTACTAACGTGATGTGGCCATAACAATAAGTGAATGTATGATTCAATCACATTATAGCCGCATCACATAATTTCACATATCAACTTTCAACTCTAGTTTTCAAGTAGGTACCTATTTGGTATTCTATCAAATTATATTTGTTAAACACAACAATAGTATTTTAGTTAATGCTCAATGGTTTCGGCTTTTAGACACTTTTACACGTTTTATACCCGTCTATATAGCTTAAAAAAGTAATTTTGAATAAGTAACTTTTGGTATTTTTAATATCATGCGGATTTCATCACACATGCAGATTTGCTCTGGATGCAGGCAAAATAATATCAGCTATAATACCTTTTATAGTTATTTTTCATAAAAATATTTTTGGAATTCTTCCTAAACTGAATACGATCATCGGTGAACCGTGAAGAAAAATAATAGAACCTGAAAATACATCTCTCTCGGTAAGTACTACGTACTTAGTTTGAATTTGAGTGTACGCAGAAGTACTTTGCATTTTAGCCGTTGTACCCAACTGAAAAGGGTTATTTTAGTTGAAATACTCGTAGCTGTTTCAACAACGGTATTGACTGGCGATCGCAACTTTGTGAAGATCTAATAATACTTTGGTATTGCGGTAAAGCCACTTCACTCATATCGCCCCACATTTATTATTTTTATCATAGTTGGAGGTATCTATATCACTACTGGGACTAGGAACTTGAAAGCCCAAAGCTTGCTTTGATGACGTAGGCGAGCACTAAGAAGAGGTTTTTTGGAAATTCAAGTTATAAGGGCATAAGGCGGCAAGGGGGAAGGTGGAACTTCGTTTGTATGCAAAACCTCATTCTATGTCAATAAGTCTACCTCATCAATATACTTGAAAGTTAGCAAAATAAAACCTAAGTAAATAAAAATCTTGATATTATTATTTTGCAGAACGGCGCTCTGTTCCCGCGCGCCTCAAGGAGTTGCCAGCAAACTGCAGGGGCCCAGCAAACCGAAGCCTACTGGGGCCAAAGGTTATGTGAAAATGTTACCCGGGGCCCTGGGACCAAGGCAAATAATGGAGCAGGGTAGGTTTTTAGTCAGTAAGAGTCTGACACTATTTCCCGCCCCACCCAAGGGCGGGATTTGTCATTGGATGATTTTACCTACCATAAAAAAAAAACCTATATTACAATAATTTAGGAAAATTTAAATTTCATATTCTAATAAAGACTGACCTTATTAGTTATTAAAAACTACCCTCAAAATACCGTTTAAGGCGTGTTAAAGTTTTTATAAAAATCAAACAATCTCGCAAAAGAAGTCACGAGCAAAGTGATAATGAAGAATATTTGTAACGTATAATGAATACATTTTGGCTGTTGTTCTTAATTTACCATATCGCACTAAAAGTTGAGCACTGGTAAACTAGGCTAAAAGTCCTCTGGGAACACTGAAAAAATAAAAAAATTGTAAGTCAAAGTAATCTAAAAAAAAAGGCTGTTTATATTTCGTTTAGGTGCATAATTTGACGATCGCTAAGAAATCAAAACCTACAGATTAACTTCTATTGATCTAGAATACTGAAAGGCAAACAGTTACGTTTCAAAGTACAAGTAATGGAAAAAGTCTTAAAACTAAGTCCTTTTCAAGATATAAATAGTTAACTAGAAAAATGGTCCATTGAAACTAAAACTGACATTAGAAGGTAATTATTTTTTTTTTCAGATACTTTCGCTTGTTGCAGTCTGTCAAAAACAACTATGATTTTTTTTAACTTTCTGTAGTTTTTTTTTTGGCCATTGCAAGAAAATCAAAACCTACAGGTTAGTTTCTTTTAAACTATAATCCTGAATGGCAAAAAGTTATGTTCCAAAAAGTACAAGTAATTGAAATAGTCTACAAACTAAGTCCTTTTCAAGATAGATCTAAAAGGAAAGATATGTTTTTACTTTAGTATCAATAATGGTTCATTGAAACTAAAACTGACATTAGAAAGTTATTGATTTTTTTAAGATAGTTTGACTTTTTGCAATCTTTTTAGTATTTTTTTTTACCTTTTTTAAATGGTTTGTTATTAAAATGATAATACAACTCGAATTTGAACGTTTTTGAGTATCATCTAAAAAGTCACGTTCCTCAGAAAATAAAAAGTTAGTTTTTGAGTATCATCTAAAAATTCTCTTTCCTCGGTAATTATAAATTTTGCTATTTTAGCACACTCAGTTTTCAATGAAAACTACAAATTTAAAGAAATAACGTAGTCCATCGAAAAATATGTCACGATGCAATGAAACATGCGTCGACCGCCTTAAACGATGCACCCACTCACTAGAAATTATCACGCTTTTCCGGAGCACGCTGCTTGCCAAATATCTGCCCATAAATTATTGCTGTTTGACGCATTACGGCAAAATCTATTACAACGCGTTATTTAGCTACATTATGTGTTAAGTTATACTGAAAGTTGTTTATGAGGGGTTATATTTCGCACTTAGAACTTCTTCGAGGCATGTCTGTGAGTGGATACAGGTGTATTGAGTTTCGAAGTTTAGTATACCCCAATTTCATTCGATATATGGTTATCCTCCAGTTTTCTTTTTTACGTTTTCCGGTCTATACGGCTTACCGCTTTTTCACCGCTTTCTACTTTGTTCAGTGACATTTTACGGATCGATAGAGAGCAGTACCTACAGAGGAGACAAAGAGAGGACACATAATAATGTATTATAAACAGTAGTTACTTCACCGAAGGTTTAGTGTTATGTTAGTTTAGTGAAAGTGCTCTTGTTTTAAAGACGATGTGTATATTATTTGGGTGATAGCATAGCATAGCATAAGCCTTATAATATTTCCACTGCTGAGACTCAGGCCTCCTCTGTAGGAGAGGGAATGGGCCGTAATCCACCACGCGAGCCCAGTGAGATTTAGGTGATGCTTGATATAATAATATTTTATAGTTATGACATGTTCTTTTAGTATTATATGTAATTTCATATAAAACGTTCTGCATCGGAGAGATCGGGGGGCACGGTAGTGCCCCCGCCAAGCCGAGCGCGAAGCAAACACTGCCGTACCATCCTTTACTCGAACCATTTCGCCGCATTTTCAGGCCCCTATTTGAGAACCTCTGGATAAGACCAGAACGCAGAAATTTTCGTCATCCAGTAAGCTATAATCACATACTTAAAATCCAAAATTTCAAGTCTGTAGGTCATTTAGTGCCGAAGTTAAGCGAAAGCAAAGTTTCGCATTTATCACTCACTAACTCATGATCATCAGAATAGAACTATGACTTCCCATAAACTCAGAGAGCTGAAATTTGGTACAGAGTTAGGGTTTAATGGCCACATAAAGGAAAAACTATAAAAACTAGGATAATCGAAGATTTGGAGTACCTGGTGACCCTGATTAGAAAACACAAGTCCCCAACCAAACTATTTGAGATCGACATACCGCCTTTACAAAAAATATTCAACTCGGTGGAAGGGGCCCACCCGAGCCACACAACATTAAATATAATAATAAAGAAATCGCAGTAAGGAACCTTAGACTTGGCACGACTTTGTCTAGATTTCATTACCTTTTAGAGCTAGACAAGCAGCTCCATCGAGACTTCGCTAGTTTTTTACAGAATATTTTTGGTGGGATTATAATTACCTGTACAAAAAACCATTTGGTTTCTGTACAGGATTTTAGTTAGGGTTTCTGTAAAGGACGTGGTATCAATTATGAGAAAACATATTTTTATTTATTTATTTATTCATTGTAAAATTTATTGTTGGCATTTCTATGAAATAAAACAAAGAAAACTTGTAAAATGAAAATATGTAAAAAACCAAAAATTGGTGGCCTCTTCGCATTCCGCGATCTCTTCCAGGCAACCATGAATGGACTGGATTCTGAGAACATGATATGGGGCTGTCATAATAAGGTGCATAAGTATAATTGCTGAATACATGCAATATATTTATTTTACAAAGTAAGGTACAGTCAATTGCAATTAGATATAATAGGTAAATAACAAAGTAGAAGAAGAGTGTCCTGGCGCTTTAGCTTTTTTTTTTTTTTTTTGGTAGGTAAAATCATCCAATGACGAATCCCGCCCTTGGGTGGGGCGGGAAACAGTGTCAGACTTTTACTGACTAAAAACCTACCTTTCCATTCCTCGCCTTTGTCCCGGGGCCCGTGGTGACACTCTCGCATAACCTTTGGCCCCAGTAGGCTTCGGCCCTGCTGGACCTACAGTTTGCTGACAACTCCTTGAGGCGCGCGGGAACGGTGCGCGCCGTAGACGACCTGAGCTCGGACCGGTCTGTTACCAGACGGACGGACAGCGAGCTACCCATTGCCCACCGTCCGCGAGCCCGCGCCTACGGTGGCCGGAAATTGGGATCGGAAACCCGGCGGCGGCGGCGGCGTGTCCGCCTTTGCCTAATGCGGTCGGCCTCCTCCTTTACTAGCATTACTGCTTCGCAAAAGGAGGCGACCGCCTGCCACTCCTCCTCGCTCCGGAGCATGGCTTGAACCAAGCCCCGGCGCGAGAGATCGCCGCCGATGCGAGAGATCGCCGCCGATGCGAGAGATCGCCGCCGATGCGAGAGATCGCCGCCGATTGGCGCTTTAGATAGGTTACGCAGGCCTCCTTCAAGTGTTGCTAAAACGAACGGTCCGGTAAGACCCACCAAACATAAACTATTTCACCAACTATACACCAATTATACCTACACTAAAGGAAAAAAAAACAAAGTCTTTACTAATTAAAACTAATTAAAACAATCTAAAACATGGCGTCGAAAGACAATAAATTTTATGTGTAAAGTAGTTGTTTTGAAACAGTTCTTGTCTTTAACATATAATTTTTAAGGTACCGTACCTTAAAAGCAAAACCGGGTCCCTATCACTAAGACTCCACTGTCCATCTGTCTATCACCAGACAGTATCTCATAAACCGTGATAGCTAGCAACTGTAACAACACATACTAAAAACAGAATGAAATACACTATATGGTATTTAGTAAAAAAAAAAGTAGATCTATAAAATAGATGAAGGTACGGAGCGATTCGTGCGCGGGTCCGACTCGCACTTGGCCCGTTTTTAGTTTGACTGACTAGACTAGTAAATTCTCTCTGGGCACAATTTGTAGATGCCTTTATCCTTAAAACGACACTTGCCAGCGACCTTGAGAGAATAAAAGTGGAGTTAGCGTCACTCCTCGCACATCAAGATTATTCGAATAATAATATGTACTCTATTTATTGAACACAATATGAATAAAAAATGAATATCAAAAGATTAGTATTGAAATTATTTTTAAGTTTCTGAAAGTTTCATAAAAATTCACCGAATGGTTTTTGCCTGATCTTCGCTTTTTTGTCTGTGTTAGATATCACTTTGAAAACAAATTACATCAAGTTTTATTAACAAAAAAAAATGTAAATATTCGTATATAGTTTAACATATTTTTTTTTTCAAAACATACGGACTAGCCGTTTAGACGTGATGTTAGGTTTAGAATCATCAAAAATCATGATTTTCCCTTTCAGTCCTTAACCTGACTCCGAGCTATAGGGGTGCGTTTCTACGAGAGACATGCGAGATTGCGAAGATATTATGAGTAACACCGACCGAAATCCTTAAAAGATCTTTTCGTGCGCAGTGTAACTCTGGTAAAAACAGGGCTTAGCGTTAAAAACTTCTTGTACTACACACGAATGGTTTGAAAAATGTGTGCACAAAATCCAGGCATCATTCTTCTTCGTCCTCGTCGCCGCAAATAAGTTGAACTAAAATGGCCCTCGTTGTTATGGTTACACGCACCCCCCCCCCGCCCCGCTATGCCGCATTTTGACTGAGTCCCGAAAATCTGGTACTGCTCAATGAAGGTCAATTGCCATTTTAATTCAACTTATATCCGTCAAACTCAATGAGTCGACTTACACATGCGCCATTTTTGTACGCAGACTCAATGAGTTCGAGGTATGCCACGTAGATTCTGGTGATAGAACTCACACTGTTTCACAGTTCCTCTACGTCTTCTTGCAATACTTCGTTTCCTCATAAATCTTCGGTGAAAAGGCACCTTAAAATACATGAGGAAAAGAAACCTTGTTCAGAATCAGACGAGTTTACGCAGACTTACGTACTTTCTTTTACGACCCACTTTTTTTATTATGTTTATTTTTATTGTGATTTTGCGTACAATATTGACCGGTCTACACTGTCCTTACATAATTATGAATACTGTAATATGGAAATATTGTAAGATAAACCATTTATTTAAAAGAGTAACCATGGAGTTTCTTGCCGGTTCTTCTCCATAGGAAACGACCAATTTCGAACCGTGCACTAGCTTCTGACGGTTTTATAAGTGCCCATGTAGGCCTATATAAAATAAAATATTTTGAATTTGAATTTGAATTTTTGAATTTTGACTTTACATGTGAACTAATAGCCAACATCTGTATTTTTATTTTCTGTTCTATGTAATTAATGAGTGCAGCAATGTGAGACTATATCAATACTAGGATTACTCTTTGCAGCGGTAAACAACGGTAAAGTGAAAACATAAATAGAATAATAGGGATAATTTTAATCAAGGGACATTTTTTTTTATATAAAGGCTGTAAGATATTTTTTACTTCCAAAGATTTTGTGACTTTTAAGAGACTTAAAAACTTAAGTCAGTACTTGGTGAGGAAACAAGTTCTAACATTTATTACAATGTTATTTTATAATTTATTTACGAAATAACTGCACGTACATCATAAAAAATGCCTTCTTTTGGAAAACTTAAGATAATTATGTTTGATTATGCACTACAATTTCTATAGGATTTTTCTAATGCAGTTTTTTAAATATATTTTTTAAATTTCAAAAACCGATTAAGTTTGACATAATTATGGAGATGAACGGGTGAACATCGTTCTCCTAGAGTTCAGCATCTCACAATAAGATTGACCGGGTAACTCGCCGCTTCCTAAACCCGATTGAGCACGCTTGGTATGCTGTTTGGGATCACCAGCCATCCCCACAGACCTTGTTAGTGATTGGAGATGCCACCATTCAAGAAAGGGATAGGCAACCACAAGATATTCTAAATAAATTGATTTTCAGCACTCCCAACATGATTTCCGCATGTGTTTGGGCAAAGGAGGAGGCCGCACGCGTGAGGCTACGGCCCTCACACCTCATCCGCCCGCGCCGCCGGGATTCCAATACCGATTTCCGGCCACCGTACGCGCGGGCTTGCGGATGTCGAGCAAAGGGTATCTCGCTGTCCGGTTGACCGGTAACCGTCCGGACCAAGCCCAAGTCATCGACGGCGCGTAGTGGTTCACGAGCGCCTCAAGAGTTGTCAGTAGACGGTGTAGGGGCCCAGCAGAGTCGAAGCCTACTGAACCCAAGGATCGTTTACTGGCCCCGGTATGAAAGGCAAAATATGAACAGGAGTAGGTTTTTAGTCAGTAAAAATCTGACACTATCTCTTTCCCCACCCAAGGGCACGGAGATGTCATTAGATGGCTTTCCAACCATAAAAAAAATGCGTTTGGGCGAAACTTGTAACACGATTAGACGATGTCCTGAGAGATGCTTTATATCCCAGGTTCCCTGGGGAAAATTTTAGTAGTACTTACTAATCTTATTAGAAAGCTTTTGCCATATAATATAATTTATTAATCATAACCACAAAATATCTTACGGTTTCAAAGTGAACGTAATTTTTAATGATGTACTATAAAATACAGTCTTATTTCACATTTGACTAAATTCACATTTAAATCAATATTGATCACATGGCCGTTTTATCTAAGCTCTTATTGCAGATAGGTTTGCGCTTAACCACTATCTCACCCAGTGTTAACTGGACAGTGGAGCACGCTTGCGTAGAACTAACCTATTCACTCTTGACTTAAAGACCCAGGTTCTAACTACAAAACACAAACTAGGCAATCCAGTAATTAGCTACAGGCATAGTGAATGTGTTCCCTAAACGTTTTGTGCGTATATGCTGTCACATCGTCGTCCGTCTGTCCGTTCGATGATGGATTGGTTTGGTGGAATTAAGTTGCGAAATTCCAGCTCACATTTCCTGAAATGCAGTCGGTAGACAACAGCTCGAAAGGCTAGCAACTCGGCGTCGATGCTCAAGACTTTGAAGTTTTGTTGCGACGTGTGTATTATTATTTATTTTTTTCAACACTTTTTTGCCCCACGCTAAGGTAATTCGTTCAGGTTCGTTTCGGGTGCGATCACAAACATACTTAAGACATCCAAACCCGGAATATTAATATTTACCTGTAGGCCTTATTAATATTTGTTCTAATTACCCTTTTAATTCATTCTTCAATTGACTCGCACTTGGCTACATATTGTTTTTTTTTTTTTTTTGTTTTCCTTTAACCCGGGTGTCACCATAGTGTGGATCGCCTGGAGGACACAGCAGAGCATACGGTGGTGGTGTACCCTGCTTGCTCTCGCTCTGGGCACTGGTAAAGGCCATGGTTTGAGTGAGCAGTATGGCAGGCGGTCGCCTCTTTCTGCGGAGCAGTAATGCTAGTAAAGGAGGCTGCCGTATGCCTGGGAGAATTGTTTTCCTCACGCCTCAGCCGCTGGGATCCTGACCCCGATTTCCAGCCACCGTAGGCAAGGGCTTGCGGATGACGAGCAATGGGTCGCTCGCCATCCAGATGCCCGTTAACCGTTTTTATAAAACTCCAGTCATTGACAGCGCACACAGTTCCATTTGCGCCTCATAGAGAAGTCTGCAAAACCGTAGCAGGGCCGAAGTCTACTGGTGCCATAGGTTGTCCGAAAGGGAATTCTGGGGTCCTGGCACGCAAGGCAAATAAGGATAATAGGAGTGCGTTTTAATCAGTAAAAGTTTAATCCGCCCTCTTGCTCCATCCTAGAGCGGGAGAAGTAATTTAATGATTTCCTTTAAAACAAAAGTGTGGCTCTATGCTAAAAAAAAAATCAGCCCCTCTAGCCAAGTTACTATCGTTCCGTTTATCGTGAACGCTTGGAGTTGGCCACGCCCGCAATTCCTTTGTTCTGAAGTCATGTCAACAAAGACAATTGGGGGGGGGGAGCAACTCCAAGCGTTCCCGCTAAACGGCGGGCTTATGAAATTATAAAGTCTGGCGTTTAATGTAACACGTGTATAAATTTCAAATTATTTCTGAAAAATATCATCATCATAACTGTAAATTAATACAATTTCATATTAATTTATGCTTTTGCTTATGTTTCAACCATATGGCGTTGTACTCACCCCTTGATCATAGGTTAACATAAACAAAGTTGTTAAACTTTTAAATTAAAATTATGATCATAGAGTGAAAGTTTTCGGGACGAGTGCCCATACTAGCGACGCCGACGGTCTGAGGTATCGGCGTAATCCTTAACTTCTATTCGTATAACTTTAATATTTGCTTTAAAGATACTGTTTTCTTTTAGTTGTAAAAACAGTTTGTTGTGATAAGAAGTTTCTAATTACAAGCTTTTATTTAGTTTCGAAGACATGAGACATCAACCAATCCGCACTGGGCCCGCATGGTGGATTATGGCCCATTTCCTCTTCTAGAGAAGAGGCCTGAGTCCCAGCAGTGGGAACATTATAAGACTGATGCAATGCAATGCAAATTTAGTTTCACCTGTTCTGATGTTTGTTTGTAATTAAATCTTGTAAATTACTCGTATATTTGATCCACTTTCCGGCTAACGATTAAGCTGAAATTTTGCATGCATGTGTAAATTAGATGACCATGTAAAATTATTGTGACTCAACACTGAGCTGCATTGCTATCCTCTAAGAAAATACAGCGCTGCCCGCAACGACGAACACCCAAATAGGATACATTGTATTGTCAACCTAATGTACCTATACATTGGATTATTAATTCAATGTATCCTATTTGGATGTTCGTCGTTGTGGCAGCACTGCGTTTTCTTAGAGAATAACACCACTGATCCGATAGGGCGGGATTTGTCATTGGATGATTTTACCTACATTAAAAAAAAAAAAAAACCACTGATCCGATGATGGAACCGAAGGGTGACCATAGGAATTCGGTAGTTAAACGACACAACCTCATCGAGTTTGGACTCGTTTGATTCGTATTGACAAGTGCTGTCGCGCTTGATGGTAACCAGGGTCTGATGATGGAGCTGGAAGATGGCCATAGGAATTCACTAATATGATATAGATGCCTGCTGTGACCTACCCTGACCTGTGTTGCACTTAGTCTCAGTTGTGCCCAACTTGTGACCTTTTTCAAATATTTTTGGAAGAAAATATAACTTGGTATAAAAATTCTTGAAATCGATTCTGTTCATTGAAAACTTGCAGGGCATTATTTCGTAGGTAATATTCATACCATAAAAGATTTACAATATACGGCACATAAGTTGAACCAAAATGGTGATCTACCATAAAAGCGCAGATTTTCGGGTCTTACTCGTGTAACGCGCCACATCCATTTTAGTACTATAATTTTTTTTTTAGTAATTGGTGCTTCAATGATTGAAAACTGGATGAAATTCGTTAGAACAGTCCAAGTTTTGGAGAACAAATAATAAATAAAACCGACGATACGATGATACCATCATATCGCCAGTTACTTAATTATCGTCGGAGACTTATTTACAGCTAAGAAGTAGAATTCCATGCCAGACTGTGTGTTTCGGTATTTAAGTAAATCAAGAGTAAATGAGTTACTTCTAGTCAAGCGTATTCCATCATCACTGATCACCAGGTGAAATAGAGGTCAAACGCGACTAATCAATATTAAAAAAGGATGTTTATGAATAAAGGTCAAACCTAGGACACCTTTGAAGGTAGTTGTTGACTTTTCTGCATCGATGGCGAATTGACTAATCGAAATATTGAGATACTTACAAGTATTGACGGTTCTAATAACTTTCCATACATTTATGTCGCAACCGTATCGTATAACGAGCCGTTTTACATATGCGCACCGAATTGAAAAAGTCACCTTTGTATAATGCTGCGACCTCACGTACAACAAGATTTCTATAGGTACAGTTGAAATATAAATACGTCGCATTGAATTCGCACTTTGCTTGCATTCGTCAAAGCGGCTTAGTAACGTGCAGTTCACATATAAAACGGTGGATCGTCGATACGTCCCTTTGAAAGATTAAGTTTCCAAAATTCACCGCAGGTAGCGTTGCATAACAAAAAAAATGGCGTCACAACCGATCGGTATCACAACAAAGTGACATCAATATGTCTTTCAAAAAAGTAAGTGACGGGCAATAATAATATATTTGTATCTAAATTAACAGATCTATGACTTTTGAAGTCTAACCAGCAATCTATTAATACACTAGCTTTTGCCCGCGGCTTCGCTCGCGTTAAGTATTATTATTAATTAGGTGTATTTTTTGCGGCTTTACTTTTCTTTGTACAGAATATTCTTAACTAAATTATCCCCATGGGGATTGAATTTATCAAAATCCTATTTAAGCGAACGTTTCATCGTAGTAGCTCCAATCTTTAATTTCAGTTCAATCAGTCGAAAATCTAAGAAGATTTATACAAACTTTCATCCCTATTTTATCCCCTTAGGGGTGAAATGTATCAAAATCCTTTCTCAGGGGATGCCTACGTCATAGTAGCTATATGCATGTAAAGTCTCAGCCCGATCGGTTTTAAAATTGACAAAGTTTCATAAAAACTTTGATCCCCTATTTTATCCCCTTGGGGGCAGAATTTATCAAAATCCTTTCTTAGCGGATGCCTACATCATAACATCTACCTGCATGCAAAATTTCAGCCCGATCCCTCCAGTGGTTTGGACTGTGCGTTGATAGATCACTATGTCAGTCAGTCACCTTTGAGTTTTATATATTCAGATTTAATTTAAAAAAAAATGTTCACAGAGCGAGCGAAGCAAGGTCTGAATTTTTGGACAACCCGACATGGACACCGAAGAGGTTAAGTTAGAACAAAGAGCTTTAAAGAGATACTATAGAGCGGACTTCAGAAGAAATGTCTTAGAAAAACTGTCATCGTATGTCATCTAGCTTTCAATAGTAAACATTCGAATAAAATTTGACATTTATATGTCTTTACATTATTTTTTAGAACTATTTGCGAAAATTATTGAATTCTAATTAATTACAGAGTAAATACGAAATATATTAACGAAAATAAACTGAAGTTAGGTCCAGTCGTCCACACTAGACTGAGCGAATTACTACCTAGGTAACAAGTCTCGGATTACGATTTTGTTCGCTATGTCCTGTCTATTGGTAGTATATATTGAATGCCTTTGGGTTAGAAAGAGATCATAGTGTATAGTGTGAGCGACCGAAGCAAACAAACGATGCCAGTATTATTCTCTTTGTGTTTGGTTATGTTAAACCACGCAGATAGAAATAGGACGCCCTCTCAGAATAGAAAGAATAAGAATAGAAAGACTTTTGGACGCCGCTTTGTAGAACTTATCGCTACCACAATCTGGCTGAACGTCAGGTAGCCACATTATATTACGGCGACATTTTGCAATACCGCGCGTCAATATGTAATGCGACGTATTATACGAAACGGCTTTGACATCTATAAGAAGACCAAGCCCGTTGCAGAGGGGTGACAAAGGGAATGTAATATCTACGAAACCGTTTACCTGCTGTGAAAGTCATGATGCTGTCTCTAATACTGTTTCTACGCTGGACTAACCCGGATAAAGATACCTTCACGTAGATTCAATGTCTAGAAAACTGATACTGCTTAATACTGCACAAAAACAAACAGTATTGCTTAAATATCATAGAAAATAATACTCAAAACATACCATTTCACACTATACACCGTTAAATTTTGATTGTTTTAATTCCATGGAGGGTAGATCCGGTACATGAAAAACTATCGATTTATAAGGATAAAATTAAAAAATAAGTATTTTTTTAACTCTAATTAATTTACGCATGTACGAAATTAATTTCTTTAAGTAAACGTCAGCTGGGTGAGTCCAATGACCTGTAAGCAGTTAGTATACAACGACTGACAACTACCTACAAGGTCATTGACTCGTTTATGAAATTAATTTTATATATGCGTATATTAATTCGAATTTTAGAAAATAAGTACTTTATTTTTTTATTTTTTTTATACAAAGCGATAGTGTTTCATGTACCGGATTGATCCTCCACAAGATTAAAACAATTCAAATGATGTAAAGTGACTGTAAACCGTATGTATCACTCCACAAAGGACTGGCTTGTCCATTTATAAAATACACAAGTGCTTTAAACGCTTCAGGCAAATATAGTGCTCTACACGTTCTCTAATACGATCAACAGACCACAAAACAGTTATGCGGGCCTTAGGCGCATTGAGAGGTCGTACTATGATCCAACCATTTTCACCGATACACACAATCAGTACTGCGTAATTAGTTGCCTGCAAGGCTACAAGCTAGCAAATTGAGTTCAATTATTCCGTAAAATCAAAAGCTTCAAATACAAGTAATTTTCCAACTGACCGTTAAAAAGAATAATGAGATTATTCTACTTGACTATTTGACAAGAAGACACGTTTTGAAAGTAGCTTAACTTTCTGCCTGCAGGAATCCTTATAAAGTTAAGTCACATAAGACGCAAGCTCATGTTACCCTTTCAATTATGGATAATATGTTTGTTTGCGTAACAAAAGTCAATACAGTCTATTTTTTTATGATTTTAACATTAGATGATTTTACCATAGTCACGGAAAACGTAGCATTGGAACCTCCCGTAAAGCCCGATGACCGAAGTGGTCACGGAAATGCTATAGATGCGAGACGCACAGAATTGGTTGTTATGGCAACACTTAGGGGAGGTCTATGTCCAACAGTGGACGTCTTTCAGCTGAAATGATGATGACCATAGTCACTACTGTCAATGACTCAAAAATTAAGGCTAGTGAACATTCTTTTTTAGTCTGCGAAACGGCACCTGTTTTGTTAAATGATAATTACGAGTACATTCTTGAAACTGCGTGTTGGCTTCCTTTTGGCGAGAATATTAAACTTCCTATTGCCAGGCCTTGGTACAGGCCATGGTCCGAAGCGAGGAGGATTGGCAGGCGGGAGGCGACCGCCTGTCCAATCCTTCTGCGAAGCAGTAATGCTAACAAAGGAGGAGGGCGCACGCTTAAGGCAACGGCTCTCGCGCTCTAGCCACCGCAGGGATTCCTATCCCGATTTCCGGACGGTGAGCAATGGGTAGCTCGTCGTCCTACCGTTCAGTAATCGTCTGGATTGGGCCTAAGTCGTCGACTGCGCTCAAGGAAATGTTAGCAAACTGTAAGGGCCCAGAAGGGTCGTAGCCTTCTGGGACCATGAGTAATGTGAAAGTGTACCTCGGGGCCCTGGAACGAAGGCAAAGATGGAACAGGAGTGAGTTTTTAGTCAGAAAAAGTTTAACTCTATCCCGTGCTCCGCCCAAGAGCGGAGCCACCCGCTAAACATGAGTATGTATAGCGGTAATAATATTTAGTATGCAAATTGTGCAAAAATGCGACAGAAATAGAAAAATAACGTTGTTTTCAGTATTTCGATAATGTGTGCCACCATGCGCCGACCACGATTTTGTAAATTAAAATTGTGTTACTCTTACGATAAACCCCAAAACAATTTATTCGTTTAACTTTATAATTTAAAAAGAATTACGACTAATTATCATAAAGCTATGTAAATTAAATAAAAAAACTAATTTCGAATAAAGTTTGGAATCCAATGTAGCAGCTGTGTCATTCTTGAAATTTGATTTCAATTAAGGAAACAAAAGCCAAAAGTTTTATTAAAACGGAATATCATTCGTGGTTCTTCCGTACATAGTTCAATATTAAATACATTCTTAAGGTCAGAAGTAATTTGGATCTCTTCTGCTTTTCTTAACTTACAAGCAGTTAAGAAACGAGTCCGTTTTTAATGAATAGATGCAAGTTATAATGGGAACCGAATATTACAAACGATGAAAAATAAAACTACCTCAGCCAGTGAAGACTAACAATGTTTTATCTTATCATCTTAATAGACGTAGTCGCGCTTTCTTTCTTACTTTGGATACTCTTTAGGGTTCCGTACGAACAGGAACTAATTTAATTACTTAGTGCTTGTTTACGGAGACGCGTGCAGCGTTTTTTTTTTTTTTTTTTTTTTTTTTTTTTTTTTTTATGGTAGGTAAAATCATCCAATGACAAATCCCGCCCTTGGGCGGAGCGGGAAGTAGTGTCAGACTCTTACTGACTAAAAACCTACCCCGTTCCTTCGTAGCCTATCGTGCCGGGGTCGAGCATTCCTTTCGGAACTAACCTATGACCCCAGTAGGCTTCGACCCTGCCTGCCTGCAGTTAGCAGGCTGGGCCTCTTCGGTGTGCTGACAGCTCCTTGAGGCGCGCGGGAACAGAACGCGCCGTCGACGACTTGGGCTCGGTCCGGTCGGTTACCGGACGATCGGACAGCGTGCTACCCATTGCACGCCGTCCGCAAGCCCGCGCCTACGGTGGCCGGAAATCGGGATCGGAATCCCGGCGGCGGCTGGGGCGAGCGCCCCGTTGCCTCTGCCTGATGCGGTCGGCCTCCTCCTTTGCTAGCATTACTGCTTCGCAGAAGGAGGCGACCGCCTGCCATCCCTCCTCACTACGGACCATGGCCTGAACCAAGGCCCGGCGAGAGAGATCGCTGCCGCCGATCGCCCCCACGAGGACACGGCGATGCTCCGCCCAGGCGGGGCACACCTCTACAGTGTGCTCCACCGTGTCCTCCGGATGTTCCGCACAGTGGCGACACCCGGGCGAATCCTCCGCACGAATCCGGAACAGGTACTTAGCGAACTTTCCGTGTTCGGTAAGCACCTGCGTCGTGCGGAAGTTGAGAACGCCGTGAGGTCTTTCCAGCCACGCCCCAAGGATGGGCCTTATCGCCCCAATTGTGGCGCGCCCCGAGACGCGTGCAGCGTGGCGTCTCGCGGCGTCTCGCGGCGCGTTGGTTTTTTTTTACTGTTTACAGAAAAGTGGCGATCAAAAACATATCATATGGTAATGAACGATGTTTTTTATGAAGACATGAGCCGTGCAAAGTAGCACTGCCAGCCGCGATGTCTTCTTTGGATTGTCTAGCATGTAACGTAGTGCAGTGCATCCAACTGTTTGTAGTTATGATTTGGTGAGACATAAACTACAGAAAATTTATCTTCTAACAAAATGTAGATCATGTCGTTCTCCTTCTGACAGTGACATGTCTGCGTTGTGTGATTTTATTAATAATCGTATGTTTTTATTGGCGCGTGCATCGCTGCGTTCGCCGCCTCGTCAAACGTCGCGTGATAGTTGTGGAATATTATATTATATTATATTATTATTATTATATATTATTAATGCTGTGATGCTATCCACGGGCAACGTCTGCACTTATTACAAGCAAACATGTTTAAGACCACTTCTTCGTAAACACCTATGTCAAACATATCATACGTCATGTTTGAACTGCGCTGATAAACAACGACGCTCCATGTCTCTCTCCGTAAACGAGGCTTTAGCCTTTCCTGTCTATCCATCCGACCGTTTATTTGTCAGCGGGCTGTATCTCATAACGCATAAGATGTGTAGAGTTTAAATTATCACAGAATGTGTATTTCTACTACGACAATAATATTTAAATAAAGTTAAAAATTAAAGAGACTTCCCATACAAGAAACGTTGTTTGGGCGGCGTTTTTTGCTCGATTTTAATATTGTAGTACGTACGGAACCTTTCGTTTGTCCGATTCGTATTTTGCTACTTTTTCTAGCTTTGAAAGTTATTTTTTGAGCATGCAGTTTTTAAACTATGTCATCAAGTAAGTTAAAATCACGTTAATTGAATAAGATTAATTAGTGTTAAATGTAAATTCAATGTTTGAAGCAAATACATTCTGATATCAATTAGGTTTTAACTATTCATATTAAATCAATTTGTTAAAGTGCAATGGTTACAGCGCAATCAAGGTCGATCGTTATGATGGTTGAACTTATGTGACGAGGATTATAACCGATTTCCAGGTCTCAATCAAAGTGGGGGCTGCGCGTAACCATTACTAGCACGTACTAGCTTCACCCGCGTGAAAGTAAGTTTCTCCATGCAAAATCCCCCCCCCCACCCCAAGTTTTATGTCTGTACGTTCAGCGATTTATGCTGTGCGTTGATCCGTCAAGCAGTCGTTCAGCACAAAGCATTTTATAATGTATATATTATTTTTCTATTTGCTTCTTTACCATTAAGTTGCACCTACCATGTAATGTTTCTGCACCACCCTAAGGTCGACTGGTAGAGAATAACTAAGGCACTATGCCTATAAATAGTGTTTGGTTTACTTGTGTATAAAGATTAAATAAAATAAATAAACAAAAAGCTAAACACAATGCGGTGAAGAGGAGGTGTACCTGTACCTACTCCAAGTATCGTATTTGTGATATATGTTTTTTTTTATTAACATAGTTTTCCCTGCTAACAAAAAAGAAAGCAAGATATCTTAATACAATATGCTTTATTTGTGTATAAAATAATCGTTATTTCTTCGAATATACGTGCTACTGTAAGGTAGCATCTGTTTGAAACAAATGCTGCAGTGTTTCAGGTTTTGTGCATGTATTTACATTTAGCTATCCCAATGGTTTGTCGCCGAGTACAAAAACATCTATAAGTCAATACATTTAGAACGTAGCAGGGATTACCGTGGTGCTGCAGTGCGTCTAGATTGTTCACGGATGTGCACACTAACGGTTTTCACGTTATTATGCGAAAGAGTATAACACAACACAACGCCATAAGGCTTAGGAAGTTCTGTTACTACCATTTTCGATTCTCCTTTTGCAATGTGTCAAGTAAAATAATAATAATGAATATTTCGTCATCATCTGCGTTCACCCTAATACAATGTTTTTTTTATGGTAGGTAAAATCATCCGATGACAAAGCCCGCCCTTGGGTGGGGCGGGAAATAGTGTCAGACTCTTACTGACTAAAAACCTACCCTGTTCCATTCATTGCCTTTGTCCCAGGGCCCCGGGTGACATTTTCACTTAACCTTTGGCCCCAGTAGGCTTCGGCCCTGCTGGGCCCTTACAGTTTGCTGACAACTCCTTGAGGCGCGCGGGAACAGTGCGCGCCGTAAACGACTTGAGCTCGGACCGGTCTGTTACCGGACGGATGAACAGCGAGCTACCCATTGTCCGCCATCCGCGAGCCCGCGCCTACGGTGGCCGGAAATCGGGATCGGAATCCGGGTGTCGGCGGCGGCGTGTGCGCCGTTGCCTGCTGCGGTCGGCCTCCTCCTTTGCTAGCATTACTGCTTCGCAGAAGGAGGCGACCGCCTGCCACTCCTCCTCGCTCCGGAGCATGGCTTGAACCAAGCCCCGGCGCGAGAGATCACCGCCGCCGATCACCCCCACGAGGCCATGGCGATGCTCTTCCCAACCCTAATATCATGTGACTTTAAGGTCAGTGCTAAACAGTGCAGGTTCGGCAGTACACACTTCTTATGGTTATATTTTATGGATGCCGTGTTACTGAACTCGCACACTATTTAGGTTTAGCTGGAGGGTACATTAGGGCTGAAGGAATTTTCGAAAGAGTTACTATGGTTTTGGAGCACAAAAGGTAAGTAACGGAACACAAGCGGATTTTATTAAAAAAAAAGAAAGAAAGATTTGGCACAGAACAAGGCAAGACAAGGAAATAACACGCCAAACAGAAAAAGCCTGGAAGAGCTACTGGTCCATGAAAGAGCTATTTACAGGCACCTGTCTATGTCACTTAAGTGTAAATTAATGGACATGTGTGTTCTCCCGATTCTGACTTAAAGTACACAGACTTGGTCTTTGACTAACATCCAAAAGTCAAAACCTAAGGTTTGCCAACGTGCTATGGAGCGCAGTATACTAGGTGTTAAATTAATGGATCGTGTTCGAAACACTACACTACGCTCCGAAACGCAGATGTTTGACGTAGCTCAGTACCTCTACCATGAGTTTTAAGCAATAGTATTCGTCGCTACTCGATATCGACGCCGTAAATATTTTGCATGGCAAATTTTTGTTCTGCAAGTGACCGCTAGAGGCGCTGCAAAATTTGTCATACAAAATATTTACGGCGTCGATATCGAGTAGCGACGAATACTATTGCTTAAAACTCATGGTAGAGGTACTGAAGGCTGCCCAGTTTAAGTGGGACTGGGCTGAATATGTGTGCCGCTTGCCGATCGAGCGGTGGGCTCGTAAAGCGTGGTTCCTTAGGAATTGGTAAGAAGCGGCTCAAAGCCGAGACCACTAGAAGGAATCAAAGCAGGCTTTTGCCCAGCAGTGGGACAGTATAGGCTAGATATAATAATATAACTTACTCCATATGTCACAATAGTTTTCACAAACCGGGGGTTGTCCTTGGATGCACTAACATTGCTCGTACAGGGACAATCGTCGGTTGGCATCACGTTCCATTAAAAGTACCTAAAGGGCCTCTGCGAGTAGGTTTCGGCTCCTCGTACGCCTTCCAAAGGTCCAGGAACTCAGAGTTCTGAGATAAATAAATTCATAAAATAATAATAATAATAACAACCCCATCGCTGTATCTCTACGTTGACGTCGTGGTGGGGTTTGCGCGCACCAATAAACCCTAGGTCGTCTAGGTAGTCTGGCTTCTCACCCTAGGCATGTTGCCTAGGGTGAGAAGCCAGACTAAGAGAGATAAAATCCGCAGGGCAGTTTTGTGCAGAACTGTTGGGCATTAGCCACCCCACGGACCCGATCTCCCGGGAGAATTCTCATTCTTCATCTCCGGCTTGCCTTTATTGGCCGGCCGTAGTGAAAACTGACGAGGAACAGAGCTCCCACCTCTCTCTTACCTTTATTGGCTGGTTTGAGTGGAGATTCGCAAGAGCAATCGTGCTCGGGAGAAGGATGTATAATTCAGTAAGGTGCTGGTAGGAATCTTGACCTCACTTCCGGGATGGTCCTGATAGCCGTGGATATACCTCTCCACTCCTCAAGCACCTCAGGATATGTTGCCCTCTTGTTGCCACGTCACTTCGTGCTAGCGACCGTTTCTGGGGGCCCATTTATTGAGTGTGCAAGTCACCCCCTGCCTGTTTACCGATGGATATTAATAACATTGTTTAGGCTTTCGGCTCATTGTACGTCTTCCAAAGGTCCAGGACCTCAGGGTCCTGAGATAAATAAATTCATAATAATAATAACAGCTTAAGGCTCAAACACAAAAATTAGGTAATACGAAACCACAAAAAAACAGAAAATCTTACTTGTTCTCCAGCTCCACACAGAGCAAGTGAAGTAATATAATAATTTCCCTCATTTTTTTTTAATTCTGGTGACGCGACGTCTGGCTATGTACGAGTATTTATTAAATCCAGCACATCCTCATTTTCAAATACTTAAGTGATGTAACAATTTTACATAGAACACATGACTTTTCTATAAAATAAGTACCTTGTATAAAAAATAATTTTGTTTGCAATTTTTACCATACAGCTTAATTTTTTAATTTTGTGAGTGTTGTAGTTTTTTTTTTTTAATTTTATAAGTTTTGGTAGGCACTCCTAGACTTTTTTTTTTGAGATGGGAGATCATCTCGCTCTCAGAGTGCAAGGGCACGTCGTTCTACTGACCCAAACAACACCTGTGTCCTTCAGTTGCCCTTTCTGTCTAAGAGTGTGAGTTTTATTTTCAGAAAATCACGGCGGCCTTGGCGGCAGGGTCACGGCATTGTTTGAAAGAGTCATCACCGCGGCTCTGATATGAAACTAAAGGAACACTGATGGGTCTTTGCAGAAGGAAGCTACCGTCTCCTATTACCCCGGGTTCCAAACCATGTTCAGAACCGGTACCAATTCTTAAAACAAAAAAATATTTAAAAATTCTTATCCCGCAAATCCCGCAGGCTTGCGGGATCGTGATTTTGATGCAGGATTGGATTCCCTAGTTGATATGTCAGTCAGTCAGCTTCCTATATACGAGTATTATAAAGTTCCGTAAACCAGATGGATGTTTTTAGGTTTATAGACGTTAACTCAATGAAATTCTAACTGAGTTTTGTGTACTTCATATTTTTTATTTCCTTGGTACAGGTACAGTCATGTTTTTATTTTGTATAACTCTCACAGTTTCCCTTGACTTTATACGGATGACTGTATTTCAATGAAAACTTTGTAATGATGTTACTTTGTGTGAGTTTTATGTCACGTTTTAAATTTAAATGTAGACGAAACTGACACTCTTTTAATGTTTCAGGTTTTTGTCAGTTATGAATTTGATTTTTTATTCCAGTTTTTAGTAAGGTTACTACGTTTTACATTTTTAATTAATTTTTTAAACTTTTGACTAGGTTGTCAAAAGAGCTAGGAAATGATAGAGGTTTTTTTTGGATTTTCCTCTGCAGTTACCAGGAAGGAAAGCGCAATACAAAAGATAGCAAGGTTGGTGTAGTGGTTAATTAATAGGCTGCTGCGCTGAATTTTGCTTAAGATAGTAAGGTTTCGATTCTTGCATATACCGTTTTTTTAAGGCTTGCCCTACGCTTGAAATTACTCCTGTTTCGTAGTTGCGCTTACAAATATTTAAACTCAGATATAATAATAATAATATATTCCACAACTATTACACAACGCCGTCTAGTCCCAAGCTATGGTGATATATATGATAAACATACTTATATATTTCTAAATATATACATATTATAATTATTGATAGATTACACCTAGACCCGGAACACCTGCCTGTACGCTATACAAATATTTTGACATCGAACCCACGACCCGCAGCGCAGCAGCTAATCGCTCAACCACTGCGCCAACTGTGCCGTCAAATAAATAAGTTATGTTTAAAAGTCTAAATGTTTTTTTTTTATAATGGCTCGCCTTTGGCATCACCTGACGGCAAGCGATGATGTGGGCGACGATGGAGCATGCTTACCTAGTAATAACCTATTCACTCTTGATATAAAGATTCCTCGGTTATAGCTATCAGAAAACACAGACTCCGCTAAGGAATTCCACTCCTTAGCTGTAGGTACCTACACAAAATGAATGTGTTCCTAAAACGCTTTGTACGTATGGGTGGATCTCTACCATGTACACCATGTATATGTAAATATGTGTGTTTGTGAATAGATACACGATACAGGAAATTCTTAATGTGGGCAGCGTTTAAAAAAAACAGCATAATTAGTGTTTGTGACGCATTAGAAATAAAATGTAAAATATTGAATAAATAAAAATAAATTAAATAAATAAATATGAAAATAACTAAATTTAATCAATTTTATTAAAAACTTTCTTTGTGAAAAACTTTCTTTCACTTTAAGAACAAAATTACATTCATAGACAATATTATAGATACTCATTTAACACCTTTTTAGACTACAGATAGTCTGTTCATGGCAGAGCAGTTCGAGACTATTGATACGCGCAGCCAACTGTTAGTTAGAACAACTTGAACTACAAAAATAATCCTCAACGAGTGCCTATTACTTTAATTGTAATCACGGTAGTCAGGTTAACTGTGCTACAGACTTTTTTTTTGTCGTAATTATCATATTACTAGCAGCTATCAACAGCTTCATCCATGTCATCATTTCAGCCGAAAGATGTTCACCGTTGGACATAGGCCTCTCCCAAATGTCGCCATAACGACCTGTCCTATGCTTGCAAAGGAGGAAGCCGACCGCATCAGGCAAAGGCAACAGGGCGCTCGCCACAGCCGCTGCCGGGATCCCGATTTCCAGCCACCATAGGCGCGGGTTTGCGGACGGCGTGCAATGGGTAGCATGCTATCCGATCGTGCAGTAACCGACCGGACCGAGCCCACGTCCACGGCGCGCACTGTTCCCGCGCGCTTCAAGGAGCCGTCAGCGAACCGTAGGGGCCCAGCCTGCTAGCTGCAGGCAGGGTCGAAGCCTGCTGGGGTTAAGAGCCGTTTTCTGAGAGGAAGGCTCAGCCCCGGCATGATAGGCAACGAAGGAACGGGGTAGGTTTTTAGCCAGTGAGAGTTTGACACTATTTCTCGCTCCACCCAAGAGCGGGATTTGTCATTGGATGATTTTACCTACCATAAAAAAAACCTGTCCTGTGCGTATCGCGTCCATCGGGTTCCCTCGCCTCTCACTAGGTCATAGGCCCACATAGTGAAAGGCCTCCGAACGCTGCATCTCCCGCTTCACCTTCATAAAAGTAAAAAAAGGGAACACACTCTCTGTCTCAGAATAAAAAGTATCGTTTACGCTATTCCAGAACATGGTCTAGCTCGTGTGCCTAATTTCATCCAAATCTGAACTTCTTTCTTCTTCTTCTTTCTCGAACTGCTAAACAGCTGTTCGAGTGTGAAGAAGTAACAAATATACACACTGACACAAACACACACACTCGAAAACTTAATATGAGGCTTAGTTTAAGGTGCTGCTAATGAAGTAATCTATGACCAGTGCGTGGTGCCAGTGATGACATGGCTCCAAAACGTAGTCGCTCACAATGAGCCTCATCAGAAGGAATCACCCAAAGGGCAGTGGAAATGGCTCAGAGTTTCCTTGCGTGATCGTATCAGAAATTAAGATATCCGTAGGAGAACCAAGGTTGCCGACATAGCACGAAGAATCGCCAAACTTAAGTGGCAATGAGCAAGGCACATTGCTCGCAGAACAGACAGCCTTTGGGGCCGAAAGGTTTTAGAGTGACTACCGAGTACCGGAAGATGCAGTGTTGGAAGGCCTCCTACAAGGTGGACCGAAGACCTGACAAGGGTTGCAGGATTCCGATGGATACGAGATGCACGGGATCGTTCATCGTGGTGATACTTGGGGGAGGCCTATGTCCAACAGCGAACGTCTTTCGGCTGAAATGATGTTGATGATGATGATGATGAATGAAGTAATAATTACGCGTGTAGACTTGATATTCAGCAACGCTTGCCAAAGCTGGCTCTTGGATGACCACCCATTCATTAAACACCGAGAACCGTCTTAGCTGCCTAAGCCTGAGAATGTGGTACTAGTCTTATCGAAAGGTACTGTATTTAACTTCCTATGTGCTAGCTAGTATTGTGACGGTCAGATTGGCAGTCACTTCATATGAAATACCGGTATGCAGCTGCACCTGCTTTTACTGGATGCTGACGGCAACCCAGCAACTAGTTAGGCATAGGCCATCACATAAAACGCTAAAACAATATAGTGTCTTCATAGTTGTAATCGTAGCACTATGAACTACGCCGTAGCATTATTCAACGGCGTAGCAAGGTTTAGGCTACGCCGTAGCGAGGCACTAAGACCAAAGTGGCGAGGCCTCTGTATAGCATGTGAACTTGATTTTATTGTTGACTAGCTGACGTCGTACCGCCTAATAGTCGGATTAATATTTCGTGTTTCTTTTTTTTTCATATTTTCTCACCGCTTAAACCTTCCATAGAGTATCACGAATATTTCAAGACCAAAATTGACCAAACCAGTCCAGCCGTTCTCGAGTTTTAGCGAGACTAACGAACAGCTATTAATTTTTATATATAAAAAGATAACTGTGTAACACGAAAGTCTATAACCAGTGAGTGTCACCAGTGATGTCATATTATGGCTCTGAAATATGTTTTTTAACAATTAACCCTATGTTACGACGGCCCTAGAACGCAAAGGACACTGGAAGATAAACCGGTGTTTTTTTTTGTTATTAGCCTGTTCTGTCCCACTCCTGGGCAAAGGCCTTCCTCTACACTTTCCATTGCTTGCGGGCCCGCGGTTCTTGCTAGTTCTGGAGGAAACCGTCGTGTATTTTAGTCAGTAAAAAATTGATACATTTGCTCTGAGTAGAGTGAAAGGAATTGTTAACTTTAATGATTTTCGACCTCAAAAAAGAGGGCAATGAATAGGTTAGGTTTGAGTTTCAGGAAATAAAGATATTCGCATGAAAAACTGAGTTACCGATATAGCCCGAAGAATGGCCACATATAAAGTGCAGCCTGCAGGCAGGACACTTTGCTCGCAGAATAGATGATGAATGAGGCCAGAACACGGTGTATCGATGACATGACGAGGGTCATGAGAATTCGATGGATACGAGACGCACAAGGCCGGTCATTATGGTAACACTTGACGGAATCGTCCGGCAACTGTCCGGACCGTCAACGACGCGTATTGTTCCACGTGCGCCTCAAGGAAATGTCAGCAAACAGTAAGGGCCCAGCAGGGTCGAAGCCAGGGGGCCATAGGTTGTGTGAAAGTGAACCCCGAGATCCTGGAAAGCAAAGAAGGAACCGGAGTGAGTTTTTAGTCACATAGTCTGCCACACGAATCTGGGCGCGAGATGTCATTGGATGATTTTCTACCTAAAAAAAAAACACTTGACGGAAGCCTATGTCCAGCAGTGGCCGTCCACAGTTGGAACCAAAAACGTGTTGACGACGTGTGTTACATAGTGAGTTAAGTATCATGAATATTTAAAGGCACAACTTAAAATTCTGCCCGCACCTTTGTTTCAGTGTAGCATTCTCCTGGCCTAGCGGATCGGAGTAATAGGGCATTAAACCCACACACTTCCTGACCAATCACGTTAATTTAACAGGGCCGTTTCGTTACCTAACTTGTTTCACGGTGATGTACGGTATGGTCTAATGTTAGGGCTGCCCGACTGCGATTTCTAACAGAGAAAGCTTGTGTTTTTTAGGGCTACGTACTCAAAGCGTTGTTATGTTGTTGTGTTATGTTCTGTATATGGTTTCCGCACTTAGCGCCTATGGGCACCATTGTACGTGGGCCCTGGTATGCATTTTCATACCTCCCCAGAGCCTCAGACTAGGCCTCGACCCTACTGGGCCCCTACGGTTTGCTGACAACTCCTTGAGGCGCACAGGAACAGTGTGCGCCGTAAACGACTTGGGCTCGGTCCGGTTTGTTACCGGACATACGGACAGCGAGCTACCCATTGCCCGCAACAACAACAACAATATAACAACGCTTTGAGTACGTAGCCCTAAAAAACACAAGGTTTCTCTGTTAGAAATCGTAGTCGGGCAGCCCTAACATTAGACCAAACCGTACATCACCGTGAAACAAGTTAGGTAACGAAAAAAACAGTAAAAAAATGTCTATTTGCGTTTATTGTTTGTGTTTAAAACATTTTAACAGTGACAAATGCCAACACTAAATTTATACCTGACTATGGATTAAATGATGCTTGTAAATATTCACATACTTTTTTTTGCTAACAGTATATATATTTTTTTTTGACATTAGTATTTTTACAATTATCGGTTACAAAATTTTCTAAATCATGACGTCAAAATGTCAAATTATAGGTCGCCTTTAGACCAGTGGACGTACGAAATTTGTTTCGACGCTTCCGTATTTACGTCCCGTGTCTATTGTAAAAAAAAAATAGATAATGGTACGGAACCCTATCGCATCGTGCGCAAGTCCGACTCGCACTTGGCCGGTTTTTTTTATATAATTTCGTTCTTTTGACAGTCTACATTAAAATACAAAGAACAATGGATAATTTTATATGGAACCCATACCCACTTTGTAGCATTTTAGACCAGGTGTCATTTAAAAGAGGCTTAATTAACTAACACAAAAATAAATGAACGAAAGAATGAATGAATGACAGACCGAAGTTATGATAACTTCTTTATTACATTTTTAATTGCCAAGTGCTAATAATCGCGCCTATTTCTGTTTTGTAGACCAAATAAATAACTTGTCGTATTTTCTGTCTAAAGAGAGACCGACTTAGCTTCTTAATGTTCGTTTTTGGTACGGAGTAGAAATATGAAAACCATCAATCTTAAAAAGCACAGTTTTATTACAAAACAGCAGAAACATCATTTCTAAATTATGTTCTCAATGATTATATCAATTCCTGGCATTTGAATGCTCAAACCAGTTACGACAACGGTCTTTCCAAAGCCCCAAGGTTCTCTTTCGCACAACCGAAGGCCTCAGTAGGCTTTAACCTTCTTGAGCTTCTATCGTTCGCAGACTTCTCCTTGAGACGCGCATGGAACACTACGCGCCATTGACGACTTGGGCTCAGTCCGGATGGTTACCGGACGGTCGGATGGACCCATAGCTCTCTTGCAACTTTACTAAGGATTTTTAGGATTTTTAAAGTCAAATATCTTATTTCCCACGCTAGCTACAAAGTTGCCCCCATACAATAAATAAATATACACCCCTATTTTTTAATTAGTGCACAAAAAATGGGGCTCAATCAGTACCCGTTACTGATCATACTGGTGTAGTCAAAAGTACCAAAAACGAAATCCCAAAATTGTCCACGAAAATTTGTCATTATTGATAAATTCATAATTTAATCATCATTCATAACAAATACTACTAGAAAATACTAAGCGCAGTGTTTTTTCCATTTTTATTGACATTATTTCATTCATAAACAATAACCTGAACAATGTTTCCATAAATTGAGTGAGATTTTGGGATATAAATAAACTCTCATAACTTTTCTGTTTATGAATATTATTCATTGAGACTTTACTTAAATAATAACAAGACCTTTTCTAATAAGCCCTTTAAGTATTTGAAATAATTAAAAAATAGTGGTGTAAAGTGTGTCTGGTAATTAGTGAACGATACTTAAACACGTGATTGTATTCATATTATTCAACAAACAACTTTTACTATAGGACCAAACATGAAATCAAGAAAAAAAAATAGTCAAGTTCAGTATATTTTGACCAGTTAGGCGAACACAAATGTACCGACCAGCAAATTTATTTTCGCGATTTCAGGTTTGGTCCCATAGTAAAAGTTGTTTGTTATCATGACTACAATTACGTGTTTAAGTATCGTTCACTAATTACCAGGCACCTTATATATTTAAAGACCTTTCTAATGGTACCAATATCAATTTGCTACAAGGTTTTGACCCATGTTCTTTTAGGTTAACACAATGACTGCATTGTGATAATAGACCAAACAGTTTTTACAGTTTATGATAATTATAATCTATATATATAAAAGCGAAATACCACTCACTGATTCATCACGAAAGTTAGTTTCTGAGATTACCTGCCAAACCTACCTGCCAAATTTTAAGTTTATAGGTTAATTAATACCTACAAACTTTAGGTTCCTTATAGGGTGTAGACTTCTGCTAAGAAAGGATTTTACGAAACTCCACCTCTAAAGAGGTGGGAAGAGCATCGCCGTGTCCTCGTGGGGGCGATCGGCGGCGATCTCTCGCGCCGGGGCTTGGTTCAAGCCATGCTCCGGAGCGAGGAGGAGTGGCAGGCGGTCGCCTCCTTTTGCGAAGCAGTGATGCTAGCAAAGGAGGAGGCCGACCGCATTAGGCAAAGGCGCACACGCCGCCGCCGCCGCCGGGTTTCCGATCCCAATTTCCGGCCACCGTAGGCGCGGGCTCGCGGACGGTGGGCAATGGGTAGCTCGCTGTCCGTCCGTCCGGTAACAGACCGGTCCGAGCTCAGGTCGTCTACGGCGCGCACCGTTCCCGCGCGCCTCAAGGAGTTGTCAGCAAACTGTAGGGGTCCAGCAGGGCCGAAGCCTACTGGGGTCCAAAGGTTATGTGAGACTGTCACCACGGGCCCCAGGATAAAGGCAAGGAATGGAAAGGTAGGTTTTTAGTCAGTAAAAGTCTGACACTGTTTCCCGCCCCACCCAAGGGCGGGATTCGTCATTGGATGATTTTACCTACGTTAAAAAAAAAAAAAAAAAACCTCTAAAGAGGTAAACCGACTTTCACACGGGGGTAGCCACCGGCAGAAACTAGTAAAGTGTAAATGTGCTTTTATATTTTCATGAACGCCTTTTTTATTACACCTAGATCATTTTTTTTTTTTTTCTTAGGAGTAGGTTTAAGTGTATATATATAGTAATAGGTCATTTTAATTCATATTACGTAACCTATTTATAAATCTGGCAACCCTACCACTACAAAGGATAAAGTACTGTCCGTTTGTTTACACCACTATGGGTGATACGCAAACAAAAATTTAATTTTCAACACTAAAAAAGGAATTCAAAATATAAAATAACAAAAAGACGAGCTCGTCAATCAGTAATGAAGTTAGTATTCATTTTAAATTTTCAAAGTAACGTGTGTTATGATTTTAGGAGCTCTCCTGATTTAAATACTTGTCCATAAATAACACACATTATTTTAAAGCTTATAGGACTAGATTGTTCTAACCAGATAAATGAATGTCGATAAGGCTGAAAAGACTCCACTTTAGCAGGAGTGGCGAGCAGGTACAGGAAGTCGCACCGTTGGAAATCCTCCCACAGGGTTGACTGATGACGTTTTGAGGGTTACAGGAATCAGATGAATGCGATTCGCAGAGCATTTAAAGAAATACCAAAACCAATTCTACTCCTGTACATTAGTTAGTGAACTCAATACAGTTGTAAAGGAGTAGATCGGATTTTGACTTAGGTTTACGTTTTTTACTGCACCAGCCCCCCTAGGCAAGTTACAATTGTTCCGTTTTGCGTGAACGCTTGGAATTGGCCACGCTCCTTTGTTCGAAATAAACGAATTGGGGGCGTGGGCAATTCCAAGCGTTCACGCAAAACGAAACGATTATAACTTGGCTAGGGAGGTTTAACAATCAATTCATCAGGAGTGCCTGGTGAATTGATTTTTATACAGAGTTTCATCAGGAGTGCCTGATGAATTGATTTTTATACAGGGTTCAGTTGAAATCATGGGCATTATTTTAAACTAAAGCACTACTTATGTTTTTTTTTTTTTTTTTTTTTTTTGTGGTAGGTAAAAATCATCCAATGACGAATCCCGCCCTTGGGCGGGGCGGGAAACAGTGTCAGACTTTTACTGACTAAAAAACCTACCTTTCCATTCCTTGCCTTTATCCTGGGGCCTTTGGTGACAGTCTCACATAACCTTTGGCCCCAGTAGGCTTCGGCCCTGCTGGACCCCTACAGTATGCTGACAACTCCTTGAGGCGCGCGGGAACGGTGCGCGCCGTAGACGACCTGAGCTCGGACCGGTCTGTTACCGGACGGACGGACAGCGAGCTACCCATTGCCCACCGTCCGCGAGCCCGCGCCTACGGTGGCCGAAAATTGGGATCGGAAACCCGGCGGCGGCGGCGGCGTGTCCGCCTTTGCCTAAGGCGGTCGGCCTCCTCCTTTACTAGCATTACTGCTTCGCAGAAGGAGGCGACCGCCTGCCACTCCTCCTCGCTCCGGAGCATGGCTTGAACCAAGCCCCGGCGCGAGAGATCGCCGCCGATCGCCCCCACGAGGACACGGCGCTGCTCTTCCCAAGCGGGGCACACCTCGACTGTGTGCTCCACCGTGTCCACCGGGCGGTCCGCACAGTGGCGACACCCGGGCGTCGTCTCCGCACGAATCTTGTACAGGTACGGACCGAACTTGCCGTGCTCGGTCAGCACCTGCGCCAAACGGAAGGTGACGACGCCGTGGGGCCTTTCCAGCCACGCCTCAAAGAGGGGCCTTACCGCCTCGATCGTGGCGTGCCCAGCACGAGGTTGCGACAATCGCTCTCGCCATTTCACCATGAGATCCCGCCGGAGCTCTGTCCGCCATGCCGCGACTTGTCGCGGCAGCGGAGTTTCGCCCCGACGTTGCATCTTCACGCGTAAGTCATGCATGTGTGCAAGGACTAGCACTACTTATGTTACTTATTGAATTAGGTTTACTATTACGCAAATTAGAAATGTTATTAATGAAAATATAGAAAATCTAGTAAAAAAATGTAGTAAAATCATTTTGATAAAGGTTATTATTGTAAATAAACCTCGGATTGAACCTTGTCTGACTGGTACAGAATGCCCAAGGCATTTAGTCCGAATTTGTAATTTTGTGTACTAAAAACAAAACACTAAAAATAATGTAGTAGTGGAAAAGTAGGTACAATTTTTGGTATCCATCGACTTATATTATAGTACTCAAGACAATAATAAAAGGATTTATCATTAAAGTGATGAGTCATGTTTTGTACAATTACACATGCCACAATGATATTCAAAATTTGGGAATTTTCAGTTGTATTCCTTAATTGAGGCGTTTTTTTTTATGGTAGGTAAAATCATGCAATGACAAATCCGGCCCTTGGGCGGAGCGGGAAGTAGTGTCAGACTCTTACTGACTAAAAACCTACCCCGTTCCTTTGTAGCCTATCGTGCCGGGGCTGGGTATTAATTGAGGCGTTATGATTCAACGCTCTTTGATCGACTTTAAAAAAAAAACCATCCTTAATTTCTCAGGAAATAAAAATTCAGAATTCTGTATTGCGGTAAAGTTTTCCGTACAATTAGAACATAAAATATGCATATGGCATCCAAGGGCTGCAGTTGAAAATCAGCGTCAGGTGGTAGCCTTGTGTTGCCATTGGCATTATGCTGAGCTGTGGCCTTTTTGGTATTACTCAGTGCACGTTTTTGTTTAATTTTAAGGTGCTTCCGTTTTGTAATGCAATAAATGATTTTTTCTTTCTTTCTTTCTTTAGATACAACAGTACAAAATTAACTATTGGGCAACTGCCCAATAGACACCAGACAGGTATTGTGTCTGGTCGCAACTGCCCGGAGCGGACACGATACCTGTCTGGTCGGAAGATCCTCCCTTTTCAACAGATGTTTGCCCGATTTAGTACCCTGTTCCACATACTTCTTACAACTTACTTATTTTACGCCGAAATTGTTTATACTGCGTACATAGAAGGACTGGAAAAATTTGCCTGCTGCGGTCTTCCTATCCTATTATAATTTACGTGTTTGAAGACTAGAGTGAATAAGCTCTTAATAAACCAGTTGGCTTCACCATCAACAATTGCATCACTGCTTTCCATCAGGTGGGATAGATCGAGTCAAGCACTAGCATAGCACAGCATAGCATCAGTCTTATAATGTTCCTACTGCTGGGACTCAGGCCTTTTGTCTAAGAGAGGGACTAGGCCGTAATCCACCACGCAGGCCCAGTGCGGGTTGGTGGATAGTCAAATACTAGTTTATATAAATTAAAAAAAAAAACCACAAACAATGCACGCTAAATTATCAGAGATTTCGTTCTACCCTCTCTCATTTTTTTTTTCTAGAAAAGAAGGTTGTAAATTTGCCACTTGACAACTCTAGATCTATTTCCACTACCTAAATAAGCAAGAGGTTCTCCCGGAAACAGGGATAATTTTTCTTGCGGTAGTCACCTACCTCTTTATTGCGAACTATATCATAGAGGGATTTTCTGAAAAAGCCTTACCTTGGCCGACGGAATTTAAATGTAACAAATGGGATTTCAAATTAGGTTAAAATTGGGTAACAAAACTGGTGGCTGGATTCAAAACGACGGTATGATTTTTTTATGGTAGGTAAAATCATCCAATGACATCCCCCGCCCTTGGGTTTTTTTTTTTGGTAGGTAAAATCATCCAATGACAAATCCCGCCCTTGGGTGGGGTGGGAAATAGTGTCAGACTCTTACTGACTAAAAACCTACCCTGTTCCTTCCCTGCCTTGGTTCCAGGGCCCTGGTATGCATTTTCATACCTTCCCAGAGCCCCAGACTAGGCCTCGACCCTACTGGGCCCCTACGGTTTGCTGACAACTCCTTGAGGCGCACGAGAACAGTGCGCGCCGTAAACGACTTGGGTTCGGTCCGGTCTGTTACCGGACAAACGGACAGCGAGCTACCGATTGCCCGCCGCCCCACCCTTGGGTGGGGCGGGAGATAGTGTCAGACTCTTACTGACTCAAAAAACTACCCCGTTCCTTCTTTGCCTTACATACCGGTCGATTAATCAGCTGCTGTGGTGCGTGTCAAAGGTTTGATTATCGCACGAAACAAATATTTTTTATAGCTTACACATAGTTGATCTAAGTGTTCCGTATTTTGTTTTTAATTTTTGTTGTAATAACATTTTTAATGTCATACCTAATGTAGTGTAAGCTGTGAATACCTATTAGGCATGCATACCAGTGTCTAGATTTTAACATTATTTTTTGTAACATATTGAAACAATAATTATATCCACAACTATCACACAACACTGTTTAGTCCCAAGCTAAGCAGAGCTTGTGTTATGAGTACTAAACAACTGATAAACAATCTTATATATTTCTAAATGCATACATATTATAGTTAAAATACACCCAGAAACAGAACAAATGATCTTGCTCATCACACAAACATTTGTCATGGGTGGTAATCGAACTCACGACCTCCGGCATAGCAGTCAGGGTCACTAACCCACTAACCATTAGACCTACAGGCCAGTCTAGTTTAATATTGTATGTAATGCTGTTGGTGTGACAATAAATAAATAAATAAGTGTGTTGTGTGTGTGAGTTTACATGTTTGTGAACACTCTCACGATAAAGGAGTAATTCCTAGTGTCACGCATCGTTTATTTTTAAATCAGAAAAAAGAAAAATAATGACGTCATATACTTAGTATTCAAAGTATAAATAAGTTGAACCCTTTGCAATAGTTACGCGCAGCCCCAACTTCGATTGAGACTCGAAAATCGATAACTGCGCGGTAAAGTTCGACCGCTATGATGGTTCAACTTGTGTGGCGGTCTAAATTATTTGGATGAAAAGCGCGTTGTGCAAATAAGGTTAATCTTGTAAACCTCGTTGTTGCCGAATTTGTGTTTGTTTTTTTATGAAATGATGATCATACACAAACTTGATTTGACGGCATGGTTGGCACAGTAGTTTTTTTTCTTCTTTCTTTTTTCTTTTTCTCCACAACTATCACACAACGCCATCTAGTCTCAAGCTAAGCAGAGCTTGTGTTATGAGTACTAGACAACTGATAAACATACTTATATATTTCTAAATACATACATGTTATTGATAAATTACACCCAGACACAGAACAAATGATCGTGCTTAACACACAAACATTTGTCCTGGATGGGAATCGAACCCACGACCTGTGGCATAGAAGTCAGGACCACTAACCACTAGACCAACAGGCCAGTTGAGCGGTTGGCTGCTGCGGTGCATGTCGCAGGTTAGATTCTCGAAGAGTATAAATAATTACCTAAATTATTATTATTAGATAATGGTTCCGGGTTTGGGTGTCTTGCGTATGTAACTTTACATGACTATGACGGTACCCACCATTAAAAAACTGCAGGCTTGTTGCTCATATGTATTGCGAACTTGGCAGACACATCAAAAAATTTCTATATTTTTGTTAAAATATAGGAAGTATTGCTAATAGCTCGAGAACTTAAGACTTAGCGAGCTAGGATTCTTATTTGTGCAGTTTTGCGAGTTTTCTGAGACACAGGGATGTCACACCATTAACTTAATTACAAACTCCAAGTCGTTACTGAAAAATAGAAAAATAAACAATTTAATAATATATCTTTTTAAATAATGTGCGCGTTTAGGTAGAGTCAAGAAAACTAGAGAGAAAAGTACTTTGCCACTATTGCGAGAAAATTTTCGCTCTCTTCGAGAATATAGTTTGGCACTTTTTTCTTCTTATATTTCCAATATTGAGACATACAGCAGTTTACGTCAGCGGCTGTAAGTCAACGACGCGCGACAGTTTTAAAACGAGTCCGAGAAATTATATTCCAATGCAATATTTCAAGAACAAAAATAAACATTGAAAAATGGAGAGTTTACGTACAAAATTGTAGTTTATTTTGCCTGGGACAGACATACTCAAAATGGCGGCAGCAGCGTCGAGTGTAAGCACTCAATGTGAAACGGCAATTAATACCGCGGCCGCGCATTCTGTTGCTGAATTGTTCAAAGCCTTAACTTGAGCGGGGACATATACGGCTCAAATCTCGGTATTTAAATGTGATAATGAAGTAGCAAAAGGCAGCAGACGAGCGTAGCTTGCAGACATCGCGCATGACGTTGAATAAGTAATGAATCTTCTTACAGAAACCGCGGCTGTGGTTGAATTATAAGAAAACAAACTACCCGGTATTTTGATTGCAATATTACGACACTTGTCTGTGCTAACCAAAATTAGGTATGCTGCGCAGCTTCTTCAAATATATACGCGTGTAATGCGGGAATGGCTCTCTGTTTTTATTTAAAGTTTTTTTTTTACCCCTATTGTTGCACATTTCTGCCACGGCATGCGCTGCGATCGGTTACTACTATCATACACTTTGCACGTTCCAAATATGAACTTATGATATAAATTTCAAGTCTGTATTGTTTTCGACAGCATGATTCGTCGACGACACGACGACGTGGTTGAGCAATTGGCAAAACTGCTGCTGCGCTATACGTCGTGGGTTCGATTTCCGCGCGAAACAAATATTTATAAAGACGACAGGTGTGTGGTCTGCGTCTGGGTGTCTTGTGTAAGTGAGTTTACATATCTGTGAACACACCCACGAAAAGAAAAAAAATATTATAAAAAAATAAATGTTGTTTGCGAATAATTCACATTTTGTTTGCATCGCACTGTATACTGCGATTTTTCAGGGAACTGCTTGTAATCATTTCTTACGTGATGTTTTACATTTTGTGCAATATATAAATTATTCCCCAGTAGGTAATTTTTGAAGCAACTCGTCTCAGTCAAGCGTATAATAATATAATAATAATATAATATTTCCACAACCATCACACAACACCGTCTAGTCCCAAGCTAAGCAGAGCTTGTGTTATGGGTACCAGACAGCTGATAAACATACTTATATATTTCTAAATACATACATATTATAGATAAATAACACCCAGACACAGAACAAATGATCGTGCTCATCACACAAACATTTGTCCTGGGTGGGAATCGAACCCACGACCTCCGGCATAGCAGTCAGGGTCACTAACCACTAGACCAACAGGCCAGTCTAGAACAAACTAGTGAGAAATTGCAGGAGCATAAAGGAGAGTTAAATATACTGATTGAACTAGACATTTACGATCAAAAAGCACTACAGAAAATTCACAAGTAGCGTCGATAAAATAAATAAATTTGTAAAGTCTTGTGAAAATAACACCAATAATATATAATATCGATTATTAATCTCGCCTATACGTTATATAACAAAAACACTGTTGTTTTTTCTACCTTCGTTTTAAGAATCGGTATATGTAGGTACCTAATAAAGCAAGTCATTTATAAAAAATGTTCAACAAAAATTGTTAAATGATATATTTAATTACTAATATTTTAATGTTTAACTGATTTCTTACCTCTGCAATTCTGCATGAAGCGATGCCGCGAGGCAAGAGAGAGGTAGGAGCTCTGTTCCTCGTCAGTGTTCACTACGGCTGGCCAATAAAGGCAAGCCAGAGATGAAGAATAAGAATTCTCCCGGGAGATCGGGTCCGTGGGGTCGCTAATGCCCAACAGTTCGCCACAAAACTGCACTGCGGATTGTACCTCTCTTAGTCTGGCCCCTCACCCTAGGCAAGTTACGACCTAGGGTTTATTGGAGCACGCAAGCCCCACCACGACGTCAACGTAGAGATACAGCGATAGGGTTATTATTATTATTTTTATGATATGATTACAACCTCTTCTGACAACTTGTAAGCTATTTACCGAAACAAAAATGTATTTGTAAAATCAGATATTCTAAACATTTTTTCGATTTTGTTGATTTTTATAGTTTAGTAGTAATAGTTATAGTAGATTTTGACCGGTCAACTAGCCAATGTTTTTTTTTTTTTAAATTATATTTTCATTAATGTTGTGCTTGTAGGTAAATATTTATGTCCCTAGGCCTACATGGGCACTTATAAAACATCAGAAGCTAGTGCACGATTCCAAATTGGTCGTCTTCTATGGAGAAGAACGAGCAAGAAACTCCATGGTTACTCTTTTAAAAAATGGTTTGTTGTACAATATTTCCAAATTATACTATTAATAATTATGTAAAGGAACAACAGGGTTTTTGTTACATTTTAAATATATGCAACATTATTTTATCTATATGTGAAACCTGAATATAGTTTGTTCAGAATCACTTACTGAGTCGATTCTAATATTTTTTACACCACGTTATATTTTTGTCCAAAAATATTTAAAGAAGGTCACAAGTTGGACGCACACTAAGTACAATACAAGTCACCTCAGGTTATGGCGGGCATTAGGAGGTTTGCTCCCAAACCTACTCCTTAGTGGCCTAGATGGCGTTGTGACCATGTATTTATGTGAACAACAAGGTAGCATAACAAGCATACAATTTTGTGATTTTTCATGATACGGTTTTGAAATTTCGTACATAGATTCTTTGCATAAAAATACTAGACCCGTGTTTCGGGTTTTGTATATACTAAAACTAAGGTTGTACTAGTACTAGTATAAAATGAGTAATATAAAAAAAAAACATTGATTATTATTATTCTCGCTTATATATACATATGAGTATGATTTCGCCCGCTCCTTCGTGCGCAAGAAATATTTTCATAAAAAATACAGCCCTTAATATTAAATCTTATTTTGAGAGCAGTTTTGAAAAACTGATAATGACAACCTTTCTTATTTATTTAAGTTACGTTGTCTATGATAACTTTCAAGTAGGTATACCTGCACAGATTTTGCATACAAACGAAATTCCCCCTTTTCACCCTCTAAATGTTATATTTCCGAAAATCCCTTCTATTATGAGGAGATTTTCGGCTCGCCTACGTCATTAGGGGTCGGGGGGGGGGGGGGCGTCTAGGGGTCTTTAAGTCAAGAGTGAATAGGTTACTTCTAGGCAAGCCTGCCCCATCGTCGGCCACATCTTCGCTTTCCATCAGGTGAGATAGTGGTCAAACGCGAGCCTATCAACAATAGAAAAAATCTTGCGCAAAATACCATGTTCCTAGGCCCAGTAGTTTCGTCTATGCGTTAATACCTCAACCAATTAGTTTTTTTTTTTATTTGATCTAGAGTAGTACTTGACTGCGATCCCACCTGATGGTAAGCAGTGATACAAATTACAATCGAATGGGAAGACCGCAGCAGGCAAATTGTTCCAGTCCTTCGATGTACGGAGTAAACGACGAGGCAAAAGGCTTTGTCCGAACCGTCAAAGTCTGAAACACGTGAGGTTGGATACTCGCCGTACATCGGGTTGTCCGATGATATAAATGAGATGGTGGAATCAATTCATGCAATTCCCGCGCACACTCTCCAAGTTTCTCCTTTTATATTATGCAGACATAGATTAGCATTGCTTAAAGTAAAGATAAGTTTAAACATAAAATTGTAGGGTTGCGCTAGGCTCCAGGACAAGTAACGTCTGCGGAACTAATGGTTATTTGAATAACCACAAGTTGATATGCTCGTAGAATTAAATACTAAACGTCTATTATGGGAAATCTTCAATTGATCTTCAGAAATGCCGCTAGACGCTACTAGCGCTAATAGTATTAAAAATAAAACTTTAATAAAAAGGTTAAAAACTAAAAAAAAAACGACGATCTATTTCGTGATTCGAAAACAAAGTTTTTTTTTTATTATTGCTATACTCTCTCGTTTTGATACACTGTTATCAAAACACGAGAGTAAATAATAATAAAAAAAAAAAAACAGATTTTGTCACCACAAAATACCTACTAATTTTGTGAGTCTATACATAATAAGGATGGTAATCTCTCTGATTTAAGGGTCATACTTTATGATAAATGAAAACAACACAACTTTTGAAAAAGAGGTCACTACACATATCGTCACCCTCCCTGCTAACTGTCCCAACTAGCTATTGTTATTTTTCCAGGGCAACCATTTTTCAGTCGGGCGTTACAGTCATGTTACTGTAGTTGCGTTAGCTGTGGCTTTAAAAAAAAAACTTGTATTGTATTTCGGGCTGGTATCCGCAACTCCACGACTAAAGCGCGTATTTTGCGTACGGAAAAAAAATCTTATCAATGAATTAATTTTTTTTTTTATATTGCTCTTAGCTTATTCTTTAAGTAAGTAGTGGCCCTAAAGCCCTAAGGTATCTATTTATTTATTTCTATTAATTTAAAGCAAATACGTTTCTCTGTGAGAATTTTGTTTCACAACTTTGTGTCTGTTACGACGTGGTTATTTGGTATAAAATATAAATAAAAGTCTATTAACATCATAAAAAAAATATTAAAAGTAATAATAAATTTCGTTTGTAAACTTAAAAAGTTACAAGTTACTTTTATGGAGTTACAAAAAATAACATTTTTGTCAATTTAGTTGTTTACTACATAATTATGTTTAAAATTATATGTACCCCTAATTACATGCATTGAAACTTAACCTTATTGAAATATTTCAAACCTATACTAGTGCTTATATCTAATAATGTACTTAATGCTTACCTAGTATACATTTTGTTTCTAACACTTTTCATGAATAACATGAATCACTCTATCTATTAAAAAAAAACTGCAACAAAATCCGTTGCGTAGTTTTATCACTCCAGTAGTCGCGCGTTCTACAGTTGTAGAACACATATACATTTTTTGAAACCTGAATGTAAATCGGAAGATCGTTCACGATGATTTTAAGTTACTATTAGTTCTACTCATAAAATGATAATGTTTTGTTTGGTTAAGTTTCACAATAAAGCTATTTAAATTATGACGTAACCGTTTTGTCAATTTATATAACTTTTCTCTATAAATCCTACATTAAGAGTGTTCTACGTATGTAGAGCACGCGCGGACTTATGTCCCAAATATAGGCGCGCCTACTGTAGTGTTAAAAACCTAAGCATACATAGGGACAGAGAGCGGGTAGCGACTTTGTTCTATACTATGTAGTGAAGTTAGGTACTATAACTTCACAATCACTGTCTTAGCAAAAATATTAATCGTTAATTGGACTTGCTTTACCTAGGATTAAAGCGCCAGTTAACAGTCTTATTTATTAAACTTAGGAACTAGAAATCAGATACGACAGTCCGAGAGAATATTGTTTCGCTCCTTTTGCACTTATGCAAAATAAAATCCGTGATTTTCTTTAAACGGTAAACGATACAGATGCGAAGGTCAGAGAGAACTTATTCGAAACAAAATTACGAACACGTAGGTAATATCAGTGCAGATACGTCAGTTTGTGAGATACGACAGTTAGCGAGGAGGGCGACGATATTACTTAAATATTTTTTATCACGACACATCCCAAAATGAGTACAAAGTTGTTTTCCCCTAAACTTGATGAATTGCATTGCTTCTGTTATACAGTTTATACAACACTTATGTCCAATTGTATTATTTTAATTCCATGAACTTGGTCATGCATGATGAAATTCTCGGCTAATAGTGCCGATGATTATCCTGATCGGGCGCCTTCGGCTATTCGGCAACCTTCGGCTGCTATCATGAGACAACGGAAGACGACAAGTCACGGCGAAAGGGACAGAGGCCTTTAGACCACCTCGGAACTGTTCTCGGAAGACGACGCGCGTGCATTCAAAACGCAAAACGTTGAGCATATTTGTATTTATTCCGGATTATTTTATACTCATTTCTAATTACAATCCATTGTCTTTAAGTTAGTCCTTAGATACGTCGCTAACCTTACAATTCATGATTTTTTCAAGGGAAATTTTCACCCACTGATTGTCATTTTGCGCTAGCAAAGGGCTGGAACATTCTTTGCCTAAAAATAGCATTGCTTTTCAACATTGTAACGCTGCCAGGCTCCGCGGTATATTTTCGGATGACAGCGATGTGATAGAATATTTTGACGCCTTTATTTTTTTTATGTTAGTTTTAATAAGTTGTTTGTATTTTGCTAATATTTACGTTTATATTGTTAGAAATCATTGCAATAGAGTCTTATTCATGATTCGATTCTATTTTAATTACTGCTTTTAATAATGATTCTTTTTCTTCAGCCTTTTTATTTTTTGGTTGAAAACTATCGAATGACTCTACTCACTCTGGGATGAAAGGGAGTGTCAGGCTAATGACTAAAGCACACCTGTGTCTCTCCTCCCTTTTTGTGTTTCAGAAGAAACCCGCACCCCGTTATTACCATTCCTACATTTATGTATAGGTATGTTTTAAAACAAAAAATAAAACTGTACGATAAAAGAAGTGATTCACCTTTCTAATATACCTTTCTATGTGAAATCATTTACCTATATCAGTACCCAGCTACATAAAACTTTACCTTGGCAGTACTTCACGGCGAATTTTCTGCTTTCTAGAAAAGTTATCGCTGTCGGCCCTCGGGACTACATATCGCGCCCGTACCTCCCCGACCTTACCTCACCCCTCCGACGTAATAACGACCGACTTTATAACCGAGTGGGCTTAAATCTCACAACACTTTCCTATATCTTCTTACTCATAGTAGCACCGCCGCACGAATGAAATCTAAGCCCACGATTACAATTGGTCCCTCCGGAGTCCGTAACTTATCCAAAAATCCGAGGTGATTTAATGGACCCCAAGAAGTCACGGATTTAAAACCAGTCTCAGCCAGCACTAAGCCGACTCTTCGAAATTTTTCTCGTTAAGTTGCTTTGACCCACGACTTCTTTATTTAGGAGAGCGATACCAAAATAAACTCTTTGAAATGATAAGGTTATTATTGAAGATTGCCTTGATATTTTAAATAAAGCTACATTACAAAGTAAAATCGAATCCCTATTTATTATAAACTGTTATCTACCACACAATAATATTATAAATGTGAAAGAAACTCTTTCTGTCTGTTACACTTTAATCTTTAAACTACAGAACAGAAAGACATAGGCTACTTTTTATCTGGCTTAGACTTTGCGTCCCCTATAATCGACATTCATGCGTGGCCAAAAGCTAGTTTAATCTATTATGTACATCTTTTTTTCGATACTCTCCTTTCATTTGCAATCGGTCGTCAGATTATAAACTAGTAGGTTTTTAAATAAATGGCGTGTGGTTTTTTTTTGTAGTGGGTAGAATCATCCAATGACATCTCCCGCCCTTGGGTGGAGCGGGAGCTGATAATATCAAACTCTTACTGATTAAAAACCCACCTCGTTTCTTCGTTCGACCCTTGACCCTAGTAGGCATCGACCCTGCTGGGTCCCTACGGTTTGCTGACAACTCCTTGAGGCGCGCAGGAACAATACGCGCCGTCGACGACGAAATGGCGTGTGGTGAAGCGCCCAGTGCTGCTCGTTCCACTTATGGAAAGTGGTTTCTCTTCAGCCTTTTCACCAACGCAGTCGAGTTTAACAGTTCTGCAACTAATGGGTTCAGATGCAAGGTTAAGCATTCCTTAATGTGTTGCGTTTTATATCGCTTAATTTCAGAGGTCACTGATGACATATTTAGATAAGTTGTTGGATTTCGTAATTTTTAGAAAATCAAGGCGCAGGAACTATTTGCTTTTTAGATGCTATTTTGAACTTTTTGCAGAGTGTGCACGTTAGATTTACTTGCTACACCCCACAACTAGATTCCTCATGTTCATACTGGCTTCAGAACTGAGTTGTAGAGTTTATTGTCTATAGAGAGTACAGAGTTTCTTCGCATTAGCCACTATAGTCATAGTAATTTATTGGTAAAGGATTCTTACAAGACATAAACATACTGTTGCATTATAATGTCATAATGTGTTTATAATGTCAAATACCTATAAATAATGAAAATAGAAGAAAATACAAAAAAAAAATCAATCGTAGTCAAAACATAAATTAAAATAATTAACAAAGTCACAATATTTTCCAGTCCAATTAATGTTTACGTCAAAGTTAAATTAACTTAAATCTTAAATTCGTCAAAGGAATAAAAAACTTGCTGGATAAGCCATTTATCTTTTATTTACATCGATCACTAATAAAGAAGTTATTTATTAGTGATCGATGTTTATTTATGATGAAATGCTTCCGTGTTAACCACCTATCTAAATGTAAGCCAAGATATTTCACACAATCTGTGTGTGCTAGTCCTAGTCTCACAGGAGGGGTGTTTCCTTGTCTAAGCGTAAACGTGATGTGTTTAGACTTTGTAGCACTGGCGCGTGTCCGTTACTTACAGAGCCATTTGTGCGTCTCATCAAGCTGTTTCTGTAGTCTTTTGCTAGCTACTTCAGGGTTGTGGTCACCAGATAAGTATGGTATATAGTTAGCGTAAGTTGCTACAGTTATGCCATCGATTGTGCGCAGATCCGATATAAATAATTATACAGCTTCGACTTCAAATTTTGATCGTGCTTTGTCTAGTTTTATTTGAAAGAAATTATCATCGATTATGTACATCTTAGCAGTATTTTATCTATACTTATAATAAATCTGTAGAAGTAAAAATTCTGTACATTGAAAATATCAAAAAATAAATGGCAGGGGGTGTTACTAGACCGATACCGAACCCAAAACTGTGATTAAAAAAATTTTTGTCTGTCTGTCTGTCTGTCTGTTTGTTCAGGCATCACGCAAAAACTACTGGTTCGATTACGATGAAACTTGGTACAATTATTATTTAATATCCAGGGCACCACACAGGGTACTTTATATCCCGGAAAAGTATATACAATAAAAAACAAACTTAATTTTGCGGTTCGATCTCTAAGCCCGATTACTGTACCAACCGCAAATAATAAGTTTGTCGCAGGTTACGTCACCCGTTTCTATTGAAATTAGTCACAAAAGGCCCGCGCCGAGACAGAAGTATTAATACCGGTAAGTATGCTCGAAAGATAACGTTCTACACAAATAGCACTTTACACAAAAAACTTCATTGATAAGTTTAGTCGTTCACGCGAACGAAGTTGCGGGCACAGCTAGTTTCTAAATAAAATTCATCATGCATCAGTCAAATTCAGCGGCAATTGATGAGATTGGCAATGCAGAAAGAAAAAACCATCCATGATTGATATTTTCTACTTTTAATTTAACAATTTGAACCGAAATAAATAAAACAGTTTTTTTTATCACGACTCGGTTCGAAATTTCTTCGAGCTCCATTATCTTAATAAACTTCATGGCAAAGAAAGCAGAAGCTTTAAGGGTTTTCATTAGTTATGTGATAATGGTCGGTGAAGATCGTGCGGATCGCCGACCATCCACTGCGTCCACCGATACTATGCGCGCCTCGCTCTAACAAACATGCTTTCAAAGGAATTTGGTTTCATTTTACACTTAGTGATATATAAAGCCGTTATCCTGGTTCGGACAGGTTCAATCACACTAATGGAGTCAAGTTGACGAGGTATTTGGATACCTACTACTTTACTCGTCAAAATGTTGGATGGCTTTGTTGTCCACTTGTGACTTTACCGACTTCCTCATTATACATACTCAGTTTCAATTAGTATTTTGTATTATAAAATTAGAGGGTTTTATGTCTTTAGTAAGTACTGAAGATATAAAAATCTGGACAAAAAGAGTAAATCTAAAGAGAAGAGGATAAAGAGCATTTAAAGAAGAGACTTTAAAGAAAAAATCGAGAAAGAGAAAATTTAAGGACATCAAAATGTTAAAAAACTCTCTATAGATTGATGACTCATAATTTTTATAATTTCGTTTATAAAAATGAATAAGTGTTCGTTAGTCTCGCTAAAACTCGATATCAGCTGGATCGATTTGGCTAATTTTGGTTTGAAATATTTGTGATACTCCAGGGAAGAAAAATTTTATCAAACCCATACGTGTGAGTTACCCATGGATAGATCTTCGAAAATGATATTGAGGCTTAACAATCAATTATCATTTTTTTCTGAATAGTTTGCGCGAGAGACACTTTCAAAGAGGTAAAATGTCCCCCCCACCCCGTAACTTCTAAAATGTAAATTCTGAGACTAAAGTTCTCACAGTAAGGAAACTATATATCCTTCGTACTATCCTGCGAAGACACTCCAGCCTTGTTTTAGACAAAAAAGCTCTTCATAGACGTCAAGGTTTTTCTATAATCCCACGTCGATACGCATTTGCTAGCCGACAATTTTTGTCCCAAAGTTCACGCATATATAATAAAATAAAAAAGAACATTCCTTTTGTATAGACTCAACTCTCACGAAATTAAAAATCAATTAATTGATTGGCTCTTACCCATAACCTATGGACGAAACAGAAAAACTATGGAAAATTGACTTTTTTTTTATTGATATAAACTAGTGCTTGACTGCAATCCCACCTGATGTTAAGCAGTGATGCAATCGTTGATGGTGAGGCGCACTAGTTTATTAAGAGCCTATTCACTCTAGCCTTGAAGACACCTAAATGATAATCGGACGGAAAGACCGCAGCAGGCAAACTGTTCCAGTCTCTCGATGTACGCGGTATAAACGACGAGGCAAAATGCTTAGTCCGTACCGTAGAAGTTTCAACAACATAAGGGTTTTTTTTTTTTTTTTTGTGGTAGGTAAAATCATCCAATGACGAATCCCGCCCTTGGGTGGGGCGGGAAACAGTGTCAGACTTTTACTGACTAAAAACCTACCTTTCCATTCCTTGCCTTTATCCTGGGGCCTTTGGTGACAGTCTCACATAACCTTTGGCCCCAGTAGGCTTCGGCCCTGCTGGACCCCTACAGTTTGCTGACAACTCCTTGAGGCGCGCGGGAACGGTGCGCGCCGTAGACGACCTGAGCTCGGACCGGTCTGTTACCGGACGGACGGACAGCGAGCTACCCATTGCCCACCGTCCGCGAGCCCGCGCCTACGGTGGCCGGAAATTGGGATCGGAAACCCGGCGGCGGCGGCGGCGTGTCCGCCTTTGCCTAAGGCGGTCGGCCTCCTCCTTTACTAGCATTACTCCTTCGCAGAAGGAGGCGACCGCCTGCCACTCCTCCTCGCTCCGGAGCATGGCTTGAACCAAGCCCCAGCGCGAGAGATCGCCGCCGATCGCCCCCACGAGGACACGGCGCTGCTCTTCCCAAGCGGGGCACACCTCGACTGTGTGCTCCACCGTGTCCACCGGGCGGTCCGCACAGTGGCGACACCCGGGCGTCGTCTCCGCACGAATCTTGTACAGGTACGGACCGAACTTGCCGTGTTCGGTCAGCACCTGCGCCAAACGGAAGGTGACGACGCCGTGGGGCCTTTCCAGCCACGCCTCAAAGAGGGGCCTTACCGCCTCGATCGTGGCGTGCCCAGCACGAGGTTGCGACAATCGCTCTCGCCATTTCACCATGAGATCCCGCCGGAGCTCTGTCCGCCATGCCGCGACTTGTCGCGGCAAACAACATAAGGGTGGATATCCGCCGTACGCCGGGTTGTCCGATGGCGGAATTATGTCAAGTAATTCCCGAGCACACTCTCCAAAATGCATCCTGTAAAACACCGAAAGGCTGGCTACTCTACGCCTGTGCTCGAGGCTTTGTAGATTGGACTACTAAATTGATAAAAACTTAATTAATGCCCACACACCTACACTTCACATTAACACGACCCTTCACACAAACACGTTCCTTTTCTTAACAATCCATTCTCTTGCTGTGTTAACTAGATATTAAGCTACCAAAAATGTCACGGTCATAATCATATAAAAAGAAGCCTATAAATCTCCAACTTCTAAGATACAGGTCTGCGTACCTAGTTTATGAGCTCGGGAATTCTATTTTTTTTTTATTTTGATTTTTACTTTATTCTTTTTAATTGCAATATGATTTTAATTTTGTTATGTATTAGAATTCATAATTTGATTTGTTATTATGTTGCAATTACATGAATTTCTGTTCTTATATGTATCATGCTGGTTGACCTGTAATTGGCGACTGTGTAAGACTTAGGCCAATTGTTATTCTTACTTGTAAAATGCTGTACACAGAAGCTGTTGGTCTTACCTTAATAAATAAATAAATAAATAATTCGACAGCAATTTTGACTAATCTGTACTACCTACTTACTGTTTCTCTATCTTCTGTGTTGTTGTTTTTCTGTACAAATAAACCATTACTATCGCTAACTGACATTTCAGAAATCTAAATAAGCTAGAAATAAAACCTACTGAGTCATGAATAAGGGAATGATAAAACTAAAATATATAAATGATGTACAGTCACGAGCACAAATATATAGACGTTGTCACATTTTCTAAAATATCTTAACTTCTACCATTCAAGAATTAAGTGTACGACAAATTTATTTAAATTACCTAACCATCAAAATTTGACAGAATTATGTACACATTGGTTTCACATTCATCTAAACGAAACAAAATCATAAATTACTTTACACTTTGAATGTAATGTCAATGTATCCATGACAATTTCTATAACATGTAAGTATACAAATTGTAGGTATACATGTAATATATATATATTATCATGGATACATTCATATGATATTAGAAGTGTATATTTACTTTTGACTGTTTTCGTTAAGTTTATTCTTATACTAATGACTAGTTTCTACATTAGACAAATTCAGTCATGATGCTGGATATAGTCATCTTCAAAATTGTGGATGATTATTATCAAGCTATACTAATCCATTGCTAATAGTTCGAGTTCTGCCAGCTACTTTCTGTCTCTGTTTTTATTCATTTTGGATCTTATCTTTATGAGAAACTTGTCACAACCTGTTTATCAGTTTTGGAGATGTCCACGCCACCCCGGAATGAAAACACATTCCCGTTGGAAAATTTATTAAAATTTTAGCTATATCTACGCCATTAGCATGGCGGTAAGTCCCCTCAGCACTCTTCAACGGTTGGAGAGCCGTCACGCAGGTCCTCACTGGACATGGTAAGTTCGGGAGGTCTCTTCACCCGATTCATGTGGAACAAACGCCCGAGTGTCACCATTGTGCGGACCACCCGGAGGACACAGTGGAACAGCGAACTCTCGCATCGGGCCTTGGTACGAAGTGAGGAGGAATGGCAGGCGGTCGCGTCCTTTTGGGAAGCAGTAATGCTAGGAAAGGAGGCGGCCGCACGCGTGAGTGACCAGCCATCCTCATGCCTCAGCCGCCAGAACCCTGATTCCGATTTCCAGTCAATTTAACATGCTTATGGACGACAAGCAATGAGTAGCTCGCTGTTCGGCCGTCCGGTAATCGAGCGTCGATGGTGCGTAGTATTTCACGCGCGCCTCAAAGAAATGTCAGCAAAATCATACGAAGCCTACTAGGGCCATGGGTTAACTTTCGAGAGGGAAATCCGTGGACCTGGCAAGCAAAGGCAAAGAACATAGATGTAGTTTTCACCTAGGTAAGAGAAGTAATTAGATGAATTCCAACCTTTAAAAAAAAGGTATATCTCAATAAAAGTCTCGATGTTTGGTTCAACCGTTTCGAACGAAGACGTATTCCATAGTTAGAAAATAAATAACTTAAGTTACTGCTTGTAACAACAGCTATCCCTCAAAATTGCCAAAATCTTATTACTTATTCTGTGACTGTGCGGACTGCCCAGAGGACACAGTGGACTTGTGCCCGACCTGGCTCGAGCTCGAGTCGTTTGAAAGTGCTATTTTGTAATTGTTTACTCATTTTCGGAACCATACTGTGTATATATAATTTTGCACGAATTGACGCTCGAGCTCGAGTCGTTTGAAAGTGCTATTTTGTAACTGTTTACTTATTTTCAGAACCGAACTGTATACCAGTTTTTGAGATTTACTTGGTGGAAACATAATTCTGGAGCTAAAAGTTGATAATATTTTTTGGTAATGTATTACAATAATACACACACACACACACACACTTAGTTTTTGTAATATTTATCCTGTGTTCATTATGAGGTGTACAATAAAGTATAAAATAATAATAATAATTTGATAAAAATGGGTAGTTAATTTTGACACAATGTGACGTTTACATAATTATTAGTCACAGCTAAGCATACTTCTTTTTATGATATAATGTTGCTACATAATTTTGAAATTTTAAAACGTTTCTATGTTATTGCTCGTGACTGTACATTACCATGCAAATTTCCACCAAAAATTGGTTTGAACGAGAACCAGTAGGTAGTTTTTTTTTTTAATACGTGGTAAATTGTAAACCGCGTACGGACCGGAATCCTCAGTGCGCGAGTCCGACTCACACTTGCCCGGTTTTGTGCTTGACTGAATATTGAGAGAACTCTTCAAACAAGGTGAAGTACACTAATATGTAATGGTAAATTTCTGTACTATAAAATTTGTACAATAATTAGGTTTAACAAAAGGCTACATCAAGTAAAAAGACGTAAATATACAGTACCTACAAAATTTAATAATATGTACATTCAACTTCAATTCAAAACCGTTAAAAAAATCGGTTAAGTATTGGTATTTAATAACGAAAAAACCACCAACTTGTAATATTTTGTAAACACTATCATTGTTTTATTTTGTCCTACTTATGAGTACATATGGATGACAGATGTTAATAGAAACTAGCTAAATATAAATTCATAAATTAAACTATACACTAGTTTCTATTAACATCTGTCATGGTGTTTTAAATACTCGTATTTACATTCGTATCATCCCATTTAGTTTTGTATACAAAGACTGCTCTAATATTAACTTTTTCGCTATTGACAATTCTAACAGTTGGGGAGCGCAGCAATGCTGTAAAGTTTCCAACTAGTCCCTTTACGACGGTTCTCGTCGTAACAGAATGATTGCACACTGAGCTTTCACAGTTAAATGCAATAAGTTAAGAAAGAAATTCTCGTGACATGAATGTATAATTGAGAATTTGTGATTGATATTCCAAGTGTCATAAGCAATTTTTAACCGACATCCAAAAGGAGGAAGTCATACGTAAGTACGTTCGGCTCTATGTATTTCTTTATGTATGTTTACCGTTTTCTCTGTCAATTGTGTTCAAAGTACTTAAGTGTTAATAAAACGAAGAGCCAAAATATTCTAGAAACAGTAACCTCCGAAATTAAAGTTATTGTAAAAACGGAACCCTATTATTACTTACTAAGACTTCGCTGTCTGTCCGTCTGTCTGTCACCAGACTGTATATCAAGAATCGCGATAGTTAGACAGTTTTTTTTTATGGTAGGTAAAATCATCCAATGACAATTCCCGCCTTTGGGCGGAGCGGGAAGTAGTGTCAGACTCTTACAGTCTAAAAACCTACCCCGTTCCTTCGCAGCCTATCGTGAAATTTTTTACAAATTATGTATTTCTGTTGTAGCTATAACAACATACACAAGCGATTTTTGGCCTTTTTTGCTCGATATGGTACGGAACTCTTCGTGCACGGGTCCGGCTCGCACTTGGTCAGTTTTTTTTTTATACTATATATACGAGTAAGTAAAGTATTTGTTGTAGTAGCTCAAGTGACCTTTAAAGCACTAGGTTATTCCAGCGGCATAAGGGCGAAATCGAAGTCCAAATCAGATAAATATCTTATGTTATTCTATGGAGTTCTTTTTTTTTGTTTTTCTTCGTACCAAATTTGATCAAACTCGGTTCAGTAGTTTAAACTTAAAAGCAGACCAAATTATTTTCACATTTGTAATATTAAATAGGGATCTCCAAAGAAACGTACTGTTCTTTATTTTGGAACTTTTAAAATTAATTCTCCAGTTCTAGGTGGAGTAAGTGCTTGTTTACGTAAAAGCGGCGCGTTGAGCGTTCTTCGTACACTGCAGCAGCGGGCCGCGTCATCGCACGCTCAAACACAAATATATGGCAATGTAATACGACCGCGGCTCTGTAAACAAGCATTAAGAGGGAATATCAAACGTTTAATGACTAAAACGACCTGTGTTCCTTTTTTGTGTTTTGACGTTTTTTTTTTTATTTAGGAAAGTCATCCAATGACATCTCCATACCCTTGGGCGGGACAGGAGATACTTTCAGTCTATAATTGACTAAAAATCCATTCCTGTGTCTTCGTTGCCTTTCATTCAGGGCCAAATCTTCCATTCTGAAACTGACCTTGGCCCAAGTAGGCTTTGACCCTGCAGGGCCTCTACTGTTTGCTTACAACTCCTTGAGGCGTGCGTGATACAATTTGCGCTGTCAACGACTTGGGCTTGGTCCGGGCGGTTACCGGACGGTCGGACGGCGAGCTACCCATTGCTCACCTACCACAATGTTCTTTGGTTTTAGGTGAAGCGAGAAGGCGTCACTGAATTTTACTGAATAAAACCCACTTTGTGTACCTTAGGTTGACCTTTGGAAGTTAAGGTCTCAGTAACTCTTTGAAATAAGCCAGTACTACTGTGGTACTACTGTTATTTCTTAATTTAATTTTATGGGTTTGTGAAACTAGACACATTCCTGTAAATGCTGTGGATGACGAGGTCGTACTGAAGTCATAACTCAGAAGCTAGATAGCCCGAGTGGGTTCATTTACTGGCAGTACGCCAGCGTGATGTGTTCAACAAAATGTTAAGAATTTGAATACGGGGTTATTCAAATTCTTAACATTAGGTTATTTCTGAATTACCCTAGGGCTCTAGGGTTTTTGTGATGGTAATACACACTCAATTTACCTTATACCTTTATAATAAACTAGCTGTCCCCCGCAGTTTCACTTGCGTCTTTGGTTACAGCTTTGCTCCTATCGGTGGGAGCGTGATGACCTGCCTAGATACTTATAAATATTATGAATTTCTTTATTGACTACCCTGAGAACAGACACTTAAACAAATTCAGGGGTTAAAGTTTATTTTAAAGTCCATACAGTAAATAATAATATGTAAAAGTCAAATCACAAGAGGACTGTGCAGATTAGTAATATAATAGATGGGCCATCCAACACTTTAATGCGAGTTTAAAAAAAGTACTTTATTTTATAATTTGCTCTTTAAAAATCGATAGTATTTCATGTACTGAATCGACCCTCCATGGGATTAAAACGATCAAAATTTAACGGTGTGTATCAAAAACATGAATGAGTTTTTACGGAATCAGTTTCGTTCGAGCCTCAATTAAGGCATCAAAGTAGCATAATTAGGTAATTTCTCAGGGTTAATTATAAACCTGTCATGTTTGTAGGGGCACGTGCAGTTACAAGAATAGCAGTAGTTATTCCAGCCCACTGACCCTTCGTGCGCAAAAAGGAGAACAAACAAAAGCCTTTTCCTCAATTAAGCAATTTGTGTGGACATAAATTTAGTGAGTGTATGGCGCTCACCGGTTGCCGGGATGTTTCAGTTCTCTTAGTTGAGAGCTCGTTCATTTTGAACGAAATGTACAGGCGGGAGGTGCGCTAAAACCTCTTTTGTTGGACGACTAAAATTTAAGTTATTAATTCTCAAAAGTGCTGTGACTTGGCCTCAAACACAGTAAATAACTTTTGCAACAGACAATTTCTATCCAATCTCTTTAAGTATTTTGTTGCGTCTATTTTATTAGAAACCTTTGAAAGTAACAGTTTCAGAACGTTGAAATGAAATACTTCATATTAATGAAATCTGTCTAATTAATCGGCATGTTTATTTTGCCCCCCCCCCCCCCCCCCCGACTTATGGAGTACAGACTTGGTCTTTGATTGACATCCAAAAGTCTAAATGTAAGGTTTGTTTGGAGCGCAGTATATCCTGACATACTTATTAATGTTGTAATATGGAAATTTAGTAAATTCTTATTTATTTATTTAACATTTTATGTACACACAAATATTAAAATAAAAGAAAAGAAGAAGGAAACAGAAAAATAGGTACAAAGGTAATCTTTTAGGTAGGTATTCTTTTTTTTGTTTGATCAGTTATCATGGAGTATTTTGCCAATTTGTCTCCATAATAAACTACCTATCGGTACCGTGCATTATAATAGCTTCTGACACTTCATAAGTGGCCATGTAGCCTTATTTGAAATATAAACATTTTAAATATTTACTCGTATTCTACTAAAGGATTGAGTTTGAAATACTATACTTATTGCGCTCGAAAACAAAGATCAATGACGTGAGTCAGAAGGCTGCTCAGTTTAAATAGGACTGGACATGTCTGCCGCATGCCAATCGAGTTTACCATCTTGTGTATATTTCACCGTAGGCGCGGGCTTGCAGACGACGAGTATTGGGTAGCTCACCGTCCGGCCGTCTGTTTAGGACCAAACGTCGATGGCGCGTAGTGTTCCACGCGCGCCTTAAGAGCGGCTAACCCGAGGTACATTTTCATACAGCAGCTCTGACGTGGTTATGGTGTTATTACACATCTTTCTTCAGATATTTTGGATATACAGGTATCTTGTGGACATTATCTAGGCTTCTATAGAAATCAAAATATAAATTTGTGTAAAACTAATCCAGTAAATAATTCTGAAAACCTGCTATTTTACGTAAACTTTGGCCCTCCAAAATGCACTCATATTAAAAAAAAATATATATAGAATAGTAGTTATTATAATCTAATTCAAAAAATGCTACTTGTAAAGCTATTTTTACGTAACAACATTTCACGTGATAACAACACTTCACGTGAAGCGGACAACTAAAAAAATCGATGTTTCCGATTTTAGTATTATTTGAGCATGTTTTTAGTATGTTATTTGAGTATGTTCTCGATATACGTACATAATATTTTTATCATGTTTCGTATGATTTGGATGAGGCCTTGAAGATTTGAGGAATTCTCATTTATACTCGTACTTCGAATATCAATAGAATATCAATAATAATAATAATAATAATAATAGTGTTCCCGATACCGGTGGGACACTATTTTTTATATTTTTAAATGTTTTTTTTTTTATGTTTTTTTTTTTAGGAAATATTTAAAAATGTAAAAAATATGTTTAAGCAAATAAATAAAGGAAATAATAATAATAATAATAATATATTTCCACAACTATCAAGTATGAAGTAATATGATCCATTACTTCATTTAATGGATTTTTTTTGGGCTCTTTAACTAAATATTCGATGAATATTTAGTTAAAATTTTTTTCGCCATGAGTGGAGTGAGAAGGAGTGGCATATTTTTTGATTTTTTTAGCCTTGTCTGTGAGTTTATGTTTATGAACGCAGCTTCGATACAGAATTAATTCCAAGACTAGACAACGTTGAAAAAAGAAATATTACATACAAGCTTTACTGACGACGATGATGAATGGAGGCTTATTTTTTACCCCAAGTACTGATACTTGGTTTAAAAAATTAGGCTCTCTTTTGCCATTTAACGTGCCAATACGTCCAGTCTTCTACACAAGTGGTGAAACTCACAAACACAATGGTCGCAAGGGTGTCACCACTATGCGGGCATAGTGGAGCACCATGAAGAGGTGTGCCCCGCCTGGGCAGAGCATCGCCGTATCCTCGAGAGGGCGATCTGCCGCAGCGATCTCTCTCGCCGGGCCTTGGTGCACGCCATGGTTCGGAGTGAGGAAGGATGGCAGGCGGTCGCCTCATTCTGCGAAGCAGTAATGCTAGCAAAGGCGGAGGCCGACGGCATCAGGTAAAGGCACCGGGGCGCACGCCCCAGCCGCCGCCGAATTTCGGCCACCGTAAGGGCGAGCTTGCGGACGGCGAGCAATGGGTAGCTTGCTGTCCGATCGTCCGAAAATATAATTGACCGGACCGAGCCCAAGTCGTCGACAGCGCGTACTATTGCCGCGCGCCTCATGGAGCTGTCAGCAAACCGTAGAGGCCCAGCCTGCTAGCTGCAGGCAGGTAGGGTTGAACCCTACTGGGATCAAGGGCCGCTTTCTGAAAAGTAGGCTCAGCCCCGGTATAATAGGCAACGAAGGAATGGGGAGGTTTTTAGTCAGTAAGAGTCTGACACTATTTCCCGCTCCGCCCAAGGGCGGGATTTGTCACTGGATGATTTTACCTACCATAAAAAAAAACGTCGAGCATGGTTGTAAAGCTTGTTGCTCCATCTAACGCAATCCAACGCGATGTTTACTGAAAAGGCAACGCAAAGAAGAGAGTTATCTACATGTTTTTTTTAAACCCTTAAAGTTTTTGAGAAAAGTTTCGCCAAAAAAGCCAGTTCGATATTCTAAATGATGTATTTAGAATATCGAACTGGCTGCTATAGAACTACTTTAAAAAAAAAAAAAATTTGATTACATTATGGAAGGCCAAAGTTCACGTAAAATAGCAGATTTTCAGAGGCCTTTACTGGATTAGTTTTTCTAAATAATATCCACAAGATATCTATAACTCAAGAAAGATGTGTAAAAACATTATAATCACGTAAGAGCGGTTGTATATAAAATGTACCACGGGCTGGCTGCTCTTGAGGTAGACCGATAACTTGGTGAAGGTCATGAGAATCTGAAAGATGGGAGACGCAGACTTTTGTCCAGTAGTGCATGTCCTCCGAATGAAATGATGACATGATCATGACATAGCTAGCTTATAAATACGCGTAATAAGTTAATATTTAAGTAATTTACTCACACATATTTTGGTGTTTCCTAGCAATCATGTCTTAATATACGTTACTAAAAGGTAAAGCCTACAGAAAAAAAGGAGTAACTAAAAATAATCATTTATATGTACGTATTCAATTTGAAAAAAATACGTGAATGCCATAAATGGTTTGAAATGTACGGCAACATTTTATCTCATTTTCAGTTCTGTATTTAAGTTACCACTTATGAATTAAACATTGAAAAGTCGTGTGTTGCGCCAAATTAAACCATACTAATACTACGAATGATGAAATGTGAATACAAACTAATTTGAAAATCTGTGTATTCATTTTAATAGTCAGCTTTTAAAACTTATAAATTATGCCTGATAAATTATAAATAACAAATGATATTTATTTTGCAAATACGTTTTTTAAAAACACTTTTACACATAAATTTTTTCGTCAGTTTAAACTAGATGAGGCCGGTGTTTCCTAGCTGACTACCCTGATAAGAAACACCGAAACAAATTCTCAGGGGTCTCTTTTAAAAGTCCATACAGTAAATATGAAATGGTCAAAGATTTGAGTGGACCTGTCCAGTCAGTGTAAACATTTGTCAGTATTTCTCAACTTAGGACGAAGCAGCTCAACGAGTTGACAAACAATACCAATAAAAGGACATTTGGGTAGGCCGCAGAAATACTCAAATTGTCAGACATACGACATAATAACTGAAAAGAAAAATAATATCCACATAGTCCTCATATTCACAATTGTAAACGAAAGTACAAAATAAAGTGTAGAAAAATAAAAGATTGAGCAAAGTAAATATTTATTTAAAAATTTAATTTAAAAAATAAATAAATTCATATTGTAAAATTAAAACAATTTTCAATGTCAAATTGTAAAAAGAATTTAAAAAAGCACAATTGAAATATATATAGACCACAATATAGATATATACAAAAGAAGACGGAGAAAAAAAAAAGAAAAAAATTACAACAATTGTACAGCGTACTGGAGCAGGTCAATCCCAAGCCATTTTGACCTCAAGATAGTCTTTTACAGTGTAAAAATCCTTCTGCAAAAGTTGTCGTTTTACAAATGATTTGAATTTATTAAGGCTTAATTCTTGAATATATGGAATATATGGTAGCAGGAACTACACATTTATGTTTGTTCCTAGTATTAAAATCATAAATATCACTGTACTTCTTGAACATGTTTTTATTTTTATGGGCATGCAAAATATTCTCGTGTATAATCTGAGAGGGTACAGTCATTATATTAATGTCCTTAAATTTATCTTTGAGGGAGTATCTGGGACTCAATTTATAAATATAACGAATAGCCCTTTTCTGCAAAACAAAAATTGTCTGAATATCAACGGCATTTCCCCACAATAGAATACCGTATGACATGAGGGGCACGCCACAATCGAAGCGATAAGGCCCATCCCTGAGGAGTGGCTGGAAAGACCTCACGGCGTTCTAAACTTCCGCACGACGCAGGTCCTTACCGAACACGGCAAGTTCGCTAAGTTCCTGTTCCGGATTCGTGCGGAGGATTCGACCGGGTGTCACCACTGTGCGGAACACCCGGAGGACACGGTGGAGCACACTGTAGAGGTGTGCCGCGCCTGGGCGGAGCATCGCCGTGTCTCCGTAGGGCGATCGGTGGCAGCGATCTCTCTCGCCGGGCCTTGGTTCAAGCCATGGTCCGGAGTGAGGAGAGATGGCAGACGGTCGCCTCCTTCTGCGAAGCAGTAATGCTAGCAAAGGAGGAGGCCGACCGTATCAGGCAGAGGCAACGTGGCGCTCGCCGCAGCCACCGCCGGGATTCCGATCCCGATTTCCGGCCACCGTAGGCGCGTGCTTGCGGATGGCGTGCAATGGGTAGCACGCTGTCCAATCGTCCGGTAATCGACCGGACCAAGCCCAAGTCGTAGACGGCGCGTAATGTTCCCGTGCGCCTCAAGGAGCTATCAGCAAACCATAGAGGCCCAGCCTGCTAGCTGCAGGCAGGCAGGGTCGAAGCCTGCTGGGATCATGGGTCAGCTTCCGAAAGGAATACCCGGCCTCGCCACGATAGACAACGAAGGAACGGGGTAGGTTTTTAGTCAGTCGGAGTCTGACACTACTTCCCGCTCCGTCCAAGGGCGGGATTTGTCATTTGATGATTTTACCTACCATAAAAAAACCGTTTGACATGACACTATGAAAATAACTATAATAAACTAAATGAGCTGTCTCTAAGTCAGTCAGATTTCGAATTTTTCTAACAGCGTATGCAGTAGATCTGAGTTTTTTCGATAATTTGTCTATATATGTGGGCCCCATTGAAGCTTGGCATCTAAAGTTATGCCCAAAAACACTATATTATCTTCAGGACTCAACTCTTTACCTTTTATTAACACACTAGTTTCTACTTGCCTAACATTAGGCATGGTAAACTTAATAAATTTCGTTTTTCTTTTCATTAAGTAGCAGGTTATTTACATTGAACCAGTGTTTGAAATATTGATATTTATATCGTCAGTAACCGTCTGCTGACTTTTCAGTTTAAACAAAAGTGAAGTTTTGTCTGCAAACAACACTTTATATAGGTTGACCTTTATGAGGTAAGGGAAATCGTTTATATAAATAAGAAACAAAAAGGGACCAAGAATTGAGCCCTGCGAGACAGCTATTTTTGTTATAGACCCGGGAGATCTTTTTCCGTTTACGTCAACGCTCTGAATCCTTTTACTCAGATATGACGTGAGAATATCCAGGGAGGAGTTTCGGATCCCGTAAAAGTCTAGTTTCCTGATTTATGTCTCATGGTGAACGCAATTGAAAGCCTTAGATAAATCGCAAAAAATACCTAGGGCATCGCATTTATCTTCCAATGCATTATAAATGTGTCCTAAAAGTTCAACACCGGCATCGATTGTTGATCGACCCCTTATAAAACTAAACTGTTTGGTATGCAATAATTTAAGTTTAGTTTGTCAAACGAGGTAAAATTTTTACAAATTACTTCTCTCAAAGATGGAGTGTACTAGAAATTTGCTGACTAAAACTCTCTTATGTTCCTTTAGTTGATCTTTATGTTTTACGGCCACGGTAAATTTTTCGAACATTTTGCAGCCCTAGCAGGCACCAGGCTCTAGAGGGCCCCATTCAATTTGTCATCTATTTCGCCAAAATTTCTTTAAGAGTGTTTTTAATATAGTGCGGATTTCATGCGGGAAATCCGCATGATATTAAAAACATCCTAAGATGAGCGTGAAACATAATGTACGTTGATTCTGGTTTACCTCTTACTGGACGGCCTGACGGCGAGCTATAATTATGTAGACACTTGGAAGGTAATTCCTATTTCTGGATAAACTGTACAAGCTGATCTTGAATAATGATGATGGCACACGCTTGCTTAGAAGAAACCAATTCACTGCTGATTTAAAACCCTTCAGATTGCAGCTATCAGGAAACACAGAAAACTCCAGCTGGGAATAAATTTTACGTATTAAATTAATATTGTAGTTTCTTATCATAGATTTGATTTAAATCGTCATTTATAACGTAGACAATAAACACATGAATACGCACTACACATTGACGACCTATTCGTTGTCGAATTTCTGATCATATTTCAAGAAAATCCATATTGGGGACATCCGATATCGACTACGAGGTCGTTTTGATTCATCGCATTACATTCTTATGCTCACTCAATAAAACATCACGATACGAGGAGTCCCAGTTCATGTCAATGTTTTTCTTTCATACCGATATATATAGCTTCAAAAATAATAGTGATGTCCGGGTCAACTTCAAAAATTAGTTCCAATTACATTTTCAAGATTCTTACTAATATTATAAAGTCTGTGACTTTGTATCTGTGATTGTTACTTCTTCACGCTCGAATGACTGAACAAATTACGATGCAAACTTGGTATACAAGTAGACTATGTCCTATAATAGCACATATGATACTTTTATTCAGAAGAATTCTTTTTTAGGTGGGAAAATTATCCAATGACTTCCCATGCCCTTAGGCGGAGCGAGAGGGTGTGTCAGAGTTTTACTGACTAAAATCCAACGCCTTTTCCGTCTTTGCCTTCGTTCCAGGGTCCCGGGGTTCACTTTCGCATAACCTATCGCCACAGTAGATTTGGACCCTGTCGGGCCCCTACGGTTTGCTGACATCTCCTTGAGGCGCGCGTGGAACAATATGCGCCGTCGACGACTTGGGCTCGGTCCGGACACCAGACAGTAGGACAGCGAGCTACCCGTTTTTTTTTGCTCTTAATAAGAAGTATTTTTATCGATTTTATTTTTCCGTAAAACTTTTATCGCTATTGTGTTTGCCCGGTAACACAAAATACAAATGGCGACTTCATAGGTGAAATAAGCTAAAAATACTTTGGTATTAAATTCGTTTTTCACCATAAGGAAATTGCGGACGTCCAGTTCAGATTTCGCAGGAAGCACCCACTGCAGATGACTGCAGTGGAGCGCCAAGTTAGTCGGCGATACACTGCCATCATGAGTGTGCGAGCCCTCACGACGGGCGATGCAGAGTCCCGGGGCAGTCAGTCGGGGGGTCTTCGGACATCGCCAACGCCGTCAATTCCCTGCCCTAGAGTTGCATTTAGAGGGCACTCCGGTTCCACGGGGCGCCCGACTACCTCTGTCGTGTGATCAAGGCCTACCGGTCGGACAGGTTCATCATCTACCCGGTCATCAGGGGGAGTGAAAACGGCAAGAGATGTCGTGCGGTGTCCCATAGAGATCGGTACTAGGGCTGTCTTTGTGGAACATCGGATACGACTACGTGCTACGCGCCGATCTCCCGGTCTGTTATGCAGACGACACGCTGGTCCTGGCGCGGGGACGGTCGTACCAGGCGGCGGTTGAACTAGCGACGCGCGGAGTTGCGACAGTCGTGGACAGGATCGAGCAGTTGGGACTTGAGGTGGCGCTGCACTAGTCCTAGGCCATGTGTTTTCACGGCACTCAGAACGCGCCACCTCCGGGTTCCCAATTAACGTTAGGAGGTGATCACATTGGCGTCGGGTCAACAATGAAGTATCTGGGACTCGTCCTCGACAGCCGGTGGAATTTCGAGAAGCGCTTCCGACGTTTGGCTTCCAGATTGAATCGGACTGGGGCTGCTCTCAAGCGGTTCCTGCTGAATCAAGGGGGTCCAGACGCCTCCTGCCAGAGGCTCTACGCAGGCAACGTTCGGTCCATGGCCCTTTACGGGGCTCCGGTGTGGGCGCCGTCCGATGCCACAACGAATCGCGGCGTGGCGGACCAAGATCCAGCAGGATCATGGTGAAATGGTGAGAGCGACTGTCGCAACCCCGCGCTGGGCGCGCCACGATCGAGGCATCGTCGTCATCTTTCACTTGGCGCAGGTACTAACCGAACATGGCAAGTTCGGGAAGTATCTGTACAAGATTCGTGTGGAGACGATGCCCGGGTGTTGCCACTGTGCAGACCGCCCGGAGGATACGGTGGAGCACACAGTAGAGGTGCGCCCCGCTTGGGAAGAGCATCGCCGTATCCTTGTGGGGGCGACCGGTGAGGACAATCTCTCGCGCCGAGCCTTGGTACAAGCTATGCTCCGGAGCGAGGAGAAGTGGTAGGCGAGCGCCTCCTTCTGCGAAGCAGTAGAAGCAGCAACGGCGCATATGCCGCCACCGCCGCCGGGATTCTGATCTCGATTTCCGGCCACTGTAGGCACGGGCTTGCGGAGGGCGGGCAATGGGTAGCTCACTGTCCGTCCGTCCAGTAACAGACCAGTCCGAGCCCAAGTCGTTTACGGGGCCCCAGATCGAAGGCAATTAATGGAACAGGGAAGGTTTTTAGTCAGTAAGAGTCTGACACTATCTCCCACCCCACCCAAAGGCGGGATTTGGCATTTGATGATTTTAACTACCATAAAAAAAAACCATAAGGAAAAAAAAAATTATTCGCAAAATACTATAAAATAAAATATTTCTGACTTATCTCTCGGCTGTATCTCATGAGCCGAGATAGCAATATAGTTGAAGAGTTTCACAGATAATTTATTTCTGTTGTCGTTTAACAAATACTAAATTAAATAAATAGTATGGTTTTAATATTTTATTAATATTATTAATGATTTATAATAGTTATTGTGATAATAGTATTTCCGAGTCGCGCTTGGCCGATTAAAGCAATAACGCGTTAGTAGCTATACCACATCAAAACAACCGCGCTTCTGCATCAACAAATTCGCGTACTGATACCAAAAATAACAACCAAACCAAATAAAGTAGCAATGCAGCGACCCGTTTAACGAACACGCCATTGAATCGACGCAAAAACCTCTCTTAATTATTTTAAAAACAAAAATTTAAATAAATAATATCTATACTAATATTATAAAGAGGAAAACTTTGTTTGTTTGGTTGTAATGAATAGGCTCAAAAACTACTGGACCGATTTTAAAAATTCTTTCACCATTCAAAAGCTAAATTATTCACGAGTAACATAGGCTAAATTTTATTTTGGAAAAAATAGGATTCCTTAAGATATTTGGGTTTTTCGGACACAAGGTGTAAAATATTAACCAGAGGAGTTACTTATTTTGCGTACGTTGCCTAAACTATAAAAGATAGAACCATAAAATGTTCTACTTAATTACAGATCTTATAAATATCTACAAAAAAAGTGCGCGACACACTATACCTATCTATGTCGAGTGAGGCACAACAACCATTTTTTTATTTAAAAAAATCTAAAAAGTTTTTGGGCTACATTTAAACGCATTTATTTGACTCATGCTACTAATCCTTATCAAAATTAATTATTTAGATAATACGTATAGTACAGTTTATGTAGATAATATTTGGTCTTTGAATGATTAAAATTGGATGTTTGGTTTTGAAGTTATGGCGAAATTAAAATATTACGATTTCTGCTGCACGGCCCTTTGCGAAGTGGGTGTCACCAAGGCGGGAGTGCGCGTGCGGGAGGGGAGTTTAGATCTATGAGTAAGGTACCCCCGCCTAACCAACAATTCTTTTCAGGGCTAAACAACAGTTCGTTTCAGAGCTAGAATATTACACGCTATTAACATTTTCTTAAACATTTGAAAATGCCTAAGAGAGCCAGGTCTCAACTTTCTAAACATAGTTCTCAAGCACGGGCAGCAAGAATACATCGTATCTTCATCTAAATGTTCACAACGCCATGCTGAACAAAATCAGAGAAACTCTCAGGTACGTGCACGAGAGTCGAGTGTCGAACGTTCGCAACGCCTTGCACAACAAAGTCTGAGAACCTCCGAGTTACGCGCTCAAGAGTCGAGCCTGGAGCGTTTCCAACGTATTCATGAACAAAATGTAAGGACCTCTGACTTACGCGAACGAGAGTCAAGTGTCGAGCGTTCGCAACGCCTTGCCGAACAAAGTCAGAGAAACTCCGAGTTACGCGCTCAAGAGTCGAGGCTGGAGCGTTCCCAACGTCTTCATGAACAAAATGTAAGGACCTCTGACTTACGCGAACAAGAGTCAAGTGTCGAGCGTTCGCAACGACTTAGAGCTCAGGCAGAGAGACAGCAGTTGTCCACAAATAGAGTTCGCAATCAAATTTTAGCTAACAGCAACAGACTGGCTTTCAGATATGATCCGCAGCTTGATTATGTATAACAAGCGTCCGTCTAAATCGGAGTGCGAGAGTTATACTGCGTTTAAAAAAATATAGAAATCAAACAACGAAAAATTATAAATGAAAGGCAAAAATATTAAAAAATCAGGTCCACCCGTGCGAAGTCGGGGCGGGCCGCTAGTCATATATAATATTCTACAACTATCATATAAAGGAGATGTCAGCAAAATCGTAAGCGCCCAGCAGGGTCAAAACCTACAGGAGCCATGCGTTGTGCAAAAGAGAACCAGGACCCTGGAATAAAAGCAGAGAAAAACAGGAGTGGGTTTTAGTCAGTAAAAATCTGGTACGCTCCGGCCAAAAGTGGAAGAAAATTTTGAACATTTCACAACTACAAAAATCACACATCGCCATCTTAACCCAAACTAAGAAAAGCTTGTGCTATGAGTATTAAACAACTAATAAACATATTTCTAAATCCATTTATACTTTGGATAAATTAAACCCAGACACAGAATAAGTGCTCACGCCGAAATAATTGTCTTAGTGGCCCTGACTGCTATGCCGGAGGTCGTCTCCGGCATAGCAGTAAGACTGCATCGCTATCTACCGGTAGAAATAATATTTTCATCGTCATCATCATCATCATCAGCCTTTTTAATGTTCCCACTGCTGGGACTCAGGCCTCCTCTCTAGGAGAGGGAATGGGCCGTTATCCACCACGCGGGCCCAGTGCGGACTAGTGGATGTCACATGTTTTCGAATTTTTTGGTTTTAGGACATGCTGATTCCGGTTTCCTCACGATGTTATCCTTCACCGTTTTGAGAGCAGTGGTGCTGATATAAATTACACAAAGTAATTCGCCTGGCTGGGTTTGAACCCGTGACCTACAATTCGTAAGTCGGGGCCGTTATCACTCGGCCACCACTGCTCTCATTTATTTATTTCTTTATTGCACACCTTAACTTATTATAGGACAAACATTTATAAAAAAAAAAAATAAGTGTACAATAGGCGGTCTTATTGCACAGGGCAATTTCTACCCTTCTAAACCCAAATCTTTTCCCTTCTTCCAAAGGTCGTCTCCTTTGGAAGAAAGGAAAAGATTTGGGTTTGTCAGTGTACAACAATATAAATAATTGAAATATTTATATAAATAATACAATAAAAAAATATAATTTATAAATAAATTATCAAATAATAAACTAATAAATGTTAAAATATACAAAAGAGAAAGGAGAAGCAAAATTAAAGTGATAGGTAGTGCTCCTTCACCATTTTTTTGAACACTGATAGCGTTTGGGCACAAATAAATATATACCTAAGTTTCATTCAAATCTGTCAAACTGTTTAGAAGGAATTAAGTGACAAAGACACGTATATAAGAATTATTACCTGTATGTTTGTAAAGATGTGGAAAAAATTGAATGACTACCAAAACAAACTTTTTGACCAAAATCTCTAATAATAAACTATAGACCTATCAGCAAGAAAATAAACCAAAAAAGATGTTACATTTATTTAAATATCATTTGATATTAAAATAAAGGTCAAAAGTTGTGGTTATTAACTATTTTTGGAAATTAAACAATCATAATTTGGAGCTTTAAGTAGGATCACAAGTTGTTAAATTTTCGGTTCTAATTTACATAAAAATCGGGATTTATTTTCAGAGATCATTTATTATTTTCGGCGTTAAAAAGTTTTCTTTTTTCATTTTAAAAAGTGCCACGTAGACGACCAAGAACAGATGTCATAAAAACATATCAATCAAATTGATTGAATACGTTATCCTGCTTTAACTGCCCTATCTGATATTCTACTTAACATACATTTTAGATTTTATCTCCACAAATACAACAATAAAATTAAAAGTCGTTACAACCCTGCTTACTTACTTTACTACTTAACTAGCCTTTTAAAACAAAGCTTTTATAAGTGATCATAATGATTTTATTCAATTTTACAGTAAATAAAGCAATCTTTAATTATTTGAATGAGCGGGATTCCAGTAGCTCAAAGTGAATAAGTGGCGGTAAAATCCCAGTCACCTGGCATTTAGTTCTTTAATGAAAGGCAAACTACATATAACAGTCATTAGTACATGCAGTCCATTTTATGCAAAGGAACACGAGCGCGCTACACAACAATGCGACAGCACATTTTCATAAAAAAAAAAGTAAAACTGTTTTGCAATATCGATAAAAAGGGTACTCTCCAATTTGTAATACAAAACATGTTATAAAAGCATGTAAGAATGAATAAAAATCACCTCAAATGTGAAATATTTTAGGTACGTTATTTCAAAATCCATAACATTTTATGGTTGGTGTTTGATCCTTTGCTGGTGTATTGGTATTTTGAGGTATACCCTATTGAAAAAGCCATTGGTGTACCTACAACCCCTAGTTATAATCAAAAAAAATTAAACCTCATGTAGGCATCTAATATACACCCACAACGGTAGTTGACAAAGTCATAAAAGTCTCCTCCCTTTTAAAACTAAGAAATCTGAATAAATATTCGTCGTGGATTTCATTCCTCTATTCATTCCATTTTTATTCAAACACAAACTTAAAAGGAAACTATTAAAGTCGAAAGATTGTCGCTGAAATCAATCTGAAACTGTAACTTTCAGTCAATGGCACACAAATAATGGGACTGTGAATATCTAATGAACTTCTTCACCTCAACAGCTACTAACTTCCTCGACTCAAATAATTTGAGTGCGCCTCAGTCCGCGACGACGCGACGGCGGTTTCTCCGCTGCAATTAAGTGTTTCGACTTTCATTGCGAGAAACTTGAAATCACTTCTTTGAATAAGCTTCAAATTCGCATGTCAGCAAACGTTGTCACCGGAAACTTGGCATTCACACTTTTACTTTGATATGAAGACTTACTCTTAGATTAGCTCATTCATGTCATACTAGCCCGTCTTTGTTGTATATCCAAAGGGAATTTAGAATATTTTTGCGATTTAATAATCCTGGACTTTAGTACAAAATATACTTAGACGTAAAATATATAGCAGGTTTTTGAATGTCAGAGCGTATATTATTTTGTGTTAAAAGAATTTCATTACAACGTACGGTGCGGAGCGGTACTCCTAGCATAAAAGATAAGTAGATCGAATTAGTACAAAACTCGCTATTTTTCGGATTTGCGATTCATCATAATATAAACTTTAAACTTAAATACGTTAGAAATCTTGACGTTTTTGTATACCAAAAAGGATTGCGAAACGGGTGCAGAGTAAACACATTCATATCATAATTGAGCAGTGGTGTGGTGGCTGAGTGGTAACGGCCCCGACTTACAAATCCCAAATTAATGAGTTTGGATGCAAGCGCATTACTTTGGGTAATTTATTTCATCACTACTTCTCTCAAAACGGTGAAGGAAAAGATCGTGAGGAAATCGGCATGTCCTAGAAACGACAATTCGAAGACATGTGACATCAATCAACCCGCACTAGGCCTCCTTGGTGGATTACGGGCCATTCCCTCTCCTAGAGAGGAGGCCTGAGTCCCAGCAGTGGGAACATTATAAGGCTGTTGCTATTCTATGCTAACCTCTTCTATCCCACTCACGGACAAAGGCTTTTATCTCAACTCCTTCCGTTTTTGCGTGTCTGCGCTTCTTTCTTCCAGCTCTCATGAACCCTGTAAAGTTACTGCTGCCATCTCTTGCGTAATCTGCCGTAACCCTGTCTCACTTTCTAGGTGTACTATAGGCTTGCATTTGATCTTTTTTTATCTGATGGAAAGCAACGATGTGGTCGACGATGCAACACGTTTTCTCAAAAGTTAATATATATTCACTCTTGATCTAAAAGTATGCTCTGTGCTAATTTGACCCGAAGCTTGTTGGGCATGTGACAGATATGAACCTAGTCCCATTTAAGTCGAAATCATCTGCTTCATTTGGTTTGAAGTGTTATTAAAATGCTCCACGCTATCTACATAAATAAAATCCAATCACCATGTACAGTAGTAATGGTCCAGTTATTGCATTACCACTGATTTTAATACGATGAAGAAAAAAACATCGTGAAGACTGCAATCATGTCCTAGCATTCAATAAATTGAAGACGTGACAACCACCAACCGATTGGGCCCGCATGATGGATTACGGCCTTCCATCTCTTGTAAAAGAGAAGTTCCAGAAGTGGGCACATTATAAGTCAGATTATGCCTATTCTTTTCTATTTTTTATCACTTGAAGGTGGCTCGAATTATTTAGCTACTATTTTTTTGTTGTATTCGTGATTGTATGGACAGGGTGTATATAAAAAATAATGGGAAACGCAGTGTAAATGACAATTATTGCATCCTTGCAAAACTGGGGTGGGTTGTGACATACATAATAATATGGTCGGGTCGATAGCCTCTTTAGGGGATAATCTCGTTTAAAACATAGAAGAAAATAATCTCGACTGTTTTTCGGCGAGATGCACAACCATTTTTCACGATTTTATATTAAGGGGATTACATCGCCCAAATCCAAAAAAACACCTAGGTTGATCGAAGTTTATAGATTATTCCTTATGTACGATTACCATATAAAAAATAAAGGGTATACTTAAGGACATTACTAATAAATTGTATTGATTACGTTTCTCAAAAAAATATCTTAACTAGAAAAAAAATCTGGTAAATAGGCCTTTTTTGAACATTAATTCCATATTTTCTGTAAAACGGCTCTATATTTATACATTGAATTTATACCAAAATATATGTTACGATAAATTGAATAACTTGTATTGATTTTTTTTCTAATTTCATTGAATATCGATAAGTAATCAAGAAAAAATCGAATCAGTACTGCCTGTGTAGCGGTCAATTCTGCTCTACTAGTGTAGAGGTAAATTTTTCAAGGTCATTGAGCAATGTAATACCCTTAAATTAACTTATTCGTAAAGGATTTAAATTACAGTTATCAAAAAACTATTTTCATTTGTCCAGGTTCGTTTATCACAATGACAAAATTTGGTGCTCAACGGTACGTGGGGAACAGTTTATGCATCGAAAACACACATTACCACACCACACTACATACTAATTGCTGTTTACAACTGTTCTTAATACAATTGCCAAATACATTACTGCTTTAATGGATCTAGCATGGGTTCCTTTCTCAATGATCTAAGGTAATGGTAAGTAAACATGGAACAAAAATAATATAATTATTACAGACTTATTTCAATTTTCATGTTATGTAAGTGACTGTAACTTAAAACTACGTTATTATAATATTCATTTAATAAAATTAGTCAATTAATTTATAATATTAGTATGGATGAACATACTAATATTATAAATTTTATTTTATTTTTCGACTGGCCTGTTGGTCTAGTTGTTAGTGGCCCTGACTGCTATGCCGGAGGTCGTGGGTTCGATTCCCACCCAGGACAAATGTTTGTGTGATGAGCAGGATCATTTGTTCTGTATATGGGTGTTATTTATCTATAATATGTATGCATTTAGAAATATATAAGTACGTTTATCAGCTGTCTGTTACCCATAACACAAGCTCTGCTTAGCTTGGGACTAGACGGAGCTGTGTGATAGTTGTGAAAATATTATAGAAATATTATATTATTATAAATGCGAAAGTAACTTTGTCTATCTGTCTGTTACGCTTTCACTCTTAAATCGCTGAACGGATTTTGATGAAATTTGGTATAATTATCACGCTACTGTGAGTAATATTGCATTTTTGTCGATATTGTACGGCATTTGCCGCGAGTTCGATCCCCAGCTACAGTTAATATTTTTGTTATTATTTTTTCTTCTTTTTGTGGATAATATTCAATGATACGTATTTTTAATAATACAATTGCTTTTTGCTTGTTTTAAACATAAAATCTACATTTTTAATGAATATTTTTTCCAAATGTTTTGTAAAGAGTAATCAAAACCATCTACTAAATCGAGTCGATAAAAAAATTCTTACAATTTATAGAATTACTGAATTTTGCTACGAAATTAGCATCTAATTTTAAAATAGCAAAGCGATCATTATGTCTATACATACCTAAAGACGACTACTTTGAAAGTAAATTATCAAAGACAGTGGTTTAAAGATTAGACTCGAACGTTGAACGGTGGCAGCTCGAATCTCAGGTGATTATTTGTTTTTTTTTTTTTAAACACAAAATTCTGACATTTTTGCTTTCTTACTACTTTTTTTTCAACTTTGTCAACTTATCATGTTTGTCGTCTTTGTCATCATTGTCATTTTGTCAATATTCAGCAGCAAACCTCGTACCACCTAATAAGGATAATGCCGTCTACGGACATTACCAGAACCAGCAAAATTCATTCTAAAATGACATTTTATTTTGTGACGACATTTTTCTATATTTTCTCACCGTTCAAACCTTTTCTGGAATAGTCTAGGGAAGGCCATCACGGATATTTCAAGATATTGATATGCGCTTTATTTGCGGTTGGCAACGTGATTAAACGATTGATTGCTATGCTATGAAATCAAAATATTTATTATGGCCTATAGATATACCTAGTTGTTTTGGGTCTAGACCAAAAGTCACACAAGATATCTGAGTGTCTTGTGTATGTGTCTTTACGTTTGTGTGAACTCACGGTACAGGAATATTTTAAAGTGTAGGATAATTTCTTTTCAATTATATGAGGTTGTTTAATTACTTAATGTAAAATTTTGGTATTCTATTCTTTTTATAAAGTTAATAGGCTGAGAGACTAATTTATCTATTATCTATTTTTTTACTTTTTATAGCTGTTTTTATTTTGTGTCAAATTTTTTCAAAGTGTATAACTTTTTTTTTAAATTATGTGTGTTTATTTTACTTATTGTAAAATTTTGGTAGTCTTGGTAAATGTCCGGAAGCGATAACTTATTTTTTTTTCATTTTTATAAAACTAAACTAGAGTTGACTGCCACAGGCTATTATTAACCTGGAAAATTGCATGGGATTCCTATGGGAAAGGTCACGGATGTGAGGCTGCGTGGAAAAGCTAGTTATAAATAATGTGAACAATTTTTTAGTCTGTATGTATTCTAGGTAAAGTATATTGTAGATATTGTTAAAACTGGTTAATAGCAGCATTGTGTAAGTAGATTGCAAACGTGATTCTTGCCTGACTGACCAATCGTCTGCAACATCATGCAGTCGCAATTTCTCAAATATTTAGGATGATTTATAATGTTTTGGAAGATGATTTGGAAGTTATCCAATGTTTCTTCCGCTCTTTGGCAGAACGAAAGGTTTTGTCAGACTTTTACTTACTAAAACCCTTGGCCCTAGTAGGCTTAGATCCTACTTGGTCCCTACCACAGATACTCCCTACGGTTGGCTGACATCCCTTTGAGGTGCGCATGGAACACTAAATGCTATCAACCTCTCGAGCTCGGTCCTTACGGTTACCGGACGACTGGATGACGAGCTACGCGTACGGTGGCTGGAAATCGGGATCGGGCTTAAAGGAACAATGGAACAATTTGCCTGCTGCGGTTTTCCCGTCCAATTATAATTTTGGCGTCTTCAAGGCTAGAGTGAATAGGCTCTTAATAAACTAGTGCGCTTTACCATCAACGATTACATCACTGCTTACCATCAGGTAGGATTGCAGTCAAGTGCTAGTTTATAAAATTAAAAAAAAAAAATCTCGACGGCCGTTATCTCGCAAGCATAACTGCTTCGCAGAAAAAGGTTATATGATATTTCATAGTTTTTAATGACTACGGTGAAGAACTAATTATCGTATTCATTATTATCATCATTTCAGCCGAATGATATCCACTATCAGATAAAGACCTCCCTCAATTATCTGTACATCTCGCATGCATTGGATATCCACAACCAATTAATGGGACGGTTTTTTTTTTGGGAAATATAATCGTCTACAAATTCGAGTGTAAAGTTAAATAGGAATTAAATATTAACTGGGCAACCATTTGACTCCGAATATTCCTGCACAAACTATACAAGAGAAAAATAACTAAGCTCAAGAACTTGGGTCACCTTGACACGAACTTTCTATTAAACCCTACACCCTGAAATTCCGCGCAGCAAGGCTCAAGGACGGTTTATCTTATTTACGACCATCGTTAGCAAATTTTTGGCATTGTATTAAGAGCTTAGACAAACAATGGAATAAATAATAATTTATACATAGAATAGACAGCTGTAACAAGCATTCTTTTTGTCGCTTAAAAAATGTCAAAAGAATGTTACTGCTTTTATTGTCCAAAATAATTACATCCGTATAACATAGTAAATAGATCTTATTTATACTTGAAATTATACAACCTTATTTTTAGTAAATACGAAACCCGAAACACGGTATTTTTATATTTTTATGTAAAGTATAAACGTGATTAAAGTAAGATTACGTGATACGTGATTAGAGTAAGTATGAAACGTGATTTTTCACAGTTATGAACTATGTACGAAAATTCATAACTGAAAAATCACGTTATAAGTTTGTTGCCTGGTTGTGCCCACAAACACATGTTCACCAGGCCATCCGGGCAAGTGAGGGGTTGTTTTACTCCCGCACCTGTGCGCTGACGACTAATGCCCACTATGACCTGCCGTGACCTGTGTTGCACTTACTGATTTTGAACAAACTATATTCAGATTTCGCATATATTAAAAATAGTGTTGGATAAAAATAAAATTTCAAATAAAAAAATAACCATAAAAAGTAAAAATTTATATTAATAGATAAATTAGTCTTTCAGCCTTTATTAAAAGAATTTACAGCGACGTACAGAAATTTATTTAGTCTTAACGAACAGAAAATACCTAATAGTTTCTAATGTACGTATGGACTTTTTTTTTTTGTTTTGTATTTCAATCTATAGACTACTGTTGCATACTTAGCGGTATCCCGGCTCAGTGACACTCTTCTTGAAAATATTTAAGTATAGATTCTTTAATGAAGCTGAAAGGCTGAAAGAGTATTTTCCTACGTTTTACTTTTTATAGCTGTAGCGCTGGCGGACTTTTCTTTTGTTTTATTTTTTTATTTTATTATTGAGAAAAGTACTAAAATTAAATTTTCTTAAATATAATCAACTAGTGATTCACCTACTTAATTATAATATTATGCAAACAAATCACATAACAATTCTAACATCAGATTCTTGTTATCATGAGAAATTTATAGAACTGGTTAAGACGAATCTAACGAGCCCAAACTCGATGAGTGTACTAGTAAGCATTCAAGGGCCACCTCCCAGTTCTAGCATCAGGTCCTCGTCATTACGAGAAATGTATAGCACTAGTTAAGGCGAATCTAATGAGCCAAAACTGGATAGGTTTATTAATAGACAATGCAGGATTATGTCTCTTAACTTCAAGCTCAATAATCAGAGCAGCTCAATGACACCAGCGTATACATGAGTATTTCAAAATATTAGGTCACATAGTTAAAATAAAGTAAATACCCATTAAGTGTTTAAGATCCCTACCGCAGTTAATAAACGAGCTGATGACCTAAAACTTGCACAGATTTTCATAAATTGTAGCTAAGAATCACCTCAATTACGTTAGCTTTCAAAAAAAAAAACTGCATCAAAATCGGTCTATTCGTGAAGAAGCTACGATGCCATAGACAGACATGTCAAACTTATAACACACCTCTTTTCCGTTGGGAGTTAAAAATAACATTTAATGGTGATAAGTGTAATGTAAATGCTTTTAAATTCTTGAGGATAAAAGGAATAAACCCTAACTGAGCGGCGCGTATCTAGAATGAATTTAGATTAGAGTGATAGCGTTGGATTCTTTGTACATAGGTACTCGTGGTTAGTTCCGAGAAAAAGAACCGTTAATGCAAAGAAATTGTGAATTAAAACTGGAATATTAAATGGAATCATCTAGTACGTACTTGCGTAGAGCCCTGAATAATATGATTTTCCATTTTCCAAACCAATGCAATTAAACCAACAGTTTAAATATTTCCAGAATTCATAAAAGAAAATAAAAATGTATTTACGAATACGTGAAAAACGCATAAATAATGGTAAGTCAAACTCACAGCTGTACTGTCGTAGGAAGCTAAAAGATTGGGCAACTGCGAGTCGGACTCGTACACTGAGGGTTCTATATAACATACATATAAAAACAGTTGCAACTCCTGAATCGAGTTTCGTAGATTTTTCCGAATCGGAAAAAGTTTTTTGTTTATGACGTAACTACAGTTTTTAGATTTTTCCAAAATTTTATACTATAAGACACTACTTATTTCATGACAAATTTCAGGCAAGTTTTTGCGATATAAATGGCCGAATCCTTTTTTCCGTTAATTTAAAAGTTTAACTTTTTCACAGCTTCTAGGGACCGCAGACTTGAGTATATGGTTTTAACTTCATACCTTTACCCGCTGCCGAAATAAAGGATCTTGACCAGTCTTGACAGATAGACAGACAGACAACAAAGTGATTCTATAAGGGCTCTGTTTTTTTTTCTTTTGAGGTACGGAACCCTACAAAACAGTAACTCAGCAAAAGTGATTTTCGAGAAAACGGATTTTGTAGAAAATGATTAACGTTTTCATAAAGAAACAGACTGCTCAAAAATAGCTTTTGCCTGCGGCTTTGCTTTCGTGGAATTTCGATAAGAAGTTCCCCTAAATCTTTTTTCAGGTCCAAGGCTATATCTAGAATAAATTTCATTTACATCGGCTTAACGCTTAAGACGTTTCGAAATTTATTTATTTATTTATATTAAGGTACTCCAACGACTTATTCACTAATTAAGCTTACAAAAAAATGTAACTTATATTTATATTATTATTGTGAACTTGTCATTTATAGGAGTACACTGCTTAAACATGAATAAAAAAATACATACAATTGATGAGATCTATCTTAGAGTAATCTTAAAATAAAATAATTTGAGGTAGCAAAAAAAAAAAAAATTATTAGTGAATGAATTAATAGTGTTATTTCGTATTTATAAAATAAGTATGGATAGCGTTTATTTTAATTGTTCCAATAAAGTGGAATGGAATTCCCTGCCGGAGTTTGTTCGATATCCGTGGTGTTTCCTGATGGCTGCAACCCGGAAATCTTTAAGTCAAGAGTGAATAGGTTACTTCTAGGTAAGCGCGCTCCGCCGTCGACCGCACGACGAGGTTAGATACCGGTCAAGCGCGAACCTATCAACAATAAAAAAAGTTACGGGTTTTTCAAGAATTTTGCTTTTTTGGGCGAGAAATCATTAAATAACTTCTCATACACTATGTGGATCGGTAGGGCGTTATAATATTCCCACTGCTGGGATTCAGGCCTACTCTCTAGGAGAGGGAATGGGCCGTAATACACTATGGCTCAGTGCGGGTTGGTGGATGTCACTTGTCTTTGAATTTATGGTTCTAAGTCAAACCGGTTTCCTCACGATGTTTTCCTTCACTGTTTTGAGAGCAGTGGTGATGAAATAAATTACACAAAAAGTGCGCCTGGCTGGGTTTGAACCCTATAAATCGCAAGGGCCGTTACCACTCGGCTACCACTGCTCAACTCACCACGAGGTCCTTCAGTTTTACGGAAATCTTTTTGAAATACTCATGAAATAATACGCGCCATCGATTCGGGCTTAGCTTTAACGGCCTGCTCTATGATACCCATTGGTATTCTAGCCCGCGCATATACTAGCTGAGGCAAGAGGATATCGTCTCCATCAGGGTCTTGCTTGCATGACTGCTTCAGAGGAGGTAACTGCTACCCACTCCCTCATGTTGAAGCCATAGCCTAACAAAAAAAAAAAGATACAGAATTTTTGCACACCAAAATGGTAAATTGAGAATTGGTAATTGAGAGTTGGTTTTGAGAGCAGTGGTGGCCTAGTGGTAACGGCCCCGACTTACGAGTTGTAGGTCGCGGGTTCAAACCCAGCCAGGCTCATTACTTTGTATAATAACATCGTGAGGAAAAAATCGGCTTGTCCTAGAACTAAAAATTCGAAGATATGTGACACCCACCAACCCACACTGGGCCCGCGTGGTAGATTACGGTCCATTCCCTCTCTTAGAGAGGAAGCCTGTGTCCCAGCAGTGGGAACATTAAAAGGATGATGGTGATGATGATAAAAATGGTAAATTTATGAGAAGAAAGAGGTCATTATGTGAGAAATATAACTAGCTTTTGCCCGCGACTTCACTCCCTACCTACCTACGCTATGCTACTTACCTACCTACTCTACATACCCTCACTTATCCTACCCTACCTTATCCTATCTACGTATTTTTTAGGGTTTCGTACCTCAAACGGAAAAAACAGAATGCTTATAGGATCACTTTGTTGTCCGTCTGTCTGTCTGTCAAGACCCTTTATCTCGAGAACGCGTAAAGGTATAAAGTTGAAATTTAAACCATATATTCAAGTCTGCGGTTCCTTGAAGCTGGGAAAAAATGAAACGTCTAAGTAAACGGAAAAAAAGATATGGCCTTTTTGTCACAAAAAAAATACGTTTTCGACACTCTTAAGGAATCAAAATTCATAGGGTACTTCCCGTTGACTCAGAATTCAGAAATTTGGCACAAAGGAAGATCTCATAGCACAGATATAGGAATAAATCTGAAATCCGTAGTCTCAAAGATGTATGTGAAGCCAATTAAAACTGCTTTTGACCAGTTCATATTTCGGCATTAAGTAATACTTTTAATAGTAATATTTGGCAAAAGTTATATTATCAAAAGCCTGCAGTCAAAACTTAAGACTTATTTTGCCCTTTAAAAGTACTTTTAACTGGTTAAGAGTTTTGACTATTACACATATATATATATATATATATATACATAAACTTACACTATATTCCCATGAAGATAGGCATAAACTATAGACTAGAATAAGGTGTTAACAAACTAGTGCGCCACACCATCGACGATTGCATCACTGCTTACCATCAGGTGGGATCGCAGTCAGGCACTAGTTTAAACCAAAAAACAAAAAAATGTGACTTGGTGTCGGCATTAAGTATTTACCACATACTGCAACAACAACAGATAACATCTATAGAGTAGTACAGCCGTCACATTGTTGTCATTCAAGGTAACAGTTTTGTTTTTGATACGAAATAATTATATAGAAAAATGCTCAAGAGCCACTTGGTCTCAAAGGCCACCTCCAAGACCGCTCACAAACTTTTATGTTGTGGAACTTAGCAGTTTGTGCTTGACATTTATTGCTTTTATGTTTTACGAGCTCAAGAAAGACGACTTACTAAATGTTGCTCGACAAAGTTCCTATATTCTTCAGGAAACTTAATTTTACGCACTTTTTTATAATGCACCATATTGGAATAGAATAAGCCATTATGATGAACTTTCTTACGGTTACTTAATATTCTAAGAACTATAAATTTATCGCCTGGGTAATAATTATGAAAATACTTGTCTACAAACATAGTTTTTTTTATTTTTTTTATTATAGTTAAGCTCGCGTTTGAGCACTATTTCACCCTATGTTAAGTGATGATGTGGCCGGCGATAAAGCTCGCTTGCCTAGAAGTAACCTATTCTCACTCTTGTCTTAAGGCGCATAGTCCCTTAAACATCTGGCTGGAGTCAAAGCAGTGGGAAAAAGTTGCAATATTGATAAATATTTTTTTTTTAGACCAAAAGTATTAATCTCACGACAAAATCATATGTTTATAATTTTGTACATTAATCTATAATAAACATAGGTATATTTTACCCGACTGCGCCAGAAGGAGGGTTATGTTTTTCGAGAGTATGTATTGTATGTATGTATTTATGAACGGCTCGATGGATTTTAGCTTGAAAGGTGTCGTTAGATTTGTATTTACTGTGAGATTTGTATTTACTGGGTATATCAAAAAAAAAAAAACAAATGGTGGATTTTTAGCGCCAAATTCAAATGTTGGCACGCTCTGCGACCTGAACGGCTCGATGGATTTTAGTTTGAGAGGTGTCTTTATATTCGTAATTACTTTGAAAGTGATATCGTAATAAAATAAAACTAAAAAAATAAAAAATGAAAAACGGTAATTTAAAAAACTAAAAAACCCGACTGCTTTTCTGAGCATTCATGAAAAAGCCCTAAAACAAGAAAGTCGTTTTACCCGATTGCACTTATCTATATAATATTTTAAATACTGGCAGTCGGGACCCATTCTAGAAGGTCAGTCGTCTAGTCAATAGATTGGAGTAATCTGCAATGTAATATAGGTATGTGCTCTCAATTCTACGATAGACTACTATAAACGCATGACAAGGCAGGCTAATCACGTATGTTTAAGATTCCATAGAACGAACTACGGAAAAAAAGGTATTTTATATGAGAGAGCCCAACACTACAATGAACTACCTAAAGATATAAAAAAAGCTAAATCTCTATTTACGTTCAAGAAATTGTTAAAAACCATATTTTAAGGATGTTACATTGTTAAGTGCTTAATTATTCTGTTCAACACCTGTGTTACATAATATATTATATCATATAAAATAACTATTCACAAATAATTAAATATAAACATTTAACATATAAAAATACCTAACAGACATATATATTGCACAAAAACAATAAAATACATTAATATACGTAGATAAATACATACACTACGCTATTACCTAAATACGTATATTTGCAATAATATAAATATTTTAACACCAAACACTACATTATGTTTATATAACAATGATTTATACATAAAAAAAAAACAAACTTTAAGTAGTAGTTTTCAAATCAATAATATAGATTGTTAAAATACAAATAAAATAAATAAAATCGCATTGCTATTGCTAATGATACAAAATGTTTAAGGCCCTTGACATACTGATCTATGTCAAGGGCTTTAAACATTTTGTATCATTCACCCGCCGCTGTGGCGATGCGCACACAATGTGACGCACCTTGTTTTTGTTAAAAATAAAATGTAACTATTCTATTGTTACTGTTACTCGTATTAATTGTGTGTATTATCTTACCTACTACGCAAATCGGCTTAATTTATATTCTACTTAAGTATTAATATTGTATTTTCTCAGTAAGTAATTGTAAATCTTTTGAGAAAAATAAATGTCTGATACCATACATCATGTTTACAGTTACGTAGAAAAAGGACTTCATGGAACACAACGAACACATCAACGAACTCTCATATTTTCAATATCACTCTTTATTAATTATCTTTATAAATCAACGCACTGCCAAAACTAAGAAATTTTGCACAACCTTTTATGATGTATTTGAGTTCTAAGAGCTCATACACACGAGCGGCAAGTTCCCAACGGCAGAGATAATGTAGCATCAACGGCAGCCGTCAATATTCCAAAAAATCATATGTGTTACGTGTCACTATTGGTCGATGGCTGCCGTCGAAGTGTCGATGGCTACCACCGACATACGACGGCTGCCACTGATCTTCATTTGAGGGAATGTTGACGGCCGCCGTCAAGCGTCAACAGCTGCCACCGGCGCATATGCAGCTGCCGTCGAACTGCATCGACAGTTGTAGTCATCTCTGATCAGCTCGTTGAACGAAGTTGTTGGCATAGTGCTAGTTGATAAATACAAGAGTAATATCCGTAGTGGCTAACGTTTGCAGGATTGGATGTGTATAGTTTCTATCATTTTGTGAGTGCCTTGTAGTCCTATGTGAAGTAAAAACATATTATGATGGAATAATCTGCCTTCAATCACCGTAATTTAGTCAGCTCAAATATATCAAGCCGTATTAAATGTAATATCCCAAATGGTAATTATAAACAGCCTCCAAATTTTAGCTGATGCAACCCATCCATTGCCTAATTGGAATACTTCAGGCCGGACAGGATATAACTAACATAACTTTTAATGAAAATGGATACGTAGTTTATAACCTCGTCTAGCGTTCTAGTTCTAGTTATCCACGAGTCTAGACTGGGACCTCATTTTGCAACTATTCAAAGCTCTCACACTTTCCATAGAAACTGATTGACGTAAATTGGTTATCTATATATTTAAAAAACCAGGCAAGTGCGAGTCGGACTCCCGCATTAAGGGTTCCGTAAAAACTTACTTATGATAATAGTTCAATTCACGAATCGAGTCTCGAAGATTTTTTGGAATTGCAAAAATGATTTTTTTTTCTTTGTGGCATAACTTTAAATTTACGGTTTTCATTTTTTTCCGTATACTTGTGCTATGAGATCTTGCTTCATGCCAAATAAGATTCTAGGTCAACTGGCAGTACCCTATGAATTTTGATTTCCTTTAGAGTGTCGAAATATACCTTCACTTTTTGCGATTTGCGGCCATATCTTTTTTTTCGTTAACTTGAGAAGTTTGATATTTTCACAACTTCAAGGAACCGCAGATTTGACTACATGGTTTGAATTTCAACTGGGTATTGTCTTCTAACATATTATAACCTAGGTTTTATTTCTGGCGAAAAGAAAAAAGTAGATCATGCTTATAGTTTGCATTGGATTTTATGATCCAGTTTGACTATCTAGTACAGCATTACTATTCAAAAATTTGTAATTTTCCTCATATATTTTTGTTTCTTTACAATATTATATTCAATGATTATACTCTGAACAGCAGTGTTAATCTGAATTTCATCAGAAACTTCTGAACTCTAATATTCGGTACGAACTTACTGTTGTCGTCTTTTTTGCATACAATGTTTAGAAAAGGAGGGTACGGTATTTGTTCAATTTAAATAAGGAAATGTTTTCAAAAGTCTGGGATTAGGACTCCTCCCGACCTTGTTTCTCATCGGCTTTCTCCCGAAGTAGTGATCAAAATCAAACTTGCTCAAATTTGCAATGGAAATATCTTTTTATTTTCCCTTTGAGCTTTCAAGGTTTAAAGGGACCCGGGTCGTCAACTGCTTAAGGATATTAAACTTCCTAGTCGTTGCCTTAAAGTTATTTTAAGGGAGATTTTATTTATATTTTCTTACTCTGGTAGATATCTTTTAGTATAGCTTTGATTCAGGTTTGTTATTAATGAGACAAGTATAAGACAGCTTTAAAAATTATTCTACATGTAATATTGTGGATGAAAGCAATAATATCCAAACAGTATAATAATTAATCAATCAGTAAATAATATGTAATCAAAATAAAATTTTGAAAAATAAATAAAAGAAGGTGGAGTGGGATATCATAAATATTGATATCCTATTCCTCCAAGTTTCATTTCTCCGACAGAACATTTTGACACAACACATTGGTCAGGTTGGCCGCTGTGGAAATAATCTGGCCAATTGGTGTATCCTTGACCCCTCGCAAACATTAGACCATTGTGTGGTCTCTTCACAAGACATGCGTCACCTCCTTCTCTGCTCGGCATGGGCAACTAAACCAATCATCCAACCACGACTTACAAGGCCAACAACAATGTTATCTAAGCGGCTAAATGGTAGGACAACTTTTTTTTAGGGTTCCGAACCCAAAGAGTAAACAATGGGACCCTATTGCTAAAATTCTGCTGTCCGTCTGTCTGTCCCCGGGCTGTATATCATGAACCGTAATCGCTAGACAGTTGAAATTTTCATACATGACTGAATTTCTGTTGCCGCTATACTAAAACAGAATAAAATGAATATTTAAAATTTGAGCTCTAATGGCAAATGTGTTTTTTTTGTTTTGATATAGACGGTACGTAACCCTTCATGCACGAGTCTGAGTCTCACTAAGTTGGTTTTCTAAGTTATTTACGAAACATACTGGAACTTTCCAGACTAAAATTGGTAATTAACCTCTCTCTTACTAATATGAAACGGCGAAAATTTAATAACCTTATCAGAAGTTATATGTTTGAGCCGTTTGGGGTTGAAATACTAGGGCCATGGAGTGTGAGCGCTCATTGAGTTGTTTATGATATCAGCAAACAGCTGGTCGACTCTTCGCATGACCAGAGGGCTGGGCTTTTCTTCGGTCAACGAGCATTCCATCCAAAGATCAGCATTTCCATCCAACGTGGTTATCCTGCCAGCGTTCTGGACATGTTTCCAATTGATATCAATTCTGATGAATTTTTTGATGCCCATTAAGTTCTTTTTCTACCAGTTTGTACATATTATTATTTTTAATTTGTATATATTATACCTATTCAGTTTTAATACACCGTTAAATTTTGGTCGTTTTAATCCCGTGGAGGGTCGATTCGGGACATGAAACACAATCGATTTATAAAGATAAAATTAAAAAATAAAGTACTTTTTTTTCTTAAACTCGAATTAATATACGCATGTACGAAATTAATTTCTTTAAGTAAACGAGTCAATGACCTTGTAGGGAGTTGTCGGTCGTGGCGTACTAACTACTTACAGTTCATTGGCCTTGATCAGCTGACGTTTACTTAAAAAAATCAATTTCGTACATGCGTAAATTTATTAGAAGTTAAAAAAGCACCTTATTTTTCATTTTTATCTTTACAAATCGATAGGGTTTCATGTACCGAATCGACCCTCCACGGGATTAAAACGACCAAACTTTAACAGTGTATTTATTAGTTTAGTGGTTTATAATTAGTTGTAAATACTAAATGACTTATATAGCGAATTAAAATAAAAAACAAAGTAATAAAAAAGTCACTAATATTCGATAATTTTGTAAACCAATGTTGTAAGAGTTGACCCTGATATAAACAAAATGAAAATAAATATGCTATTAAGTATTTCGTGTATTTTTCTTTTTAACATGTACCAAACTTTTCGCTTAGGGACACAAAAAGGTCGCAGGGTACCCAAGGAAGAAATCTTAAATCAAATAAGTAGCCTTCGTACGCTTTTATAAAGCTAAAAGAAATTAGTTTTCCTATAGGGCGAATCTAGTTACTAAGCTATACGAAACTTGGATATAGATTTATTATACAATCTACTCATTTTAGGATTTCTTACCTCAAAAGGTAAAAATGGAACCCTTATAGGATCACATTGTTGTCCGTCTGTCTGTCTGTCTGTCAAGACCCTTTATATCAAAAACACATGGAGGTATCGAGGTGAAACTATATACTCAAGTCTGCGGTCCCTAGAAGCTGTGAGAAAATCAAACTTCTGAGTTAACGGAAAAAAACTACGACCATTTATGTCACAAAATTGTGTATTTCAATTTCATCACAAGAGAATCCAAATTCATAGGATCTAGAATCCTGAAATTTGGCATGAGCAAGGTCTTATAGCACAAATATAGAAAAAAATCTGAAAACTGTAACTTTGTAGTTACGTAACAATTTTTTTTTTATTCGATTCGGAAATATTTGCGTTACTCTATCCGGGAATTGAACTGTTTTCATATGTAAGTTTGTACGGAACCATCAGTGCACGAGTGCGACTTGCACTTGCCCGGTTTTTTTTAACGGTATATTTTCTGCAGTGGTTGAACGATTGGGTACTGTGCTGCGTGTCACGGGTTCGATTACCACATAGAACAAATCATTTAGGTATATGGTCTACAGATATTAATTATTCCGTGTCAGTGTGCCTTGTGCGTGCTAGTTTATTCATATGTGTACTAGCTACTGTCTTCGGCTTTGCCCGCGTCAAAGGTTTCTCTATACAAATTTTGAAGCCCCGTTTCCTCACCTAAGGGGGTGAATTTTGGAAAATTCTCTCTTCGTGCTCGCCATCTTATGCTACGTCATAGAAGGAAACCTTGTGCAAAATTTCACGCTCCGTGTCCCAGTAGTTGTGGCTGTACGTTGATATGTCAGTCAGTCAGTTTCTCCTTGAAGATGAACGCACCCACGATTTTGGAATAATTCCTTGTTTAAAGAAAACGTTTAAAAAATAAAATAAAAATTTTCTTTTATTGCTTTGCTAGTCACTGGCATAAAATATTTCACGTACATTGTAAGCCGCTCCCCACTATGAATAATTCAACAAACTGTAAACTATTTTCTGGGTACATACTTGACCATTCGATGTAAAAAACTGATTGTATTGTTTATTTAAGGTGAAGTGATTTTTGATTAGGTTCGTCATGGTTCTGTATTATCTGCCTATTTCCTTACATTATTACTTACATTACATATTTGCCATTGAACATGGCAAAGCTACCTGTCTTTAGGACACATTTCCGAACGATAGCACGACAGATGTGGAGCAATACTTCGACACCTGAATGTATTTTGTGCTTTATGTATGTACATTAAGCATAATTAGCCTTTTAATATTCCCACTTCTGGGACTCAGGCCTCTCCCTCTCCTAGATAGGGAATGGGCCGTAGCCCACCACGCGGGCCCAGTGCGGGTTGGTGGATATCACATGTCTTCGAATTTTTGGTTCTAGAACATGCCGTTTTCCTCACGATGCCTTCCTTCATCATTTTGGGAGTAATAGTGATGAAATAAATTAATCAGAGTAATGCACCAGGGTGGGTTTGAACCCGCGACCTACAACTCGTAAATCGGGGCCATTACCACTCGGCCACCACTGCTCTATCAATGTATGTATGTCCTGCACCAACGTGTGTAGATTACTTACAAAATAAAACTATGTATTATTTAAAACAGAATAATATACCTTAATAATATTGAAACAAGAAATATATATTATAAAACAAATTCCCCCCTTCACGTCTGCTCGTCCATTAGCGACAAATACAAAAACAGCTGAACGAACTTTCATGCGGTCTTCATGTATGCACTGTATAGGCAGAGTAATTTATGAGAAAGGTTTACGTGTATAGAACATGCATAATATAGAAGAGAAAAGCCGAGATTTTCAAAGATCTCTTACGCTATTATTATTTATTATAGACTAATCAAACTTCTTACCAAAAATAGTTGTCATGGTCGTGTCGTGGTTAGGTTACATACTAAGGTAGGTACTACCCACATACGTAAGAATTTTTAAACATTCCCTCGTAGGCACACTGGTTTACCTGCTTTATGTTTTCGATATTTTCTAAACCTAATGTTGAAAATTGTGGCTAATGCGAAAGGGAGGAGATCACGCTCCAAGGATGAGGGTAGGAGGCGGAGGGGAGCGACCCTTATCTCCGTGGAGAACGACGCGCGCACCATCTGTGAAACAAATATTCTCAAGTTTTAGGAACAAAGGGGGCAAAATAATTAAAAACAATTTCAATATTTTTAGGTAATGCATTAACCGTTGCTATTGAAACACTTTCATCTTTGTGTAAGTTTATAATTTTTTAGATAACTATTATGTAACTATCACTCTGGATGATTATTATTTTATGATTAATTTTACTGCAATATAATAATAATAGTAGCCGTAAGAATATTTTCAAATAATCCACTTTTATCGGGACTCGCGTTAAGTGTGTAAGTGAGAGCGCGCTCGGCGGTGTGGGAGGGGCCCCCGCGTCCCATGCCACACTCGCTCGCCATCAGTCGCCCCTAAGTCTCAGGTTTGCACACAGCATCCCGACACTTTATCGCTATATATTTCTAACAATATAATAACTAGAGCCTTTTAAATCACGTGAACGTTGCCATGTTATTTATCAAATTACGAATCTGCTGATCGAAGAAATTTTGTATCCAAAAATGGTGTTTAATAGTTACTTAACTACGCGATGTACCGGCTTGTTGTTGATAAACGCAGTGATATTGTCAGCGCAACCTTTCGCAGTAGAGAAAATAGCCGTCGGTAAGTTTTAACAAGCACGTGCATACTTCAATAAAGTTTCATAATATTTGCTTTGTGCTATACGCATTATTATTACCGCTGCATATACAATTATCTCGTGACTCTATATTTTTTTTACCTAGTAATTAAACTGTAAATAAGTATCTGGTAAGTAATTTTATTTATTATTTGAATTAAGCAAATGTATTTTGCTCTCATCTCACTTCGACGCGTAGTGTTTTCCATGTAATCACCATGTACGTGAATCGATTTTCTCTTTCTTTCACGCCGCAATGCTCTCACTCGCACGTAGCAGATGCGGGCTTTGGTAGGGGTGAACAATTTTCAGGCGCGTTTTTAAAATAACTTCGTTTTGTTTCTTTATACATAGTGACACGTCGAAGCCTTTGCTTCGCAATTTAATGGGGAAGAATACCTGTGTAACTTTATGTTCCGTCCAACCTTCTTTATATATAAAAGCATTTCACTTTTTTAAGAACCAGGAATAGTAAACATGAAAAGAATGTTATAAACAAGTTGTTTGACCAGACATGACGATTATTCGACTTGTTGTGTTTGTTATAATAATACAACCAAACTACGATTAGGGATATATATTAAAACTATATATATTATTTATTATTAAACTTTTGAAAGGAGTCTCACACCCGCATCTAAAAAGAAGTAATTACTTGCTGCTAATTAATTTCTTATTAAGTCGTGACTTGAGGTTAGATATCTTCATAAAAAATTTCATTTTTTCTTAACTATAAAATAAAAATTTTACTCAAGTAATTATTTTTACTTGTTTATAAATACGGGTGTCAGTATATTGCTACCTGACTTATTGTGATCTAAATAGGTTTTTTGACAAAACTTAAAAATTCACCTGTATTTTGTAACTAGACAAACGTATTTACATAATTATGTAAAATTACATTAAAAAAGAAATGGTAAGCAAAAACGTAAACAAAAAAATATGCAAGCATTCGAAATAACGAAATAACAATGATTTTCTTTGCAAATTCTTGCAACTTGTAAAATAAAATGGAACGACTATTTCAACAAGTCCACTTTAAACTGACGCAATATTTGGAGTAGGAACTTGTCGTAATTACCTGACTGAAACAGTTCGTTTCGTGCTGCCATAGACTGGACTACACCTGCGTTGTTGCAGTCACTGCTTACGCAGATAGAGGGGAATGGCCATCGAGCATTTTCCACAGAATGGCGCAGAAAAACCAGTATTGCTCTGCTCTAGTTTCGAATAACTATAGAGTATAGACTTATAGCAAGTGCCGCATTAGACACAATATAGCCTTCTCTTGTAAATAGGATATTGTTTTAATTATACCACCTTCTACCAGCATCTTTACAGGCAGGAAAGTAGACAAGGGAACATACTCCCGAATAGTACCACATGTGATATTGCAGGTCATAGTCTCCACGCGCGCCTCAAGGAGATATCACCATACCGAAGGGACCCAGTATGGTCGTATTGAAGCCAAGGGTCTGCTTCTGAAAAGAAGTTTCGATCCTGGTATGAAAGGCAACGAAGGAACAAGAGTGGGTTTTTAGTCAGTAAAAGTCGGATTATCTCGGTCTATCTCCCAATCCACCGCTGGATGATTTTTCCACCTAAAAAGGACATATTCGCTCTCGTGTACCAAAATTCATACAAATTCGTTCAGTCGTTTGAGCATGAAACTTTATCAAACATACATGAAACACTATCGATATAAAAAGATTAAATTAAAAAATAAAGTACTTTTTTTCTAAAACTCGAATTAATATACGTATGTTATACGAAATTAATTTCTTTAAGTAAACGAGTCAATAATCTTGTAGGTAGTTGTCGGCCGTTGGGTACTAACTGCCTACAGTTCATTGATCTCGCTCAGCTGATGTTTACTAAAAAAATATATTTTTGTACATGCGCAAAATTAATTAGAGTTTTTATCCCGTGGAGGGTAAAGATAAAAATGAAAAATAAAGTACTTTTTTCAAATAAAAAATATAAAAAATCCAAGTTGCTCATTTATTCGTATAAGGTAGAGTAGGGTAGAGTAGGGTAGAGTAGGGTAGAGTAGGGTAGAGTAGGGTAGAGTAGGGTAGAGTAGGGTAGAGTAGGGTAGAGTAGGGTAGAGTAGGGTAGAGTAGGGTAGAGTAGGGTAGAGTAGGGTAGAGTAGGGTAGAGTAGGGTAGAGTAGGGTAGAGTAGGGTAGAGTAGGGTAGAGTAGGGTAGAGTAGGGTAGAGTAGGGTAGAGTAGGGTAGAGTAGGGTAGAGTAGGGTAGAGTAGGGTAGAGTAGGGTAGAGTAGGGTAGAGTAGGGTAGAGTAGGGTAGAGTAGGGTAGAGTAGGGTAGAGTAGGGTAGAGTAGGGTAGAGTAGGGTAGAGTAGGGTAGAGTAGGGTAGAGTAGGGTAGAGTAGGGTAGAGTAGGGTAGAGTAGGGTAGAGTAGGGTAGAGTAGGGTAGAGTAGGGTAGAGTAGGGTAGAGTAGGGTAGAGTAGGGTAGAGTAGGGTAGAGTAGGGTAGAGTAGGGTAGAGTAGGGTAGAGTAGGGTAGAGTAGGGTAGAGTAGGGTAGAGTAGGGTAGAGTAGGGTAGAGTAGGGTAGAGTAGGGTAGAGTAGGGTAGAGTAGGGAAGAGTAGGGTAGAGTAGGGTAGAGTAGGGTAGAGTAGGGTAGAGTAGGGTAGAGTAGGGTAGAGTAGGGAAGAGTAGGGTAGAGCAGGGTAGAGTAGGGTAGAGTAGGGTTGAGTAGGGTAGAGTAAGGTTGAATAGGGTAGAGTAGGGTTGAGTAGGGTAGAGTAAGGTAGAATAGGGTAGAGTAGGGTTGAGTAGGGTAGGGTAGGGTAAGGTAGAGCGGGAGCGAAGCCGCAGGCAAAAGCTAGTTTATTATATAATACATAAAACTAGTCATTTTTCTGTGTTATATTAAAATAAGTATCTTTAAACACACGTCTCTGGAATAGGTGTTTAATATTTCTAGTCTAGTAAACAATTTCCTAGAGAATGCTCGATTAGTTGGTACTCTTTGTAGCATTTATGATGAAATATTTAAGCACTGACAACGTAAAAATATGAACATAAGGACAAAAATTTTTCAACAATATGTAGAAAAATGAAGATGATAATAATTATGTACTTTAATATTTTATAGTAACACGTTGATACAATAGCAGTGATGTAACCCACATGGAATAAACATTGTAGATAGCATAACAGCATAATCGGTCCTATAATATTTCCACTGCTGGGACTAAGGCCTCCTATCTAGGAGACAAAATGGGTTGTAATCCACCACGTGGGCCCAGTCCGTGATGATGGATGTCACATTTTCTTCACCGTTTTAAGAGCAGTGGTGATGAAATAAATTACACAAAGTAAGGCGCCTGGATGAGTTTGAACCCGCGACCGTAAGTTAGAGCCACCACTGGTCTCTTACGAGTACATTCTAGATACTTGAGTTAAAATAATGTGTGTCTTATTTTTTTTATTGAGGCTTGCAATAATACAGATATAGGTCTGTATAATATGTACCGATATAATAATGAATCCACTGAATCATTCGAAAGAGTTACCGCGACCCTGGAATGTAAAGTGCAACTAAAAGAACGCTGGTGGGTTTAAGGCAATAAAATCCAACAACCTCCAGAGAGGAGGAAAAGCTACGTAACTATTTCCCAGCAAAAAAATAAATATAATGGTAAATATTAAGAATTATAAAATGAAACGGAATTAATAAAGCAAATAAAAAAGAAAATATCGGACGCTTCAGTCCGTGCTCACGTAGCTAATCAAGCACGCATGGAAACCGCTTGTGTGTGGTTCAGACGCAAGACACAATTGATTTTGCGGCCGATGCACAATGTGCATGCCGCTCAGTTAGTATAACAAGATTTCGTATAATACGACTATTATCAAAAGCCAAAATGCTTAAACGATATTTGGGCTACCTCATCAGACGATATTTTAAACAATTTTCATTTAGTTTGAATAATAACATTATAATATCACAACTTTATTCCAACGGACAATTAGTTATTTTTGTTTAGTATATCCCTGTTTTTATATAATTTTAATCATTTTAACAAACTTTGAGGATAAGGGCCGAAACACATAACAGCGTTGCTGCACCGCGCCGCTAAAATTTGCGGTGCCGCCCGCCGCAACGCAGAATTTGGCGGTGTGCACCGCGGCCCGTATACCACAGCTTTATTAAATGGATATAACCGGTATCTTCTTTGCCGTTTATTTAAAATAGAGTCATGTCTTCTTAATAACAAATAATCATAAGTTTATTACGGTCCATGGCAGAGAACGTCTATCCCTAGAGGGGAGGACAATAAACGCTGAAAGTTGCGTTGCGGCGGCGCGAGAAAGAGCGGCGGGTGGTACTGCCAGTGTCAACGGCGCCGCGCCGCAATGCGGTTATGTGTTTCGGCCCTAAGCGCTGAATAAAAGCTAGCTATACAACTTGAGAATTCAGGGTACTCTGACACAAATAAAGTTTGCAGGGGTTAACGGGAGCTAGAGTGAGCGAGCCAACCAAGCGAACAAGCCTCAGTCATCCCCTTCATATTAGGTTCTTTGAAACCCTGAAAACAGAAATAGGACCTCGTCGACTGTTCTTATTAACGACAATAATTCAAGAGCCTTATAACATTTTGGTTATGATTTTTATATGATTTCATCAACATGTCAATATTGGAAAATGGTTATAAGTATAGTTCGTTTTTGCATATTTTATTTTATTTTTATAATATTTTGTTAGTTTAAATAAAATACATAACGTAGTCTTGCAAAATAATAAACTATATAATTTATGCAATTAAAATATTGGATAACTCTTTCGATCAAGTTGAGTTAGGTTATTAATTTGACCGCCACAACCCAATAACTAGGTAACACACTGCCCACTGCAAGACATCAGATTCTTTACTGCTGACTATCCGTAACAACTGTAAATATTTACATCTGACGCCCGGGTCCAACGACTTAACGTAAGCCGTTGGACCCGGGAGTCAGTTTTTTTTTTATGGTAGGTAAAATCATCCTATGACAGACGGCCTTGGGCGGAGCGGGAAATAGTGTCAGACTCTTACTGACTAAAAACCTACCCCGTTCCATCTTTGCCTATAGTGCCGGAGTGGAGCCTTCCTTTCAGAAGCTGACCCATGACCCCAGCAGGCTTCGACCTGCACCCAGCCTGGTGGTCCGTCTTTTTGTCTGCCGCCGCACATACGTAGCAGTGCTGTCCGTATCGGAAGCAGCGGTCACTGCCGTCCACCTCCACGGCGCAAATGGTCCCCACGTGGTGCCCCACGCGGCAGCGGTAGCACCGCAGAGGTCTGGGCTCCAGCAATTTTACCTGGACAGAGACCCAGCCCACCAGAAGCCTTCGGCCCTCCCCGGTGATTAATTTTGGCCGCCGACACGGAGCGGTTGACCGTCACGGCTCGTATGCCCGTACCGTCAGGGCGGATGGTGCCCGCCCGAACCTGGTCGGCTGCGCACCCTCCTGCACCGACGATGGCGACCACAACCTCGTCAAACCCAACGGAGTCGTCCAACCCATGATGCGTATGTCGACGCACTTCGTGGGCCTGGACACTCGGGCCTCCTACACGTCCAGGGACTCCCTGAGCCTCTTGGCCAGGGCGTCTGCCGCTGGGCAACTGGACGCGCCAACCCGGGTGTTAGTGGTAAATTTAAGTACCTAAAAACGGAGTAATCTCGATATGTAATGATGGTCATCACAAGCTGACCTTGGCAAGCATTGCTTAATATTAGGGTTCGATCTGTGTAGCTTTTATTACTTAACCATTATTCATTTGTATAAGCGGTTGTCTGTTTTTATGAAAATATCTGTTATGAACCCCATACCAAAAAATAATGAACCCTAAGGGTTCAAGTCACCCTTTGAGAAACCCCGTTCTAAAAAAACCGTTCTCTTTATTTTCCGTATAAAAATAAAGAACTTTATTTGACGCTTATTCTTGTTTCTGTCAGTTAGATATTTTAGTCGGTGGATGTGACTGAAGCGTTGTTATTAATTTTATAATGCCAAGAGGATTATCGGTAGTTAGAGACCAATGTATACAATATTATTTTTTCTATGGAATACACTTTATTATTTGGAACATAATTCATATGGCGGCATTATTACAGAAGCAGAAGAAACTTAAATATTAACTATGTACGAGTATATAATATACTAAACCTATGTACATAAAACTAAACCAAGAATGTATACTAGACCTAACTATGTACAAATATAATACAAAAACACGAAATACACTCAGTCGTCAAAGTACTCCTCCACATCGCTGTCATCCAGAAACGTACCCAAAAGACTGGCAGCATTGCCACGTTTTATGGCAATGCTGATTCTTTGGGCAAAGAAAGAGCCAGCTCTCTGGTCACAAAGTGTCGATCAAGCGATGTGAAAAGGAGACGCGCACTCGGATCCCATGATCCAAGCGTTTCGACCCCAAATGGGTCAAAACTGTAATTACGAGTACCAATAAGGTTACAGTATTTGCGCCGTTCGAGGGACTCAGTAGCCGCAGCGGCAGCGCCGGCACATCCATCCTGCCGAACTAGGAACATGGGATGGCGCAAGGGTGTCGACACAGGTTGCGTCTCACACCAGAGGCCTACCCACCTTCCACGGCACCAACGTCATACCATCTGGTCTCTTCCCATCGTCACGTACCAAATCATTAGGTTCTAATATGGCAGGTACGCCGGCGGTGATATACTTATGTAGGTATTCTATAGAATACTGAATATTCTATTGGCAATGTATTAACGACTGGTAGTTAGTGAGATAAATGAATGGAGCCCACAGCGCAGGATTTCAGGACATAACGACGTCATTGCCTTCGTTATGCCTCCATAGGCTTGAATGAAAAGAATGACAAGAATGAATGCAGAGTGATAAGGTTTTGTTCGTTACCTTTATTGCTTCTTCAAATATATCCATGTCTGTGTCTAGCAGAATTATCATAATTCTATAATCAGCCTTTTAATGTTCCTACTACTGGTACCTAGGCCCTACTAGTACTTAGGCCTCCTCTCTAGGTGAGGGAATAGTCCGTAATCCACCACGCGGGCCCAGTACGGGTTGGTGAATGTCACATGACTTCGAATTTTTGGTTCTGGGACATGCCGGTTTCCTCACGATCGTCATGTTTTCCTTCACCGTTTTGGGAGAGTGGTGATTGAATAAATTACACAAAATAATTAACCTGGCTGGGTTTGAACCCACGATCTACTCCTAAGTCAGGGCCGTTACCACTCGGCCACCACTACTCTGCAGGCTTAGCCAAGTTCATATTCTACAATTCGTCGCCCCCGGTCAATAAGTCGGTAATCGCCAAAATTTGTTTTTCGATTACCGACTTTATTGCCTGGACAATAAGTTAGTAATAGAAAAACAAATTTTGGCAATTACCGACTTATTGCCCAGGGGCGACGAAGTTTTAATTCTAGTAGAAAACTAATCAAATGTATGGGAATGACATCGTCCCAACGTTAAGTTTCGTGATCAGAGCTTTCTTTTGAAATAACATTATTTTAGGAGTTGTCAGTATCGAGTGGCTTGTCAATATAACATTATAACAAAATATGTCTTATTATTTGATCTCTTCTAGACATTCAATACAATACCCAGACTTTTTTTACACTGAAAGGTAAAGTAAATATGATAAATGACACATAGAATATTTTATTCATTGCCTAGACGAGCTTGGCATTGTATAGCATGACTAGACATTCTATACAATGCCTGAATTCTATACTTTGCCGGTAACATAATAAAATACCAACTGATATTACGTACAAACGCGTGATAAAAGAACTCGGCTCAACATTTACTGAAATGTCTTTGCAAATATCGTGTAAAAAAAGTTTTTGTTTGATAATAGCACAATAGATACAAGCTAAAACGTTATGAAAAATTTAATCACTTGATTTTAAATTAGACAACATTTTTTAAAACTAAAAACGATCAAAAATGTTGTTAAAAACTGAGCAAGTGCAAATCCGACTCGCGTACTGTACAAACTTACCTATTTAAATAGTTTAAATACCAAATGGAGTCCTGAAGACTTTTTTTAATCGCGAAAAAAGTGCTTCTTTGTGATTACAACTTCAATGGACCGCAAACATCAGTATATGGTTTGAAAAATTTTCACGCATTCTCAAGATAAAAGGTCTTGACAGACAGTCAAACAGACCGACAGACAGACAGACTGACAACCAAGTGATGCTATAAAGGTTCCGTTTTTTTATCCTTTTGAAATACAGAACCCATGAATGGAGCTTAACGAAGGACACGGTGGAGCACACTGTAGAGGTGTGCCCCGCCTGGGCGGAGCATCGCCGTGTCCTCGTGGGGGCGATCGGCGGCAGCGATCTCTCTCGCCGGGCCTTGGTTCAGGCCATGGTCCGTAGTGAGGAGGGATGGCAGGCGGTCGCCTCCTTCTGCGAAGCAGTAATGCTAGCAAAGGAGGAGGCCGACCGCATCAGGCAGAGGCAACGGGGCGCTCGCCCCAGCCGCCGCCGGGATTCCGATCCCGATTTCCGGCCACCGTAGGCGCGGGCTTGCGGACGGCGTGCAATGGGTAGCACGCTATCCGATCGTCCGGTAACCGACCGGACCGAGCCCAAGTCGTCGACGGCGCGTTCTGTTCCCGCGCGCCTCAAGGAGCTGTCAGCACACCGAAGAGGCCCAGCCTGCTAACTGCAGGCAGGCAGGGTCGAAGCCTACTGGGGTCATGGGTTAGTTCCGAAAGGAATGCTCGACCCCGGCACGATAGGCTACGAAGGAACGGGGTAGGTTTTTAGTCAGTAAGAGTCTGACACTACTTCCCGCTCCGCCCAAGGGCGGGATTTGTCATTGGATGATTTTACCTACCATAAAAAAAAAAAAAAAAAAAAATGGAGCTTAACGAACTGCAGGATTTTTATAAAGGACAACTCGCTGGAAAATATATAATATCATGCATAATGAAATCGAGTTCTACTGGTAGCCACACACGTTCCAGTATACTTGCGCAAGTTAAGACTTGCACAAGTATACTGAAACGTGTGTTGTACAGAAACTTGCGCAAGTATCTTCCAACACAAGTTTCAGTATACTTGTGCAAGTCTTAATTTGCGCAAGTACACTGGAACGTGTGTGGCTACCATTAATAATAAAGGTATAAAATCAACATCAAGTAAAAATATTTTTGTATTTCTATTTAGGTTTGAGGGACCTGGGACGGGAAATTTAATTTTATATGACGATGGGACCTTAATTAACTTCTCTGACAAAAATACACAATAGCATGTAGGTAAATTATAATACATAGTACATTTTTAATACTATCTGTCTTTGCACATGTTATTCTACCATATAAAATATCTAAAAAACGGGGGATTAGAATAGAAGGGTAAAAAAATACCCTATGACCTTCTCAGACTTATAAAAAATTTCATAAAAATCGGTGGCTAAGCTGTTATGGAGTTCATTAACATACTGTTGTTGTATATTAATCTAGAATTTCATAAATATAGAAATGAATAGCAGTTCGTTAGTCTCGCTAAAACTCGACAACGGCTGGATCGATTTGGCTAATTTTGAACTTGAAATATTTATGATAGTCCAAGGAAGGTTTAAAAGGTAAGAAAAAGAAATTAGAATATAACGCCACCTCTAATTAAAATGTCATTTTGGAATGAATAATGTGCTGGTTCTGGTAATGCCTGTAGATGGCGTTATCCTTTGATAAACCTCCGGTACACGTACAAAGCGTTTTGGGAACTCATTCATTATGCGTAAAGCTATTATAAGGTGTGGAATTCTCTGCCGGACTTTGTATTTCCTGATAGCTATAACCTAGGGTTCTTAAAGTCAAGAGTGAATAGGCTACTTCTAGGCAAGCGTGCTCTATCGTCGGCCACATCATCGCTTATCATCAGGTGAGATAGCGGTCAAGCGCGAACCTATCAACAATAAAAAAAGACTAGGGGAGCTAGCGTCGCTCCCCACGCATCATATTTTTCGAATAATAATTAATTCATTCATTTACAATATTATAAATAATGAGAAAAGTGGTGGCCAAGTGGTAATGGCCCCGACTTACGAGTTGTAGGTCGCAAGTCCAAACCCAGCCAGGCATATTACTTTGTGTGATTTATTTCATCACCACTGCTCTCAAAAAGGGAGAAGAAAAACGTCGTGAGGAAACTGGCATGTCCTAGAACCAAAAATTCGAAGACATGTGACATCCATTAACCCGCACTGGGCCCACTTGGTGGAATACGGCCCATTCTCTCTCCTAGAGAGGAGGCCTGAGTCCCAGCAGAGGGAACACTATAAGGCTGATACTATGCTATGCTAATATGAATAAAAGGCGTATATCAAAAGATTGGTAATTACATTATCTTTTTGTTTGTGAAAGTTTCATAAAAAACATCCTATGTTAAACTAGACTATTTGCCTAGTAATTTTATATACAAATATTTACATTTTTACACAAAAAAGCGAAGATCAGGCAAAAATGATCTTCGTTTTTTTGTCTATGTTAGACATAATTTTGAAACTAAATAACTCCGAGTTCTATGAAAAAAAAATGTAAATATTTGAATATAAAATTATTAGGTAAATTGTTTAGTTCAACATATATATTTTTTTCAAAATATACATACGTTAAGACGTGATTTTGGATTTAAAATTATCTAAAGTCGTACATCTCTTTCTTAAATAACCGCTCTCGCCCTCAGGAGAGCGAAACTGTATCTATGTATATAATAGAAACAAGAGTAAATAACTACAAACTTTGAAACTCTTAACTACTCTGTCAACCTTTTAACCGCCTACGCCGGATATATCCGTAAACACTCTCAAGTTTATTCCACGAGAGTCGACCACCAAATACTCCATCTTGTTGCAGCTCTCCTGTCACCTATGGCGCTTGCAGAGCTGAACGAGCTGGAGTACCCAGTCACAAACACACGACCCTGGCTAACAGGACACTAAAACACGATCAATTGAAATGCGAGCGGTTAAAGTGTTAATGAACGCAGGATTTAAAAGCCCAATGGATATTTCTTTACTCATTAGAAAACGTGGGTTTATAGAAAATAGGTCACTTCACAAAGCTCGTCCACGTTCGACTGGTTTATCGATTGACCATTTACGTATCATAAACCTTAGGGAGTTTTTATTTCATCATGCATGCGGATTTGCTCGGCATGCGCAACCTCCGCAAATGTTTTTTCACACAATATTTATTGTGATGCGTGCAACACGTATGCGGGAAGCGTTTTGTTGCCTTTTGAAATGTTGTGTTATTTAATCCGAATAATATCCGTTCATGTAATATTTGATTACTGCGTTTTGTTTTTGTTTTCTTTTTTTATATTTTTATTTTATATTGGTGTTATATAATTTACGTATATTCTAGTAGTTTTATAAATAATAACAGTTTGTCCTTTTAAACCTATTGTTTATGGTTACGCCGATCAGCGTCTCACTGTCAACGACGGCTAGCGCTGAAAATCAGCGCTGTGGCTCTGTCCTGCACACGAGCTCCAGCATTTTGCTGAGCGCTGGCCGTTTTGTGCGGATGTGACGCATATATTATTATGTAATTTTTTTTTATTATATAGAGTCAGTGTGTGTAGCTGTTATTTTAAGATATGCGCCATGTTTGTGACAAATAAACTGTTTTTCTTTCTTTCTTCAATATTAAAAACACCCTTAAGATTAAGTTGAAGAAAACAAAGGTATGTCGTTACTGGACTTGTATCCTACCCATCAAAAAAGTCTAAATACAAAAAATACAGTGGAAATTGGTTTAAACAACATCTGCACTTTATTTTGCTTCGTAGATTTTCACAAACAAAAAAATTTATTATTCACTCCTATGCCCTTCTTTGATCTTGGCATTCCAAGTCCACGGGTTTTTCTTTCGGAAGTTCGGAACTTATAACTGGCCACAGTAGGCTTCAGCTCTTTTGGGTCCTTATGGCATATATTGGTCACTAAGGTTACCTTCGTGAAACCATTAATCATCCAGGACATAAGTCAGGAACTTAACAAAATTTATTAAAAAAAACTCTTAAGTAAAAACAAATATATAAGTAAAATTCTAGCTGCTGCCAGCGGCTTTGCTCATGTGGTAGTAGACGTATCACCTAGGAGTATAAAAATCTAGTCTACGACCTACGAAATATAAACTTAAAAAAATCGTAAAATACGAACAAGCCGTTTCGGAGGAGTTCGATAACAATCACTGTGACGCAACGTGATTGTTTTCGAACTAAAATACTTTTAATAAAACACTTTTTATATAGGGTGACTGGTAATTAGTGAACGATACTCAAACACGTGATTGTAGTCATGATATCATATACCTTTTGATATGGGACCAAAATTGAAATCGCGAAAAATATCAGCCAAGTTCAGTACATTTTGACCAGTTAGGCGAAAACAAATGTACTGACCACCAGATTTTTTTTCGCAATTTCAGGTTTAGTCCCATAGTAAAAGTAGTTAGTTATCATGACTGCAATCACGTGTTTAAGTATCGTTCACTAATCACCAGTCATCCTATATATCAGTTTATTATGTACTGTGCAGTATATAAAACAATTACATTACGAAGTGATTTAATAAATTTAATAGAAATATGTTTAGTTAAGGGCCTGTGCACATGGCGTTTTTTAAACGCACCGTTGACGCGCGTTAGTGCTTGATTACGAAGAAGCGGCGCGTTGCGTGGCGCGTTCGGCGGTCCGTCGTACATTGCAGCAGCGTGCCGCGTCATCGCACGCGCAAACAAAAATATATGGCAATGTACGACGGACCATCCGACGCGCCGCGCAACGCACCGTGTCTCCGTAAACAAGCCCTTAGAGTAGCGATACAGACGCGATACGCACGCGAATCAGACGCAGCCTGTAGACCTTTAATGGGATACAAGCGCGCCGTCGATGCGTGTTTCTAAAACGCGAGTCGACGGCGCGTTTAAAAAACGTGGTGTGCGCAGGCCCTAAGAGTCTGCATTGTTGTAAAATTCCAGCAGTACTATTCTCTAAGAAAAAAGCCTTGAGCGCAGCGCTGGCCGCAGCGTCGAAATCCAAATAAGTACATTGGATTAACAATCCAATGTGTAGGCGAATTAGGTTAACAATCCAATACCCTATTTGGATTTTCGTCACTGCGGCAGCGCTGCGTTTAAGGCTGTTTTCTTAGAGAATAACATGCCAGCACAGAGATAAAGTAAATTATTAAACCTACTTATTATTTTCATCCCCGTCGATAAAATGGCGAACGTTTTAGGGACAAAAAGCTTTCATTGTGCCTAATGGTAACTTTTAAGGTTAATTGTTAGAGTTATCTATTGAATAACCTGTAACCTTTTGTAATGCTTGGAAGGTCGTTGAAGACGAAAGGGAATTTAAATTAAAAGGAACATTCTTACTTTATAACTACTTTTTTCTTTATGGTTGTTTTTTCAATAGTGAGAAAACTTATTAATGTCAGATACATCCTGTATAGATACAAAAAAAAATAATTAAAGGCTTTCTATTTTAGAAGAAGTTGATATTATTAACAACTCTTACTATATAAAAAAAAAAAAATAAGAGTTGTTAATAATATCAACTTCTTCTAAAATAGAAAGCCTTTAATTTTTTTTTTGTAGCTATACAGGGTGTATCTGACATCGTATCACAAACAAATACCATGGATCCAGTACAAGATTCTAGATACCGCAGTAGTGGAATTTTTCGTTGTTTTCTTTCCTAAGAGGTTGATAAAATCGTTTTTCTAATCAACCCCGACTGCATTTTTAATTTTAGAAGTAATTCATTCCTTTTTTCACTAAAAATATGAAAATAACGATTTTTTACCGTTTAAATTAAAAAAAAGTATAGATTTTTTATTTATTAAGAAAAAAACCGACAAAAATTCCACCACTGTGGTTCTAGAATCATAAACTGGATCCATGGTGTGGTACGATGTGAGATACACCCTGTATATTTCTCTATGTTTTTGAAAGATGTCTCATATAATAATTAATACAATTCTTTGAACTTCATAACACCTGAGAATATACGTGAGAAAACGCATATTTTTGGGAAGATACCTCGTAATAGAAGTAGATCACTTTGTTCACTTTTCTAAAACTATAACATACATGCTGTGAAATTAAAATCAATTTAAACTTGAAATTGTTTTGTAGAAATTCTCTTACAAATATATTTACTTAATAAATATCGAGATGTTTAAGATCTGACAAACCGCAAAATACAGCTACCATTACAGAAATCCCATGCGGTAGATGTAAACAAACATAAATTACAATAACAGTTCAATTCAATTACACAATTACAAAAACAAAAAATTAAGTAATATCATACAATTCAAATGAATACAAATTAGTAAAAAAATAAAGCAAAGAATAAAAAAACAATAATTTTATTTTATTTATTTCATTGTTAATTTATTATTTATTTATCATTTTTTTTTTTTTTTATGGTAGGTAAAATCATCCAATGACAAATCCCGCCCTTGGGCGGAGCGGGAAGTAGTGTCAGACTCTTACTGACTAAAAACCTACCCCGTTCCTTCGTAGCCTATCGTGCCGGGGTCGAGCATTCCTTTCGGAACTAACCCATGACCCCAGTAGGCTTCGACCCTGCCTGCCTGCAGTTAGCAGGCTGGGCCTCTTCGGTGTGCTGACAGCTCCTTGAGGCGCGCGGGAACAGAACGCGCCGTCGACGACTTGGGCTCGGTCCGGTCGGTTACCGGACGATCGGATAGCGTGCTACCCATTGCACGCCGTCCGCAAGCCCGCGCCTACGGTGGCCGGAAATCGGGATCGGAATCCCGGCGGCGGCTGGGGCGAGCGCCCCGTTGCCTCTGCCTGATACGGTCGGCCTCCTCCTTTGCTAGCATTACTGCTTCGCAGAAGGAGGCGACCGCCTGCCATCCCTCCTCACTACGGACCATGGCCTGAACCAAGGCCCGGCGAGAGAGATCGCTGCCGCCGATCGCCCCCACGAGGACACGGCGATGCTCCGCCCAGGCGGGGCACACCTCTACAGTGTGCTCCACCGTGTCCTCCGGATGTTCCGCACAGTGGCTACTTACGAACGGGGTTACTTAGCGAACTTTCCGTGTTCGGTAAGCACCTGCGTCGTGCGGAAGTTGAGAACGCCGTGAGGTCTTTCCAGCCACGCCCCAAGGATGGGCCTTATCGCCCCAATTGTGGCGCGCCCCGAACGAGGTTGCGATAGTCGTTCAAGTCGTAATCACACGCCAGGTTTGCAGGCAAAAATCGAAGTCGTGTTAGTTACACCATTTAAAACTCAAGAACGACTTGATAGATTTTAATGATCTTAATTTTGTTGGATTCGTTTTTGCCTCGAACAGCAGATGACTACTATTAAAAGAGTTAGAGCAGTGGTAACTGAGTGGTAACGGTCCCAACTTACGAGTTGTAGGTCGTGGGATCAAACCCAGCTAGGCGGCAATACTTTGTGTAATTTATTTCATCACCACTGCTCTCAAAACGAAAACATCGTGAGGAAATCGGCATATCCTAAAGCCAAAAATTCGAAGACACATCCACCAATCTGCACTGGGCCTGCGTGTTGGATTACGGCCCATTTCCTCTCCTAGAGAGGAGGCCTGAGTCCCAACAGTGGGAACATTTTAAGGCTGATGCTATGCGGAAAGCATCACGATTAAAAAAATATATGTTTCCAAATTCATCGTAAAAATTACAGCAACTACCAAATACATTGGTTTCAATCATTACATCATTCGGTCAATTTATTCATCGACTGTAAGGCGGTACGAAGTTCGTAATGCAGTAGCAAATCATGACTCGCATTTATCAAATTTTGTGTAGCTCTGAAATTAACTTTGATTTGCTATTGTACGACTGGCAATGTGTTGACGACGGTCGTATGTAAGATAAGCCACCAAGCCTTAGCCTATTTCTGTCTGCAGGGTTCAAAGTAACTTAACTTGATGGAGGCTTCGTTCGCTCTCCCGTCATCAACTTCAAGTCTAACTGGTCCGTGTCGGGGTGCCCTAAGGCCGCGGTTTATATAATCCAGCTGCATATTATATTTATTTGTAATAAAAATATTGCATGTAATTACAATATTAAAACTACTACTTATTTCCCTTCACAAACAGTACATTTTGATACGAGTACAAGTGCAGAAAGTGCAAAAGAGGCGGAATTCGCACGAGCCGTAGGCGAGTGTGTTATGGAACCGAGAGCTGCAGTGACAAATTAGCACGCGTATCAAACGACGTTTTTCAATATACAAACGACTCGTGGGGTTGACCAACGCCTTGTGGGGGGCAATCACGCGCCTTTTTCCGCATTAGTGCGTAAAACAGTCCATTGCGTGCCAAAAAGCGGTGGGATAAGAGTGGCTCTTCGAGTAACTGCATTAAAAAATATTATTTTGCTGCTAAAATAACTTTTTGGCATATTTTTTTTATTTCCTTCCCTAGAGACAAATAATAAATTATACTTTTCTTATAGGTTGTTGATCCATTTAAAAAAAGACTACGCAAAAATATGTGTTTTTTATATTAATTTTTTTATCTCAAAAAAATGTGTAAGATTTAATTTAACTAAACCTTAATTTATAACTCTGTATTAATCAAGTGTGCTATATTATTTTTGCTAGAGTTAGAAACAATAGTGAGGATTTTTATCATTTAACTTTAAACTTGTATGACATACCTAAGTATATAATGTTACTTGAAGAAAATTCCATATAAACCGCTGGCTCCAGTCCAGGTTTTAAAAGTATCCGCGCCCTAATAAAGCTGCATTACTGAACAACATGTTTATGATTTAATTTTGTTTATTAGAAACATTGAGGCGCTTAAGAAAAAAATAAGTGAAGGAGCGATTTAATAAGATATGTTGGTAGACAAAAAGCTGGTACAAGTAGACAAATTTAATACCAGCCCCACTAGCCAAGTTACAACCATATCGTTTTGCGTTAACGCTTGAAGTTGGCCAAGCCCCCAATTCGTTAATTGCAAGCGTTCTCGCAAAACGAAACGATTTTAACTTGGTTAGGGGGGCCTCGAACCTAAGAGTTCACTTTCTATTTGCCGATTTAAACTGAACGTTAAGGGATGGAGCTATATAGGGTGTATAACTCCGTCCCTCTTTCTCAGATTTTAACACGTCATAGTAAAGCCCCAAAAGTCGTAAAAAAAAAACTAGGCAAGTTCGAGTCGGACTCGCGCACCGAGGGACCTATGTAAATTATTCATTTCCAGAAAAATTTTTTCCGAACATAAAAATTATCTTTTTTTGCGACGTAACTACAAATTCTCAGTTTTCAGATGGTTTCCTACACTTGTGCTATGACACCTTGCTTCATGCCAAATTTCAGGATTCTAAGTCAACCGTCTATGAATTTTATTAAGAATGTCGAAATGTGCGTTTTTTCCGACACAAGCGGCCGTATCTTTTTTATTTGTTAACTTAGAAGTTTGATATTTACACATCTTCAAGGGAACGTAGATTTGAATATATGATTTTGATTTCAACTCGATACCTTTACGCGTTCTCGAAATAAAGGGTCTTGACAGACGGACAACAAAGTGATCCTTTATGGGTTTCGTTTTTTTCCTTTTGAGGTACGAAACATTAAAAGCTACTGGCATAAACTTTGAGTTCATTGAAGCGCATATACTTTAGTGTGACGTCAACGTAGAGGGTATGCTCTAATGGCGTTATTATTACCGTAAGCTCGTCGTGTCCCACTGCATCGCATACCCTGCACAAGCCTATGGGCTTCTCTCTCTTCATTTCATTGTTTTTAAATTACTCTTTAATCAATTTATTATTAAAATTAGATGTACGTAAAGGTACACGTGGTACACACTATACGTAGCTTCTTACTATTGACCGTTATGTAAAATAGATCCTGCATAAATGGTTAATGATATTTATTTTGCAAATAGCTTTAAAAATACTTTTAAATTACTTTTTTTCGTCAATTTTAACTAAATCAGGCCGGTGCTTCCCAGTTGACTACCCTGAGAAGAAACACTGAAATAATTCAAACACAAAGTTCATAGTTCAAAGTATATTCAGTAAACATGCAAATGTAGATCCACTACTACCAAACTTGTTCATACAAAAGTAGATTCTAAACATCGGAATTATGGCCTATAGTGGAGTGGATGTCAGAGGACACCGGTGTCCTCTCGAGCTAAGACAGGTTATACCGTTAAGATTATTATTATAATAGTTTCAGATGGTCATTTGAGGAAAGAACCGCACAGATTTGAGTGAATCTATCCAGCCAATGCAAGCATTTGTCAGTATTCGTGTAGGTCAACTTAGGATTACTAAGAAGCTTAACATATATCTTAAGATAGCTTGAGTGGCCCGTTGGTCTAGTGATTAGTGGTCCTAACTGCTACGCTAGAAGTCGTGGGCTCGATTCCCACCCAGGAAAATTGTGTGATGAAAACGATTATTTGTTCTGTGTCTGGGTCTAATTTATCTATAATATGTATGTGTTTAAAAATTTACAAGTAAGTTTATCAGTAGTCTAGTACTCATTACAACACTTCTTAGCTTGCAACTAGACGGCGTGGTGTGATAGTTATGGAATATAGTTGTGAGTAGTGGTGGCCAAGCGGTAATGGCCCCAACTTACGAGTTGTAGGTCGCGGGTTCAAACCCTGCTATGCGCATTACTTTGTGTAATTTATTTCATCACCACTACTCTCAAAATGGTAAAGGAAAACATCATGAGGAAACCGGCATGCCCTTCAACCAAACATTCGAAGACATCTGACATCCACCAATCCAACCCGGCCCGCGTGGTGGATTGCGGCCTATTCCCTCGCCTAGAGAGGAGGCCTGAGTCTCAGCAGTGGGAACATTATAAGGCTGAAGCTATGCTATGCTATGTGGAATATAATATATTATATTATTATTATATATTACACAGATCTCAGCTCACATCAAGACAAACCTACAAAATGATTATGCAGTAATCCAGTTTGTTTTACAATTCATCCTATTTTCAATATTAATGAACTACCTGATATAATAACTACTGAACTTTAACTACAACTACCTGATATAATAACTAATGAATTGGTTTCCAACGTTTTGTCTCATGACATACATACTTTTAATCAAACACATACTTTTTAACAAACATACATACTTGAGTATTTCTCAAAATAAATGTACGTAACGAAATGGTAGTAACGAAATATTGTTACGAAATAGTCCTTAGATGTAACTAAATAGTAACCATAAGGCTGGTTACACATTGGCGAAATATTGTGAATGCTCTTCATTTATTCAATACGAAATATTTGTAAGTATGTACCCAAATACTTAAGGGGTTAGAAATAAAATAAGGGAGTAATCATTCATACTATTTTAATCAAATTATTTTTTTTTCCCAATCTTTTAAAAATGAAAACCTGACGTTATTTTAAACATAAAAAAACTTAATTAGAATCACTATCCATTAGCGCTTTATAAATTTCTTCCTTATCTTTGTAATAATTGAATTCTTTCCGAAACACATTTGGTTTGACAATCCGTTTTTTAATCTTTGGATCACATCGCTTTGGCGCGTGAAGATAATTATTAAGCGATAGAGGTTTAAGTCCTTTATAAACCACTTTCTTTTTTGTGTGTATATTTTCCAGTATTTCGTCGTTAAGAATAGTCAGTCCACATGTTTCGCCTTTGACTTTGTGAGTGCCTTCAATTGGTACATTTTCATTATTTTCATATTCAGTGTTATTTTTTGTTGCATTATTATTTTGTATTATAACATCTACATTGTCCAAATCATTGAAATTAAACTCCGGTTCATTAAATGACATTGCATCACTCATATATTTTTCATCCGTAGTTACAGCTTCGTCACTTATTAAATCCTCGAGAATTATTGGCTTTGTATTGATATCAGTTGTTGATCCTTCTTCCTCATGACTTTTTATTTCTTTACTTGGTTTGTCTGTTTCACCTTTTTGTTTTAATACATTCATTATATCAATTGGATATTTGTCTTCTTCCATATCTTTTTGTTGCTTTGCTGTTTTCTTCCCTGTTCCTTTTCCTTTATTCTTAAAGTTTTCTTTGCCTTGTTGTGTTTCGTCTGCCTTGAGGCATTTTACTTCAGTATCATAGAAAGCATGGTTTGCAGACATAAATCTTGACGAAGATAACAATGTTACTTGTTCTGGGGGTTGCCGTTTAACATTTTCCTCCTTTGATGTGTCCTGAAAATTAAAAACATGACATCAAAGTGTATTTAAAAATATTTTTTTTTATGATTGATTTTGAAAGGTATTTATTAGTTTTTTATTTGTGTTTGACCCTAAAATACGTCAAAAATCATAAATAAATCTCTTTTATATTTGCTCTCAAATGGACATTCACCTCTAAGTCTTGATCACTCTCTCTGTCATCTATCCTGGGTAAATCATTGTCCTCACTCCAAAAATCCGCATCTATCAGATCTGAATCACTATGATAACTTATACTGACATCACTCTCCGTCGTAGTAGAACTATTTATTCTTTTGAATCTTTTCGCTGCTGGTTTTTGTTTTTTCAAGGCTTGCGGTTTGTTACTGCATGATGCTTTTGGTTCTGATAGGGTGTTGGATAGAAGTTCATGTTCTTTAGTGTAGTAGCAATCACAGCAGATGTTTTTCTGGCAATCAAAGCAGCTCAGCAATTTATATTTAATTGTCGTGTTGCCATCCGTTACAATCTGATGCAGCTTCATTGTTCCTTTTATGGGAATAATATTTTCAGGGATATTTTTGGTCATCTTCTGAATGTCGTTTTCAATAACATAAAACATTTTTACTTTACTGTTAACCATTAAATAGTCATATGCTTCTTTTGCGTTGGTTATGTCATTGCCATGTGAAATATGATTGTCAAGTTGGCGCTTTAATGCCCCACCAACCCCGTCAGCTGGCCCTTTGCCGTGAGAGGCTTCAAAAAAATTCCAAGTTGCATATTCAAATCCGTATTCTTTTATATTATGTTGGAACAAGAAAAAATTATGTTTTTGGCGGTACTGAGTTGTAGGGCTATCAGAAAATATATGAATCTTTTTAATGGTAAAGTGTTGGCACAGTTTCATTATTGGATCCAAATGGGCCCAGATTGCTCCAGGACCATGTTCATTATTTGGGGATATGGAGCATATCGATTGGGGTTTCACATTTTTTCTGTAAAGGACGCAAGTGTGCAATGTGACTTGATTTCTAGACCCTCCGAAGTGTATCGCCTGAATTTCTTCAGACTGCTTGCACGAAAAGTTTTCTGAAAAATCGCAAATCAATGCAGCTTCGTCTTCATCAAGGTTTTCAATACACTTTTTCCACGCCAAGTACTGATGTTGAACATTGTAGTAGTGAGTTTTAAATTTTTGAACATCATTTTGAAATTCTTTTATCAATGCATTCACTGTCCCTTTCACTACCTGTTTTGAATACTTTTTCGTCTGTTTTTCTACGCATTTCTTTTTGTCAATTTTAATATAAGTGTGTGTGCCTATTTTCCATTGAAGCCACTCCACAGGGCTGTCTTCATTTATTGTCAAATCAACAGCTAGTTTCTTATTTTTGCATTCAGAACACTCAGAGTACATGCATTTAAAACATTTACTGCAAGTGACATTTTTCATAAGTTCGTCAATGTCAGATGTCTGAAGCAAACCTAGCTTCTTCAACGATATTGCCTTGAAAGATAAATTACTATGCTTTATGCAAGCACAAGTATTCCTATCTTGAAGTCTTGGTTTCACAACGGAGAACGGTCGAAAACGATAAAAAGTTTGCAAAGACGCTTTACCACCCTCTAACCTGTATTTTCTATAGAGCTTGTATATTGGTTCCATTAAATATCTCTTTTGCACTTTTTCTTTGTTTCTCGTTATGCACTCGTTTTTTCCCGCACTAGGTCTACTTACATCTTCTCTTTCAAAGAAATCTTGTATATCTTTCATGAATTTCTTTTTCATTTCGTTTATTGATTTCGTCTTTCTTATTCTTCCTTTCAGACCAAGAACATTAGAAATAGCTGTTTTTAATTTGTATTTATTTGCAATATCGTTTAGCAACTTTTTTTAGTACTTTCTTCTCTTTGGTATCTGCTTTATTAAACTCTGTTTTTAAAGAATCTGTAATTGTGTTAAGCAAAATTAACTTCTTTTTTACCTTTTCTTTTTCCGTCACGGACACATTTGGTAAAGTTTCTTCTAAAAAACTATTCGATTTTGTTAACGGTGTGTCATCACACTGACGAGTTTCAATGGAAATAGCATCATTATCAGGCCTAATTTGTTGGGGTAGTCGTTTTTTCAGAATTTCCACTCGCTTTTTCATCCGATTGCAGGCCTGTCTTAAATTTTTATTTCGTCGTTTTAATTGAGTATTTTCTTCAGTAAGCTTTTGTAGTCTCTCCTTTAGGATATTTGTATTATTTTTAGCATTTTTTCTTACTTCCAATGTGTTGTTTTGTTTTGTCGTAGAGTAGGCCTTTTTTTTTCTTTCAGCTCTTATAGCATTGGCTTGTCTCCACTTTGCTCGTAGCTCTTGTTTTTCTTCTTCTGTAAGAATTTCTTTTTTCTTTTTGATATTTTCTTTAACTTTTTCCAAATGTTTGACACGGATTTCCTCATATTTATTTGGTTTATCCTTTTTGAGTCGTTCTCTGTAAGCTTTTTGCCTTTCGGCATTGGTTTTTGGCGGCATTCCTTAAAAAACAAAAGAAGTAATGCAGTTGTATATAAGCAGTTGTAAGTAATAACCAATTTGATAAGTCAAACCAACAAGTATAGTGGGCATCTCTACAGAAGTGTCATTAGCAAGAGTTAAGTATTTGTATCAATCGGTATAATTCTATTCTCAAGCGAATTGAAACAAAGCCGCGAGGTTTTTTAACCGACGAAAAGGAGGAAGTTCTCAATAGAACTTCATGTAAGTAATATCAGGGGTAAAAAGTTGTTAAATCACATAAAAACGTAATTTAAATTATTTCATTATTTTTTGCTGGTGGCACTTCTATATAGCAGATAATATCCAATCCTTTAGTTATTGACGCTCTATATATTTTTTTTTCATAAATTAAGTAGTGAATATTACTATGCTTAGTCAGGTTATAACAGTATACACTCAGCTTTATGTTGTACTTTTTCGTTACGTAACGAAATTCGTAAAAAACGTTACGAAATATTAGACAAATTGAGGTCAGAAAAAATATATTTATTGATAAAAGCTGTTACAGCAAATATAAAAGCTTATTAAATATTCGTACAACACGTATTACAAAAAATGGGTAAATGAAGACTTACCGTTCTATGAAAAATCGCTGATTTTACTTCCTGTCTCGAAAAAGTAACCCCACAAAACACACACGTTCTCACTGATTTTCACGATAGATGTAATGGCGGAGACGTCAAACCAATAGCCAATCAGAGTGAAGCTAGTGTTGTCCGTGTAAAAAAATTACGGAATCGTTCAGAAATCATGGGAAAGTAGAAATAAATCGTAACTAAAGAGTAATAACTAAATAGTAAATGAGAGCGACTCATTTTGTTTTTTTGCTTTAAATTGCCAATTCACTATGACACCCCATAGAAAATCAATTTGATACAGAAACTGCGATTACTGTAGAACGATGATACAAAGAAATTTACAATAATTTAGTTACGTATCGCATTTTATGAAACAAAAACACATGAAAAAGGTAGAGTGGCAAACAGGTTTTTGTATGAAAGGTAAAAAAAGCTATTTTTAAAATATCGAAATATTTGATAATAAGTATGATTATAGCTATAATTCTTCGTTATCTTAAAGATTAATATTCATCCTACAAAATTGAGTGTGTGTTTTTTTTGTGTGATGATTTATAAATATAAAACTTTTGAACTGTTTCAAAGCACACTTTTTTTTTCAAAGATGTACATGTATTTTGAGAAATACTCACTTGCTTTTCACACATAAAACTTATTTTACGAATTATCACTCTACCGAAGCACTGTTTCATGGCTAACAAAGAGTATCTATTGAAACGAAAGCTGGTACGGTTTACTCGCTAGAGAATTAACTGCTAGCTGTCGATTGTGATTTAGTCTATAAAAGGCGCAACTGGGGCGTTGAGTTAGTGCGCCTAGAACGCAGAGTGCAATATAATGTAAGTGGAAACAGCTGATGCGACGTCAAACATGTATCTATCAATACTTCACACTTCAGTGCACAGCTGTGGCAAGCTTCCACTTAACATAGATAAAATGTTTATATAGGGTCTATCAAACAACAAGAACGGTTTGATAATCACATAACATTGTATCTGGTCTTTCTTTTCTTCGAAATATGTTTTGGCCTTTCATTCTACGTACGTACGGCGAATATCTACCCTTACGTGGTTTTGCGGATGGCGGGCAATGGGTAGCTCGCTGTCCGTCCGTCCGGTAACAGTCACACCGAGCCCAAGTCGTCGACGGCGCGCACTTTTCCCGCGCGCCTCATGGAGTGGCCCAGCAGGGCCGAAGCCTACTCTGGGGCGGTATGAAAGTGCAACCAGGGCCCTGGAACCAAGGCTATGAAAGAACGGGGTAGGTTTTTGTCAGTAAGAGTCTGACACTATCTCCCCCTCCACCCAAGGGCGGGGGATGTCATTTGGATGATTTTACCTACCATAAAAAAATCCTTACGTGGTTCTAAGGTCCGGACTAAGCGTTTTGCCTCGTCGTTTCTACCTTGTACACTATACTTGTACATCGAAGGACTGGAACAGTTTGCCTGCTGCGGTCTTCCCGTCCGATTATTATTTAGATATCTTCAAGGCTAGAGTGAATAGGCTCTTAATAAACTAACGCGCGTCGCCAATGATTTCACCACCGCTTACCATCAGGCGGAATTGCCGTCAAGCACTAGTTTATATTAATTAAAGAAACATATGACGTTCTTTTTTTTTTGAAGAGGGCATATCATGACCACCATCTCACGTATATTAAAAAAAGCATATATTATTACTCAATGTCGAGCCTTTGGAATAATAGTACGTCTTATAATTAACTAAAGCGGCAGATCCAAAACAGCACAATGTCACTTGGTCATAATTTCATGATTTTTTACGCGATACTTTAAATATTTTTCTGAAAAATGGTAGCCTAAGTTACTCCTAAAACATCATTAACTAGGATGATTTTACCTACCATAAAAAAAAAAACAGAAAAAAAAACATCATTAACTAATAAAATTCCCATTAAAGTCAGTTTATCCTATCCGGGAATTGGCTGGAACTAACCTACTAATAAACAGACAGACAAACAGATAACTTTTATTTAAGCAAATTACATTTATATCAAATATAATTTTAATGGCAGTTAGTAAAAAAAAAAAAAAAATTATATTATAAACAAATAATTTAGATTTATTTAAATGTATATTTAGGGAAGCTTAAAATAGAAGGAAATTGAGAAAATAATAATAATTAAAAGCGTAAATATTGTAAATAGGATATTTATTTTCATTTTCGAGGAGACAAGCGATTGCCGGTAAAAAATCAAAACAGCTGACATAGGTTTTCTCTGTTTGACATATTTGTTTAACAGTCTGGTTTTTATGTTTAACATACATACATTTCTTATTCTTCTTCTTCCTGCCCTTATCCCATATAAGTTGGGGTCGGCTCAACACGTTTTTTTTCTTCCACTCTGTCCTGTCAACCGTCATACTATCACTAACTCCCTTTTCTTTCATATCACAACATAACATAACATACTTACATATTATTATGTCTTATCTATAATATAAAAATAAATTGCTGAATGTGTTGCTAAGCGTAAATCTCGAGAACGGCTGAACCGATTTCACTAATACTTTTTTTTTACCGACTTCTGTTGTGTTTGTTACTGTCAGGAGAAGTCTTTTTTAGGCAGGTTAGGGTAGGGTAGAGTAGAGTAGAGTAGGGTAGAATAGGATAGAGTAGGGTATGGTAGGGTAAAGTAGGGTAGAGAAGGGTGAAGTAGGGTAGACCGGGAGCGAAGCCGCGGCTAAAATCTAGTATCATATAAATTAGCTCATAGTATTGTTACAGCAAAGTCCTACATCTGTATCACATTTATAAAAAGTCGAATTAGATCCGAAGCTATTTCAAGCATTGAAATTCATATGAAATTCAGTTTTCTCTAAAGTTTTGTAGACTGTCTTACTCACATTTTGCAGTATAAATGACTCGTTGTATATTTTTCACACAGATTTCTTGAAACCTTACCCTTTTACTTGTGGTTCCAGGAATAAACCCTTGCGTAAAGGCTTCTCCCATTTCTACTAAGGCTTCATTGGGTTTCGTTTGCAACTTAAACCGACTAAGTGTTACACACGCTCATATATGTACGGGTATTAGTTATCCTTAAGAGCGGCCAACCCGAGGTATATTTTCATACAACCGCTCTTACGTGATTATGATGTTATTACACATCTTTCTTCAGATATTTTGAATACACAGATATCTTGTGGATATTATATAGGCTTCTATAGAAATGTAATTTATTAATTTTATTTTAAAGAAGGCTTACAAAAATGTATATCATTTTTGTAAATTTTTTGTAAAAATTTAATCCAGTAAAGAACTCTGACCGGTCCGAGCTCAGGTCGTCTACGGCGCGCACCGTTCCCGCGCGCCTCAAGGAGTTGTCAGCAAACTGTAGGGGTCCAGCAGGGCCGAAGCCTACTGGGGCCCAAAGGTTATGTGAGACTGTCACCACGGGCCCCAGGATAAAGGCAAGGAATGGAAAGGTAGGTTTTTAGTCAGTAAAAGTCTGACACTATTTCCCGCCCCACCCAAGGGCGGGATTTGTCATTGGATGATTTTACCTACGTTAAAAAAAAAAAAAGTAAAGAACTCTGAAAATCTGCTATTTTACGTGAACTTTGGCCATCCATCAATGCACTCATACATTAAAAATATAAGAAAAGTATTTCTATAGAAACTTTGCACATTTAATCGAGATTCTAAATGACGAAAATTTTTAAACAAAAATTTAAAAAAATACACGAGCGAGTTTTGTTTTTTCCTGGAACAAGTTTTCTAAAATATTCGGGTAAATGACGGAATTACCGAATGCCAACAGAGTTTTCAGGCGTTATCCCTATTTTCCGCGTTGCCTTTTCATCAAACATCGCGTTGGATTGCGTTAGATGACGCAACAAGCTTTTAAACCATGCTCGACGTTGTCGATAAGCGTGTGAGGAAGTCCCTGTTAATTATTTGGAATTGAAAAGACTAAGAATGGAGTAGGATGGTATATAATATCATCTCCCTTGCCTTTCCCCAACAAGATTGGGGTCGTCTTCCAGTATAATTGGATGCGGACCTGTGATTTACATGAAGTGACTGTCTATCAGACCTGAACAACCCAGTTATTGGGCAACACGATAGTCCTTGGACTGGTTGACTGATGGTCAGGATTTTTAGCGTTCGGCTACCTGTAACGACTTTATTAACTGTAATAGAAGTATAATGACATGTACATAAATCTTTGGTACGTTTGCTTGTCACTTTACTGTTTCTAAACGGCATGATTGACCGATAGGGATGAAATCTGAAATCTTGTGCGTGTTTAAGTGGGTGCGTGATCGTTTGAAAATCAAATTGAACTTGGTAGGTGGCGCTGCAGTCAATTTGTTTTTCTGATAAACCAGCTTTTGGGTAAGACATCATCTGCCGGTATTGGTAGTATCATATAAAATACTAGCTTCTGCCAGCGCTTTCATACAAGTGAAAGTCGGTTTACTCCCTTAGGGGTGGAGTTTCGTAAAATCCGTTCTTAGCGGACTACACCGCAATTCACCACCGCAATCTGCCAAATTTTAAGTTTGTACGTGTTAATGTTTCTGAAATTTCGTGAATAAGCAGTGAATGATATACCGCTTTTATATCATAACAGTAGTCAGATAAAAACCCCATAAATCGATTTATGTTTAATTTGCTAGTTCTTGAACTTAAATTAAATAAAAAACTTGAATTAAAAATTTTGAACAAATGGAACTTCAAGGTCGGCTAGTTAATAAATAGCTTAGACAATTATTAAGATTAATTACTTCGTTTATCTATTTTATATAAGGATAAATATAATTTTATCCTTCTTTCAAGAGAGCTGAGACCAATGTAAAATGGTTTTATGTATGATCTTCCATAATTATCGATACTCAAAGAACCCAATATCAAAGAGAGATTATCATCGTCTGTGCAAATACTAATACTCAAGTTCTTCGGGCATATCACCCGTAAAGAGGACTCGATGGAGCGATTTGTGGTGCAAGGGAAAGTCGAGGGCAAGAGATCACGTGGACGTTCTCCAACACGGTGGACGGACCTCATCAAACCGGTAACACACTGCATCGTTAATGAAAACTCCCAAGCCGCCAAACACAGAACTGCATGGCGTCGTAAATTGTCGTTTTCAATAATTATATTGTTAAAGATAATTTCCAAGGTCGTCTAAGTACGGGTTATTGGGGTCTTGTTTTCCACCAAGACAATTGCGCTGATGTTGAGCTTAGATTGTTTCTGATAGTACTACTTAATTTTTTCGAAGAAAGCGTCATAACACATAAGCGATAGTAACTTGAAAATTGTCCAATTATTAAAAAACAAACAGAAGCCCCCGAGTAAAGAGAAAATCATAGTATTACATATTCAGTATTGTTAAGGACAACACTGACTTGAAAAACACTTCTAATAAATAGCTTAAAATCAGTTGTAACATTGTGTTTGTTAGTTTGAAATTTCTTTTGCGGCCTACCAGTGAGCTACACAAATCGATTTCTGCTGATTCATGTTAAACATGCCCTTGAACCTTTAACAAGAATTTTGAGGACAGATTAACGTAATTTCAATCAACAAATTTGATCGTGAATCACACAGAATATTTTAGGTTACTGGTAGAGAATTTAATAATTATTAAATTCTCTAACCTTAAGACATCCCTGACCCCAAATAAACCTATACCTATATGTAAAATTTATCATATATAGGTTTGTAGGCGGTAAGAATATCAAATATGTTCACGAGTTTCTCAATATAAGCCATGTTGTAATTTTTTGTCATTCGCCGAACAGAAAATACCTGGAAGAAGCACCGGTCCGGTCCGGTCTTCGAAGACGCTTTGTCTATGTCACTTAAGCGTTAGCTAACGGACATTATATATTTATTATACTTTCTCCATTTAGACCTATGGCGCACAGATTTAGTCTTTTACATTAAAAGTCCAAACGGGGTATACCAAAGTGCTTTGGAGCGCAGAACACTATATTGTGTAAAAACTAAAAAATCGCGTTCTAAACAATAGAATGCTCTTACAAATACCGATTAATGACGTTCAGAAGACTGCCCAGCTTAACTATGACTGAGCAGGATATGCCTGCCGCCTATCTGGTAATAAACCCTATTCTAATTAAGGAGAGATACCGCACGTGGGACTTTTAGAATTATAAAATTACTATACGAATATTTCTCAGATTCTACCAGTTTATCTGGTTTTTTTTCTTTTTTTTTTTTTTTTGTGGTAGGTAAAATCATCCAATGACGAATCCCGCCCTTGGGTGGGGCGGGAAACAGTGTCAGACTTTTACTGACTAAAAACCTACCTTTCCATTCCTCGCCTTTGTCCCGGGGCCCGTGGTGACACTCTCGCATAACCTTTGGCCCCAGTAGGCTTCGGCCCTGCTGGACCCCTACAGTTTGCTGACAACTCCTTGAGGCGCGCGGGAACGGTGCGCGCCGTAGACGACCTGAGCTCGGACCGGTCTGTTACCGGACGGACGGACAGCGAGCTACCCATTGCCCACCGTCCGCGAGCCCGCGCCTACGGTGGCCGGAAATTGGGATCGGAAACCCGGCGGCGGCGGCGGCGTGTCCGCCTTTGCCTAATGCGGTCGGCCTCCTCCTTTACTAGCATTACTGCTTCGCAAAAGGAGGCGACCGCCTGCCACTCCTCCTCGCTCCGGAGCATGGCTTGAACCAAGCGCCGGCGCGAGAGATCGCCGCCGATCGCCCCCACGAGGACACGGCGATACCAGTTTATCTGGTGGAAAACACCCCAATCGAATTAAATTAAATTTCTCTGGTTAGACGGAGACGTCTAACCAGAGAAATTTACACTAAACATAACGCACGTTGCGACGTAATGTTGCCACTATAAACGTATATAATTGTATTTTCTCTTTATATCATATCATCAGCCTTTTGATGACGATGATCCCACTGCTGGGACTCAGGCCTCTTCTCTAGGAGAAGGAATGGGCCGTAATCCAACACGCGAGCCCAGTGCGGGTTGGTGGATGTCACATGTCCTTGAATTTTATATTCTAGGACAGGTTTCCTCACAATGTTTTCCTTTACCGTTTTGAGTGAACCACTGCTCTCATCATTTTCTCTATACTTATTTATTATTGTTATTTTAAAATTTATTTATTTTCACGCCGTTACCGACGTCTATTAGTAGACACCGTTGCCAGCTCACGCTGTAAACCAAGACTCGTCGCATTTTGCGTGTGGACACGGCAGTATGCTGTGCGTTCGGTATTGTAAAATGTTTATGAATAGCTATTCAAATATTACCCAGTGGTGCTATTCTCTAAGAAAACGCAGCGCTGCCTCAACGACGAACACCCAAATAGGATACATTGGATTGTCAACCTAATAATCTTTACATTGGATTGTTAATTCAATGTATCCTATTTAGATGTTCGTTGTTGCAGCAGCATTGGATTTATCAGAGAATAGCATCAAGGAGGTAGATATTAAGACAAATACCGTAGCAGGTTTCCGAGTACCTAAGCCCCAAATTTTCCCAAACAACGTTACGTCTAAAATTGTCTTAGCAGTACGATTCTTTAAGCCACCAATGTGCTGGTCTGCATTCAGTTTAGCCGGATGCAGCTGAACAATAATGTCTTTTATTTAGAAACCCTCTCCGATCTCTACAACCCAGTAACTATATTACCCCAATACCTTTAAAATAAACTCGAATGTCCTGCCGTAACAAAATCTATTAATTGCAGCAGTATGAAGCGCAGGTATATAAAGGCAAGAGCGTGATTTCCGAGCCACGGAATATACAAAAAACTAATACTAGCATCTGCCACAGATTCGCCCACATGAATATAGGTTTTTCCATACAAAACTTTGACCCCCAAACCGTAGAGGCCCAGCCTGCTAGCTGCAGGCAGGGTCGAACCCTACTGAAGACAAGGGTCGCTTTCTGAAAAGAAGGCTCGGTCCCAGTATGATAGGCAACGAAGGAACAGGGTAGGTTTTTAGTCAGTAAGAGTCTGACACTATTACCCGCTCCGCCCAAGGGCGGGCTTTGTCATTAGATGATTTTACCTACTATAAAAAACCTCTTCAGGGAAAGAAATTTCGGAAATGCCCTCTTAGTGCTTGCCCGCTTCCAGTCCCAAGTACTTTCGGATGTGGGTTGATATGTCAGTTTCTCCTTTTATTGATAACTAGCTTCTGCCAGCAGCTTCGTCCGCGTGAATGTGGGTTTTTCCCCCCGTTTCATCCCCTTAAGGGGTGATTTTTGAAAAATCCTTCTCATCTTAATTCTAACCTAGGTCATAAAAGAAAACATTGTGCAAAATTTCACGTTTCTAGTCTTAGTAGTTTCGGATGTGCGTTAATATGTCAGTGAGTCAGTTTCTACCTTTATATAATATACAGGGTGTATCTGACATCGTACCACAAACAAATACCATGGATCCAGTACATGAATTTGGACCCCTAGTGGTGGAATTTTACAACGGTTTTTTATTAATAATAAAAAAAAATCTTTACTTTTTTTGTTTAAACGGTATAAAATCGTTATTTTAATATTTATATTGAAAAAAAAAAAATGGAATGAATTACATCTAAAATTAAAAATGCTATACAGGTTGATTGGAATAACGAAGAATTTTCTTTTTTTTTCTGAAAATATCATCGAGGTTAGTTAGAATAACGGTTTAAAACAATTCAAATTTCAAAAACAATTTTCTTTTTAAATTAAGAAAAAAAAATGGAAAATTCTACCACGGGGTCCGGAATCATGTACTGAAAGGTATTCGTTTATGGTACGATGTCAGATATACCCTGTATATTGATAATATACATGCCCATCCACGTAATGATGTCCCAAGTTTCTCTTAAAGAACCAAAGGATATTTTTAGTCAAGTGTCCTCCACCCGACAAAAGTAACTTGACACCACAACAAAAAAAAAATGAAATGGTTATAATGTGACTATACAAGTTTTAACAGAAAAATATGCGATAACTATTTCTATAAATTAGTTTAGATAATGTACAGGAATATCAATCATCTTATCACAATTTTTCTCAAAATCATCTTAGTGTACGTAGTGTCCATCTTCTTTTTATAATATTTGCTTTTTATTATAGGGTAAAAGCCGGATAGTTGCTGCCCCAGTTTTTGAAATCACTAAATATGTCTAAGAACAATAAGATAAATATTTTATTTTCAAATACATTTCCTCATCATCATGGTATGGCATCATCTATATCACCCTCGTGTTTTTATTTCAATTATAACAAAGCCCTTTTTCTTTCCAATTTCGTCACGGACGTCATTTTCGTTAATAATGGTTTTTTTTAAAGCAAAGTAACGCATATTTAATATACAAAATTATTTTTAGTACCTGCGAAACCTGAATATAGTTTGTTCAGAAACAGTAACTGAAACGATTCCAATAATATTTTACACCATGTTATATTTTTCCCCAAAAATGTTTAAAAAAGGTCACTAGTTGGACCCCACCGACACTAAGTACAATACAGGTCACGGCAGGTCGCACAGCTGGGTGCGGTAGCAAAACAACCCTTCAGTGGCCCAGTGGGCCCGGTGACCATGTGTTTGTGTGGACAACCAGTATCACAAAAAGCTTATAATTTTGTGATTTTTCATGATACAGTTATGAAATATTGTACATAGATTCTTTGCATAACAATACAAGAGCGGTGGGTGTTTCGGGTTTCGCATATACTAGAAATAAGATTGTATAATGAAAATAAATTGTGTAAAATGTTTGAATTCTTTAAATTTTTAATTTTGTTAATGTTATTTGTGAAAAATTGAATTTAAGATTTGAAAAGAATTCTTTAGATCCTCTAAAGAATTCTTTTCAAATCTTAAATTCAATTTTTCACAAATAACATTAACAAAATTAAAAATTTGAAAATTAAAAAATTAAAAATTGAATTTAAGATTTGAAAAGAATTCTTTAGATCCTCTAAAGAATTCTTTTCAAATCTTAAATTCAATTTTTCACAAATAACATTAACAAAATTAAAAATTTAAAGAATTTTATTTTCTTTAAATCGCCGCCGCCGCCAGATATTGTGATTAAAGTAAAAAATACTTTCAATAGCCTGCTGTCATCAAAATCAAAACTAAAGTGTATGGAAATTTTCAGAGAAAGTATTTCTTCGTAAGTGTAATGAAAAACGTCGTTTGATAAACATGCGATTTGTAACTACAGCCCTCAGCTCCTTATCACAATTGCCTACGGCTCGAAAGAATTCCGCCTCGGTCGCAATGACAAACTTTCTGCACTTGTACCAAAATTTTAAACTGGAAGGTACTTTAGTTATTAGTAAATTATAGATTTTTAAATCTACACAATGATTTTTTTATAGATAAAGAAACACAATGATTTTTTTTTTTATGGTAGGTAAAATCATCCAATGACAAGTCCCGCCCTTGGGTGGAGCGGGAAGTAGTGTCAGACTCTTACTGACTAAAAACCTACCCCATTCCTTCGTTGCCTATCATGCCGGGGCTGAGCCTTCCTCTCAGAAAACGGCCCTTAACCCCAGCAGGCTTCGACCCTGCCTGCCTGCAGCTAGCAGGCTGGGCCTCTACGGTTTGCTGACAGCTCCTTGAGGCGCGCGGGAACAGAACGCGCCGTCGACGACTTGTGTTCGGTCCGGTATGTTACCGGACGATCGGACAGCGTGCTACCCACTGCACGCCGTCCGCAAGCCCGCGCCTACGGTGAAAACACAATGATTTGACAATTCATGGACAAGTCGAGCTTAACTCTACAATGAGTTTTCTCTCAGTGACTTTTTGATGAATGAGTACCGATTAAATCTTTCTAAATTTCCTCAAATCGACTAATGGATATCCGGTTTATATTACAGACCTTTCCCAAGATAAATTAGAACATACTATGGCATAGGATTTACTTACAGCATATGTTTTATTTTAATTATAAATGGCCAGATCTTAGAATTAATCACTTCATTATATGGCCGACCATTTTATGCATTTTTTTTTGTTTTATGTTTAACATATTGATATATTAAATGAGCGAACAACAAAAACAATAATTATCAGTGCTTATTGTTTTTTTTTTTTTAAACCAAATTTATACACAAATGCTACAAAGTTATCCATAAAATAAACTTCAAATAGTAAGCTTTTCAATGTTCTACTTTACCTAGGAACTTTCGAACTATATCTCTTTTTAATTTCCAAATTGAAGATATTTTCTTCAATTTACCATGAACATTATTGTAGTTCTATTCCTCGTCTCCTTAAATCACAGTGACTTGCAACGCATATCGGACACATTCGGTAGAGAGTGATACTGTATAAGGCACTGTTAGCGACGATAGCTTGTAGGTGAAATAAAGCACGAGCGGACTGTATATAGACGTTATATTGTACTAAAAAAGACTGTTACAATTACAATTATTACGATTCGAATACGTATATAAGGTTAGAAAGCGCGAGCGCGGGTGTACGTCGTCGCGTCTCACAGCTGACTGGTGGTGACGGGCGCGCGGGGCGGGAGGAACTCGCCGCTCGCGCAGTAGCCGGTCGCTCCCGATGGACGATGCTCGCAGCGCGCAGCCGTCGCCGGTGGCTCCCTCCAGCGCGCAGCGGAGATATTGAGTGCGTGACTCAACATTCTCCCCCCGTTGAAGAGTCTTCAACAGAGACAGGTAGAGGGCAGATGGTGTTAAAGGCTCGCCGAATGACACCCCTTCGTGTGCGGATGTCGGCGACTCTTGCTATGCCATCTCTGCCAGGAAGCACCCGAGTGATGCGCCCTAGAAGCCAGAGTAAAGGCGGTAAGCTTGTATCTTTGATGACTACGAGTGTTCCTTCCTTCAGCTCTCCCGAAGACTGGTGCCATTTCGTCCTCTCCTGCAGCCACATAATGTATTCCTGAGAGAAACGATTCCAAAAATGTTGCTTGAGATATTCAATGCGTCGAAACCGTTGCAGATTGGAGATGTTGGTGCTCTCGATCTGAGGATGAGGCAACATAACGATTGAACGTCCAGGCACCGCTAAACATTTTAACATGAGATACAGAGATTTGAGAAATGGGTTTTGATGATATTTAATGGGATTATTGAATGAAATCCATTATCAAAGTGGATTACTATTACCTCTTCTGTAATTTTAACGTAATTTCTGTCAAGTTTGAGTACAACAAGAGTTTGAGCTCAACAACTGCACTAACCATACCAAAGTTTAAAAAATCTATTTGTAAAATACATATCATTAATCATTTAAAATTCTAATTCAATAATCTGGTAGATTTTGATTTAGTAAAATTTGTTGCTTTTTCTCAATTCTATATTCAAAATATCGTCTAGTTATTACATTGTAACTAACGATCTCCATTAAATAAGGGAGGAGGAGTGAAAGAGATGGCTGACCTGGCACCCGCTACACTGGGAACATACTTTGTGAATGCAATCAACATGAAAGCCTTCAACTTCAGTGTGATTTACGAGTCCAATGTATTTTTCCATGTATTAAACGTGGCCCATTGAAACCCATCGCATTTATGCATTGTGATTAATCTGGTCTGTGATTGAGCCTTGACAATGGAAATAAATAGCCACGATTTTTTTTCACATGTTATTATTGATAAGAAAGTAAATAGTGAAAAACAAAATCTTTTAAAGAAAAAATATCTCTTTTTTATAACTAACTAGCTTTTGCCCTTAGCTTCGCCCCAGTTCTGTCTTACTGTACCCTACTCTACCATACTCTGTCAAACTCTACCATACTCTACCATACTCTACCATACTCTACCATACTCTACCATACTCTACCATACTCTACCATACTCTACCATACTCTAACATACTCTACCATACTCTACCATACTCTACCATACTCTACCATACTCTACCATACTCTACCATACTCTACCATAATCTACCATACTCTACCATACTCTACCATACTCTACCATACTCTACCATACTCTACCATACTCTACCATACTCTACCCTACTCTACCCTACTCTACTCTACCCTACTCTACCCTACTTTACCCTACTATACCCTACTATACCCTGCTTACTCTACCCTACTCTCAGAAGGTTTTTAGTTACGAAACTTCTCCTGACAATAACAAACACATTCAGCGATTCATTTTTCTAAAGATAACCAAAAGTGTATAAAATTTCAACAAGATTTTTTTTAAATAGACACATGAAGAAAAGCATTAAATAATCACACTTACATTATAAAGGCGACAGTTTGTGAGTTTATGTGTGTTTGTTACTTACGGCTGAACGGATTTCGGATTTCATAGGAGTACATACTCCTGAGATCTTCTCTGGCAGCAGCTAGTGCAAAATAGGACCCAAAGGACTCTATGTGTGTTTCAACTGTCACTAGGCATACTCAGAATCTGAATATACTCAGAAGATATCTCTTCTGAGTATATTCAGAAGAAGTTTCTTCTGAGTATGCACAGGATCAGGTAAAAAACGTGTTGAGTATCGAAGGACATATCCAAGGACGTATCCGTCTATGAACGATTTATGTCGTTCGATGCATGTCACAACGACGCAAAACGCATGGCACGACGACGCAAGATGCACGACGCGGCAACACGCAAGACTCACAGTACGGTGACACATAAGACGCGCGACTTCGTGGACGTATCGTCTTGTGGACGCGAATGACGGTGATGGTCCAGTTGTAATTACTAGTGGAAATAAAACTAAATATTATAATTACAAATATATAATTTCCTACTCAATGAACTTTGTAAAGAAACGCCCTAATCAATAACTATCACAAGCATTTTAATAGTAGAATACCAAGTTTTTATCAAATATTATCTTAAAAAAAATATTATGGGTATTATATTCAGTTTATTAAACGCAGCGATTTTTGAATTGTGGAAACGAAAAGTACTTATTACAAAGAAAAAAAATACTGTGTAATGTAACAATGTTAAATAGATTCAACAGAATTATACAACTGCACAAAGGATCCGAATAAAACTAAAAAATGAATAAACCATCCATTACTAGTAGGACCATAGTAAGTTCCTGAATACAGCAAAGTTATACAAGGACGACACAAAAGTTGCCATATGAAAGCGCTAAACATTGCGAAAATCAAATAGACATAATGTCTATGGAATATACTGTGTAGGCTGTGGTTGGACTGTGCTAGAAGAAGACTTTTATGAATATGAATTTTGATGACACTAAACTGTTTGTCTTTTATGACACTAGTATTTAACATTAAAATTGCGATAGGATGATACGGGTAACAGCTGTCGGATTTATACAATGCAGCCCTATCTTATTATACTCTAGGCAGGATTGTATATTATTATTCCAATTATTAGTACAATTTATTATAATTTATTACAATTCAATTTTTAATTAGTTTTAATGTAATTTAATTTATTATTTATGTGATTACAACTTTCTTTTGGCATAATTTATTGTATAAGTGCTGTGCATGCCTATAAGTGACGAATTCATCATGAATTTTTTTTTTTATTTGTAAATTACTTTTTTTTGTATTAATTAGTGAATGAGTCGTTGGTGTGTCAATTTTTTAAAATAAATAAAATTATACTCCTTTAATATAAACTAGTGCTTGAGTGCGATCCCACTTGATGGTAAGCAGTGATGCAATGGTTGGACGAGGCACACTAGTTTATTAAGAGCCTATTCACTCTACCCTTGCAGTCACCCAAATTATAATCAGATGGAAAGACTGCAGCAGGCAAATTGTTCCCTTCTTTCGATAAAAGATGGGGCAAAACGCCTAGTCCGGACCGTAAAGGTTTCAACAAGGTAAGGGTTGAATTCGTCGTACGTAGGGTTGTCCAATGGTAGAATTGAGATGGTGGGATCAAGTCATGACATACATCATAAATAATTCAATAATGACGAATCTCTACTTCCATACTTTCATAGATTTTAATATATTTTTAAATTGATCTTTTGAATTGACTTTGAATTTTGACATGAAATGATATGAAATAGTAAAATTTTCTTGCATACTTGCTTAATAATATTGTAATGATTTTATATTTTATTTTATTAGTAAAATATTTTTTTCATAATAATTTGTATGCCAATCGGCAAGATCTTAATCAATACAAATTAGGTAGTGCTTGCACCCTACCTAATTTGATCAAGATCTTGTTTATAAAGCTGGGTTTACGAATAAATGATTCTTATTTTTGATATATTATATTTGACTGGCCTTTCATCTCTCATATTACATTTATAATAAGTATCTTATAACCAATAGATTATATACATTACAGAAAAACATAAATATATACACTAAAGGCTACTCCTAACTAAAATATAGCGCCAAAAAACTCCTCGGCATCGCCGTCGACTTGAAGTGTGCCCAAAAGGCTGGCGGCATTGCCACGTTGTATGGCCATGCTTAATCTCTGACCGAGGTAAAAGCCAGCCTTTGGGTCACGCGAAGTGTCAACTAAGCGTTTGGAAAGTTCTTTAAAAAGCGTATGAGCACTCGGACCCCACGGCCCAAGAGTTTTAACACCAAACGGCTCAAAAATATAACTGCCGACGAGGTTGTTATACTGGCCTTTTGATCTAGTTGTTAGTGACCCTGACTGCTATGCCAGAGGTCGTGGGTTCGATTCCCACCCAGGAAAAATGTTTGTGTGATGAGCACGATCATTTGTTCTGTGTCTGGGTGTAATTTATCTATGATATGTATGTATTTAGAAATATATAAGTATGTTTATCAGTTGTCTAGTACTCATAACACAAGCTCTGCTTAGCTTGGGACTAGACGGCGTTGTGTGATAGTAATATATATATTCTTTTCTCTCATCTCAATAGTGCATATTTTTGTCCTGCTGTCATTCTACCCACGCTATGTTAAGTTTGGTCAACAATGGACCACGCTTACCTAGAATTAATCTATTCACTGACTCCTAGATTGTAGCTACCAGGAACCACAGATTCCGAGAATTTCTCTCCTTAGCTGTACGCACTATAAATGTGTTTAGAAAACTTGCCAGTTTTAGATTTGCGTACCTATGTATAGTGTACCAGTTATAAGAACGTCTCAGTGCTCGATTACTGAGACGCGGCGCGTTAGGCGGTCCGTCGTACATTGCCATATGTATGTGTTTGCTCGAGCGATGACGCGGCCCGCTGCTGCAATGGACGACGAACGACCAACGCGCCGCGCAACGTGCCGCGTCTCCATAAACACGGCCTAAAAGATAAGATAGGTAATTTTTTTTTTTGTAGAATAGCAATAGGTATAATTTGAAGCTAGTACAATAGCGGGAGAACGTATTGGATGATTTCCTAAAATAAAAACAGGTATTATGATTAAAAAAAAAAAACAAATATATATATATATCACATACACTATCACACAACGTCGTCTAGTCCCAAACTAAGCAGAGCTTGTGTTATGGGTACCAGACAACTGATAAATATTTTTTAGTCGGCGCATAAAAATTAAGTCAAAATCAAACCGTTTGTAGGAAGGTCAATAGTTTTCATTCTACTAAACACCTCGACGGTACATTCACTAGACATTCTTAAATGCATAAATAATAAAAATATTACCACGCTCTTAATATTGCACGTCGCTATTATCGTTCCGCAAAATCCCCGACACTAAGGCCCGCCCGTGGCACAGAACACTTTTGCAGCGGTGAAAAAGTTTCTTTTAATCTTCTTTTAATGAAGTTGTAGTCTCACAACCAAGCAAGAAGACACTTTCAAGTATAAACAAATCCGATTTCGTAAAAAAGTTACGTAAAAAAGTTCTTAGAAAAGAATGGTTGTTTATTTAAATAAACAATATTATGTTGTACTTTTTATTTTAAGTCAGTGTATTGTAAAATTTAATTTAAATAATATGTTGGTACGTAAACTAAAACATGTATTCCTGTTTAAAAAACTGCGTTAATTTTGCCATTAACACAGATTTTGAGTTTATTTTGCATTAATTGAGAAGTCATGTACTCAAGACACAATACTGTGTTGCGTGCGGAAACGTGAATTTTCGAAAGAGGTACCGTGGTCCTCGAACCCAAAAGGTAACTGAAGAACACAGTGTGAGTTTTAAACTATAAAAATCTGACACACTGTTTGGCTCCACACTAGAGCGAAAAAAGTCATTAAATCGATACCGGAAATTTGAAATAACGTAAGGGATATTTTGTAGAAAATGAGTTATATATATCACTAGAATCGGATTTTTTGCTCTATTGTTTGGTATATTTAAAATCCGGATATCTAAAAATATGTCCCTTACATTACATATTTTCCGTAGACCTAGAACATTTTTTTTCTAGAAACTGGCTGTATAGGAAATTATTATTAATATCTAATAAAAAACTAATGTAAGTCTCTTTACTAGCAGTATTTGGTACTTCGTTAAAATAAAATCGAGTACATTTTAGAACAGGTCACTTACGTTATTGCATAATTTGAGATGTTTTAAGTATTGTCTTATACATTAGTGTTTCGTGAGAAGGTAAACATTAACTTCTGCCTCAAATTTTCATACTCTTACCCTCATACCCTTACGTTAACTTGTACCCATCGGTAATAAGATAACCTATCCTTTAGATCACACTGGACAGCGTGATCCGTAGAATTCTTCCAAACTTATCGAATTATTTATTAATGATAATTCACCTCAAAAAAAAATATCTGTAGAAATTTTATCTGTACATAGATAATGTTGGTTTAAAAAAATCGTTCGTGTATGTAGGTACCTGTATAAATGCGCATTTCGCATCAATAGTTTATAGCGAACGTGACAGCTGTGCAAGCTATCGCAATTCCCATAGCAGAATACATATTTAATACGAACATGTGATGCACTTATACAACATAATATTGAGTAATATAGTATATATTATAATTTCGACATATTCCAATAGCCTCACTCTTCTTTGTGGATTTTCTCATGAAACGTGACAATTTATTTACAATAAAACAACAGGCACTACATTGTTACGTCGATGAATATTAAACATAATCTGACTATTAAATATGTTTAAAATTATTTATTAATGTTTAAGCTAAAACTTTAACAATTATTAAATTTTAATGACTCACGAAAACTAATTTATATGCGCCATATAGTAAAATAATGTTTTATAATTGCAATTTATCGGTTTTATGATAACCCTAGAGGTGCTAGTAACTCATAAGTCATAGCTGATATCAAAGAGCAAATATACTTGGAATCGCGTCAGTTATAAATCGCTTGCCAATGAAAATCTCCACAAACAAGAGGCGGAACACTTCATTGGACATCTTTATCGGTCGTACAGTGAAAAAGTGAGAACACCGTATTCTGAAACCGTCATCCGTTTGATATATGGTTGCTGACCGAAAGGTTTATCTGAATCACTGAGACCACAGCTCGCTAGCTCCTTTAATACCGCTGGAACACGCAAACCCGCCTTGCTTTACGAACCCGCATACTATCACTATGTCTTTTTCGTACCCAGTTGTCGAACATAATGCCCTAAGAGCCATTTTGAGGTGCCATCTCTTGCAATATTTCTTCCATTTGCAACGTCATTTCTTTCCACATTAAGTTGGAATGTTTCAAGAGAGTGCTTACGGAGTTACAGTGTCTTGCCAAAGTTAGCTAGTGTTTTCGCAGAATGAGAAATCGTTATAATTAGGTACACTACCTAATGTAATCTAAGTAGCTCGTTTGACTACTGGGCAAAGGGATAGGTACCTTCTCTTGTCCACATACGTCTTTCTTTAGCTATTATGGGACAGTCGCTGGAAGTAAGAGTCAAATTCAACTCTCCAGCTTTGTTTTGGTCTGCTGCAATGTCGCCTAGCTTTTAATAGTACTCAATATCGTATAATTGTCTATCGCACGCCAACGCAGTAGACATATTACACTACAGTCCGCTTTACCTGCATTTAGTTTATTAAGGATTAAGTCTAATTTATAGTGTAAGAGACCTGGTTTTTTGAAGTAGTTAAATAATAATATACCTATTCTTTACATAATTTGTATAGCAAAGTCCGACAACATTATTTGTAGTATATGTAAAACCTTAATATAGTTTGTTCAGAATCAGTAACTGAATAGATTTCAATCATTTTTGCACCATGTTACATTTTGGCATAAGTTGGATACCACCGACACTGGTACAAAACAGGTCACAGCAGGTCATAGCGAGTATTAGATGCTAGCGCACAACTGAGTGCGGGAGCTAAACAACTCCTCAGTCGCCCGGATGACCCAGCGACCATGTATTTTCGCGGACAACTAGGTAGCAGACCACGCATTTTTGTACAATTATATTCCTTACATAAGAATACTAGACATGTGTTTCGGGTATCGCATATACTAAAACTAATATTGTTTGAAATCAATTGCCGGAAAATTGCAAAATAAATCTTTACTAGATTTTTTTTGTGGTAGGTAAAATCATACAATGAAAATCCCGCCCTTGGGCGGAGCGGGAAGTAGTGTCAGACTTTTACTGACTAAAAACCTACCCCGTTCCTTCGTTGCCTATAGTGCTAGGGCCGGGTATTCCTTTCGGAAGCTGACCCATGACCCCAGCAGGCTTCGACCCTGCCTGCCTGCAGCGAGCAGGCTGGGCCTCTACGGTTTATCTTTACTAGATTATATTTCCTCGATAAGTTGTGAAAAAATCGGTTTGTATACGATAAATCACATACAAATTCATTAGTTTCCAACATATCCATATCTTATTTAGAATTACAATCTTACAACGTTTTTTTTTTTGCCCAGCCCTTGGCTCCAGTAGGCTTCGACCCTGCCTGCCTGCAGCTAGTAGGCTGGGCCTCTACGGTTTGCTGACAGCTCCTTGAGGCGATCGGGAAAAGTACGTGCCGTCGACGACTTGGACTCAGTCCAGTCGATTACCGGACGGACGGACAGCGAGCTAGCCATTGCTCACCGTCCGCAAGCCCGCGCCTACGATGGCTGGAAATCGGGATCGGAATGCCGGCGGTGGCTGGGGCGTAATACCCTAAGCTAGCATTACTGCTTTGCAAAAGGAGGCGAACGCCTGCCACCCCTCCTTCTGACGACGTTTGCAATTTTCTGGTTGCAAAGTTATAATAACATACATGTTATAGACATTGTAGAGAAAAGCTGCGAATTCCAAAGATTTATAACAACCGTGTGAAGCTGAGACGGGTCATAGCTAGTAATTATATGTTACTATTTCTACTAAACTAGGTTTAGTGCGAACTAAAAAGTACATAATTGTGTGTCTTGTTTTGCCATAATATTGGTACGGGGAAAAAATATTTTTTAATAAAATTTATATCAAGAATAGAGAGATACAATAGAGCGGACATCAAAAGATATCTTAGAAAAATTGTCATCCCATGTCAGCTAGCTTTCAATAGTAAACATGCTAATTAAATTTGTAATTGGTATGTTTTTACGCTATTTTCTAGAACTATTTGCGAAAATTATTGCAATATAATAATAATCTGTAATTAATAAGAATTTATTAATTACAGAGCAAATACGAAAAATATTTATTATTTATTTATTTAAACTTCATGTACAATAGTGGTACATAGGCGAACTTAATGCAACAAAGCATTCTCTACCAATCAACCTTTGGGTTAAGAAAGACAACACTGTAGTAGGCATGTAGTAGGTGTGCACTATAAATTAATAACACATAATTTTGAATACAATGTATGAGTTACTTATAATAATAAAATACTTATATATGTTATTATTATAAACTAATAAATAGTATGATAAATATGAAATAATTTTAATTAAGAGAACCTAAAATATGTCAATTAGGACGGAGATTGAACATAAACTGCCGATGCTAACTGTTTATTTATGAAAATAAACTGAAGTTAGGGCCAGTCGTCCACACTAGACTGAGCGACTTAATACTCTTAGCTAACAACAATTGGATCACGATTGTGTTCGCTATGTCCTGTCTATTGGTAGTCTATATGTAATGTCTTTGCCACTATGCAACATTAGTATTAGTATATGCGAAATCGGAAACCCGTGTCTAATATTTTTATGTACAAATTTTTTATATTCATCTGTATCACGAAAAATAACAAAGTATAAGCTTGTTATGTCAGCAAAAATACATAGTCACCGGGCCATCCAGGCAACTAAGGCGTTGTTTTGTACTTGCACCCAGCTGTTTGCTGGTACCTACTGCCCGCTATGACTAGCCGTGACCTGTGTTGTACTTAGTGTCGGTGTTGTCCAGCTTGTGACCTTTTTAAATATTTTTATAAAAAAATACAACATCGTGTAAAAACTTTTGGAATCTATTTAATTACTGATTCTGAACAAACTATATTCAGGTTTCGCATAAACTAAAAATAAAGTTGTATATGTACTCGTATATACAAAAATAAAACAAACTAAATAATATACTTTTCTTTTAAGGTGCTATTTTCGACCAGAACACTGAAGAGATCCAGAATGTGTTCAAATACGCGATGACGATCCACAATCAAAACATCAGCAGCCGTCGTTTGGAATTGCAGGCATACGTCGATGTCATCAACACCGCAGATGCTTTCAAGCTTTCTCGGCTCAGTAAGTATTATTTTATTTTTCTTGATTTCTGATATTCATCATCATAAAGCTCAGTTACCCAAAACTGCAATCAAAAGGGCTATATTCGTAATCACATCAGGAATAAAAATATCCGCAGGAGAACCAAGGTCACATAACACATACAGGTCGCTGACATAGCCCAAAGAATCTCCAAACTTAAGTAGCAGCGAGCAGGGCACATTGCTCGTAGAACGGTAGATAGGCTTCTGGTGAGGCAAACGCGAAAAAGACTTGAACAACGAGGATTTTTTTTTCGTTTTGATTGCTGTGTACAAAGGTGGCTTAAAAACAAAAACTAGGTAAAACCCGTAAAACAAGTTAAAAAATTATGGAGAATTAGTAAAGTGGACAGATGGAGAAGAAGAACAAGGCCAGTACACGGATTGTGAGGAGTAATATGAAAGAAAATGAATCTAAGTGATAGAGTGACGGTTGACAAATGTTTTGCGCCGATCCTCAGCTACATGGGGTAAGGGCAGGAACATAATGATGAAAATTTTGTATTGGAAGCACCTTTTAAAGGTGTAAAAATTTCATGAGGTCCAACCGCGTGCGGCAGATAGGCATATAATATACGTAGTTTCATGTTTATAACCTGACCCGGCAAACATCATACCGCCTAATAGAAGATTATTTTTTCGTGATTTTTTCAGTTTTTTCTCACCGCTTAAAGCTTCCCTAGTATATCATAAATATTCCAAGACCAAAATTAGCCAAATCGCTCCAGCCGTTCTCGAGTTTTAGCGAGACTAACGAACAGCTATTCATTTTTAGATATAAGAAGATAAAACTCGTATTATATACACCGATAAATTGTGATCGTTTTAAACCCGTGGAGGGTCGATTCGGTACATTAACACTATCGATTTATAAAGATAAAAATTAAGTACTTATTTTCTAAAACTCGAATTAATTTATGCATCTTTCTTTAAGTAAACGAGTCAATGACCTTGCAGGGAGTTGTCGGTTGTTGCGTACTAACTACCTACAGTTCATTGACCCTAATCAGCTGAGGTTTACTTAAAGACTTGTACTTTAATTTTCATTTTTATCTTTACAAGTCGATAGGTTTTCATGTACCGAATGGACCCTCCGCAGGAGGAAACGACCAAAATTTAACTTTCAGCGCTATATATCGCTGGGTCTGGGCATTATTGAGTCAGGACTTTGCCTTTTATATACAGGAAAACTACGGAGAGAACCCTCATAGTACGTTACGTGAACCATTAATAAAAGAGAGATGATGGAATCAGATAGTGTAGCTCCAATACACAATCTCCAAAGTACAATTTGTAGAAGATTGATAGGCATACAAAGTTTCGCCGGTGCGCTTGACTGTGAAGCTCGGCCGTCGCGCCGGCGCCTCGTTTCCTAGAAGCTGATTAGCTTTGCGTTCAACCGAGTTAAGTGCAGAAACATACCAGTGTTCTTGAACAATTTCATAAGTAGACACTTAAGGAATTGTAGACGTAATGCTCTATATGTGGGACCTGTGTATTGTGAGCTATTGTGAAGCTGTCTTGTTTGTATCGTCTTACCTTTTAAGGGTACTCAGTTCTTTAGCTGCAGTCTGTACATGGCTTCTAAAAGCTCCACCACCGGGATTTATCTTGGCAAGTAGGTGATAATTTATTTTTTCTTTTTGAATTGGTGGTTTTTTTTTCAACTTAATTTGTTGTCAGATGAGGTGTGAGATGGTCTATTAAATAGCGCTTATTGTTGCAATTTGTTTATCTACTGGTTAGGGCTTTATTGATATCAGCCAATTATTTTCAATTATCTTGATATTGATAACGCTACGGTCAGATATTTTGAAGGTTTTAATATTTAAATTTTCATTAAATATTAAAACCTTCAAAATATCCGTCTCTTTGCTTTAAAAAAAAATATTAATCACCCTTGACCGTGACGAAATAGGAATGATAAAAGCCCTTGGTGTGATAAATTTAAAAAAAGCACGCGGGTGATATAAATACTATGTCCAACTTAATTGTAGTGCGATAAGAGGCAGTTTTCGAGTAAGTGTATTGAAGGACAATCCCGCATGCGTGAAGAAATCTGCACGATATTAATAACACCCGGGGCCTACAGATAGTTGTTAAGGGATGCATGACCCATGTCTAGTGTCATGTCTGATGTAAGCGAGTTAAAATGCTCTCACGATACAGGATTAATTCATAGAGTGAACAAGATAAAAAAAAATATACCGTTAATAATTCTGTTATAGCGATTTCTATTAGGACATTGCAGTTTCAAAGTTTTCACTGCCTTATTACGACAAGAAACAAAAAACTCGGAACAGTGTTGTATTTGTGTGAGTATTGTTTCTGATGCTTGTGTTTTCCCTGCCTCCGGTTATTGTTGCGCCCCCCGAGCTTAACGCTGACGCCGAGGGCGACATCGCATGAGGCTTACCGATTCTAGTAAACTCACCTCGTTATTTTACGCGACAATGTTTAAAAGTCAAAAACTTTTGGCATGATTTATTTTTCTCTTTTCGCCAGAAATGAAACCTAGTTCATATGTTAGAGAACAATACGAGACATGAATAGCAAACAAACCAGGTCCATAAACCGTAACTGAACAAAGATACGTTTAAAAGCGTTGCTAGCGTAATGCATAATATTATGAAGTTTCTTTTGATAAAATAGGTTAAGTTGGTAAGAACCGAAACACATAACCGCGATGCGTCGTCGCAACGTTAAAATCGGTGGTGCCGTCCGTACGTACGTACATTGTACGTATCATACATTGTACGTACAATTGTATGGGGCGGCTTTTAGTACTGTTATATTTTTTCACACTCGCAGTTTTTCATCATTAAAACTAGTAAAAGAATAAGTGTTACACAAATTGTAAAGGTACGCGTTAGTATCGCGACAGTGGCTGACACTATTTAATGCGTACACGTGGTTAGTAGACATAATTCTTTTTGCTATTGATATCTCATACGTTCTTTTAAGAAATGGCTTAGGTTTCACTTATGGCGAAAAGAAAAAAATGTATGCCAGTAATGTATGGCAAAAGTTTCATTTCCCTTTATTTAATTATTCCCAGTGTGGAGTACCACACTGGGAAAATTTACTGTACCGCGTTTACAAACAAGACATAGATTACCTACCCATAAGCCAAACAAATAATTGTCCCATGCGGAAATCGAATCAGCGCTACGCAATATAGCAGTCAATCACTCAACTACAACGCCAACCGCGCCGTCAAATTGCACAGTACAAAGGAAATTAAAAAAAGATAGCTGTTCACAAAATACACCATGTTTTGAATGGGAGATTTTCTTCTTTTAAAGTTAAATTAGTATCTATGATTATTTTGATGTACGTACTATTATGAATAATACTATTATAATTAATGAACAGTACAAAGAAAAATAAAAGATAATGAAGAAATCTATGATTATTTTAGAGTAGGTTAGGTACGATTATGAATAATACTATCATATTTATTATTGAATAGTACAAAGCAAATTAAAAAAAAGATAGCCGTTCTCAAAATACACCATGTTCTGAATGAAATATACTCTCCTTTTAAACTTAAATTAATATTTATGATAATTTGGAGGTAGGTCCTGTTATTACGAATATTATGACTATTACTCATGACTAATACTCTTATGAGTACTTAAGTAAATGAAAAAAAAGTTAGCCGTTCACAAAATATACCGTGTTTTGAATGGGATATTCTGTCCTTTTTAATTATATAGTATCTGTGATTATTTTGAGGTCTGGAATCTATTATGAATAATACTAAATATTATAATTATTGAAAAGTACAAAGGAAATGAAAAAAAGATAGGCGTTCATAAAATACACCATGTTTTGAATGGGATATTCTGTCCTTTTTAATTATATAGTATCTATGATTATTTTGAGGTAGGTATTATTATTATGAATAATTCTATTACAATTGTTAATTAAAGAAATGAAAAAAAAGATAGGCGTTCACAAAATACACCATATTTTGAATGGGATATTTTCTTCTTCATAAGTTAAATTAATTGTAGTATCTATGATTATTTTAAGGTAGGTATTATAAAATATATTAAACAGCTTATCAAGTAATTCTCCACTTACTAATAAACAGTTAGCTACCACGTTCTCAAAGATTTATAACCGTTGCTCTGAGCTGTTTTTGACGTAAGTAATTACTGGAAATCATTAACGTAATATAACACGAACAATTTAAAACGATTTCACTAAATTATTCTAAAAGATTTATTGAGAGTTCTAATTCCCTATAGTTAAAATATCTAATTTATTATTTGGCTTTCACGCTGGTACTATTTTTCTGCCTGGTTAAATTATTCAGAACAACGTGATACGAATGTAATTTTCTCCCATGCAAATATTGTCAGCGTCTTTGAAATGAAATTAACGTTGCAAGCTTGTGAGCCATTGTCACTGGCTTGAGGAGGGGGGGAGAGATCCTTTAAGAGAAGTGTCATCAGCAAGTCACGTGATCAGAATATTGCAAATAGCCGTCGTTAGTTGAAGTAGGCCTTGATCGATAGTCTACCCTAAGAGGTTTGTTATTATGCGTTATTCTTGAGGGTGTGTCTAGACCTGGCAAATTGCTTGCAAACTGCGCGCATGTTTTTCGCGCCTAAGTTTGGTGCACCGCTACAGTGCAGCTCTGGCAAGGCTAGAGTGAGGTGCAGCTCCTGCAAGGCTAGAGTGAGGCGTAGCACCTGCGAACGTGGCATTTTTCACGTTTGAATTTTGAGGGGCGACGGAGATGTATAGGGGCACGCTTGCACCTCCTACGCCACTCAAATACGACGTGTAGCTTGCGCACGAGAGGCGTGTGGGCGGCGTGCGGGCGACACAGGGACTTCGCATGAACATGAAATGCACGCGCGCAGTTCACAGCAGATCTGGACACACCTCAAGATAGATATACAATTTATTTGCAATATGGGTGAAGCACTAAACGCAAAATGAACAAACTAATTTTAGGTTTAGATACGTAATCACTCAATTACGTAATTATTTAATTTGTTTTGTATTCGATTATTCATTGTAGGTAATCGCCTAATTGTACTGGCAGCACCGATAGTTATGTATTTGCAATTATCTGTAGCAAAGCTGTCGATGAAGCATAGTGGCAAGCGATAGCCCTGTTGTTCTGTTAGCGACCGTTGAAATCAAACGAACAATTTGTCTCTAGCATTATTGTAGCGACAAGAAATATTTGTAACTGAGATATTTGTAATACATAACATGATTTAAAAGTGTGCTCATGAAGTTTCTTTCACATTCTTCGCCATAGAGATTTGAATGTGCGATCAGCATTATTTTCTGGCTGACTGACATTTTGACAATTCAAAGGTTTGTTCGAAATAAATGATTTGATTTTTGAGTATTGTTGTTTTATATTTATTTATTGAAATGGGCGGTTTTATTACAATAGATATTATAAGTTACTAGGTTGCTAATTTTATAGGTTACTAGGTTTTTTAATGAAAATTTGTGTCCAAAAATCTTTATATGGTTTAAGTGAATTATTTCACATGAGATTAGTTTTTTTTTTAATATTTTGCGTAGAAATTTGTCAGAACCGATTTAACATTTCTTTTTTTAACTTTAATATTTTCTTCAAGCTGTAAAACTGTCGTGTCACGTAGAGATATGTTTTCCAACCAGATCTGATAAATCATTACCCGTGTAAGGGAATGGGCGCGCCACAATTGAGGCGAAAAGTCCCATCTTTGAGGCGTGGCTGGAAAGACCGCACGGCGTTCTCAACAACCGCACGACGCGGGTCCTTACCGAACATGGAAAGTTCAGTAAGTATCTGTTCCGGATTCGTGCGGAGGATTCGCCCGGGTGTCGCCACTGTGCGGAACACCCGGAGGACACGGTGGAGCACACTGTAGAGGTATGCCAGGCCTGGGCCGTGTCCTCGTGGCAGCGATCTCTTTCGCTGGGCCTTGGTTCAGGCCCTGGTCCGGAGTTAGGAGGGACGGGAGGCGGTCGCCTCATTCTGCGAAGCAGTAATGCTAGCAAAGGAGGAGGCCGACCGCATCAGGCAAAAGCAACGGGGCGCACGCCCCAGCCGCCGCCAGGATTCCGATCATTTCCACCCAACGTAGGCGTGGGCTTGCGGAATGATGAGTCGGCAGTTCGGCACGCGCACTAAAAACGACTTAAAATTAGTATTGTCGCACGACTCTAACCGCATAACTCTCAAAGTCCAGTTCGTCAATGCAAAATTTTGGTAAGCACGTATAGAAAAGAATCTCGGTATACTTTTTCATTTCAAATCCTCTGAATTTACAAGATCCATTAACTCAGACTCGGTCCTGCCTGTATTTTACGTCGAAAATCATCAAATGAATTTTCACACTCTGAGTGGACCAAGAGAGTGTCAGACTTTTACTAACTAAATCCCGCAGTGTTGTTTCAGTTATTTTTTGCTAAGGGGCACGGTAAATAAAAAAAAAAAAAATACCACAGCCCTGATCAACCGATCGAACCTCCTGGCACTGAAATTGACGTACGACGGACAAGCAGATCCGGGTGGAAAACATGCATACATAGTGCTATGTAGCACAATCTACACGAAAATATAAAGTAAATATTTACAACATGAAAGTGTAAAAAATCCAAGTTATAAATTTTTAGTACGTGTCCGAGTGTTTTTCCACCCTTAAGATATTTCACAAATGCCTAAATTAAAAGTTATCGCTAGTTATTACAAAATTGAAAATTAGTTCCATTAATTTCAGATTCTTTTAAAATAGAGCCAGTGATTTAAAAAAAAACATCAGTAATTCCATCATAGAACTGTAAATGGTACTAGTGATAGTGATCCGATTGAATTTCATTCCGCACAACTAACTCTGTTTAGTTGGTCGGTTCAGTTGGTCGGAAGAACAGAAGGTGACTCGATTGAGTTCCAGTCCACACAATCAGTTTATCGATTCAGTTGATCCGAGTGGAAGTACTAGTCAAATCAGTTCTCACTGAAATTCATAAAAAATTAAAAACTAATCTAAAATTTAGCACTCATCTTCATACTAGCTTCATTAATAAAGAATAAAGCTTTTGTTTGTTTACAATTTGGTGTTTATGGCTGCCGCTAACTGTTATACCTATGCCTGCAAGCCATAAAATTTTAAACTTAGTTACTTTCCAGGATTTCGACTTAGACTTAAATTTAGACATTATGTAACGTACCTATTATATATGGAACCATGAGTAACACATTAATGGAACTTGATTCTGTGGAAAGTTTAGGCTGATTGATTGCATAAGTTTCTGGAAACCATTTCAGTAGCTATTAATGTTACGTACAATTTCATTTTATTATACACGCTTCCAATACTACATTGTTTTTTTTTTAGAATTCGTGTTTAAGTATATTTTGATAATACAGTCCTCGCTTTTAACCACTATCTTAAATGAGTTTAATAAAATTAAACAAGAGAGAATAAAACAACAAAATAATCTTACAAAGGATCCAGACATCGAAGTTGTAAAGAAAAATGGTTAAGTTCAGTGAAGACATACTCTTGAAAGTCGAGAATTAATGACTTTTTTCGGCTATCATGTCACCTGAACGACAATCAGGTGGCTCTACAGTCACCTGATTGTCACTTTTATACAGCCAAGAATTACAGTAGATAACAATAACAACACATTTTTGTGGTTCCGTAAAAAAGGGAACAATACAAAAATACTGACGCGGAAATTAAAAAAAAAGGAACAAAAGCAAATTACCCATGAAAGGGAATGAGTGGCTGGAGAGATCCGCAGCCTATTTGATCTAACGACAAATACTTCCGTACAGCGAGGCGCCAGTCTGGTGCAACTCTGCCCATTCTGAAATCAAACGACAAGGACAATGCTAAAAATATGAAGGCACCCACTTCATCAATCACAGTAAATGTAGACCCAATAAAGGCACCGTAAAAACTTGAATGTGAAGAATCGCCAAACTTAAGTAGCATTGGGCAGAGCACATTGATCTTAGAACAGATGGTAAATGAGACCAAAAGATTCTGGATTGGCGACCGTGTACCGAAAGACGCAGCATTGATAGTACTCTTAAAAAGTGGACCAATGACCAGCGCTGGTCGTTATGGTGATACTTGAGCGAGGTCTTTGTCCAACAGCTGACTTTTTTCGGCTGAAATGATGATGACTTCTAAATCTTGGTTTTTCTAAATATTATACTTTAAACAGGGACTGCATACCGAAAAAATATCGGTTATAAGGGTTAACGGTATGACGTCATACCTTTTTATTTCAATACCTCAAAATAACGGTACCATTATTTTTCACTACCGAAAAATTACGATACCTAAATTTATCGCTACCGAAAAATAACGGTACCGTTATTTTTTACGGTACCTAAACCTCTAACATTAAGGTTTCCTTTGAAACCCCTAATCCTGCGCTTTTTCGTCGTGCCAATCGCAATACACTTGTCGCGATTGCTGGCAACGTCGCATTTATCGTAGGTACTCGCACGAGAAATAATTTCGGTACCGGAATTATTTCGGTTAAATAAAGGTATAACGGTATCTAAAAAAATTGCGCTATCGTTATTTTATATCGGTAGCGTAACCGCAAATCTTAACCGGTTTCGGTCTACCTTTAAAATAAAGCGGTACCGTATTTTAATATCTGATGCCATCTAGCCGATTTCGGCCACAGCGACCGCAATCTTTGGCTACTTATAGTTGTTGTGAGCTCAGATGTGCTGCCCTGTCGTGTGCTCTCATGTGACTTGCATATCCAACTTTGGCCGAAAAACTCCGAGCACAAAGCGGACACGTCAGAACACCATTAACAACATTATAAAATATAGTTGCTGGTGGTCTAGCCTTGAGGTCGTCGCGTTTCTGGTCTAATTCCAACCTCCTTTTATTTTCAAAGGCCTGTACGTGCCGCTGTACACAACGTCTCCACTCAGGCCGATCTTGTGCCTGGGTCTCCCAAGTCGAGGGGTCAATTTCGCATCTCTTCATGTGTCTATTCTGAACATCCTTGAAACGTAGAAACTGTCCACCACGATTTCGTTTTCCTTGCTGTAGTTCAGAATAGAAGATACGTTTCGCTAGCCTCTGTTCAGGCATCCTAGAGACATGCCACACCTTAACCGAAAACGGTCCCTACTTTAAAATGTACTGGCGATTACGCTCCGGAAGACGTAGCGATAGAAGGTCTTCCTTAAAGTGGACCGATGACCTGGGGAGTGCCCGATTGATGGGAGACGCACAGGACTAGTCGTTATAAAGACACTTGGGGGAGGCCTATGACCAACAGTTAATGTCTTTTGACTGAAATAATGATGTTGATATACCTGCTAATATATTCTAAAAATATTGTACCTACCTTACGATATTATTAGAATATATATTTAGTGATAATACATTTCAATCTTCTTGAACTCAAGGCGGCTCAGCTAATCCAAACAATAGTGATTTTAGAATAATTCAACATCGCTAGGATAAAATAATAAACGAGAATCATAGAAAATATTATATATCTACTTATGATACTCGACGATATTACTATTGATTTTTTTTTTCTTTAAGAGTACTCTTTATAAACGACTAGCTGTCCACTGAGGTTACAGCCCGTTACTTTGGTTACTGCTCGACTTTCGTAGCGTGATGTTACATAACCGATATTATTTTTCATAAACCTGACTTTCTGAACGATGTTTCATTTTTGCTTTTTTTTTTAATGTGAGATATCGTCCAATGACTTCTCCTGCTTTGGGGAGGAGTGGGAGGACGTGTCAGACTATTACTGACTAAAACACAGTCCTTTGTGCCCTGAAGCAAACCAATGGCCCCAGTAGACTTCGACCCTACTAGGCCCATACGGTTTTGCTGATGAGGCGCGTGCTACATGCCGTCGACGACTTGAATTTGGTCTTGAGGGTTACCGAATGGTCGGTCGGCAAGTAATGGGTAGCTCGCCGTCCGCAAGCCCACGCCTACATTGACTGGAAATCGGGGTGGGGATCTCAGTGGCATTTCTGTCTTTTATTTTAAATGATAAGCGTGATTAAAAAAACAAAAAAAACTTTTCCACTTTATTATATTATTAATATAGAGAGCCAGACGAGGTCAAGAGGGTTCTGATTCCGTGAAAACTGTATAATTAATAAGTCGAAAGGTTCCTTGAATAATTTGTTACTGTAGAAAGAAAAGGTACTCAAGTTGGATCGTATTATAAAATTTGTATATGTAGCAGTCAGAACTCTCAATTGTTCAAATATACTTTTTATTTAAAAAAAATAGGCAAATGAGCTGAACTGGTTTGTTTTTTTTATTTGATAAAAACTGGGGTTGATTACGATCTGGTTGAAAGTAGCTTCGCCTGAAAATCATTCTCTGACGTCAGCATATTATCGATTTAAAAATAACAATTGCATAGAATTCCAAAGCCATACGTACAGACGCCAGCACGTTAATCTACCACAAGCTGTCAAATTTCACCAATTGAACATTAACCTTCCGTTATTGCAATAAGGTCGAAAATCTATTAAAGAAATTTGACAGATTGAAGTAGGTTGATGTGCTGGCGTCTGTACAATAAACGAGCATTATTATCAAATAAAAACTTAATAGAATTTTAAATCGAAAAGTTTATAAGCCTTATTATTATTGCTGCTAATGAATTACAATTAAAAATTTATAAGCCTTATTGTTACTATTGCTGCTGATGAATTCACATCAACCTGCTAATTTTTATACTATCATTTTTGCCAGCTTCTAGAACCAGTTCGATCGTTACGCTTTGTTAGCTGACCAAATATGTACATTTTGCAGCTGGCCATAACTTAATTTTAAGTCCAGCCGATGAGCTATTCTATAATGCTAATCAATTAAACCAAAACCATTAAGATTATTATTATTATTTTTTTGTGTTTTGTTTTACCACTATTTTACTTTATGATGAAAGACGATGTGGTCGACGTTGAAATATGCTTGTCTAGAAATAACCTATTCACTTTTGACTTAAACACCTCTGGTAGTACCAGCTATCAGGAAACACTGATTCCGGCAGGAAATTCCACTGTATAACTGTACATACAATAAACGTGTTAAGTGTTATGCGAGTATAAGTGGGATGCACCCCATGTACCCTTGTCACATCTTTTTACGTCTAGTGGTCCGATGATGGAACGGGTTTGGCAGAATTAAGTTATGCAATTCCGACGCACTTTCTTCAAAATGTAGATAATCGATAGAAAACCGATAGACTCAATGCTCAAGGGTTTGGATCTTTGACCTGACTAGAGCATATTATTTTTTAATTGTTTATCTATTCAAACGCATTAAGACTCATTTCATCATTTTACATACTGTATGGATCAGAATGTTGGGCTGTGAAAAAGACGCATGAAAAAAATCGCATGTAGCAGACCTGAGAATGTTGAAATGGATGTGTGGTGTGACGGGATTGGATCAAGTGAGAAATAAGAGGAAGTTTGAAAGTGGCGCCAGTGACTGAAAATTTGAAATGGAATCGTTTGTCTCGGTATAGCCATGTAAAGAGGAAGGATCAAACGGATGTTACTAAGAGTTATGAATATAAATGTGGATGGATGGGTGAAAAGTGATAGGAAAGAAAAAGGAGTTAAAAAAGTGATAGCGTGACAGGTCATAGAACAGAATTGAAAAAAAAAAGTATTGCGCCGAACTCAACTAAAACGAGACAAAGGCAGGAAGATAACTTCAATTATAACATTACGTTCGAGTACAGATCAGATTATAGATAACTAAAAAAATCTAAGACACGGGTTTCTAAGCTTTGCAAGATGACGTTCATAAATAAAATGAACTGCACGTGATAGCTTCAGCAGATTATCTAACTGATTTACACATTACATGGAAATCACGAGATATCTTGATTCCACTACGTCCATCCGTGTATGCATGTGATTGGTTGGCCAGGCATGAATTAAATCAAGACTCCATCATATAACATATTGCCTACATAAGTTATGTTGAATGCTGTTTGAATAATGTTAGATTACCTATGTAAATTGCTGTTTCATTAAGAAAGCCGTTATCCTTAAAACATGCCCATAATTTTTTAGTTTAAACTCGAAGATAAGCCCCCCTAGCCAAGTTACAATCGTCTCGTTTTGCGTGAACGCTTGGAGTTAGCTACGCCCTCAATTCATTTGTTCGAACAAAGGAGGCGTAGCCAACTACAAGTTTTCACGCAAAACGAAACGATTGTTACTTTGCTAGGGTGGCTGTAGATCTGTAGATCGAAGATCTGTGGGTAAACTTAAACCAACGGTAAGAAGCGTTCTTTCTTAAATATATGTCAATTTGTTCGCCTGGAATGAGACTGTGATCTGCTAAATATTTTATATAACACTGGTCGGCAAAAATAAAAAAAGTCTGTTAGCAAAAAGCTTACTTTGTGATTTCTATTGGCTTTGGTTGGTTGAGTCCAAATCCGTTTATAGATTTCAGCAATCACGTCTAGTTTTCAGATATTTACATTTAAATAAAATACCGGTATTGATATAAATAAAATATTTATTAATTTGAGCAAAAAGTCATCTTATATATCTAAAAGTCATCTATATCACACTTAACTGTCAAGCCCCAAGAGGACACCGGTGTCCAAACACCTATTGTCTTTTGTGTCTCTCATTACGGTATTTAAAGCATTAATGACTTCTACAAAACAAATTAAAATAAAATAATAATTCAAAAGTAATAAAAAAACATATAAATTGAAAAAAAAAGTAGTTGGTTGACCGTTTTCTTTAAAAAACAAACTACTGTTTCTTATTAGCAAAAATGAGCGAGTAACGCTGGAGTCAACTTGGTACTATATCTTTTTTCCATACTGCGCAATGGCTTGGTAAAATCTTTGACCATGCTGATCAGACACGGCAACAAGTGTAAATGCAAGAAGTAAATTTTTAAAGTCATAAAGTTGATGATACCACGAAAACTGTTCTTCTATCAGCTCAGTGTAATTTTCAGCCTTTTGTATTTATAGATAGCGTAACACTAGAATGTATATTAGTTGTTAAGAAATGAAAAAGTTATCAAAAGACAATGTCCAAAATGGCTCTGTGCAATAAAGAGTATCAGAATACACGATAATTAATCGTCTATTTTATTATATAATAAGTTGTAAATACTTCTGTATCACGGACAAGCTGTATGCCAAAATGTACATTTAATAGTATTTTACGCAACTAATAACATTAGTAGTCGCCATCTTCGCCTGATATCATGACGTTTCGATAGTGAAATAAAGATGGCCAATCAATTATAATCGATCGATTGTGATTTTTATTTCTAAAAACCTTATAATAAGAATACTTTATGAATGCGGTCATACCCGATTTTAAATAGGTAGTTAGAATAATATTATGCAGTGATCAAAACCTATTTATTTCTATATAATCATTATTCAGGGTTTTCTTAGATTACGACTATACAAAAGTAACCCTCCTTTTGGGCTTCATTAATTAAAAAAATACTTATTTTCTAAATACATTACAATTAAAGTTTTATTAAAAAAAAAAAAACAATATTGCAAACTAGGTTCAGATGTTATTATGTATTATTATTACAAGTATAAAAGAGGGTTATAAGTAAAATAAGACATTGTTATACTTGTAATGTTATGACTAAAGTTGATGTAAGACAGTTTGTAACGTATGACTATAGTAAATCTTAGAAAATATCGATTAATGGTGTCGTATTTGCATCCCTAGTTTTGACGTGACCATAGTTACGTCATTACTCATTGTCAGAGTTACAGTCTTACCTGTGCCTGTATCTTGCTTTTATTGTGTTCGGTGTGTTTTGGTAACCTTCGGGGCTTATTGCTTAGTACGTCTTGGTTATTTTACTGGATTGCTTTCAAAAACGACTTACCTAGCTGTGATTTTCGGAACTGTGTACCCAGAGCTATGAAAAATCATATCTAATATTCGTCGTTATGGTTAGATTATAACCTCAAAATCTGATACATTTTTTGAAATACATCTTTTCTGCAGCTAGTCCGCTATAAAAATAAGATCGTATAGGAGTTTACTAATGATAAAGAATACATTACATAATTTTCTAATGCTCTTGGCTCCAAGGCCAACAATGAACGGACGCAGAGCAATGTCCTTTAGAAAAAAATTGGTTCATCTCTCCTGGTTTTTCATAAACTAAGAAAACTTAATATAACTAAGTATGTGTACCACTAAACTAACACTTATAACCCTAAAATTTGGCATGGAGCACGTTCATGTAGCAGAAGTAAAGGCATGAATCGAAGAACTGTAAAGTAGTAACGTCACAAAAAAAATACCTTTTTGATTCGAAAAAATCGTCGAGACTTTATTTATTTATTTATGTACACACAAATACTAAAAAAAGAAAAGAACAAATATAGACAGAAGAGTACAAAGGTGCTGCTTATTTCTAACGAAATTTCTTCCAGCAGACCTGCGACAGGAGAGTTGGATGAGAAATGTACACACAGTGTGTATAAATATAATATATATAATATAATAATATAATATATTCCACAACTATCACACAACACCGTCTAGTCCCAAGCTAAGCAGAGCTTGTGTTATGGGAGCCAGACAGCTGATAAACATATTTATATATTTCTAAATACATACATATTATAGATAAATAACACCCAGACACGGAACAAACGATCGTGCTCATCACACAAACATTTGTCCTGGATGGGAATCGAACCCACGACCTCCGGCATAGCAGTCAGGGTCACTAACCACTAGACCAACAGGCCAGTCAATAATAATAATTCATACAAGTTAAAATGGACTAAAATTAAAATCAGATAATATAAATAAATACCTATATCAACAACAGTAAATAAATGTACACATAAATATATATGTATATATATATATATATATAATAATACAATACATACATTACTTGATTCGAGAATCGAACTATTTCTAAAGTACCTTATATTTTTGAAAAATAAATTGCGGAAAATCTATATTTTATGCCATGGCAACAACATGCCAATGTCCAATGGGATTTCTATTGGACATTGGCATGTTGTTTAGTAACTTTCCATTATCTGTATAAAGTTCTCTTGATTTTTTTTTTCTTACTTTTTGCAGGGAAAGAGTTGTGACTTACCGCCTAAGGATACTTTTGTATCGGCATCATCAAGCATCTGGGATACAGAAATTCGAATTATAGTTTCCTGTTGTAAAAAGCTGCGTAATAACATAACCCAGTCATTTTTTATGAGTAAATTCAACGCAGGCAAAGAAGGAACGGGGTAGGTTTTTAGTCAGTAAGAGTCTGACACTATTTCCCGCTGCGCCCAAGGGCGGGATTTGACATTGGATGATTTTACCTACCATAAAAAAAAAACTTATGTGGCCTCAAAATGACATGTATTGTAACATGATAGGTGTGCGAACAAAAAAAGAGGGACGGAGTTATACACCCTATATGGCTTCATCCCTTTAACAGTTCTTTTTAGGTCGTAAAATGGATCGAATTAAGAGCTCGCGTTAGACCTTTTGATATTAAGATAATTTATTAATCAAAAGCTTACAATGAATTACCAGAAATTGTAAGGAATACCCGGCCCCGGCACGATAGGCTACGAAGGAACGGGGTAGGTTTTTAGTCAGTAGAGTCTGACACTACTTCCCGCTCCGCCCAAAGGCGGGATTTGTCATTGGATGATTTTACCTACCATAAAAAAAACACATATATTTTTTAACTAGATCAAAGTATTTGCTAGTATTCTTTTTTGTGTAAAGAAAAACGTGAAACGGAATAACCACAGCAATTCAAAAATCTCGTTTAGAGTACACACATAAAAAATCGTGCTGCGTTCTGTTGGGTGCACGATCGTTAGTTCACGTGAAACGTCGGCAGCATGTTGCTATATTGGATACCAATGGAAACTGTGTAGTTGTGATGTAGATTTCGTTAACTTTAACATTTTTCGAATTTCTTTTAGAAATGGAATAGTCAAAGACTCATATATCATATACCTAGTTAATTAGTCAAAAAGTCATGGAAAAGTAAAGCAGTGGTGATGATTTTACGTTTGCATTAATGAAACAGGTATCAAATAAATTCGTAGCCAACTTTTTATAAACGAGTAGAGTGAAAATTGAATTCTTTTATGACCTAAATAATATTTCACAATTTTTATATTGTATCAAAAAGAAATCTTTTGGTTGTAAAAGATTGTGTTAATTCCTTAAAAATATAGACATGTTTGTTTTAAAAAAAAAACCACTTTGAAAAAAATATTGTTACCTGTGATTAAATTAGTAAAATAAAATGAAAAAAAAAAACACGACGGTTATATACTCGTACATTGTATGTTGAACCTAATCGTAGTGCAATAAAACTCAGTTTTCGTGGACGTGTATAGAACAATACATAAGCCAATACCGTCTTACGAAACAGGTATCATGTGTACGTGAGAACTGTCAAACCAATTTTAGTCTGGTTTGCCTAAGACACTCATGATCATGTCCCACAATTCAATTTATAATCCGAATAAGTGAAGTTACAAACCCATTCAGATTCAATTATTGAAGGGTTTAATTGAGTTCCCTTAAAACCTTCGATCAATAGCAAAATAATCGCTTCACGAAATACATTCACGTGTTTTGTTGTGAAACAAGATATGCCGTCAGTATACGGAATTATCTCTGATATTGATGAGGCATATCAATTCAAAGGTTGAATTTATTTACAATATGTGTTTAGTTCAAGATATGATTAAGACAGTCTTCGTTAGATTTTTTTATAAATTGTTGATAGGCTCGAGCTTGATGTAAACCTAACGTAAAGGGATAATGTGGTCGTCGATGAAGTACGCTTGCTTAGTACTAACCTATTCACTCTTGAAAATTCTTTCAAAATTCGCAGTTTGTAGTTATCAGGAAGGAGCTCCGGGAAGGAATTTCACTCTTTAGCTATACGTACAATTAATTACTCAAGCCCCAAGCGAACGCACACCTATTGTCTTTCTATTGTGACTCTAATTACGGTATTAAAATGATTAATATGTTTTACCAAAACATTTTGTGCGTATGGTTGTGCAATTCCGACGTACACTTTAAACACAACCGATAGAAAACCGGTAGGCTAGCAACTCGGCGTTACTAAGGACTTTGAAACTTCACCTCGACGAGTGCATCTGCGGAGACGACGCCCGGGTGTCGCCACTGTGCGGACCGCCCGGTGGACACGGTGGAGCACACAGTCGAGGTGTGCCCCGCTTGGAAAGAGCAGCGCCGTGTCCTCGTGGGGGCGATCGGCGGCGATCTCTCGCGCCGGGGCTTGGTTCAAGCCATGCTCCGGAGCGAGGAGGAATGGCAGGCGGTCGCCTCCTTCTGCGAAGCAGTAATGCTAGTAAAGGAGGAGGCCGACCGCCTTAGGCAAAGGCGGACACGCCGCCGCCGCCGCCGGGTTTCCGATCCCAATTTCCGGCCACCGTAGGCGCGGGCTCGCGGACGGTGGGCAATGGGTAGCTCGCTGTCCGTCCGTCCGGTAACAGACCGGTCCGAGCTCAGGTCGTCTACGGCGCGCACCGTTCCCGCGCGCCTCAAGGAGTTGTCAGCAAACTGTAGGGGTCCAGCAGGGCCGAAGCCTACTGGGGCCAAAGGTTATGTGAGACTGTCACCAAAGGCCCCAGGATAAAGGCAAGGAATGGAAAGGTAGGTTTTTAGTCAGTAAAAGTCTGACACTGTTTCCCGCCCCACCCAAGGGCGGGATTCGTCATTGGATGATTTTACCTACCACAAAAAAAAAAAAAAAAAAAAAAAAACCAATAATATAGCATAGCATAGCATCAGCCTTATAATGTTTCCACTGCTGGGACTCAGGCCTCCCCTCTAGGACAGGGAATGGGGTGTAATCCACCACAGGGGCCCAGTGAGGGTTGGTGGATGTCACAAGTTTTCGAATTTTTGGTTCTAAGACATACATAGATTCATCACGATGTTTTCCTACACCGATTCGAGAGCAGTGGTGATGAAATAAATTATACAAAGTATTGCGCTTGGCTGGGTTTAAACCCGTGACCTACAACTTGTAAGTCGGGGCCGTTACCACTCGGCCACTACTGCTCACCAATAATATAATCCTCTTGATTCTAGATTTTTTGAGATTCTAGTCTGATTATTACCATAAAAATAATATCTATTGAAGATTGTCTTACTTGTATAAAAAAGTAGGTATCTAATCTACGAAGCTAAAAATATTATTCAAATAATATTTACGGGTCGGACATCTTTGTGGTGAAAGACATTTTAAGCAATCAATGTCTTTACCTTAATAGACAGTGTCACGATAATATTTAAAACCAAAATATGAAACAACGGAGACGCGCCGTATTTTAATAAAGTTTCAGTCAATAAACAGTGGGTTTAAATTTATTAAATTTCTTTGAAATGGTGGCGTTCTGATATTCAACAAGTGAAAGGATATTATTAATCAGTTTGCTAACGTCTAATTGGGTCAAATGTAATAATGTCCCAAATCATTAACTCATTATTAATTTATCAGAAAAAAAAAAATTGTTATAATTTTTTTAAATGCTCATTGCATTAGAAAAAATATAACAATATATTTTATTATTCATTATGAGAATAGTAATAAGTGGAAGTAATGTACTTTACCAATTATAAAATTAAAAATAGTACATTATTATAAGATTTTATTTATAGACAACTGTAACAAAAAGAAAAAGTTATTTTGTAACATACCTTTTCAAAAAATAAAGATCTTTCTATTTAACTTAAGTATAGCTTAGCCATAAAATTAAATTGAATTACAATGATAAAAAAAATGTGTTAGCTTATAATTATAGTCTTCGATATATTTAAAGAAAAAACAAACACAAAAAAGGTTTAATTTCAATTTGGTCTTATTACACACTGACCATATGTATTCGGAAAAAAATATAAATAGATTTTGACTGACGACTGTATTCATTTTTGAGTGTTAAATTTTGTTTTTTGTTATCCAGTAGAGAGTCAAATTCATGCGTACTTGAAGAAAATTTATTTAATGTTACGTTTGATGTTACCTATGTTTTTCTAATTCAAGTTTGGTTTTTAGTAGTAATTCTTTTTTATTGCTTTTTCCGAGTCAATCATTTTTCGTTATGTTAAACAGCATATTCAGCAGACTAGAAAGTACACGAGACTTTAAGGGCTAAGTTGTAAGAAGGTTACCACAACTTGAGACAACATATTAACTGTGAGCAATGTGCCAAAAAATCTTGGTACTTAAACTTTCTTCTGAGGTAAGAACTAAGCTCCTAGAAGTTCGACAAGTGACAGTTAAACCATGAGAAGAAAAGTTAAGGCGGCTGGAATACACATACTTGCTAGCCAGAGGACACCACAAGTTAAATTATCAAGTTGCAAGGTCTAATTTTGTTCTCTCACATCGAAATTAGAATAATGATGCTTAGAAAAATGTTATGTTTACTGACGACCCTTAATTTTGTCTTCAGTCAGATTATGGAAAGATTAAAGTGTTGATACGACCTGTAGAAAGATATGCTCAATGTTATATTGTTTGGAAGAGAACCTTGTAGTGTAGGGTCAATAATGTAATATCATTCAAGCATCCGATGGATGCGAGATGCACATGACCGTTCATTATGGCGACGCTTGAGGGAAGCCTATGTCCAACAGTGGACGCGTTTGGGCTGAAATGGTGATGACGATGATGCACGGAACTTGACGTTGTAGAAAAAGGGACCGTAAATGCAGCACGGTACGTAAAGGACATATTAAAATAGATTGCGATGTCTTTTCTCCCACAAATTGGTGTTAATTTTCTTTTCATGCATGTCAATGCTACGAGTAGTATTGTATTATAAGAGAGATTGAAATTGAAGTTTTAAAATGGCCAGCACGCTAAATCATAACCTTACGCATGTTTATACTTAAGCATGAATAAACTTGAAACGCAACTGAAACAAAGACCAAGTGCCAGCTAACATAAGAAGAGATCATCTGAAATGCATGGTAGTATGAAAGTAATCGGTTGAATAGAATCTAATACCCTCAAAGTTATATTGAAGATTTAATAAAAACTATGCCCTGATAGATGCAGTTTTGGTAGCAATAAGAGATAACACACTAAGTATTCATAACATTAAAAAAAAAAAAAGGTTTCCACAATAATTATTTTCCTCTTAATGAAGACAAACGTGATAATTTTGGATACAAATACGAAAAAGATGTTTGCCACCAACTTGTTTTTTTTTTTTCAAAGACAGTTTTGTTTTGTCCAATAATAAATAGTTTTATTGATTTGTCCCTCTTTTGCGTTTCCCTAAATGTGTCCCGAGTGTAGTTTATTGCAAAATTAAAGAATAATTACAAAATATTTATCAAGAATTATTGTGATACATCTAGTTACGTTTACGTTGGACATGGTATTATTTTACTCATTTCTATTCCTCACAAGCTAGGAGCAGTGGTGGCCGAGTGGTAACGGCCCCGACTTACGAGTTGTAGGTCGCGGGTTCAAACTCAACCAGGCGCATTACTTTGTGTAATTTATTTCATTACCACTGCTATCAAAACGGTGAAGGAAAACATAGTTAGAAAACCGGCATGTCCTAGAACCAAAAATTTGAAGACATGTGACATCCACCAATCCACACTGGGTCCGCGAGGTGGACTACGGCCCAATGTTTCTCCTACTGAGGAGACCTGAGTCTCAGCAGTGGGAATATTATAAAGCTGATGCTATTCGTAACAGTAGTATAGTTTAAACTTACAAAATAAATATTTGCAGTAGCATCGTGTGTAATACAAAATATTGCATAAAGCAAAGTATTGGAACCTCTTCTTTTTAAGCCTCGTCGTCTCTGCCACGAACGCGTTGGTGCATATTCCTTTGGTTAAAGTCGCCAGTTCTCAAAGGACTGTATGCGGATTTGAAATGATATCTACTATATCATAAGTGTTGTGTTTTTGAACTTATCATTGGAACCAATACAGTACATTTTTTGATAGAAATAGAAAAAGTTTGTCATTGTGACTGTGACGCCCGAGCCGAGCAAGGGTGTTATGAAGACACCCGAGTCGTAGGTGAGGGTGTAATGGAGCCGAGTGTTGCAGTGACAAATTATCACGTGTATTAAACGATGTTTATTAATACACTTACGAAGAAAAATAAAAGAGCGGTTGACACCCGTCTCGTGGGCGCTTATCACCCAGCTTGATACGATAAATGTAATAAATCATGGTGGGGTAAACTCGCTTACTTTTCGTCACTAGTGCAAATTGCGTGCCCAAAAGCAGTAAAATAGGATCAGCAATATTTGCTTTCTAACATTATACTTACAGGAAAAATTTTGATTGGTAAGGAATTTTGAAACACGAACATTGTTGAAAATGTAAGTTATTGGCTGGAACTGAATTCATCAAGTTAAGTACGTATGTACGAGTACATCTCCTTGATATTGGGAAACTGATATCCGTAGCTATGTTGAATATCTTCGTAATATTGCACTAGTCACAAGTCTTTCCTTAAGTACGCTCTTGATCGTCGAGTAAATGCGATTCTGTTTTATGATGCTTACTTATATGTAGTATCATGAGTATACAACATTGCAACTTTTTCTATAGGTAAATAATAGTAAATCCGAGACGGCAGCAGTAAACATACTAATATTAAAAAGGCGAAAGCTTGTTTGTATGTGCTTGTTGTGTGTATTTGTCTGTTACTCCTTTACGTTCAAAAGGCTAATCAGTTTTAATAATAGTAATATAATAGTAATATTCCACAACTAACACACAACGCCGTCTAGTCCCAAGATAAGCAGAGCTTGTGTTATGAGTAATAGACAACTGATAAATATACTTATATAGGGTGATTGGTAATTAGTGACAGATACTTAAACACGCGATTGTAGTCATGATAACCAACAACTTTTACTATGGGACCAAACAGTATTGTTAAGATTAGCATCTTGCTAAATTATAATAACCTTCGAATCTGCACACCAGCCAGGCAATAAAGAAATGAAAGTGGTGCAAGCAACTTCTTCTTCTTCTAAGTCCTATAGTTGTGGAATAGGGGACAATGCACAATTTAACAAAAAATTAATAGATTTGCTTTTACCTTTTCCAATTACTGTGTTTTAGAGTCAGGGTCTAGAGATCAGAGTATAACCTATTTTTCTTTTATTGCTATTCACAGTGTTCACGACTTAGTTCAAACTCACTCGATAGATGGCATTGGCGTCGAATTAGAAGTCCCTATAGTATCGTTACCGCGTTTAGTATTAAGGCCCATTTAGACGGTGTGAGTTTCCCTAACCAAACTTTCACCAAACCGTTCTCGCCAGAGTGGAAGAGCGAGAGGTATACCTTATCTCTCGCTGTTCAAAAAAGAATCTTATGTTCAAGATGAGAAATTGGCCTTTAGGGTACTATATTTTTTTTTTAATAAGAGAGAGATACATGAGCTAATGAGCATTTGGTCAAGCTACCGAATTGAGATCAATACACAATGGTTTTATTCGGTCTCCCGCTAGTATACGTTCAGGTCAATCATTCCAAATACCACTCCGGTATTTAACACACAGCAGCCACATTTTTCTATCAAAAAAAAGTGAAAAAATAAGCATAAATTATCTAGAGTTTCTAGATTATTATTATTAATAGACACTCAGACGCTGGCGCACCTTCTGCCACTGTAATTGCACCCTAACTCAATTACTTTAAAAGCCTGTCAGAGAAGCTAAATTTAATGAACTTGAAAATAAAGTGAATTGTCTTATTTAATCCGTTTGCGCCTTCTTTAATTTTTTATTCGCCCGTTGACGGCGTATTTGAACGACGTACTTTGTACTTAAAATCTTTTGGGAGTTCTTTTGAAAATAAGTGTAAGCAGACTTGTCTAGTCGGTAAAACTTTATATTATTATCATCAGCCTTTTAATGTTCCCACTGCTGGGACACAGGCCTCCTTTCTAAGAGAGGGAATGGGCCGTAATTCTCCACGCGGGCCCAGTGCGGCTTGGTGAATGTCACATGTCTTCGAATTATTGGTGGTAAAACTTCATATAACTTTGAATATTTCTTTTTTCCTTTGAATCTCTGGATATTCAACTAGACCCTAAACTAAATAATAAACAAAATGCTACTTGTCTATTTGAACATAAATCTCTATCTATATATATATATACATATATGAAAGGAGAAACTGACTGACTGACATATCAACGTACAGCTGAAACTACTGAGACTAAAAGCGTGAAGTATTACATAAGGCATCCTTTTATGACGTAGGCCAGTAATAAGAGTGGATTTTCCAGAATTTCCCCCTAAGAGTCAAATCAGAGGTTCAAAGGTTGTATAAAGAAACCTATTTTCAAGCGGGCAAAACCGCTGGCAGAAGCATAAATAACGTGTTATTTTTCGATATCACGTAACTCTAGGGTATGAATGAGACCAAATCAAAACCAACGGGCATGAATTAATCAGTAAATTTTTGTTTTGTTTTCATTTTCCGTACAAAATAGTTCGTTAAATTCACGATTATTAATTTAAAACACCCTTACGTGAAATATTAGAGCGTAAATATATAATGTAATTTGTAAACTACTTTAGATTTCATCTATGAAAAATCGCAAAAGTAAAAAAGATTTATCATACGGGTGACAATTTTTGACCGAAATTAATTAGGACTGATGATACTTAGAAACCTTACATATTTGGACCACATATTCTAGGACTTTTAGTATTATATTTCCTTATAGAATATAAATCTTGAGTTATACCACAAATTGTATTTCTAATAGGTAACTCCAGTCATTCGAAATACACATTTTATAAGCTTCACTAATTTTTTCGGTTTTGTAACCGGGAAATACGGCCGACATATAATAATAATTCTGTGTATAAGTAATAAGTTGGACCTCATCAGAAGGCCCAAAATCACCCAAAGAGCAATGGAAAGTGCCCGGAGTTTCCTTGCGTAATTTCATCAGAAATGAAGATAGACAGGAGATCCAAAGTACCGATATAGCCCGAAAAATCGTCAAGCTTAATTGGCATGGGTAGAGCACATAGCTGGCAGAAAAGTTGGTCAATGGGGACGAAATGTTCTGAAGTGGTGACACCTACCGAAAGACGCAGCGTTGGAAGGTCTCCCACAAGGTGGACCGATAAACTAGTGAGGCTTGATGGACGCGGGATACATAGCACCAGTCGTTATGGCGACACTTTAGGGAGTCCTATGTCCAACAGTGGATGTCTTTCGGCTAAAATGATGATGATGAGTAATTTATTTATTTGTATAGGTCACTAACGACTTATTTACAATATAATTTAAACAATATAATAATATATAGGGTCTTTCCTCAAGGACGGGTCGATGTTGAAATTAAATAAAACAAGCTGTATGTGAGATATTAAAGAAATTATTTTTTTATTTGAAAGGCCCATTTATGCCATTATTTATGAAAAATGACATTGGTCCGTACTTCGTCGAAAACGATGATACTTGTTGAAAGACCCTTAATCCTGTATAAAAAAGTCACTTATAGGTATGCACAACATTTTAAACAGTAAATATAGATAAATAACAAACATTTAAAATGTCAATTCTATCACATTATTATTATTATTAAATTAAATTACATTGGAGGACAAAAAAGATCAAAGACTGTTAAATTAAATTAAATATGATTAAATTACAGTTTAATTGATAATAATAAACATAAAACAAAGACTTGAATCGGTTTCAATAATTTTTACACTATGCAAAATTTCCCAAAAATATTAAAAAAAGGTCAAAAGTAGAACACCACCGAAACACAGCACACAACACAGGTCACGGCAGGTCACAGCGGGCCTTATACACCAGTGCACAGTTGGGAGCGGGAGCAAAACCACCTCACAGTGGCCCAGATGGCCTGGTGACGATGTGTTTGTGTGGATAATCAGATAACATAACAAGCTTATAACTTTGTGGTTTTTCATGATACAGTTGTTTTGTGCATAGATTATTTGCATAAAAACATTAGACCCGTGTTTCGGGTTTTGCATTGACTAAAAATAAGGTTGTAGGTATATTATAAGGTTATCATTTGTCTAGTCCTCATAGCAAAAGCTCTGCTTAGTTTGGAACTAGATAGAGTAGTGGATTTCTTTTTTATTATTTGTGTGTAAAACCGAAAACTTTACTCAGATATTTAAATTATTTGCCAACAGTATGCAACCAGTTCGCGCGCGGCGTGTTCGCCATGCTTGGTGCGGTGACGCCGGAATCTTTCGACACTCTCCACTCTTACACGAACACGTTCCAAATGCCTTTTGTCACTCCGTGGTTCCCCGAAAAGGTATGAAATAAATTGTGTTATTAGGTTTTGAATTATGAAATATGCTTCTAAATATCAAACAAAGTTTATAGCGGTTTTCTGCTTTTATATGAAGTGGGAGGCTTAAGAAGGGATGAATGTTTTATATGAAGAGTGATGTGAAAGAAAATGGAATTAGTGATAGTATGTCGGGTGACAAGACAGAGTGGAAGAAAGAAAACGTATTGCCTTGACCCCAAGTAATATGGGATAAGGGCATGAAGAAGAAGAAGAAGAAGATATTTATATCTTCTTCTTCTTCCTAAGACTTATCCCTCCTGGTAGTGATGCAATTATTGATGGTGAGGTGCACTGGTTTATTAATGTTTATATAAATAAACATTAAATTGTTTTTGTAATTAGTATCAGAAATCGCGATTTGCACATTAGATTATTATAAATGTGAAAGTAACTGACTGTTAGTGTTACTGAAGTCTGTCTGTTAGGCTTTCACGGTGAAACTACTGAACTGATTTTAATGACATTTGGTGTCGAGGAAACTTGAATTCTAAGGACGGGCATACGCCACTTTTTATCCGTTTTAGATATCGTTTTCGCGTCCGTAATAACCAACATTCACGTGGATGAAGTAGGCTAGTAGTACATAAATTGCTTACTCGTTATAGTTATGTTTGCAAGCGCGACTGCTGAGGGTACGGTAATTTCATTGCCATATATTTTGCACTTAGCGTTTGGCAAGAACGCTAACAGGAAAGTCATTTGTGTAACCCCCCTGTCACGCCACTTATCACGTAACTTCTCTGCAGATAATATCATTGCCATATATTTTGTACTTACGAGTTTGGCAGGAACGCTAACAGAAAAATCATAAGTCTAAACTTACAGGTAAGGAAAGCCACAGGGACAAAATCTCATAAATAGCAGTAATATAATATACAAGTTATCATGTGAATGTCATTTCTGTCAACAAATATTGTCTGTAAACAATCGCTTTTAGGGTGTTTTTAATATCGTGCGGATTTCATCACGCATGTAAGATTGCTCCGCAAGAGCGACTGTACTGTATCAGCCCCGCGCTCCGCGTGCGTGTTCCTCGCATTATAATTAATACTTGTATGAAAAGTACATTTGCGGGGGTAACGCGTGCAGACCAATCCCGCACGATATTAAAAACATCCTTAGCGATAATAACACCCATTGTGCCACCCAATTTAAGTTCCTACAGCAATTTTATTTATCGTTTACAATACAGAGTCTATCAATAAATCAATCAAATGGTATTGGGAGCAGTTTCAAGATTTGTCGTTATTGAATTAAGCACACATAAAAATATTTTCTATTTTCGCTTTTAAAGCCCTTATTTAGCCATGTTTTAACTTTATAAAGACTGGGTTTACTGGTAACAATTATACCTACTTAGTTTAACCAGTATAATCAGGGATTCAGGACAACGCCATTTGAAGCCGCGAGATGAGTTGAAATAAATGTTAAGTGCGTTTAAGAGTTCCCTGATGGAGGTAATTTGTGACAAACATTGTAAATTATATTACCTAACTAGAAGTCTTTATTTGTGTCATGTGTATGTCATGGCGTTGCTTTATTTGCACTTTTTACGCGTGTTGTTTTATTATTTGGGGTGTTACTTTTTTTTAAGTTTCTGCCTTCAATACAAAGTTTTTAAGCCAAGTCTTCGTATGACTAGTTAATTTGTTTACCATTAAGGGCCAGAAAACACCAAGTTTTTAAACACGCTGTCGACACACGTATCTTAAACGCACATCGACGGCACGCTTTTATCCTACAGAACAATTTTTTGTCATTTGTATCGATATACACGCGCGTTTTTATATGTTAGCCACATAATTTTTTCTCGCTTGTAAGAAGGTGAACGTCGGTAATTATTTTTCTTCCTTGTTTTAAAAATAATTAATACCAAAACGCACGCAATAAATGCTGTCTTGACCGATGCCCTCTTGCTACTGTTTACGAGGTTCTGCTTAAAAATGCAATACGCCAGCGCGTTTGTATCGATCCACACGTGCGTTTGCATCGCGTGTGTGTCGCTACACACGCGCGTCTGTATCGCTACACACGCGCGTCTGTATCGATTCTAACGCGTGCTTGAATTTATATAGGTTTACAAAGGTTTATAGGCTACATCTGAGTCGCGTGCCTATCGCGGCTGTATCGCTAAAAACGCACGTGAATGGCGCGTTTAAAAAACGTGGTGTGCATAGGCTCAAAAATGGACGTAGATACACATTTTTTTATTGTTTTGTAATATTTAGCAGCAATATCTAGTTTTCCGAGAAGGGTAAACTTTGCTGAGGTACAAAGTCAATATTACAATAAAATTCTCAGCTCTATTATACCGAGATCCACATATTGTTCAATTGCACAGACACTTGAAATACAAAACTACACCAACTTTACATCACAATATCTACTCATTCACGTAATCAGCACTCCTGGTGGGGTGCGGCTACAATCGTATTAAGTAAACGATAAATAATAGGTATTACATGTATAAAACCTAAGTTAAAACCTTACTTCATTTCACATCTCTAAATGGAGATTCTTCCCGTTCTTTCCTATATAGATCTGTGCTTTGGAATGTTCGACCAGCTTCAAATACATATCGATCTTCAATTTCGATTTCTTACCGACTTAATTGGTTTATTCAAAAACTTACTTCAACCAACGGCCTTACTCGTGTGAAAGTTTTCTCCAAAGGATTCTCCGCATAAACTGTGGACCCCCGTGTACCTATGTGTCTATGTGGATCAAAATCAAAATATTTTTATTTCATATAGGCCTACTTTTGACATTGACGTTCTATATGTGCCCATCACTAATAAATTATAGTCTACAGTCTTCCCACATTCACATTATAAAAAAGAGGCTATACAAAAAAAAAGCAAGAGAAAAAATAATACGACTACCAATAAATGAGATGTTAACAAAATAAATGAATGGAAATAAAAAGAGACATAGGAGTGACTGTCCGAAAATTCTTTTTTATTAAAAAAAACCTCTGAGCATAATATCAGCGTTCTAGGTCCAAAGGTTAGATATTCGTGGTCCTAAGAGGCAAAAAGCAACTGATGGAAAATACCTAAGTGTGGTTTCAGACAGTTAAAATCTGACACGCCCTCCCGCTCCAATCAAAAGTCAAGGGGAAGTCATTAGATAATTTCGCAACTCACAAAACAAAAAAAAAATGTCCAAAGGTTTGGGTTGGACTTTATGAGTAAGTCAAGATCTTGATTTTTCATAAAGAAGACAAATGCGGGTTCAGGTATATAGAAAAAATATTTTATCTACCTACCTATTTGCTGTAAAAACTTAATTTTGAGCGACGAAAAGACTGTTGGCGCTTAGCGAAGCTGAGAATGTCAATCTTTTTTTCACTTGGCCCCGCTAAAACAGACTGACTCAATCCACTCCTAGCTTTGATGAATATAAATGGTCTGAGTATGGCACACTCGGCTGTTTTCAACGAGTGGCTGAAGGATTTTGCTGACAAACCCACTCTGATTCAATTTTTATCTTTAATACTGACAGAAACCGCACGTATTCGCTTTGATATATGGATTATATAAGGGAATTCTAATATGAGTAAATGATTTAGTTCCAGCATTGATTTATTCATATTTTCCTATTTCTCTGTAGGAAAGTTAGTATGCTTCTTGTTCCTACATCATTTTGCCTGATTTGCTAAAATGGAAAGGGCGTGGAAAAAGAATATACAAAGAAGACTAGCAGTAGGAAAGGAGCACACAGAAAGCTCTCTTCTTTACTTTAAGCTGGCCTGTTGATCTAGTGGTTAGTGTCCCTGACAGATATGCCCAAAGTCGTGGGTTCGATTCCCACCCAAGCCAAATATTTATGTGATGAGCACAATCATTAAAAAAAAATCATTTCAATTTCAATTCTTCACTGGGGATAATTTATTAATTTATTTATAATAAAAATTTGTATGTGTTTTATACAACATTATTTTTAGTTTTTGCGATACCCGAATCACGTGTCTAGTATTTTTATGCAAATAATCTATATACAAAATTTTATAATTGTATCATGAAAAATTACAAAGTTATATGCTTGTTATGCTATCTGGTTGTCCACATAAAGACGTGGTCACCGGGTCATCCGGACCACTGAGGGGTTGTTTCACTACCACAAACAGCTGTGAGGTAGTGCCAATGCCTGCTATGACCTGCCGTGACCTATATTGTACTTAGTCTCGGTGGTGTGCAACTTGTGACCTCTTTTTAATATTTTCGAGAAAAAATATAACATGGTGTAAAAAACATTGGAATCGATTCAGTTAGTGATTCTGAACAAACTATATTCAGGTTTCACATATACTCGTACAAAAAATAATGTTGTATAAGTATGTTTATCAGTTGTCTAGTACTCAAAGCAGAAGCTCTGTTTAGTTTGGGACAGACAACACCATCTGGGTGTTGTATGTGGTGCAATATTATTAGGTATATTATAACTATTACTATTGTACTTAAGCTATTCTGTTTCACAGGTCATCCCGCCATCGTCCGGTCTAATAGACCACGCCGTGAGCATGCGACCGGATTACCATAAAGCTATCGTCGACACAATTCTGTATTATGGATGGAAGGAAATCATTTACATGTACGACTCGCATGACGGTAAGTATCTGTCACATGCATTTCTTGTTATACATGGTCTAGAATGCTCTGGGATTCCAGAATATGCTCATGCAAATACTGTCGAGAATAGCTTTGACGCTATAATAAAATCGATGAATGTGGTTCACGGAATTATCACAAATTGTTTTTATTAAATTTGATATCTTATTTAAAAAAAAAACAAAAATATTAAACGTCATCATGCTACTTAAAAAAAAAGTTTACGCTTCCCATAAAAAATGGGCCAATATTTGAAATTTTCTCACTTTATCGTCGCTAAATTGGATAACTTAGTATACAACCTTATTTTTAAATTATGCGAAACCCGAAACACGTGTCTAGTATTTTTATGTAAAGAATCTATGTAATAAATTTCATACCTGTATCATGAAAAATAACAAAGTTATAGACTTGTTGTATTACCTGTTTGTTCACACAAACACATGATCACCGGGCCAACCGGGTGAATGAGGGGTTGTTTTGTACGCAGCTGTGCCCTGGCGCCTGATACCCGCTATGACCTGCGGTGACCTTTGTTGTACTTAGCGTCGGTGGTGTCTAACTTGTGATCTTTTCTAAATATTTTTGGGAAAAAATATAACATGGTGTAAAAAATATTGGAATCGATTCCGCTACCAATTCTAAACTAACTATATTTAGGTTTCGCATACTCGTATAATAAAAATAATGTTGTATAATTATGACATATCTATCAAGCATTTAGAAGTGTAATTAATTCATTACAAAACCATTAAAAACTTACCAATTTATACCAACGTTTCACGCACAACGTTTAAATAAGAGTAAGAATCATTTCGTATTGTATGAATGACTACTAATGGAGGTACCATAACGGAGCCTTTGTGAATCTCACACTCAATAGATGAGCTGTCATCCGCACTCAATTCTATAGACAACTATGTTTAAGTCGAGTTGCGTATACGTACGTTTATTTGACCCTGGTAATCACGCTTCTGGTTAGGGCATATCAAAATGTAGAATTATAATACGCTTTACGCAGAATAAGTACTCTATTATTCTTTCTCCGGTTTTTCTATTCAGTAAATCGTTGTTTGATTTCAAGGATTTTATTATATTACTATAACTGCAAGGCATTGACAAGGAAACAAAATAACATAGTTAATTTTTTAAAAAAAAGGTCAAATGGGAATCGAACTTGCGCACTGAGAGATCCGTACAAATTAACTTGTAATTAGTTTGATACCCAATTTTACCGAATTGTAAGAAAATAATAATTCGGCTATGTAACTATAAATTTACGATTTTCGGATTTTTCCTCTTATTATGCTACATGGAACTGCGTTTAGTAAATTTTATTATTCTAAGCCAATGAGATTTCTCCTATAGGTTTTAATTCCCAAGCCAGTGTTAAAATATGCGCCATAAACAGCCCTTTCTTTATATTGCTTTGACCTAGAAAAAGAAGAGAAGAAAAAGTATAAGAGATGACATGTGTGTTAATTATTTCACTGCTCAAAGTGAACTTGAATGTTTATTGTAGTTTTTGTCTTGACAGATGGACAGAAATAGTTACCCACAATATAATGATCTTACAAAGATAAAAAAGCAAAAATCCACCATAACAGAATAAGTTAGAAAACAACAAATTTTCTCTATTATGAAACATAGTGAACAATTTGCAATAAAATAAATGTACTGTAATGAGGCAAATGTTAATCGTAATATTTTTATGGTTTTGCAAAATAGTTTTAACACTTGAGTTACTAGTTTCTGCTAGCGGTTTCGTGATTTTGAAATTTTAATTCAAAGCCTGCAATGACTGCGCACAGTCATTTGAGCGTGAAAGAGTAAAAAACACCTACACGCATAAAAATTGTCGCTCTTACAGGGACATAGGTAACTTAAGGTTTGAATATCGGATTATTTTTCTGTTCCGGAATTAGAATAAAACGAATTATTATGATTATTATTTTAAATTTTAATTTTAATTGATTGCAAATACAAGAAACTGCTGAAAAGGCGCGCTCAGCTGCGATACTAGTAGATTTCGATTGTATTTCGATACTTGTAATCCCGTTTTCGCTCAAACTAATTCCGGTATTACAAACAATACTGAAATTAGTGGGAATTCCGAAATTTCGTTAAAACCGGAATTCCGGAGCTCAAGTCCTAATATGTATGAAAAGTTAGATTAGAAATTTTCAATGCTGAGGCATTTTGTAAGTGCGACAAGGACAAACACGTCGTTCATCATACTATATCAGCCATTTATATGCGGTTTATTGTGAACTGTGTATAATATGTGTGTGTGTTGTGTGCGTGTGTACAGTTAGTACGTTAACTAAGAAGTGAGTCTGTGTAGTCTAAATATAAATAAAGTATAATAAAGAGTTAGACATTTAACGAGATTCTACTTAAATAATATGTACCTACTATCTACCAGTTCTTATATTAAATTCTTCTTTATTAATTTAATTTATCTACATACAATTAAAATAGATGTCTCGAGGCAATCCTATTACAATTTAACGTATAAAATAATTACTAAATCATTTTCTTAGCTAAAGATTTGCGGTAGGTACGTTTGTGTAGGTATATTACGAGTAATAAGAGCCCGGGAAGTAGGTATAAAATTCTACTGAAAGTATTTTCCAACTGTTGCTTATTTTCGACTTAACGGATTTTTTATTGCTTCAATGTAGTACACCGTTTACACACATCACAAATTAATAACTCCCAATCCGTTGTTTATCCGTTGGTAATTAAATAATATACTCAAAAAATTAATTTAAAGTTTTAAATAATATGACGTTTTAGGCGTTAACAAGACAGAGGAGTGAGAATAGAGTGTAGAGTTATGAGAGGTAAAATTTTAGAGATAAGAGAGGTAAGAGTGTAGAGTTCTGAGAGGTAAGAGTGTAGAGATAAGAGAGGTAAGAGTGCAGAGTTATGAGAGGCAAGAGTGTAAAGATAAGAGAGGTAAGAGTGTAGAGTTATGAGAGGTAAGAGTTTAGAGATAAGAGAGGTAAGAGTGTAGAGTTATGAGAGGTAAGAGTGTAGAGATAAGAGAGGAAAGAGTGTAGAGTTATGAGAGGCAAGAGTGTAGATATAAGAGAGGTAAGAGTGTAGAGTTATGAGAGGTAAGAGTTTAGAGATAAGAGAGGTAAGAGTGTAGAGTTATGAGAGGTAAGAGTGTAGAGATAAGAGAGGAAAGAGTGTAGAGTTATGAGAGGCAAGAGTGTAGATATAAGAGAGGTAAGAGTGTAGAGATAAGAGAGGTAAGACTGTAGAGTTATGAGAGTTAAGAGTGTAGAGATATGAGAGGTAAGAGTGTAGAGTTAAGACAGGTAAGAGTGTAGAGATAAGAGAGGTAAGAGTGTAGAGTTATGAGAGGTAAGAGTGTAGAGTTATGAGAGGTAAGAGTGTAGAGATAAGAGAGGTAAGAGTGTAGAGTTATGAGAGGTAAGAGTGTAGAGATAAGAGAGGTAAGAGTGTAGAGTTATGACAGGTAAGAGTGTAGAGATAAGAGAGGTAAGAGTGTAGAGTTATGCTAAAGAGGGAGAGGAAAGAGGGAGAGCGAATCAAAGATATGTTTCCTTGTGAGGTAATATATATGTAGGATGGGTAAAAGGAATGTAAGAATGATGTGTGAAATGAAGCGTAAAAGTGTGAGAACGAGAGAAGAAGAGGTATGAAAGGGACAAGGAGAGACATGGCGACTTTTGGAAGGTGAACGATAAGACGTGGTGGATTTTTATTAATTTATTTTAAAGAAGTTGTGATATTATAATAAATATCAAGTTACGCAGCAATAAGTTTTACTTACTTACCTTCTGCAAGGCCGCAATCCCATATTTAACTACCAAGTTAACTACATATATAAAAATAAATATTATAAAAAAACAAAAGTAAGTATACAAAATTGATGGTTAAGCCCGAAGGAAGAAGTCGCGGCCCTCCACTGTCGAGCAGACAGCAGCAACGGGCAGCTAGCCAGCCATCTTATGACAGGAGGTAGCAGAAGATACACAGCAGGCAGCAAGCACCAGGCAATAAGAGCAGCTTTCCAGGGCCGGCAGATAGGTGAGGTCCTACGCCATCAGAGCCGGCAGAGACCGGGAGACGGCGGTGTAGCAGAAGAGAGGCACTCTGCCACCAGAGCCGGCCGAGGACGAGTGGCGGAGGTGCGGCAGTAAGGCGAGATTCTGGACAGAAAACTTTTTCGGGTTTGCTGACTTCTTCAGAACTTCTTCAGTACTTCTTCAGACTTCAAAAACTCTCCAAAAACTGACCAGAATATCAAAATGAACCGGTTGTGACAGTCATGCTGGGTGATCGATTCCATAATTTAAAGTTTTAAATCAGGAACGAAAGAAAGACGCCAGCCAGCATGGCTGTCTTACAATAAGGTAAAGGTTACAATAATTTAGAAGAATTAGTAAGAAAGTGTAAACCTAGCTTATAAATGAATACTGGTATAAAACTCCTTAGTAATTAGTAACTAACCATAGCTATTAGGTGATAGACATTGATATATATGTACTGTGATAGATGTAATGAATTGACAGAGTGACAGTGTCACGTCAAAACGTAAACAAACTGAAAAATTATAAAGTAAATAATACAAAAGAATGAGAAAGATCCAATAATTTAAATATGTGAGTATAAAAAATACTACACATTTTATAAACACTGAATTAATTGAACTTTCTGGTAGAATCTCACTGTACGGATTAACGGGTATATAAAAAAAAAAAAATCAATTGCTGTTCATAAAAGTGAAAAACGGCTTGGCCGATTTTTATTTTTTGTTTTGTTCGTTTCAATATAGGGGTTGATTAAAATAAAAAAATACGGAAAGGACAGTTGGAAATTTTTTGATTGAAAGAAGGGAAGTGTACATTCAAAGGTGGTAGCCCGCGGCTCCTCACCTTTGTTAGTTCTGTGGCCCTGGTGGAAAATGGTATAAGTCCGATTTTGTCAAAAACGAATTAAAAATACCAAAATTATCAGAAAAAATGTAAAAAAAAATATATTATTTTACAAAACATCTCAAATAATAATAATAAAGAAGTTACTTTGTGTAAAAGAGACTAACTGACACAATAAAAAAAAACAAAAGTTGGGTTCAAGTAGGTACTTTTGTATTCTTTTAAACGGAAAAATATTCATTTTTTAGTTATGAGTTTAAACTGGTGTTCGACTGCGATCCCATTACTAATGGTAAGTAGTGATTCAATCGTTGACGGTGAAACGCACTAGATTTAATAGGCTCTTGACCTACACATTTTAGCCTTGAAATCACCTAAATTATAATCGGACGTGAAGACCGTAGTCGCAGAACAGAAAGACAGACGTGATAGCAGAATTAGTTTTATAATATTATTTAGCTGAGGAAGAAGAATATTGAGGGTTTACCTCGAGTTATTCATATGTCTGGCGGAAACTAATAAGGAATAGTTTCGAAATACTTATGAAACTTAGCTCTTGATTTCCATTTGACTTTAAATTATGGATCCCAACATATGAGTTTAGTCACATAATTAATGTTCTTCACCGTATTAATTATGAACATGAAGTTTATCAGGAATGTGCTGAAAACCGCGTATAAACAAAAGAAAAACTAATCATAAATAGTATTGTGAAATACTAGATGTGGGGGAAACCGGCGGTCATAGGACCAAAAATCCGAAAACGTGACATCTACCAACCCGACAACGAGCTCGCTAGGTGTATTAAGTTCCTATTGTAATTTTATTTTTGGTGTACAATAAAGCATATATCTATCTATATATTACGGCCCATTCTATGTCCTAGAGAGAAGGCCTGGGTTCCAGCAGTAGGAACATTAAAAGGCCGATTAAGCTTATGCTTATGCTCACAAAATTTTAATGAAAACATTATTTTCAATGCACTTGCTCAGAAAGTGGCTCTTATTGCACTACACTTAGATACATAATGGCACCTGTTACCAAACTGTGACATTTTGAGTACCATTACACACTAGTGCTGTAATGTAGCTATAACCTTTTTGTTCAACCTCTTTGTTCGCAAATCAAATTTTGAATACGAAAAAATTCATGTTAGGTTATTAGTTCGGTAAATTAGTGCAATTTCGGCCATTTTAACGTGTAAAAACGATTTATTTAATAACAAAACATAAAAATGAAATAAATATTGTTTTTTCTTTTTGGTTTATGGTCGCCATTTTAAGCGCCATTTTAAAATGCGCGCGGTTTTTGGTGTAATTTTTTCGATTGAAGTTCATTGTCTATATTAATTAAATAAAATTACAATTAAAACAAAAACATTAAATAAATACTACAAAAACATTATTTAGAAAATGTTACATCCTATTTTCACTAAAAATGACATTATCGTGAAATCTTTTCACGCAAGAAAACAAACAACGACTAGGCAATTTGATCAAAAGACTATGTAGCCATAGCCTTCAGCTTTGGGTCAATTAAAAAAAAAATTGATGCGTGCCTATGAATCTTACCGCCATATTATGAAATTTTTTCCTAGTTTTGCTGTTGTAATAAGAGTTAGCTAAATTATTTTTTTTCACAATTTATTCAAAAACGTCGTATGATACACGTGAGTAATGTATGGTTACCGTTCTTGGCTCTCTTAAGACACGGTAACCATGTACATTACACACTTGTATCATAATGTACTATTATTAAAAGTCATCATAATCATTACAGCCGAAAAACATCCTCAGCTAGACATAGGCTTCCCCCAAGTATCACCACAAAAAACGATTCTGCGTGCTATTTGGGCGACCTTGGTTAAAAGTGCTAAAATATAATTTAAAAGATTTGAGTTTGCTTTAGATATCTAATTATACATAGAATCTTATATAGAAGCGTATAAACGTAACGTAGTAACTAAATAGGTTATCCTATGCTTTTTGCGATGAGGAATTATCAGATTACGAGCCAGAAGGAGTATCAGAATGTGCAAGGAACTACATGGACATTGTTTTAAATAATGTAATACAACTCTCATTTTAGTCTCTGCGAAACCCGAAACATATGTCTAGTATTTTTATGTAAAGAATCTACGAGTATGTACAAAATTTAATTACTGTATCATGAAAAATTACAAAGTTGAAAAAAATCTCGTTATGTTACCTGTTGTCCGCACAAATACATGATCATCGAGGCCATCCAGGTGACTTAGGAATTTTTTTGCTCCCGCACCCAGCTGTGGTTACCTAATGCTTGCCATGGCCTGCCGTGACCTGTATTATACTTAGTGTCGGTGGCGGCCAACTTGTAACCCTTTAATATTTTTGGAAAAATATAACATGATGTAAAAATTGTTGGAATCGATTCAGTTACAGATTCTGAACAACCTATTTTTAACAAGTTTTGCTGAACTAAAAAAATTATGTTGTATATTATAAATATATCGGTTAGGTACATATTTCTTATCTGACCTCTACGATCGCCAACCGAACAAAAGAACTGTCAACCGCCGTTATGCTACTTCGACAGCCTTCCTATAGATAATCACAAATACTTTTCCGTGTTGCTAGCATAATTAGTCGATTGATACGAATTATCGAATACAAAATATTCCTGGTCGCTACAATTATGCAAGAGACAAATTTTGCGTCCGATCTCAAAGATCGCTAATCGAATAAGAGAGCTGTCAACCGCCATTATGCACCATCGACAGCTTTCCTACAAATTTAAGTCGATTGCAATGAATAATCGAATTTAAAGTAAAATAAATAATATTCTTGATTATAAAAAGAGAGTAAATAATTTAATTAAGTAGCAAAATCTAACAATAGTTAAAATTATTTGACATTATTAGTATTGTTTTAGTGTAATTATGTTCAAAGTACATGACATGAATTGTCACTTACCACAGAACAGTCACTTACAATAGGAAACTGGCAAAGTGCTAATCGGATTCACGTGCAAAGGGTTCGGAATGACCATAAAACTAGTTTATAAATTTTATAATGAAATTAGCTTAATGAAAAAAAAAGCAAAAAAAATTATAATAATAAAAAGTAATAATAATTTAAACAGTAGAAAAAAGTAGTAAAAAGTAAAAAAAAGTAGTAAAAAGTAAAAAAAAAGTAGTAAAAAGTAATTTATATTGATTTTCATATAGAAAAACAATTTAAAACTCAGTCTGTTTCTCGACCATAGAAAGTGTTTATTATAATCTCTTCAAAATTTGCAGATGGTTAAATTTTATACCAAGTTTTATGATTTTAGAGTAATTTAGGAAACACGTATGCACACAGACAGCCGGACACGTGAGTGATCTTATGAGGGTTTTGTATTACCATACATTATTATAACAACAATCCCCATTGAATCGTTTGAATTTCATCCCGTGTATTTACCGAACACTGAATTCTCTCACCATTTGGTGAGAGAATTCAGTGCTACCATCACAAAGATACGGATTAAAGCAGTGGTTCTCAATAATTTTTTAACCAAGGAATACTTCAGTTTCTTTGTTGTTAGCAGAGACCAGTAATTCAGAAGTAAAATTTGACTCTACTAATAAAAATATCCTTTATCTATATCAATTTGAAACTTGTACAAATACGAGTCGCTGCAGCTGGCCGGCGACGCCTGGTACTATCACATAACACACACAAGATTACTTATGATTTTGCAATGTTTGACAATGCTCTAATGTCATAGAAGAAAATAATAATAAATAAATAAATATTTGTGATAGAAACCTTTTTAACAAGGGACCACTTTGGTTTATTTGTTGCTAACAGGGACGGGACCAGAATTCCAGAAGAAAACTTTAACTATCATAATACAAAAAACCTTTATCATCAATATATCACTGATTCTTTAAAACCAAAATTAACGAGAATTGTCATAGAAAATACAACATTTGTAATAGAAACTTACAATCAGATACTTTCCAGTTGAAATGTTGTCTTTTTAATCCTCTCCTGAATCATATTTTAGCTCTTATGTACCACTAGTGGTCCGCGGACCACAGGTTGGGAACGATTGGTTAAAGCGCCTCTATCCGTGTTGTTATTCCAGATTAACTTTTTAATATCAGTGAATATTAAGATAAAAAGGTGACGAAGAACGAGGTGGGCATCGCCAAGTTGAGCCTTCGTATTCTCTTTATCGTTTTGCTTTACAACAGAAAATGGCGGTTTTATAAATCGTAAATTGTACCGCTTGCTGGGGATTACAACTGAGCTGACTCTACCGATAATAAAATGTCGACACGAAAGAGATTGCGAAGAAAACGTTGGTCGGGGCTAATGGTCGCTGCAGTCTCTTTAATGGGGTGCCTATCAACAATGGAAATGCGCCAATCTTCACAATTAATTCGTTTTGAAGAGCCATTGTAACTAATACGTCTTTTGTAATAAAAAAGCCTTTGTAGTCAGTAGTTTGATTCGTCATTTTTTTAACAAAACTAACTCGAACATTTTTTTAAAAATTAGTCAGTAACCAGTCTAAGTAGAACTATTAAAAAAAATAACAATTGCTACATGTTATATACATAATACTCTTAAATAGAAATAAATAAATAAAAAGTTGCTTGGCTTTTGGACAAATTTCCAATAACTCAACGTCAACAGCTATGTAGAAGAGTCTTTCGACACCATAATTAAGATTATGTTTTAATTTAACAGATTAATACTAGAAATAGGATATTTTTATATTGTTTCAATTGCTGAATTGTTGTTTTTAAAACTGTGCACAGGATTTTACCTTCTATTGTGATCTCTCTATCTCTCAATGGTTTGCCGGAAGAAAACTCAGCTTTGAGTTAAGTTCGCTTTTGTACAAAAATTAAGGGAGAGAACTCACGAAGCGGTTTTTTCCGCGGCTTCTGTAGAATGCAAATATATATATATATATAAAAATAAAGCAATTTTCACGACGCGGTTTACAGCCGCGGTCGCATCGGCGCCGCAGTCGCCCGCCGCCGTCTCGGCATTTTGCGCCCGCACGCTCTACGATCAGTTGGCAGCGACCGTGCCCTATCGGTCTTGCGGTCGAAAATTGCCGCCGTCGTGGCGGCGGCGGTGGCGGCGAATCTACCGCCTCGTGAGTTTTGAAATAAAGTAACTCTGCCACGGCGGCCGCGGGTGAAAACCGCTTCGTGAGTTCAATGCCTAAATAGGAACAAATTGCCTAGGCGTGAATAATTTTCCTATTTTCAGCTGACTATGCGTATTTTTTAAAATTTATCAACGCTGTGAGCAATTATTAAAAAAGGTAAGATAATTTGTAGGTAGCTGCAGGTAGTCAAAATCTCTACACTAGTTGTCGTTTCTATTATTTCATTTATTACCGAAAGCTTTGTGAGTTAGGTGCTCAGTAAATATAGTTCCAAATAGTAATAAAATAGATTAGAAAAAAAAAAACAAAATACGTTCGTTTGGACCTAAATTAGTTCAAGGCAAAAATAAAAATACTAGCAGTCCTGGCAGACGTACTCATGAAAGCTAGCATTTCGTAAAAAAAAAAATTAAAGACAATTACATTTTATTTTCAAACCATCAAGGGAACCCACTCAAACTTTTTTCAAATCGGTCAAACACGAGATTTATTTAAAATCTTATTTTAAGAATCTGCGATGCTCGAAACATGTGTCTTGTACCTACTTTTATGTAAATAATAACCTATTTACAATATTTCATAACTGCTTGTTATGTTACCTGGTTGTCTACACAAACACATGGTCACCGGGTTGGCTGGGCGGGTTGTTTTACTCCCGTATCCAGCTCTGCGCTGGCGACTAATGCCAGTGACCTATGTTGTAGTTAGTGTCGGTGGCAAAGATATTTGTGACCTTTTTTAAATATTTTGGAGAAAAATATAACACGGTGCAAAAATTATTGGAATCGATTCAGTTACTGAACAAATTATATTTAGGTTCCGCATATACTAAAAATAGTGTTGTATATTATAATATCTTCTAAGTCTTTTCAAAGACCTGACACATGAAAATTTATACTCTTATATTTTTATTTTCTTTTTTCGTCTGTAAGCAGAGACAGCTAAGGTTGTGTGACGAGTTGACATTCTCATCGTACAAACGGTAGACCCCAAAATGGCGCTAAACTACAGATCACATCCAAATAGATTGGAATGGTTCCAGCTTCGGCCCCTATTATTCCAAATGTGATCTGTATTCACTGAACAAAATTGCTTTACTGGTTCTCGTTAGGTGTGTGATTGGACCGAAATAAAAGAGTTCAATTGCACACTGTACAGCGTGCAGCTATTTGTTACGAGTAGATATACCTAGGAATTTTACAAACTACTTTAAAAAAGCCATAGTAATTTCATCCACTTATAAGTTGCAGTTCTGCTTCCTACAAGTTCTAAGCTGCTTAAGTTAACATAAATATACATGAAGCGTTATCTTTTAAAATATTTTCTTCGTATTTCGAATTCCCTGAGCTTTCGAAGAACGCAATAAATAATATTTATAGTACAGGAGCCTAACACCTCATTCGGGGCCGCCCTACCGTCGAGCTATGAAACTTTCCCGGATTTATAAACAAAGAGTTAGCTAACAACTAAACATGTATCACGAAACGATCAACTTTTGCGCAGGTTATATACCTCGAGAAATTTTCCTCTTGAAGAATTTTCATTTTATCGACACCGAAACTGCGGTATTATAGCAGTTTCGCCGCAATACTTTACATAACCTTACAGATTACATACACATTATAGTATCCGGTAGACGGTGTGAGTACCTCTCATATTATGTATGTAAGAGGAAAGTTTGCTGTGTCTTTTTAATAATTATTATCATTAGGTACCTATAGGAACTAAAAACTCTAGGGCAATCATTCTGATAAGAAAAAACTTTCAAATTAAACTACTGAAAAAATCAGAGTTTTGTTTTATAAATTAGACGAAACTATGGAAATAGGCAACTATTTTTAGATCACAAGATAATTATTTTATTTTAATAATAAGCAAGCGTACATACTCTAGATAAACTATAAAGATATCATTGCAAACGCAATAAATACCATCCAATAATATACGAATATCACTGAAAACAATAAATTAGTGAATATGAATCTTCAGTGTTTGTGCGGCGTCTCTTCGCAGACCATGTCCCACATTCCATCCTGCGTCACGTGCCCTGTTACCTGTTCACGTAGAGACCTAATGGCAGTGTCATCGGCCGGCATTGCCATGTCCGATTACTGGACCAGGCAAGGAATTTAATTTGAAAAAGAAAAGTAACTATTTTTGCCATCGACCTGAAAAGTAGAAGCTTCATAAATGATATGCATACTGCAAATAAGTTTTTGAAAACTCTTTTACGCGTCAATTTTTTGGTCAATTTAAACTAGACGAGGCCGGAAAAAATTGAAAGGAATTGAAAACAATTTCACGTAATAACGATGTTTACAATTATCTGGAGACATATGAAGCTTGACTACCAAAATATGAGATCAAAATGGTTTCGACTAGAATCGATAACTGCCATTTAGATGGCCATTTGAAAATATTCGTCATGACATTTTATGGCGGCGGCGGCCATCCAGTTCGAGTACCTTCCTACCTACATACGGTGGAATTTCATTCGATTATCACAGCGCGTTTGTCGGGTTGACCGTAAAGTTTTACGTCCTTTTCCAGGATTGCGGAACCACTGTTACTAGTAGAGCTGCACCTAATGATATTACTGGGTATTTCTTTCTCATTGCACCAGTTTACTCGTTAGCCGGTTAATCGAAATCACAAAGGAAATTGCTACACGTTAATCAAAATTGATAATATAGTTCGCACTGGACCGTTAAAATCGTTTACCGAAACTTTAACTTGATTTATACAGTATTAAAGTTGTTTAAAACTTCAAGGTCGTTATTTCGAATTAAGTTCATAACTTCGGCTTTCAGAGGGACTATCCGTGCTTGACTTTGAATTTTGGTTTACAGTGAAATAAATGTTGTAAACTTGTGAAATAGCTGTAGATAAATCTCAAATATAATTAGAATTCACTGTGATATAGTAATCAGTACATTCATCGGGGTCAGTCAGGGTTGCGGGACAGTTCGAAGGAGTTACCGAAGCCCATGGTTGTCCTCGCACAGGTCAACCATGGAGGCGTAGCTTCATATAGTATGCAGCAAATAAGTTGAACCATTTGCTATGGTTACCCGCAGTTACTGCGCATTCAAGGTCGACTGCCATGATTGTTCAACTGGTGTGACAAGGGTTATAACCGATTTTCGGTTCTCAGTTGAAGTGGGGGGCTGCGCGTAACCGACCACATGGTCGCTTTCCATTTTGTAAGACAGTGATCAAGAGCGAGATTGTCAACAATAAAAAAGTGGGTTTTATTCAGTAAATAAAAAAGTGGGTTCAACTATAAACAAAAACTATCAATAAAACGTGTTTAGAGTCATTGAATTTCAAAATATGAGTGGTACATAAAAGAAGAAGAAATTGGAACATAGTTTAACCTGCCTTTTAGGTTCGTGTAGTAACAGCTGTTTTGGTTATAATAAATTGATTATTTTCAAATATAAAAATAACGATTGTTAATTATTAATTTACACAAATTATCAGCGATTTGTTAATGGCATAGCATAGCTTGGCATCAGCTTTATAATGTTCCCACTGCTGGGACTCAGGCCCCCTTTTTAAGAGAGGGAATTGATTCCATAATATCAATCATAATATTATTATTCACTTCGAAGGTAATGCTCGATGGTCCAGAGTAACCAACAAGTTGTATTTTGTTGGTTACTCTGGACCATCGAGCATCCTTTAAGTTCGTGTAAATCTATTGATTGGCTATTTGATAAAAAATTCTTCTTCTCTATGGACACAGAAGTTGTCTTAAGTGTTTTAATATTTTTATTTGTAAGCAAACATGAAAAGCATGTGTGAATACAAAGTCATAGTAAAAATGAGAACGCAGCCATTATATTTTTTTATGTTGACAACACTGTGTTTATTGCTGTTCTAAGTTGGTAACATTTTTTTTCTGTTCATCTTCTCTTGTTTTTTGTGCTAAAATTGTAAAGGCTCTCTAATATACGTTCGTTAATATATTCTACAGTTTTTATTGATTTACAACCTAAATATCAACAATATATTATTATATAATAATTATAATTATAATTTATTTATTAAATTATAATTAAAACTTATTTATTTACCTGAAAAACGTCTTAAAAACTAAGCGCATTTATCTTAATTTGTACTTACGTCTATCAAGTTTTTCTCAGTAAAAGCTAAATTATAAGACTCTGAATTCTGTATCCATTCTAATTATACTCGCCTGGAGACGCAATTTGATGATATTCATGATAAAATTATTCTCTCAAGCAAAGTGCTGAGATTTTTCACGTTGATTTTCAGAGTGTTACTTTACTAGTTTACTGCAGATAAATATAAATAAAGAAAACCGGTTTACTAAGTTAAAAAGTAAATAATTTGCTTTATAAAAAAAAAAAAAAAAATTACTGGTCCTAACCTGTTCTGAAATAATAGGATATGACGTAACGCATTTGTTGCTGATTAAGTAATTGCCAATCTGTAATTTAATGATTTTATACAACTTGGCGCTAATTATTTGACATTAAATTAACACTGGTAATACTATCGACCTCTCTCGATATGTCCACTATAGTTAAAGCGACGTTTCTGTGGTAGTCCCCATAAATTAAAATCATGTCCGAGTATTCCAAAGCTGTGTAATTGTAATCAAAAATGATAATTCAAAAATGAAACGTAGTTACAATACAATACTTTTTAAATAAAAATAATAAGGTCAGTGACATAAATATGTCAACTGTCAATTTAACTTGATTTATCATTAACTATTTTAAGATTTTAAGGTTTTATGTTTATGTCATCGAAAATGATATTTTTCTCAGTTGTCAAGGAAGTTTTTTTTTGGAATCGTGGACTTTATTAAACATCGAGTAGAAAATGCTGAAAATGATAAATAATAAACTAGCTCTGTGACTAAACTAAAGGATTATATTTGAATAATTTTTCATATGCTGACTGGGAACATCGTGAGATATACGCTATTTAATTTAATATCGTATTATTGGCGCCACCCCATATATGAATAACATTAACTGCAATTGCACTAATATTATAAAGGCAAAAGGTTGTGAGTGTGTGTGTGTATGTTTGTTACTTCTTCACGGTCGAACGGCTGAACGAGCGAATTTCGATGAAACTTGGCACACGAGTAGACTATACATTAAGATAAATTTTATCCCGGTAGTATCTTCATTTGTAATAATTTCATGCTATCAAGCAGACAAAGCCACTAGCAGTGGCTAGATACATAAAAACATAGATACATAAAAAAATGATTACTATACTTCAACGTTTATTTATGATCAGAGGTCGGAGTAGGTACATTGATTTAAGGTCGTTGACGTCAAACGTAGAGGATAATATGGATATGCCTCCAAAATACCGGAACTTCATATTTATTGTAATATTTGTTCCGGAATCTCGAAAAAAAGCACGAATTTGTGTTTAAGGTGAAAAACGTATTAATAATATCAATCTACGCTGCCAGTGTTAGTTAATGGTGAAAGAAATCAGTATTTTATTTTATATAAAAATACCTTGGAATAGTTACACCGTATTTTGTCCCTTACTGTTGAATTAGAAATGACGCTTGACAGTATGACGCTTTATTTTATTTTATTCCATAATTCCAATCCCGGAACTTTTTCCGGTACTTCCCGCACATTATGGATAAAATGGCATGTCCATATTATAATATCTTGACGCAAGTATATAAAATCAATCTACCTACTCCGACCTCTGTTTATGATTAAACCATAATTAGTGAAAAAATAAATAATCGTGCATATCAGACTCGCCTAATTATGCCCAACTTCTCTACTTTATTTCTGAAGGCTTAACTTTTGTGTAGTATGAATGTAAAACAGCGCGGGCGTGTTATAAATATGATTATTGTTGGAGGACTACTTCAACATTATTGACCTTATCCATACAAATCACTTTTTATTTCTCTGACTTGTCCGTTCTAACGTTGACAACCGACTGCCCGAGTGTGCGTAGCACGACCTAGCGATTTAGTAGGGACCGGATATAGCGCCACCTCGGCAGAAACAGTTAACTATTTATTCAAGTCAGTGTATGTATAAATACAACCAGAACAATCCTTACAAAGATACAAATATTTGAAACATTTCATTTAATGTCACATAAAGTTCAATAATTATTTAATGCTCCACTTTAAATATAAAATCGTTGTTTGACAAATAGATTGTTATTTCTAATTTTAAATATCAGCTGTCACATACGACAACAAGTGTCAAATCAATTGAAAACCTTATCCAAACAATAAGGTTCCAACATTATGTTGCTGTGCCGCGTACGGTTGAAGCTTAAGGTTGAAAGAGAAACATATCTCCTTTATTAAAAGACGACGGCCATGTCAAAAAAATGAACTAAAAAGCGAAAATTACAAAATTGAATATTTTTTTACACGACACCTTCGATTAACGGGGTAATATTTTCATATTTTTGGAATCTGCTCGTAAAATTTTAGACAATAATCACATATCTACACAAAAAAAAAATATTGGGTGGGTGTTCATTTATTTATTATACCCACCACATTGGATTTTTATATTTCTTCTATAGCCTATCTATGTTACACGGGACGATGTAAGAATTCTAACGATACCTCATACATGTAAATTCATTCAGTCATTTAGAAGTTATGGTACAAAAAGTGTCCAACTTTGTGCAGCACCTAATATTACTATTAGTAGTGTTGGCCAAAAAGACTGCAGCTTTTTGCATAATCCTTATAATGTTCCCACTGCCGGGACTCAGGCCTCCTCTCTAGGACAAGGAATGGGCAGTAATCCACCACACGGGCCCAGTGCGGGTTGATGGATGTCACATGAATGAATTACACAAAGTAAGGCGCTTGGCTGGTTTAAACCCGCAACCTACAACTCGTAAGTCGGGGCCGTTACCGCTGGGTCACCACTGCTCTCCTGCTGCTACTTCTTAGTCATCGCCTTTTCCTGAATTGAGTTTAAGATGGACTGAAGATCGTAACATGGCCGGCGAATATTGCGTAAAATCAATCACTACACGGAACCCGCCCTCCGTTCGGAGGTTTGGCGAAAAATATAAGATTTTTTCTTTTTCATTGTGTTTAAGATGGGTTCTTAGATTGCCTTTTAAAGGTAAACAAAACCTTTAACTTTTACCAAATAAATGGTTGTTTATTTTTCGTGACATCTTTATGTATTTAGGCATGTTGTTGCTTTAAGTGACAAAACTAAATACGTGACTTGGTCACTGTTTTGACTTTATTTTAATGTAGGTATTTAAGTTTGAATTGGTGATGTTTTCTGTTGTGATATTTTTCTTCTTTTAGAAACGCTTAATTAGGAAATAGTATTGAATATTAATATTCAGAATGTCAAAGATCAAAATCTACACGATTCGAATAAGCCGACATCGCGATTAGATCAGTATTCAATTTATTCAAGCCGCCCGTAGACTCCGACAAGCACCGAAATGTCACTAACAAACACTTATCATGTTCTGAACATGAACGAATGTTCATGAACATTCAGACTCCAACGACCTATGTAACACTAGGAATAGTAGTACTAAGAAAGGTATCTATAATAGTACTGCTGTAGTACTGTGGTACGAAGATCGCATGAAAAACGTACCATGTTTGAATGTAAGCTGCTTGATCAACTATATTTTTAAAAATTTATGCAAAGAATAGGATTACTGCCACAATAACCAGGACTGTGCTTTTCATAGCGGATATCCGCAAATTATACCAGCAAATTGGTCTTCGTCGTAAGGTTTGACCGCTATTTTCTTTTTAGGTACCTATATTCTGAAGGCTCGCAAGCCTTAAAAGTTGATCATGCAAGGAACTCTGAGAATCGCTCTTTCTATTAAATAGTTTTAATAATTTTGAGCCATCTTTTTCAATAGTGTCAAACAATATTTCATATATCTGGTAAAACGCTCTGATCAAATATCGACTTTCGAAGTAGACAGTTTTTTTTTTGTATTGATAAAATAATGACAAAAGTACTACCTGCTTTGGTAGGTAATTTGATGGAAATACAATGCAACGATGGGCAACGAACAGCAAAGGGCAACATTCCAACAGCTCGTCCATTGATTTCCGATTTTGATACCGCCTGACTTCTCTAACCTTACTATAGATTAGAAAGTACCTATATATTTACACGTGACATAATTATTTCAGTCGAGAAGTGAACACTCCGCTCACTGCTTAATTACTCAAGCCTCAAGCGAACGCCGGCGTTCGCACACCTATTGTTTTTCTATTGTGGCTCTAATTACGGTATTCTAAATTACAAGAATTTTTAGCAGGAAATCATCAATGTCAGATTTTTATATGACATTTTTTTTATGGTAGGTAAAATCATAAAATGACAGATCCCTTGGACAGAGCGGGAAATAATGTCAAACTCTTACTGACTAAAAATGTACCCCGCTCCTTCGTTGCCTATTGTGCCGGGGCTGGGCCTTCCTTTAAGAAACTGATCCATGACCCCAGCAGGCATCGACCCTGCCTGCCTGCAGCTAGCAGGCTGGGTTTCTATGATTTGCTGACACCTCCTTGAGGCGTGTGGGAATTGTACGCGCCCTCGACGACTTGGGCTTGGTCCGTCAATCTGTAATTCGTATTGGAATCCCGGCGGCGGCTGGAGCGACCGCCCTGTTGCCTTTGTCTGATGCGGTCGGCCTTCTCCTTTGCTAGCATTACTACTTCGAAGAAGGAGGCGACCGCCTGCCATCCTTTACTCATTCCAGACCATGGCCTGAACCAAGGCCCGGCGAGAGAGATCGCTGCCGCCGATCGCCCCCACGAGGACACGGCGATGCTTTGCCCAGGCGGGGCACACCTCTACTGTGTGCTCCACCGTGTCCTCCAAGTGTTCCACATAGTGGCGACTCCTCCGCACGAATCCGGAACAGAAACTTACCGAATTGATGATTTCCTGCTAAAAATTCTTAACTTTTTTTGTTGGAGCAGTGCAAGAAAAGGAACTATTATTACTATGGCCACTCAAATATCATACACCACAAGTTGTTACAGATATTGGACACGGAGTCCATATGACTGTGCCCAAAGACTTTCGAAATTCAAACGGGTACCTATTGTTAATCATTAAATAAAAGACGATTGCAAATGTTAAATTTTAATTTTATATAAATTGAATTTGTATTCCATTTTGTTGTTAAAAAAAGCGCCGAGCGCTGCATTTATCCAAACCGAAAAGCCCGTAATATCAAAATGTGATTTTATTTATTGTAAGTAACAGGTAAATTGATATTTATGCACTCTCGTAAATTTTTCCTTCCCTTCCCTACCTTCACCGGAGTTCACTGCGTGCTCTTAAATAAATAAAAGGACGCGGTGTTAGTCTACTTAACGGGTATTACAGGCCCACCTCGTGACTATGATCGTCCCGAGATGTTTTTACGTTAACACGATCAAAACGTTTACCGCGTTTGGCTCTCTGATTGGCTAAGAGCTTCAAGTAGGCCAATCAGTGCGCCGAACGTCATAAACGTGTCGATCGCGTTTACGTGAAACAAACTCACACTAGGCACTCACTTGTGAACGGACACTTTCCGTTTTACTGCGTTTTAATTAAATTTATATTTAGTCTCACAAAATTTCAGGTCCGTCAACTAGAAGTAAGTAGAATTTTGAAGAAAAAAGTGATATACTTTACTAAGACTGATAAATGATTTCCTTCTAGGATTTTGTTTTGCGTTACAGTTAGTAAAAAATATATGAATCTGCTGTTTGTTGATTCCATTAAAAGGAAACTAATACACCCTTTATTACATAATTTTTTCTTCACTTTTTGAGACCAAAACGATAGGTAGGAAATCATCATGAAGAATCAACATGTCTTAGGATATAATCAAAAATTGGGCCCACGCGGTAGATTACGGCCTATTAATGGAGGGAAGGCCCCACAGAGAGAAAATTATAAGCCTGATTATTTTATTTAATACAACATTGTTTTTAGTATATGCGTAACCTGAATATGGTTGGTTCAGAATCAATAACTGAATCGATTCCAATAATTTTTTACACCATGTTATATATTTTATTCAAAAAAATAAAAAAAATAGAATGGTTTCCAAAAATACTTAAAAAAGGTCACAAGTTGGACACCACCGACACTAAGTACCATACAGATCACGGCAGTACATAGCGGGGTATTAGGCGCCAGGGTACAGCTGGGTTCGGGAGCAATACAACCCCTCAGTGGCCCGTATAACCCGGTGACCATGTGTTTGTGTGGACAACCAGGTAGCAAAACAAGCTTATAACTTTGTGAAGTTTCATGATACAGTTATGAAATTTTCTACATAGATTCTTTGCATAAAAATACTAGATTCGTGTTTCGGGTTTTTTTTTCTTTTTTTTTTCGGGTTTCGCGTAACTAAAATTAACTTTGTATATTATGTATGTAATAATTTCACGAGTTATTGTTTCATTGGCAATAAAATCAAAAGGTCTGCCGGAATTGTTTTGTTTTTACTACAATCAATACCTACAAGGTTTAGGATGGAACTTAATGTAGCTGAAAGCGTACAATCGGCTGGCAGTTGCCGAGATCAAATGAGATTCGTTTAATCCCCGCTGGGATATAGAACCCTAATTATATAATAGCATACTCCATTAGAGACTAGCAGTCCAATGCCATTGTTTTTATGTCATCGGGATTCGTAATTAATTCCACAAGTCATGTATCTGATAGAACATTATTTACTTTGAGTTATTAAGAGCTCAACCAGTAACTAGTAGCCTGAGGGCATTTTAAGGATTTTCCTCCGCTGAAGAGCCATCGAAGAAGTTGTATTAATCCTAACTCATAAACAAGAATGAATATTAATACTTCGTTCACTGTTCGCTTGAGAGTAAACTTCAACTAATTCTCAAGACTAAATATTTTAAATAAGTATTCACCTTTAGGGTTCCGCACCCAAAGGGTAAATAAAACAGGACCCTGTTCCGCCGTCTGTCACCAGACTGCATCTCACAAACCGTGATAGACAGTTGACATTTTCACAGTTGTTGTATTTCTATTGCTGTTATGACAACGAATACTGAAAAATAGAATAACATAAATATTTTAGTGGCTCCCATGCAACACACATGTTTTTTTTGCCGTGTTTTATAGATAAACGGCACGGAATCCTTCGTGCGTGAGCCCGACTCGCACTTGGCTGGTTTTTTAACATTAAGCAATGAATTTTCGTGGACCAGTGTTACGTGCTAATTGATTAATTAAATTTCACATTTGTGACATCCCATTATGTATGTTCAAAATAAACATTTTGACAAAAATTTGCATATACATAAAATGTTAATCGCAACGTTTAATGGCACAACAATTGGTCAAAACAGCTACGTAGCCTTTAGAATCATAAATACCAAAGCCCAGATATTCATTTAAAACGCACTCTGAAACTTTGTTGTACAAATTATACCCGGGGGAAAAAATCATAGAAATATAAGATGAAGATACTGACCAGGTTCTAAAAGAAAATATCTATGTACCCAGAAAAGGGGACAACCATAAACTACGTCACACATTTAGAGGAAGGGAGCAGGTCTGAAGAATCTGCGTTCTTCTAACAATCTTCTATTGCTCTGTTCTTCTCATTCATATTGATCATTCTACCTTTCATATACAGTCTATACTTCTTTGGAATGCGCTTCCCCTTGACATCAGGACGGCAACCAGTCTGTATGCATTTATGTGAATGTTGCGAAATTATTTTCTGCACAAAAAGTGAAATCGTCTCAGTACCTCTTTTCTTTTACTTTTTAAAAATATATATGTAAAAGGTATATATTTTATTATTATAATATGTATGTTTATTTTTTCATAACATATTTTTGTACCCTTATTTACTTATTATTATTTTTATACACCTGCCATGCTTTCTCTTCACCACCCTTGGTTGACTGGTAAAGAATGCCTAAGGCATTAAGTCCGACTTAGTAATTTTGTATTGCATGAAGTTTTAATAAAAAATACAACCAATTTAAAAAAAAAACACAAAGAAGTGTAAAAAAAATAAAAAATACTTCAATTACGGAAGTCGGTGCTTCTCTAATAGTTTGGTTTCTTCGTTATTTAAAAGTGACTTCCGAAATTAAAGTTATTTTGCACTTTTTTGTGTTTTTATTAAATTATTAGTTGTATTTTTTTGTAAAAACTTTTTTATTTCACACTCTTTAGTCAGAATTTCCCTCAGCTAAACTTAAATTGAACCTTCCGCCATTCGGTTCCATCATCAAATCATCAAGACAATTCTAATAATAGGTACCTACCAAACTCGGCTAGGAATGCTAGGATACACTAATTTATTACAGAATTCCAATACCTACCTTCCGGCTTCATCATCAGATCAGTTCTATCTATTCTTTCTCCTTCTTCCTTCAGTCAGTCACCGACTACATGTATAAACAAAGCAATTCTACTTGTTACGATAGATCTGCTTTGATTTTTTGAAGAGTTCCGTTCTATATCTTCGAAGTTAATCATCAGATCAAAAGAATGTTTCTATGTGACCAATGCGGAAGTATAATCTTTGAAACAAAATAAAAAAATTCAAAATTGGTCCACAATTGATCGAGATATCGGCGATCATACATATAAAAACGATAGTTCTATGATTTTTGAAGAGTTTCTTTCTATATCTTCGAAGTTCATCATTAGATCATAAAGATATTTTTATGGGACTAATTGGGAAGTATAATCTTTCAATCAAAACCAAAATTTTCAAAATCAATTCACAATTGACCGACATATCAGTGAACATACTCATAAAAAATTGTCATTTCTGCTATGATTTTTGAATAGTTTCCTTCTATATCTTCGAAGTTCATCAGATCAAAACAATATTTCTATGGGACCAATTCGAGAGTATAATCTTTCAATCAAAACAAAAATGTTCAAAATCGATCCACAATTGACAGAGATATCGGTGAACATACATAAAAAACAAAAACAAAAAAAAAAAAATACATACAGCCGAACATAGAACCAAGGAGGGTTCTATGTTCGGCTGTATGTATTTTTTTTCAAAGTCGGTTAAAAACTGCGTATGATTGGTCTGTTTGAAATAAAATCGATTCTGATTTCTGATCTGATCTTTCTTATCTTGCCTAGCGTTACATAACGACTTTTTAGGATATTTTTTTATCTATTATGTTTCCGAACCTTCATTATACCACCATGGAAGCAGGCATGCAACATGCAGCAAGCACGGTTTCTGTCACGGCTCTGGCGGGGTCCACGCGAGCTTATCGTCGCAGATGGTTTCAACGCTCACCGCCACGGCTGAGGCTGGCCGGCTTTGTCAGCAAGAGCCGGAGCAAGCCGAAGCTGCCCCTCCGCGCCTATGCGGGTTTTAATTCAACTCTAGGGGTAGGACAGACAAGACTATTTGCAGCGATTCATTACTGTCACTAAATTTTGTAGCACAACGTATTGAATTTTATGACACTATTTTAATTTAATATTGGAAATGCTACCAAGTATTATGGTACACGGCAAATAAGTTGAATCATACGCCACGGTTACGTGCAGCTCCCCTCCTCGACTGAAACCCGAAATCGGTTATAATCCTAGTCACACAAGTTGAACAATCATGGCGGTCGACTTTAAATGCGCAGTAACCGATCTTCGGGTCCAAATCAAAGTGGGGGGTTGCGCGAAGCCATAGCAAATGGTTCAAGTTATTTACCGCAAACTATAATCGTCTATATATTTGTGATCAAAATTCTGTAAACTGTTGTTTCGGTGTATTGAAAATATGGCTAATAAATCATTTGGCAAATGAAAAAAGAATTAGCAATTTGGTAAAATGATACCTATGACACATGATACGTCGATGATCTAAAAATACGTCAAATAATGCATAGGTATAGCAGAAAAGATGTCGTTCAACAGTTTTCGATCAAATAAAATTCGAAGAAAAAAAATTCGGTAAGTGATCAATTCCCTCTCTTACATCAGTCTCATTTAATATCATAGCCACTTTTTGATAATTGTAGCGACATTACAAGAAGTAGGTATGTATTGTGTTTAAGCGTCAATCAAAGGGCTATTAAGCTGGAGGATACTATACTAGTACGAGGGAAAAGGAAAATAAAATGGGCGACTGAAGCCGTTTTGTTCGCTCACTGAATCCTTTGATCCTGCAGTTAGAAAGCTTTGTTCTCGTTATTCTATCAAACTATCAGGTTTCAAACAATACCGTGTACCTACATACGCAAATAAAAGTACTTTATCAACTTTCAAAGTTATAGGACGGTCAAAATGCGTCATCCATACTAGTGTTGATGTACCAATATTTCAGCGTGTACAGTTTACGTTATTTTTAACCGACTTCGAAGAGGAGGAGGTTCTATATTCGGCTGTATGTATTTTTTTTTATAACTAGACGATAGCAGTGGCATAGTTCTCGTCTAAGGAGAAAATTATCCCAAGGAAATATACAATCGGGATAAATAATATCTTATATCTTATTTCAAGACATGGTCTGCCCGCGTCCCAAGTCTTATTTATGAAGGTGTGTTGGTTTAGGAATCAATATCTTAATTATTTATTCATCTTAAAAATTTGGAAGTGCGCTATGTTTTGTCAATTGACATACAAATTATTGAGATAAAAGTTATTGTGGAGGCCTGAGTCCCAGCAGTGGGAACATTAAAAGGCTGATGATGATGATGAAAAGTTATTATACTCATCATCATCATCGTTTCAGCTGAAAGATGTCCACAGTTGGACACAGGCGGAGGGAGGACTATTACATTATTAGATTAAAATATAAATTCATCACAACATTATAATGAGTGTATAAATTCAAGTGTAGAGTGTATCCTAGTGTTTCTACGTAGGTGTTGCATTGCGACTGCAAAGCAAAGCGGTGCATACACGACAAACAAATTGATACCCTATTGTGGTGGCCTATGTAATCAAACGCACGTAGTTGTGGAATGGTGATGAGCGAGTCGAAGATGACGCGATCGGTAGTTTTGAAATTGTCTCCCAAAATCTTGCAGTGCATTGCTTTGTTTTAAATAAATTGCCACCGCATTGCGTTAAATTCACGTGAACCGCATCTTATCACTTCGCTGTCTTAAAAAATAATGATGCAAATAAAATATGCGTAGGTCGCTATTTCACATTTACATTAAATAAATACCTACGATCAAAATATTGCTTGCTGAGAAAAATGTGAACATACCGTAGCCGAATTGCAATGTGTAGAAATGTAATATGTTGGGTACACGGACCGCAAACGTGCATAGTAATTTCAAGTGACATAGAAATGCCTATGTTACTGTTACTCACAATGTAAGTTAAAATAATCTGAAATGTAAGAGAGGAAAGATGCATTGCGGTATCTAAATAATAATACGCAGTACGTAAGTATATAATAGCGCTAGTATCTTCGATCAAACATGCTAGTATACTAACCTAAAAAATGTGTACCTATACGTAGTAATTAATTGAGTTTCAAATATCACACAACGCCGCCTAGTCCCAAAAGCAGGCAGAGCTTGTGTTATGAATTCTAGCCAACTGATAAACATACTTAAATATTTCAAAATAGATACATATTACAGATAAATTACACCCAGACACAGAACAAATGTTCGTGCTCATCACACAAACATTTGTCCTGGGTGGACATCGAACCCACGACTTCTGGCATAGCAGTCAGATTGATAACAAGACCGGTAAAATTGAATAGAATAGTATAGAAAAAAAAAAATATTCGAGACAGACACAGCACAACGGTTACAAACAAAAAGTAAAAAAGAACAAAAATACAGAGTACACTGAGCATGCCCGCACCGAAAGGGTCACCTCACCTCAGCATTTGCTGTTGCACCTCACCTAACCAATCGTTATTTTCAAAGCTTCTAAATCTTTAAGAACACTATGATTTTCACCAAAGGTTGTGAACCTTGCATTTTCTTTTCATAATGTTTTTTTTCCTTGATTAAATTTTTTTTCTTCAAATTCACTGTCTGTTCCATATATTTCTATACAGACGACATCCAGCGTCAAGGTTGAAATGCAGGACACATATAGCCCACGTTGAGTCGATGTAAATGCGCACACTAACCGCACACGCCTCAGACGTCACCCACGTGTGCGACGGCCTAATGTAGTTTCCATAAGAGTTGCTGTGGCTCTACGGCCGCCGCGGTTGCAGGCTCGCAGCTTATGTAGAAAGCAGATTTATACGTAAAAAATTAAAAAACATTTCATGACGCGTTTTATGCCCGCGGTGTGCGCGGTTATTCACAGATCCCGTTGCACCGGTGGGTCGTCTTGCAACCGTAATTCTTGCGATAATCACCCGCCCGGTTTACGGGCGAAAATCGCAACCGCCACGGTTTTGTAACCGCACAAAACTCTGGTGTTGTGAGTTTAGAAATAAAACAGGGGTTTCCACTACCGTGGCACGGTTGAAAACCGCTTCGTGAGTTCTTAGAGAGATTTAGTCAGGAAAAGACTGACAGACTGCCATCTCTATCCACGCTAGAGCGAGAGAGGGAGAAGTCATTTGATGATTTAACATCACAAAAAATATATAGTTCTACAGCTTCTAACAACCCCGATGGAAAAAAGGTATATGTACATAAGAGAGTAGGTAATAATAATAACTTCCTTCAAGATGAAAATAAATAAGAGAGGATATCTATATCTGTCGGTAGGAAGACTGCTCAAAATGCTAACAGCATTTCCAGATGAATTGTAAAAAGGCCAGCCTGTGGGTCAAGTGCGAACTCGAATAGCTGCTTGTCGGTGTCCCAAAAAATTCAATGAGCACTCAGAACCCTAGTCACCCAAGTGTGTCAACCTAAACAAATCAAGCATATAACTGCCATTACGGGTTTACTGCCAAATCGCGAAAAAATTGAGCCAAGTTCAGTACATTTTGACCAGTTAGGCGAACACAAATGTTTCAAAACCACCAGATTTTTTTTCGCGATTTCAGGTTTAGTCCCATAGTAAAAGTTGTTTGTTATCATGAGTACAATCACGTGTTTAAGTATCGTTCACTAATTACCTGTCACCCTATATAGTTTTAATTAGTGTTTTATATAATGTATATAATTGTGTATTTGTGAAATAAAACGATCTTTTGTAATAAATCTGAACTGCTGCGTTCGTCTCGTGTTTGCAGGCGGATAAAAGGTGTTATTCGGATTTTAGATTAAGAAATTCTCAATAGCTGCTCGGAGTTACGAAGTGGTGTGACACCCCCGCGCCTCAGAAATCACGTTAATCCGTTGGCTCTAGGCATCTCTCCTCGGGCGTGTCGGATTGTCGTCTCATTGGACTAGAGAAAAGGAACTGATAGAACTTCTGTTTTGCGCACACTTTTTTCCATATAATATCTATTAAATTCAGTCGGGCGGATTATACAATAAATCGTTATCTGTTCCCATAAACTATGATATGAAATCGGAGTCTAGGAAACAATAAACTATGCGTGAGGGAAGCATTGAAGAGAATTTGTAAAAAAAATTAGCCAAAATATAAAAATTCATTCAGAAAGTGAAAATTGAAATCCTTAAGCACAGATTATATTCTTTAAACCGATGAGAAAATCGAGGATCATTAAAACAAGCGAAATGATTGGGTGTACGCTAAAAAGTGGGCAAAAGCGATTCGGACTCACACTGAGGGTTCTGTACAAACCATTATAATGTATATAGTTCAATTCCCAAATCGAGTCTCAGAAGATTTATCCGAATCGAAAAAAAATATTTATTTTTTATTGTAATGTAACTTTATAGATTTATTCCTGTACTTGTGCTATAAAACCTTGCTCCATACCAAATTTTTGTGTTCTAGGTCAACGGAAAGTACCCTATGAATTTTGATTCCCTTGAGAGTAGTGAAATATACTTTTGATTTTTTCACAGCTTTGAGGGGCCGCCAGACCTGAGTATATGGTTTTGATTTCAACTCGATACCCCCACGAGTTCCCGAGATAAAAGATCTCGACAGACAGACAGACGGACAACAAAGTGATCCCACAAGGGCACCATTTTTTTCTGTTTAGTTACGGAACCCTAAAAAACTTCTCAACTGTTCAGTTGAGGATATTTTTTTGGCTATAAAGCCCTGCGTGTTCGTCATGCGGTATCAGTAATGATTTGGTGTCTTATTACGGAGTTACAAAGATCCATTTTTATGGAAAAGGGCTGAAAACTGCTAAAATGTATTACAATACTCTAGAGTCTTAGATGGTGTAGTGAAGTCTCTTAGAGATATCCTTCTATAACACATCCTGGACTTTTCAACAAGACTTAGCTTCCGGCCATAAGACACGCACTATCAAGGCTTAGCTTGCAGTCAATGTTCTCGGCTAACCGAGGGCTAGCATACATACGTGTCAGAGGACATGACTTGCTTTAAACGTCACAATAATTTAAACTCGTTAAAAAAACCTTTTGATCAGTAGTGAAATACGTATAAATGAATACAGTACGTAAAGCAATAGACGCGTGGCCTGAACGCTTAAAAAGCTTCAGGTGGCCATTTTGAATACAAGTGTGTATTAATTTCTTGTTTAGTTTGTTTTTTGTCTATCACCATGTACAAAATTATTTTAATATACATTCGAATTTACGAAGCTACAATTATTTTTATTTGTAACAAAATTTGTGGTCTTCCTAAGTACTTAAAGTCTATCTTTAGTTTATTTAAAAAAAAAAAACATTTTTCTAAAATGATAATATTTTATGTAATAAAAGATTCGTACCAAAACCAAGATTGAACCGATAAATCACGTACACTATATGTTATTTACTCACTTAAATTTTTTTACTACTACTTATACCATACATATTTTATACAGCATTTATACTGTAAGAAAGATCGTTATCATTTAGATCTAAGAATAAACTCCGGTATGACAAAGTTTAAAACCGCTAATTATGTCGACTTCAAAGAACTTTTAATGTTATACTTGGCAAGTAATTTGACATTAAACTTCTATGGAAGTGGTCACAACGAGTCTGTACTACGAGTAGGTATCAACTTCATTAGCTCGGAGCCGCGCCGCACACAGATGAATCAATTTTCATATTCTCCGATTCGATGAAAATTAACACGTTATTAGTTTCGTAGCTGAAAGAAATAGGTCGTGGGTCCCAAGCATATATGTTTCATACATAGCCTCTAAATTAATAACTTATTTGCTGGACTGTAGCACGGGTAGAAAACTCATATGTGAAATTAATAACGTTACTTTTGTTATTAGTTCCTCTAACAGAAGGAAACCGCGGTGCAACGACAAGTGCAAAATAAATACAATAGTTCCTATTTGTTGCAAGCGCTGCAGCCAAATGTTTGTTGTAAAGATACTTGTAGTGGATGAGGGCACATAATGGAGTAAGTTAATATTTAATTGGAACTTCTCCAAGTTGCTACGATGACTTTTAAGCGGCCTTTCTGTCACAAACTGGGAAAGTGCGCCACCCCACGAGCAATTCCTTTGGCTTTTGATGTCTTTATTAAGTGAATCATGAACTTTAGTTGATTAAATTAAAACAGAATTCGTATTACGTCTCGCCTCGACATCGATCGTCACCCAACGCTTTATTAATATCGGATATAATTCAAAGTTTTTACTGGATCACTTATTTCATTAACACCTGATTTTGAATTGAGAAATTGGAGTTAAGGACGTGTCAAAACCTAATCTAATGCCAAATTACAGGTTTTCATGGTAAAGTTTAACCAAATGTTGACTTCAATTCGACGTCATTCAGAAACTGTCGGATAATTAATGAATTTCTGAATTGTAACACCTGTTGATCCCATATTTATTCTACTTTTAAATACCAAGATCTTTTACTATTTGTGTTTTTACAGTATACAATAAATATTCTACTATTTTGGAAATAAATTATTGATTAATTTTAATCATAAGTGTTAATACTAAGATAATTTATTAGGAACAAAAACCGCAGAGTGAGGCCCTGGCTCCTGGGCTAGGTGGGGACTGATTACCGTAAAAAAGGTTTGCAGGATCAGTGTTATCACGATTGTCCTCTTTCTCGAGTTAGGCCTACCCAACTGCATCGTCTGTTTGAGGTAAGCGTAGTCACAACTTCGAATGTAGAGCCTCCAGTCTTGATAGGAGTGGGAAACATCCATGTACCATGTTTGACATAACTTTGGTTTTGACCATGTTCATTTTAAATCCTACTCTTTCGGAAGCACTACTGAGCTCACCAAGCATTGCACTGAACATAATCTAGTAGATATTATTAAAAAGTATTATATAAATAAAAAGTAATGAATTTTAAGATAGAGATATAAAAATAAAACAAAAACAGTTGTTTTTTTAACATGGTCATTAAAATTAACAATATATTGTACATAGCAATATCACACCAAAAACATATGACACCTTCACCTAACCATGTCTAAACATGTCACTACTAGGGATTGCAAACCGGGCCCGCCCGGGTCCGGTGCCCTATTAGGCATCCACCGGGCCTGGCTATTCATACTGGGCCCAGTGGCCGGGCCCGGTAGGTACGAAAACTGCGGCACAGAAGCCCCAACTTATAGAAAATTGGCATGACAAGCGCTGCGAACCGCGATGTTGCTATAAAAGTTTGGTTGTTTACAGTTACATTGCAGCCCAGCCAGTAGTTATAAAATTTTGCTAATTGCTCAATTATAGTTAAGTATATACTTAATAGTCATAATACCTAAAGTTATTATTATTATCAAAAGAATATTGTTATTGCTCTTAACAATTTCTTTTGGTTTTACTAAAGCTACCAAAGTTTATCTATCTAAGTTGATACGACAAATTTAGTTTATAGACTGAGTTATTAGTTTCTTATTCTAATACTATGTTTTCAAATAGTTACATTAGTATTAGTAATTAACTTTAAGCAAGCAGGTCTTTCTCTTTACTCTGTATAGTATTAGTAATTAAATTGCGGGCGACTTCTTAAATAATCTGACTACTTTCCAAACTTTTTCTCGAAATTCTCTAAATCCAGGCATTTCATCAGCGCGTGGAAGATCATTTCTATCCTAAACTTAATTACTGAATACTAATCCTTCCTTAAACTTAATTATTAACACTAATATTACTATTCCGTTCATAAGTGAAACTAACTAATTCTGTATTAAAAACTCGTGATTTTGAGACTGATTAAGACTGATTATTGTTGATTTGCTGGTTTGAAATAAATATTATTCCGTAACCTTGAATCATTGTATTTTTCCTCCATTTACTTAAAGCAAATTTTCATAAAATACTTTAAAGGTTTCCTAACACATCAACCCGGCCGGGCCCACCGGGCCCACCGGGCCCACCGGGCCCGGTCGGGTTGGCGGCGAATGTTACCGGACCCGGCCGGCTTGAAAAACATACCGGGTTGCAATCTCAAGTCATTACTGCAGTTAGCTTGAAATTGCATTGACATCAATCTACGCGATAAAGAACTTTCGGATTGATATGTGCCATTCTACAATGACGGTAGGTTCCTACGTACGGTGGTGACGGTAGGTACGTATACTAAGTCTGTTTATATGTTGCCTGTTGCATGACCTGATCATGGCAAATGCTTCAATTAATTTCAAATTAATCTCATAGATATTACAATGTACCAGACTAGTACCGACACGAAACAAGTAACCGAAATATTTGTAATACATAACATGATTGAAAAGAGTGTCCATGGAGTTTCTTGCACATTACTCTCCATAGAGATCTGCGCTTTAAACTGTGCAATTTACAATTTTTTTCAGACTAATTGACTTCTTAACAATTCAAAAATACCTTTTGTTTAAGGACATCATCCAATGAGTTCCTCCGCTCTAGACCGGAGCGTGTTAGACTGACTAAAACCATACCTATGATCCTTCTTTGCCTTGCATTTTAAGAAACCGGGTTTCCCTTTTAGACTACCCACAACCCTGCTAGGGATTTCGGTTCTGTAGGAAATTCAAACGTGCCTGTAAATGGTTTATTTGAAATACACGCTTTGTATCTTTGACAATGTCACTCTATTGCGTTTTAAGTACCTAAACCAGGAAATTAATAAACTTTACTAAGTCAACTCTAACTTCATAATTTGAGTTCTTTGAGTTCCGATTCATGCGTTATATATTGCAAGACCTTCAGAACCAAATTCGAACGCAACCAATAATATTGACTATTCATCAAGGACGGGTTCGATTTGTTCTATTCCTGGGTAAATAATGTTATTTGAAGGCCAGGAAACTCTTTCCGCTCTCTACTTAAGAAATGGGTTTTTAAATAATGAAAGAGGGTTCAATATTAAGTACTACTTTACTCTGTACCTCGAGTTATACATTGAAGAATAAAGTAAAGGTTTGTATAAAAAACGTTAGTTATAGAAAATAATGAAAATTTCTTCAGGTTCAGATTGAATTATTCTTCAAGTTCAAGGCTACTTCAACAATGAATTACTTAAACAATGAATTGGCTTAAAAGGTTGGATTATTTATTATGGATACACAGTTTCACTTGATGGTAAGCGATTATGTGGACGACGATGGAACACGCTTAGCTAGAAGTAACCTATTCACTTTTGACTTAAAGACTCCTAGGTCGTAGCTATCAGGAAACACTGATTCCGGCAAGGAATTTTAACTCCTTTATTGTAGGCACAATGAATAAATTCCCATAACGCTTTGTATGTATGGGTAAGATGTATGGTGCACGTACCGCTGGCACAACGCCGCCCGTTCGTCTAGTGGTTCAATAATAGAACGAACTGGAAAACTTAGTGCTGTTATACCTACCCAGCTAATGAATATGTGGTTGTTAGCCGTGTTTCTCTTGGCATGTTCCTAATATGATCAATTATTATCGGCCTGTCAAACTAGTACCTAGTTCAGTTATATGACAAAAATGTCTGTTTGTGAACATGTGTTTCTGGCTTCATTCTTTTGCCCGACTATCTGCACGTTTCTTTCACGGCGATATTGAATAAATTGAATTCCGATGCGTCGCTTTTTGAGAAGCTTCCATGATACCAATTTAAAAACGTATTTTATTCATAATGGTATGTTCAGTATACCTATATTCTCTGTATAATAATACCTTAGAAATGTGAGTGATGTTTTCAATTTTGAGCAAAAACTACTATAAAATTAATCTTGTTCGAATTTTGTATATATTGTAATCCTTTATAAGTTTAGTCAGCATTTAAGCTACCTACACATTATCACGCGGTCTGTTATTATGGGGGTGAACATTGTGAGAAATATGGTATAATTAACTTGTTTTCAGTGATATTGAACGGCGAGTTTTATTCCCGGCTATCTACATAAATATTATAAAGAAGAAAGATTTGTATTTTTATGTATATGTTTGTAATGAATAAACTCAAAAACTACATTGCCGATTTAAAAAAATTCTTTCACCATAAGAAAGCTACATTCACCCTGAGTAACATAGGCTATATTTATTGCTAAAAAAGATTAAGGATAAGGATTCCTTACTAAAACTTTAGTTACGTAACCAAAGGTGTAAAAAAATGCCATAAAACATGTTTCGTCGCTTGCGCTGCTGAAACTATTGATGATAGAACAAAAGTATGTTCTACAATATTAAAGAACATATTTATTTATTTATTTAATCTTCATGTACAATAGTGGTACATAGGCAGACTTAATGCAACAAGGCATTCTCTACCAGTCCACCTTTGGGTTAAAAAGACAAACATATCAATTACTACAAAAAACTTCGCGATACTATTATGTCCAACTATTATCGTTATGTTATCGTTATGTTCGTTATGTATCGTTATGTTACAATAACCACTTTTTACATTTAAAAAGTTGATAGAAATACCGACCAAAATTAGACTATTTTATTCATACTTCTGTTTAAATCCTTATCCAAATAAATCATATTGTTTTCAAAACTGTTTCAATTCATGTAGATTACTTTTTGAATTGTTCAAATCGGCTATTCCATTCAATAGATATTACGAATTTAAAAAGTCATAGATACAGAAAAGGCGCCGCAACACCGTGTCGTAGCTAGCCAGGCATTGCAGCAAAAAAATATAGAAATGAAACAACAAAAATATTAAAAAAATCATGTCCACCCGTGCGAAGCCGGGACGGGCTGCTAGTAATTAATAATTTTCTTATTTTTGAATCGATGTTTTTCTTTTTGTAATAATTTTTTCTATTTGTAATGAAGAAGCATGAAATTTTCTATCAGAACATCGACATTTTATTTGAAAAAGAAGATAAAGGCCGCCCGCCATCGACCTGGTGGTCAAATATAGAGAGGAACCTCAAAGAAAGCCCAGTTGCTAAAATTGGCAACCCAAGATACAGCCACTTGGCGTAGAAAAGTGAGGAAACCCGACCCCAAAAAATGGGACCAGGAAACGACGTCTGGCGTCAACGACGGCTGGCGCTGAAAATCAGCGCTGTTGCTCTGTACTGCACAAGAGCTCCAGCTTTTTGCCGAGTGCTGGCCGTTTTGCATGGATATGATGCATATTTTATTGTATTTTATTTATTATATAGAGTCTTTGTTGTATTTGTTTTACTTTTAAGGTACGCGCCATGTTTGTCGTAAAGAAACTCTTTTTCTTTCTTTCTTTCTTTCTAACCATATGTTTTAAAATAATTCACCAGTAATATAACGGCATTCCGCTTCTTACTAATAAATAATTCTTCTCTTCTCTCAATACTTAATTATTAAAAGCATTTTTTTCTAAAAAATAATACCTTATTACCAAAACCAATCATAGAAATTCACATATTGTTTTCTATAAAAAAAACATACCATTTAATCCAATTAGTATTGAAACAGCAAAGAACTAAAAGCATTTTTCAATAAAATAAAGAGCAGCTTATTACTGACATTAAACCCGCAATTTGTTAGCTGAATACCACAACATAATATATCATCTCATAATCTTTAGAAAACCACTTACAAATAATCCGCATTAGCTAAAATAATTATAGTTATTACTTTAATTGAGTCCTTTGCAAAAAAAAACTTGCGAAGATAATGCATTGTGACCTTACAGCCACAATATTTTGTATTGTCTTCAGAATTTTTTACGTTCTACAACTTGGAACGACAGATATATGTAAGTAATCAGACCGATCAGACATTTTCAGATATTTTCTTTAGATTAACCACTAAATCGGTTGCCGCCTTACATTTTTCTATCTACAGATATACATAATATATAAAAGTAAAAACTCATTGATTAACATGTCAATACACAGCCGAAAATACTTTTTTTTTTTTGGTAGGTAAAATCATCGTGTTAGTCATGAAAAATTAAAAAATTGTAAAAGGGAGTGCGCGGGGTCTGAGCGGGTGAAAGGGCGAGTCTTAAACCGCCATTTTATTTTACGATGAAGTAGTGTCAAATCCAATGCGACTGACAGCACGCGCTTGCTTATGTAAAATTATTGTTCTCCAACCTACAGTTTGGAAATATAAATCCTTTCGCTCAACTCTGCGTTTTTACCATTATTCCACACCCTCAACAGTGGTCTTCGAGCCGGATCGCGAATGTTTAATACTCCGCCGCAGAAGAGATACATGGTGAATACCCGCAGTACCAGTAGACTGAGGGAAAAGGAGGAGTTGGAGGCAAAGTTACAAGCGGTATCTGGAGCGCAAGAAATGCCACCGCCTACACCAGCTAAAAAAAGGGATGATGAACCTAAAGGTAAAAGTTCTTGTGCCGCGAGTGTTGTGACGTCGGAACAACCTGGAAGACAAAATCCGCCATCACATACATCACGCCAGTCGGTTGTCAGGTCCAAGAAACCATCATCATCACATCAATCGATACAAGCTCAAAAAAAAAAGACTGGAGCTAGAAGCAGCCCAGGCGAAGGCGCGCATTGAGATGGAACTCATCGACAAAAAGTTAGCGGCGGACCTGGCAGATCTCGATGAAGAATACAGTCCACCATCAGAAATATTGGAGCAAAATAACGGCGCGGGAGACGTTGAAAAGTGGTTGGAACGTAGTCAACACGAACTTCAGCATCTTGACAGTGACGAACACAAGTTGCGCACGAACCCGGCCGACACAGAAGGAACAGTTCAACAGCTTGCGAGCGCCATCAAAGAACTCGTGACGTCCTCCGCCATCCAGCAAAATACCAAACTAATAAGTCGTCTCAGCACACCAAAAGAACTTCCTAGTTTCAGCGGTGACCCAAAAGAGTGGCTTCATTTCGAGCAAGCCTATATGGAGTCCACAGAAATCTGTAATTTCACCGATAAAGAAAACCTTTGGCGATTACGTAAATGTCTGCGCGGCGCCGCTCAAGAAGCCGTAGCTGGCCTGCTCATCAGTGGTGCTTCACCTGCTGACGTAATTTCCACGTTGAAGCTGCAATTTGGAAACGTTGACGTCATTCTTTCCTGCATCGTGTCAGACATCAAAAGGATGAACAACCTGTCTACAGATTACCATCGAGAAATAGTGCCTTTTTCTGTAAAAATAAAGAATTACGTTACAGCTGTACGAGCCCTTGGTCGCCATGAATATTTACAAGGCATGGAAGTAGCTAACATCATCTTATTCAAGCTACCTACTACTCTGCTCGCGAAGTGGACAGATTATAGTTTCCCGTTTATCACTGCCGAATCACCAAAACCTAGACTGGATTTACTGTCAGATTTCCTCACTGAAGAAGCTGTGAAAATATCAACCTGTAGTGCTACTTTATTACAACCAAGATCTGACAATTCCAAACGTAAACGTGCACAATATTCAAACTGTTCTAGTGCAAGATGGACAAAGTGAAGAAAAGTGTCGTTATTGTCGTACTGCTAGTCACAAATTAACCGAGTGTAAAAAGTTCAAAAAGTCATTACGAAAGGACAGATGGTTCCACGTAAAGCGTAACGGTATTTGCTATAAGTGTTTACTAGCCCATCACCGTAGGGACACGTGCACAGCTCCTAGCTGTGACGTAAACGATTGTGGACAGTCTCACCACCGCTTATTACATTATGTGCCCCGTCAAGAAAACAGTGAATCCGTGCCAGCAGTACAATCCGAAGTTCAACCCATTACTGAAGTCCCAACCGAAACAATAACAAATATCAATGCCAGCTGTTCCGTAATGTTAAAAATTGTACCTATAAACATTCACGGACCCAACGGAAGTGTGAGCACAACCGCCCTGTTAGACGACGGCTCGACTGTGTCGTTAGTTAGCGCTTCGCTGGCGGAGAGAGTGGGGCTGCGCGGCCGCAGGGAATGTCTGCGTGTGTGTGGCGCATGGAACGACACCGAACTAATATGCAATGCACAGCGCGCAAAGATGACTGTGTGCGGTTTTGATAACAACAAGTTTACAATTGATGCGCGAATCGTGAATGAATTAAGCCTACCACAAAGTTTGTCAACCGTAAATATCAAAAACTACAAGCACTTATATGACCTCAGCCATAATTTATGCACAAAAGCACTACTACAACCACAAGTTTTAATCGGACAAGATAATTGTCACCTTCTCTTACCTTTGGAAATGAGAGTGGGAAAACGTGATGAACCCTGTGCCACCCGGACTCCTCTGGGCTGGTGCCTGCATGGAAGGGTGCCTAATGTTTACCTACCTGATTCTTCTATACGTCACTCCTCGTTGTTCGTTACTAGTGACGTCATAGAAACAGAATGTGTGCTGCGAGAGATACAGGAGGAGGTACGAAGATCATTCTCAATCGAGTCCATGGGTGTATCTGGCAAACCCAGGCAGAACTCGGAAGACTTACGCGCTGAAGAAAGTTTAGAACGAACTTCTGTACTCATCAATGGTCAATGGCAAGTCGGCCTACCTTGGCGAGAAGAGAAAGCCACGATGCCAGACTCGTACCCATCGGCTGTGTGCAGACTGAAAGGAGTAGAACTCAAATTAAAAAGGAACAAGGAATATGCGAAAAGATACGAAGAACGCATACGACATCTACTTGAAAATGACTACGCAGAAAGATGTAACAACTCAAATGTTACACCGCAGAGAACTTGGTACTTGCCGCACTTTGGAGTCGATAACCCTAACAAAAAGAAACTGCGTTTAGTGTTTGATGCTGCAGCCAAAACAAACGGGTTATCACTTAACGATTACTTATTGACAGGCCCCGACCTACTTATGTCGTTATTTGGCATTATGCTGCGCTTTAGAGAAAACCGAGTAGCCGTATCTGGAGACATTAAAGATATGTTCCTCAGAGTAAAAATTCGACCTGAAGACCGAGACGCCTTCCGTTTTCTATATAGAGAAGAACCAGAAGGACCTATAAACACCTATGTGATGACGTCTCTAATTTTTGGTGCTAATTGCTCGCCCTTTATAGCCCAATTTATAAAAAACAAAAACGCAAAGCAGTATGAGTCATCAATGCCTGCTGCGGTTTCTGCTATACACAGAAGTCACTATATGGATGATTATATAGACAGCCTCCCTAACGAAGAAACTGCTATACAACTGGTCCATGACGTCATATCCATCCACAAGAAAGGCGGGTTCGAGATGCGGAACTGGACGAGCAATAGTAAACAAGTACTTGCGAGCCTACCTATAGATTTACTAGGCGATGCAGCCGTGAAATTCAAAATAGGCCAACAGTATGAAGGCGAACGCACGCTTGGATTGATTTGGCATCCAAGTGATGATACTTTGCGATTCGACGTATCTTTCAAGCGGATACCCGAAGGCATTATAAATGGGACGCAAAAGCCTACCAAGAGGGAAATGTTACGTTTGTTAATGTCTATTTTTGACGTATATGGCATTCTCGCACCGTACACTATTATTGGGAAAATTATATTACAAGAAACATGGAAATTAAAGATCAGTTGGGACGATAAAATTCCCGATATAGTGTTCGAAAAATGGTCGAAATGGATTTATTTATTGAAGTCATTACAAGATATTAGCTTGCCGAGGCATTATGCGGCGGCCACCACGGGAGTGAGCGAGAAGACAGATAAGATCTTCCCGCCATCAACTTCAAGCGCTACGGCTACGGGTGCTACGAATATTGCTACGAACGTAGCAGACGCGACATCGGCTACGGGTGCTACGACGCACAGCTGTTGCGATATCATAGATGGAATGGTCGTGACCCAAGATAGTTATTATAGAAACCTACAGATGCATATATTCTGTGACTCGTCTAGTAAAGCAATTTGCGCCGTCGCGTACTGGCGATGGAATGACGACAAGGAAAATACACTCGTAGCATTCATCGCGAGTAAATGTCGGGTTGTAGGAAACAAACCGATAACCATTCCACGCTTGGAACTTCAAGCGGCTGTTCTAGCGGCTAGACTAGCAGACTCAGTAGCTAGAGAACATACTATAAAGCCCGAGCGACGAGTATTCTGGAGTGACTCAACAACAGTGCTACACTGGATAAGAAATAATACTCGCAACTATAAAGTATATGTAGCAAACCGTTTAGGCGAAATTGATGAGTTAACGCAAATGAATGAATGGCGATACGTGCCCACGAAATTAAACGTGGCTGATATTGCTACGAGAGAAAACTACACCTGGCCCGTCCTGCAAGATGATTGGATTTACGGACCCACATTCTTGCGACACGGAGAAGACGAATGGCCACATGACGTCATATCTGTTGAAAGAAAAGAAACTTAACTTTGAATTCGACGATACTCTGAAGAATGCTGAAACGTTATTACTAAAGAAATCACAAGCTGAATCGTTTAGAAATGAATTAAATGAAATAAAAAACAACAGAGGTTTACCAAAAACAAGTAAACTACTTACCTTATCTCCTTACCTGGACGAACACGGGGTCATGCGCGTTGGGGGCCGCATTGGAGCTGCACCTGGCATCCTACCTGAAACTAAAAACCCTATAATATTAGATGGAAGAAATTACGTTGCGAGATTGATCGTCAAATATTATCACCACTATTACGCTCACAGTAATCAAGAAACAGTAGTGAATGAGATCAAACAAAGATACTGGATTACTAGACTTAGACCTACTGTCAAACATGTAACATCTAAATGCTCAACTTGCAGAATAAGAAAATCCCAACCAGAAGTACCCAGAATGGGAGACTTACCTGTTGCTTGGATGGCCCATCATGAACGGCCCTTCACCTACTGCGGCGTGGATTTATTTGGCCCCATAGAGGTGACGGTAGGAAGGCGCCGCGAGAAACGATACGGCGTCTTATTTACGTGCTTGACAGTACGAGCAATTCACTTAGAGGTAGTCACTAAACTCACAACCGACTCTTTTATTATGGCCTTAAGGAGGATGGCCGCGAGAAGGGGATGGCCACAGTATTTGTATTCGGACAACGGCACAAATTTACGAGGAGCAGATTCGGAGCTGAAAAGGGCTGTAAAGGAATTGGACGAAGAAGTGTTGAAAGATGAGGCCTTAAATCGCGGAGCCAAATGGACTTTCATTCCGCCCGCGAGTCCCCACTGGGGTGGGGCGTGGGAAAGGCTCATCAGAAGCGTGAAAACCAGCCTGAAAATAATTTTAAAAGAACGTGCCCCGAGAGACGAAACTCTAAATACGCTTTTGACAGAAGTGGAGAATATGGTGAACAGCCGGCCGCTAACTCACGTATCTGTAAACCCAAATGATCCTGAAACCTTAACCCCTAATCATTTCTTGCTGGGTTCATCGTCAGGTTTACCTCATATCGGTAAATTTGACGATTCTGATGGTTACCTGCGAAAGCAGTGGCGAATTTCCCAAAGATTAGCAGATATGTACTGGCGCAGATGGGTCAAGGAGGTACTGCCAGACTTATTGCCACGCAGGAAATGGCAGGAGGAACATAGAAGTCTGCAGGTGGGTGACTTTGTAGTCATAGCGGATCCTGATAGCCCCCGCAACTCTTGGCCCAGGGGAATCATTCAGGAAGCGATCCCCGGAAGAGACGACCGAGTCAGAATGGTTCGAGTGAAGACCAAAACCGGAACGTTGACCAGACCGGTCACACGTGTAGCTCGAATACCAGTTGATGGTGAGTGCTGCTGAGGCAGCACTGGGGTGGTGCGTGTTAGTCATGAAAAATTAAAAAATTGTAAAAGGGAGTGCGCGGGGTCTGAGCGGGTGAAAGGGCGAGTCTTAAACCGCCATTTTATTTTACGATGAAGTAGTGTCAAATCCAATGCGACTGACAGCACGCGCTTGCTTATGTAAAATTATTGTTCTCCAACCTACAGTTTGGAAATATAAATCCTTTCGCTCAACTCTGCGTTTTTACCATTATTCCACACCCTCAACACATCCAATGACAAATCCCGCCCTTGGGTGGGGCGGGAAATAGTGTCAGACTTTTACTGACTAAAAACCTACCTTTCCATTCCTTGCCTTTGTCCCGGGGCCCGTGGTAGCCGAAAATACTGGTACTACAAGTGTGAAATTTTGCAAAGGTTTACTTTTACTACATAAAAAAGCATTAACAGCGCACACATCCAAAATTCACCCCCTACAAGGATTGGAAGCAATTTTGTGTGAAGAAAACTCTTTCCTTAGTACACTTTTTCTTTTGTTGCACACCGCTCAGGGCTTGTCCATTCCTCTTTCTTAGTCCAGGTGTCTCCCAATAGAATGCGCTCCCTCTGAATATTAGGACGGCAACCAGTCGGTTGTCCTTTAAAGTAAAAGAACGTGAGCATATCCGCAAGATGTTTATAGAATCATCACACTCTTGATTTGTTGTATTCTTTTTATTTTACAATATCATTCTTTATTTTTATGTATGTATCTAAGTATATATTTTATATTGCTCGTTTTTCCTTTCTGTCTGTCTTCTTTTAAATTGCACCTGTTATGTTATGTCTTTGCATCGCCATAAGGTCGACTGGTAGAAAATTCCGAAGGCATTAAGTCCGCCTTTGTACAATGTTTTATTAGTGCATAAAGTTATAAATAATTAATATATAAAACATAAAGGCATCGTTCGGTCCATGGCCCTTTACGGGGCGCCGGTGTGGGCGCCGTTGCTGCGAAAGCGACCTTTAGACCGGCTGAACGCCTGCCAGAGGGTCATCCGGATTATCCGGGGATACCGCACGGTATAAAAACTTATAACAAGTGTTATAAATTGCCCCCTGCCCGACCCAAGAATAAGGTATCAATACTGTGTATGTGAGCATTAGTACAATGAACGTAATAAAAACTAAATGCGGATATATCCGTAGTCAGCATTCAATGAGCTAATTATTGAAAAAACACTGGTAACCCGCGTAACTTTGTAATATCACCAAGCACTTGGTAACAGTATTATACTTTATTTTAAAATCGTAGGACGTGTGGATGGACTTGAAACGTTTTGTTCCAAATCCACCGTTTTCTTTTGTGATTTTACCAAAGAAGAAGCCAAAGAAGGTGGTAAAGTTTAGGTGTAAATTATAGTATATACCGCGCTCTATCCTTTAGACTTACGATGAAAGAGCGGACTCTTTCATTATAACACCACACCCGTATATTAAGGGCCGGTTCTAGTCACTGTTTTTTTTTGTATGAACTTCGCTCGGGATTATGTCGTCTTCGCGGCCCCAAAACAGCGGTTTTATTTTTATATAAAAAAAAACAACATTTATTCAAGATTTTTGTTCTCGCTTTGAAATAACAAGCTTTTTTTTTGTAACTTTCAAATAGTTCCGTAACGTAATCTCGTAGATAAATACGTTTGAAATCGTAAATTAGAGTCAGATTCGCGTTTTTTTTTTTATCGATCCTACTAATTTATATCGTGTTTTCATTTTTGCCAAGCCATATAGTCAATTTTAATAAAATAAATTTTCATGGTGTTCTCTTTTATATTTGTGGATTTCCATAGGTTTAAAAAAGGTCAAAATGAGTAGAACCGGGCCTTAAACACGGGTGTCTGAGTGTAATGTGTCGACAGTAGAAGGTCGTAAGTTGGTATTACAGCTTCGTAAAATTGTGACTGCACTTCAGTCCCCAATGATACATTGTACTTTCGACTCCATCACGCCCACGCTATTAGCTCGAGATGCAATCCCATCTCGAATGCAATATTTAAATAATTAAAATTTTCACACATATTTTAGTAAGTATAATATTTTTTTAATGAAATAAATTAGTGACTGAGATCCCACCTAATGATAAGCAGTGAGGCGCACTAGTTTATTAAGAGTCTATTCACTCTAGCCTTGATCATAGTTTAGGTGTATTCATCATCACCATCATCATCAGCCTTTTAATGTTCCCAATGCTGGGACACAGGCCTGCTCTCTAAGAGAGGGAATGGGCTGTAATCCTAAGACCGTTGCAGGCGAAAATTCCATCCCTTCGGTGTACGCAGTATAAACGATAAGGCCAAAGGCTTAGTCTGGATCGATGAGGCATATAACAGTAGGTGCTCACCGTACGTCGGTCCGACGGTAGAAAGACGATAGCAGAATCAATTCATGTATTCTATAATACTAAAAGGCTATCCTACGTCTGTGTTCCTGGCTTTGTAGATTCCAGGTTTTAACCAAATCTGGATCAGCTATACCATATAATATACCTCTATCTACAGAAATATACCTCTACGCATGTCTCACCACTGAATCCAAAGTCACGAACAAACCTGTGCTTTGTATAATATTATAAAAATAACAATCATTACAAATAAAAAATGTAGACACCAGAATGAGTATTTGGTATTTAATATTATTACTGAAGTAAATTTCAATCTTGCGAATAGTGTAGAAGCGGCCAATAACTAATACTTTATCTAAGTTTCGTCAAAATAAAATGCTTCTCGTAAAATCAATTTCGGTGAAACACCAGACCGCGTCTTCCTAATCCAATTTGTAACCTATAAGCAAGGTTATTGGAATATAGGGTTGAAATAGAAAGAAAAGAACAAAAAGATCCTATCAAATAAAATTGGTGCCGCAACAGGGGGGGACGAAACGCAAACTGCGGATACGAACCCGTGCTGAGTTCTATATGAACCACCTATACCATATTTATTTGTTTATCCTCACATCGTAACGCTTTGTAGCAATTACACCAATGAACACAATAATTAGTTCAGAATCTGCTTTTTTTAAACATCATGTTGCCATGGTTATGATATTTGACTGGCCTGTTGGTCGAGTGGTTAGTGGCCCTGACTGCTTTGTCGGAGGTCATGGGTTCGATACCCACTCAGGACAAATGTTTGTGTGATGAGCATGATAATTTGTTCTCTGTCTGTTATTTATCAATAATATATATGTATTTTGGAATTCGAAGACATGTGATATCCACCAACCCGTACTGGGCCCGCGATTACGGTCCATTCCCTCTCTTAGAGAGGAGTCCTGTGTCCCAGCAGTGGGAACATAAAAAGGCTGATGATGATGATGATGATGATGATGACTAAGAAATACATAAGTACGTTTATCAGCTGTCTGGTACCTATAACTCAAGCTCTGCTTAGCTTGGGACTAAACGGTGTTGCGTGATAGTTGTGGAAATATTATTTTTATATTATACATATTTAGGTATATTTTAGTTTATGGTGTATCGTCTAAGTTCTTTAGGGTTATGTAGCCGAAGGTTGACAACAGGACCCTATTATTAAGCCTCTGCTATCCGTCTATCCATCTGTCTGTTTGTTCGTATGCATATTCGTATGTTTATTTATGTTAACGTCAATCTATTAGCACGGGCTGTATTTCATAAACCGCAAGAGGTGCGATAGTGATCGATCGCGAGTCTATGCGTAATAATTAAAACTGGCCAAGAGCGTGTCGGGCCACGCTCAGTGTAGGGTTCCGTAGTTTCCCGTCCGTCATAATAAGTGTCCCCACTTAGAGTTAAATAAATAGAGTTAAACAATAAGTAATTATACACAAGCATTCAATGTAACTATATATATATACTGCACAGGTTATGTATTCTATCTAACAAACTTGCCTACTTCAAATCGTAATTAGCTAGTAGTTGTAGGTACGTATCAAGTAACTGCGTACATAAAAATTTATATGAACAATATCCACAAACATTTAAATTTTACCCACAATAAAATTTAATTAAACCTAATTTCTCACAATGTAACAGAACCGTTAAACTAAGACGACTACAAACCAATTTTTTCTCCGCGCAAGTTAAAAAAATTAATGATCATATTATGAGGGTTTTTTTATGGTAGGTATTATGAGGGTCATGAAAGCTCAGAGAATCTTAACATTGACTTCTAGAAAGATGACGTAACTGCATAACGCCATCTATCAAACAAATTAAAAACTAATTAAACATGCCCAAAGTACAGCGCCATCTCTCGGGAAATTGGATTACAAACTAGATGGGTTAGGTATGTTGGGTTTACGGTGATAATTTTGGATTGGGTGGACCGTTTTTTTTTTTAAATAACTTTCATTCAGGATAATAAAATATGTAAACCAAGTAAAACATGCTTGCATATACGGTTAAATTACAAATTTAGTTCAGAAATTATTTTGTACAACTTTTCAAAAACTGTTCAACCCATCAAGATCAAAATACGAGTAATTTTCCAAGAAAGTTTTTACAAAGTTCTATTTTTGATATTTTTTTCATATTTCCTAAATTTATGGTTCAAAAGTTAGAGGGGGACACATTTTTTTTTACTTTTGGATCGATTATTTCCGAAAATATTAACATTATCAAAAAATAATTTTAGTAAACCCCTATTCATTTTAAATACCTATCCAACAATATATAGGTTAGGGTTGAAACAAAAAAAAGTCCCTCCCAATTTACGTGGAGTACCTAATAAAACATTTTTATCCACTTATTATATTAACACTTTGTGGCATGATTGATATACATATTGATACCAAATTTCAGCTTTCTAGTGCTAACGGTCACTGAGATTATCCGCGGACGGACGGACGGACAGACAGACATGGCGAAACTATAAGGGTTCTTAGTTGACTACGGAACTTACTACTTACGGAACGTATTTCCTATTGCCGCTATATCAACAAATAATAAAATTAAAGGGGGCTCCCATACGACAGGGATAACGCTCGTTTATATGAGGATGTGACACTAAATACAAGAGAAAAAAATAATGTTCTCATGACGTGCCACCCTAGAATTTTGACTTTACCATTTAATGAACAAAACTATAAACTAATGATGGTAATTATTAGTTATCTTAATTTGCAACCTGAAACTTTTCTATCGTAATATTTTTTTTTAATGAGTGATAAATGCTGTTTCAAATTACCTAGATAATAAACACTGGCGTGCTCGAATTATTTTACCGCACCACCACTGGCACGCGTCCCATAGGTTCCCGACCCCTGCCATACAAGAAACAATATTTTGTCGCCGATTTTTAGTCGATTTAGATATTTTAGTACGGAACCCTTCGTGTGCAAGTTCGAATCGCACTTGGCCAGTTTTTTTTTTCATTGTATGATAAAAAAGCTGCGTCATTGGCCAAGTAAAGTTAGCTATTTTAAATCTGTAACAAAAATTGCCTACAAAGATTAAATTTCTACTACACTTCAAAATTTTGCCGACAATGAATCAAATTCAAATTAATCATTTACTTTACAAAACATAGTTGGTTTAATAGGTGGTTTACTAAAAAAATAAGAGCACTATATTTTGCCAAAAGAATGGCACACAAAATTAAGGCAAAAATGTATAATACAGTGTAATTTGCAGCAGGCTATCTTGTACAATACCTGAGTGGTTAAGTAGAAAGTTTCTCATGGAGCTAAGAAGTTCAGTTAACTATTAACATTGCTCATAATCGTCGCGTTCGAGGACTCCGGAGAGTTTTGTAACAATCCTCGCAAAAGGGTAACAAAGCCACGGAACCTTTGTCAGGGTGACAATCGAGAAGTTTTAATTCTACCATTTCAAAGTGCAATTATTGCCAGAACTTTGGGCGTGAGGAAATAGCAGTTGTAATCAATCAGATACGTCAGAAGTAACTTGCGAAATGAGGGTTGTCGTAAATTTGTATAGTGACTGACTAGTGTTTTTTTTTTTATGGTAGGTAAAATCATCCAATGACAAATCCCGCCCTTGGGTGGGGCGGGAAATAGTGTCAGACTCTTACTGACTAAAAACCTACCCTGCTCCATTCTTTGCCTTTGTCCCAGGGCCCCGGGTAACATTTTCACATAACCTTTGGCCCCAGTAGGCTTCGGCCCTGCTGGACCTCTGCAGTTTGCTGACAACTCCTTGAGGCCCGGTCTGTTACCGGACGGACGGACAGTTGACTAGTGTAATATTCAATTTTATTCATATATTTAATCTTCATGCAATTCAAAGTACAAAAGCGGACTTAACGTTTAAAGCATTTTCTACCAGTCAACCTAGGGAAGTGAAGAAAATATCGTAGGTGCATAAAAATAACAATCATGTTATTTAGAATACATAGGTAAAAAAGTATAGGTTCGTATCTAAGTTAAAATAAATCTCTATATTCTATATAATATATATAAAAGTGAAATACCACTCAATGATTAATCACGAAATCTTTCGGCCGTTCTGATATCGAGAGAAAGCGCATTCCACAAAAAGCTGAACTGTATATAGAAAGAAGAATTGACAAAATCAGAAGTATGAGAAAGGCAAGGGACAGGGACAGTGAAATAGGAGATTGTTAGAAGATCGCTGATTCCTTGCTTGGGAAGAACTTATATATTATGAGGCGCGAATCATAAAAAAAAAGAAATCATGGAAAGGAGGATCCTCCGACCCGACAGGTGTTTTTGTCTGGTGGGCTATTGCCCAATAGATGATTTCGGGCTGTTCTATATGTTCAATTCACGCGGAGAATGTTAATTGCGCGATGCAGGATTAGTTCATTTGTGACGACATAGATGTCGCTACATCACTCCCCTCCGGAGATCGAAGATCGATGGTTTTTGATGCTTCTTGTAACTGGCCGAAGGTGCAGTAGCTTAGCCATGGTCGCTGATGAGGCTGAGGATGATGACCAGGTATGACCAAGTAGGCATGCTGGTGGCCAGGATAACCATATAGCCGTGGGTGCTGGCTGTATGGCTCGCTGCTCGAAATCTTGAGGAAGTGATGATGACGTCACGAAGTAGTAGCTGCACGAAGGCTGCGCTGACGTTCTTTGTCGAGGGTCACCAGTTTAGAGGAACAGACAGTAAAGTCCCACATATCTCCATTGAAAAGGGAGGATCCTCCGACCAGACAAGTGTTTTTGTCTGGTGGGCTACTGCCCGATAGATGATTTCGGGCTGTTTTATATGTTCAAATCATGTGGAGAATGTTAATTGCGCGATGCAGGATTAGTTCATTTGTGACGACACAGATGTCATTACAGTAGTATACAGTTGACTCAGTCCATAGGAGTAATATATCGACGGTTGAGAGGCAAAAATACTTAGCGACATTGAGTAAACTTTACAGGAGAGCGATTTAAAAAGAATTAAAATTTTTAGAAAAAAAAAATTGTTGTAAATGGCGAATTATTCGGATTTAGTTATTATTAACATCTTTTTTTATTCCCCTGTACTCAATGTCACTTAGTAATTTTACATATTGTTGTATTGTTTAGTGCTGTTTGTTATCCCTATAAAAATATGAAAAAAAAAAAATAAGATATTACACCTTGAGGTATATGCAAAAGTCCTCGGGGCAGAGGGACTAGCTCATATCGCGTTCGACAAGTTTATAATAGATCGCGGGGAGCACACGGTGGCTCAAGCAGCTGACGTCATAAGCCATTAGTCGACCGACGACAGTGGAAAACCTCAAGGGTCACGAGTTCAGACGCAACACATGGTGAGAATAGTCCGGGTGCGGACGAAACTTTCACCGCATCTCTCCCCGCACATTTATCTCTTAACAGCGAAACTGTTTTGGATATCCTTTTGCGCGTTAGCCGCGAAACGGCCTAAATACGTCGCAATTTACTGCATATGTGGGTTTTTTTGTCACTCTCTTTGTCTAAGTTAAAACCGTGTATAGCTCACGATTTAACTTAGACTAGGTAAGTGTCTAACTAACAATAGTGGTTCATCTACATGCATAAAAGCGAAATACCACTTACTGATTAAACACGAAATCTCAGAAGCTATAACACCTACAAACTTTAAATTTGGCAGGTGGGTTCCTTATAGAGTGTATACATCCGCATAAGAACGGATTTTACGAAGCTCTACCAACAAAGGGGTAAAACGGAGATTGGAATTTGTATGAAGAAATCTACTTTCAAAAAAAAAAAATGCATAAAAATGGCAAAGCCAGTTGTTACATATTGGTGAAATAATGAGAAATAACTAACTTAGAAAAATGGAAAAGTACCGATTCCATTAATACCACTTGTAGCTGCTGGGTGTTGGTTGGAAGTAAAAAAAAGGAAAAAAAGGCTAAGTTTGATAAATAGACCAACAGAAAAAAATGCGCGGGCGCATGTTTTACGCGCGTTGGGTGTACGGGAGGTTAGATTCAACACTGATTTTTCGGTTCCCTTTTAAAGGCAATGGACGCCACAGTGGTAAGTGAGGTGAGGGCGTCGCGCATTAACCAATCAGAGCGCTCGCTCGCAGACTGTTCTTGGTGGTCTTTTATTTATTAATTTAAAATTATAAAAACATACAAAACGTACTTAAGATATGGTCCACATAGTGTATATCTTTACGTTTATTTATTAGACGAGCAGACCATGAAACCATCGTTAACACCACTCTTACGTAATTATGACGTTATTATACATCTTTCTCTAGATATTTTGGAAAAATCTGCATTTCTGAAATAAAATAAAACCTGGATAATTTCTACAAGATATTTAGAGCCAAATTCACCAATAAACTAATCGCGATTCGTTCATACAAAACGCAGTTTGAGCGCCTAATCGAGATTATAGCTTCATTTTGCATTTCACCGCGATGACTAGAACCTAGTTTACGCTAAACTAAGTTTAAATTCTTTTGTTATCGCAAATGTTTACGACACGGGTCTTTAAACTAGATTACGCTGAGCTCAGTTTAGTTGAACTAAGTTTTTATATTGAATGATGAAATCAGCCTCAAAACTTTGCACATTTAATCCAAATTCTGAATGTCATTTTTTTTTTCGAAAAACCTTTAATGTTGCAAAAAAAAAACACGTATCTCCTGGAATATTTTTTGTGAAATATTAATAGACCAAGATCCCAGAGCTGTCTGACATAACTTATTTTCACATGGATGAAACCTTAAGTTCTCAGTAGCGTCTCATGTGCTTTGAATACCAGTGTGCCTTTGGAGGCCGCCTTTGGGGGCCCTGGGCAGGTACCATGTGGGAAAAGGAACTAAAAATAAGAGTTAGTTAGTTTAGCTATTATGTCCCACGGCTGGGCGAAGGCCTCCCTCTCCCTTTTCCACACACGTCTGTCCTCGGCCATTGTGGGCCAGTCCCTCCGGTAATTGTCCAGCTCATCTCTCCACCTTCCAAAAATAAGAGTTATTTAACTTAAATATTTATGGCTGATTTTCCTATATTTTTTGTAAAATATTATTCTAAAGTAGTATCATACGTGTCGGACACTTTCCATGGACCAAAACTTCTGTCAGACGTTTTAAAGCTCCTCAAAAAATGAATAAACTATACTTATTTTTACATGTCTGATTTTTAAATATGTTATTCAGGTAACTATTACAAAGTTATATTTCATTAGTCAGACAAATTGTAGTTACCAAACATCCAGTCAGTTCATGAAATGTCTTACTCGTTCTGAAACGCATGAGCGCTCTCGCGCTTATACTCTCGAATATTTTTTTGTGTCTAGGGAATGTTTGATCGCTACAATTTCTCTGACTACTGAAATATAACTTTGTAATAGTTACCTTACATATTTAAAAATCAAACACGTGAAGTAAAGTTTATTTATTTTTTGAGGAGTTTGGAAGCGTCTGACAGAAGCTCTGGTCCATAGAAAGTGTCTGACACTTATGATACTACTTTAGAATAATATTCTACAAAACCTATATAAAAATCAGTCATGAAAATTTAACTTAAGTAACTCTTATGTTTATTTCCCATTGTCCCTTGGTACCTACCCAGGGCCCAAAAGAAGGCCTCCACAAGTACGCAGGTATTCAAAGCATGCGAGAAGCTACTGAGAACCTAAGGATTCATCCTTGTGAAAATAAGTTACGTCAGACAGCAGCTGCTCTGGGATCTTAGTCTATTACAGTAAAGGGCGGAATTACTGAATGCCAACAGCGCGTTCAGTTGTTATCTCTCTTTTTTTGCATTGCATTGGCTTGCATTGGATGAAACAAAACGCTTTTAAACCAATCACGTTGACGATACTTGGGCCAGGAAGGGTCCTCTTAAGTTGCTTAGCCCGACTATCTCCCGCTCCGCCCAAGGGCGGGAGATGACATTGGATGATTTTACCCACCAAGAAAAAAAAAACCGGTTATATAAACTATGCATCGTCCAGTATTAAAACATGTATCCTATATGCTACTTCAAAACGTGGTCTACCTATGTGCCATTTTTCATCCAAATCCGTTCAACCATATGAGCGTGAACATATAACACATATAAATTTTCTTTTTTCATTATTACTCTAATTTATGTGTAGATATAATCATTAGTTAAAAATCAGATTACTTCTGTAAAATAGATTCTGTTTGTTATAATTTTAGTCTGAAATGAAATAAGACGCATTTTATTTTAGTGTGCGTCAATCTACTCCAGTAGCCCTTGATGAACGTATGTATTTGAAAGAATCAAGTATCATTCTGTACTATCTAAGCCTTGAGATACTATTGAAATATCTACAACTTATTCTCAGTTGAACTGCACTGGAAATACATTTTATGACAGCAAAGTTATTTCTCGAGTGACAACGACTGGTTTTAAAATATTGATGGTACTGTAAAAAACAGAGCTCTTGCAATATCTTTAAACAGGCATATAATTCTTCTTTACGTGTGTTTGTTACCTACGTCCTCTGAAATGGCATTTAAAAACCTTTATTTTTGACGGGTATCGTAAACTACTATTAAATTTTGAACACTTTTATTAGTAGGTTCGACGCCGGTATGATAGGCAAAGAAGGAACGGGGTAAGTTTTTAGTTAGTAAGAGTCTGACACTATCTCCCGCTTCGCCCAAGGGCGGATTTTGTCATTGTATGATTTTACATACCATAAAAAAAAACACTTTCATTAATAACGCGTGAGCTGTGAGCTCTTTTTCAGTGTACTACTTCCTATTTCATCCATATTTTTATTTTATAAACATAAGTATCAGAAATTTTTAACCCTAACCTTATTATTGACATTATCAATAAATAAATAAATCAAAAACTACAGGTTCCTTAAATCGCATGAAAGATGTTGTTCAGTGAATTAAGCTTACTTCCAGAATCTTGAAAGTACAAAATATTTTTGTACTTATGTTAGATTTGATTATATTATCTTTAAGACACTTTGCTTCTTTACATTTCTTTCTACTTTAACAAATTCATCAATAAGGCTGTTATCGTTAAAAGATCGTTTGCGGTCGATCGGAAATTTCATAATAAACAAAGACTCATTTTATTTACTTGTCTACCTACTATACCATTTCATTAGATATGTATATTATTGTAAGTATACCTTTCTGGGCCAACCCACTCTCACAAAGGAAAAGAGTTTTTATTTTTTGCCTTTTCGGAACACGCTTTGTCCCTTTTTCGTTCCGCTTGTTTTATATGGGGCGTTTAATTCGATAAAATTCGTGTGGACTCGAATTGGTTTAGGAGAGCTGGGAAATAGACTGGGATATAAATGCTCTTGCTGATGTCAAAATGATTATAATTTTTCTTTTTGCTTCATATTTTGTGAAGTACCTTTTTATTTTTTTATTTATCAGGATGTTATTAATGACATAAGAAGTATCATCATTCATCAGGCATGAGATGAGTGTATAACTGGCGTGTAGTTATATAATATATTCCTTTATGTATTCTTTAATATATTCCTTTGTGTATAGTTAAAAAAACGTCTTTAGCTAATGTAAGAGGCCATTGGCTGTGTTATGTTAAAATAAAATAAATAAATGACAGACAAAAGTAATGCGATAAAAAATAAAACAGCAAACTACAAAAAAAAAAAATACATTTTTTTCCATACTCGTAAAATTAAGTCATCAAACGAGTATTGAATATTGTGGTCAACCAATGTAATAATTTTTAAGCTTTGAACTCTGATTTACTGATAATTAGGTTATTGATTTTATAAATATATATATTTATATAAAAATATTATCGGTATTAGTAACCTAATTATCAGTAAATCAGTAGCTATCGCGGTGAATATCCATTAGGAAGCAGCTAAAATTACCTTCAACATCGATGCAATGTTGTATTTGTGGTACTCGAAGTTCATTCGATTAGAATAGGACGTCAGAAGCAGGCTTGGGATAGTCGATATAATCGTGTAGTCGCATCACATAAGGTGTGATACAATGCGATTATCCAAGCAATCAAAGTTACGTATTATAGGAGGTTGTTACACAACTACAAACTTCCAATAATGCGATTTCAGTTTCACGAGTTTCACGAGTTTCACGTCACCCTAGCTCGAAGGCAACCAGACACTTTCTCTCTTGATTCTATTGTAGCGAGCCGGTAAAGTGCTAAAGCGCGCCAAATTGTAGTTTTGTTCGAACGCTGCTAAGAGCGCGCTTGTGATTCGTTTTTATGCTCATACTAATGTTCTAATACGCCATATATGCTTACGTGTATCGTAACAATGTTTTATTTAAGTAACTAAATAATCCTCCCTTTGAATTACATAATTAGAGACACAATAGAAAGACAATAGGTGTGTGGACACCGGTGTCCGCTAGGGGCTTGACAGTTTTACTCCTTCCTAATAGAATATTTACTTTAATACAAAAATGCATATACTTTAAAAAGTTTACATAGTCGATTAGTTAAGTGTTTTAACATTTCGTGTAGGTATAAATTGGTCAGTTTTCTTTTTGATAGACTTATTTATTGCAAATGTATAATATTTAATATATTTTTCGAAATGAGCAACATTATTATTATTCTCTTTATTCATTAGATTAAACTTATAAATTATATTTTTAAATATTTCTTTAAAAAAAAAACATAAAAAAAAACATTTAAAAATATAAAAAATAGTGTCCCACCGGTATCAGGAACAGGGTCCAAGCTACCGGCGGTCAGGGCTCCAGAGAAAGGAACCTCCTAACAATACGAGCCGTGTCCAGGAGTACCGCTTTCTGAATCAAGCCCTTGATCCAGCCGCCTAACGAGAGCCTCCTAAGGTGTTGGTCGAGGCTCTTGGCTATTAAGCCATTACCCGACACGACTATCGGTACAATGATCGCCGAATCCACTTCCCACATGTCGACAACCTCGCGAGCCAAGTCAATATACTTGATTTGTTTATCTTTCTCGACTTTCACGAGGTTCTCGTCATGCGGAACGGATATGTCAACAATCATTGCACGCCTCTCGTTTCGGTCCACCACCACTATATCAGGCTTATTGGCTACAATAGTCCTGTCAGTGATGATGGACCGATCCCAGTACAACGTGATATGACCATTATCAAGAACTGGGTCGGGCTCATACCTGTAGTACGGCACTTCCGATCCCACAAGAGAGTATTTCAAAGCAAGTTGCTGATGGATAATCTTGGCTACAAGGTTATGCCTATGCAAATACTCGCCGTTAGCCAGACGAGAACAACCGGAGATAATGTGACGAATTGATTCTCCCGGACGGTGACATGCCCGACAGATGTCAACCGTGCCGTCCTTCACAATAAATCTCCGATAGTTATTCGTCATGATAACTTCGTCCATTTATTATTATTATTATTATGATCCTGTAGTGTCCCACTGCAGGGCAAAGGCCTAAATGAGCAACATATCATCAGTTATAAAAATAAGCATTTTTCTCTCCAACGTATTTTGCTGTGTTATCGAGCCAGTCTTAAGATTCTGTTAAACCATTTACCAACAGGATTACTGAGACTTCAGCAACTGTACCAGACCATGCAGCCGGGCCGCACCGCGTTCCGCATCGCAATCGTGAAGAGAATTAATAACGCTTCTGACGCCATGGAATTCTTATTGGCTTTAGAACAATATGACCGTTGGGGAAACAAGCGGATAGTACTAGATTGCAATGCGAAAAACGCCAAGAGTATATTGGTCGAACATGTTCGAAAAGTACAATTGGGACGCAGGACTTATCACTACATGCTGAGCGGATTGGTGAGTATCGCTTGTTCTTGCGTCTGGCCTAGATTACAAATCCAATTTTTATAATAAAGTAAAGAAATAATTATTTATCATTTCTTATCTGATAAAGAACAATGCCCAAATTTATATGTGGATCCGTACTAACTCGTGTCAAAACAAATTTACTCTCGAAAGTATAGTTATTATTTAACTTTTCCCTACCTATAATGGTTTTGTTATTTTTTAACTACACTTTTGAAATATTCAAAAAAGTTATTCGCCTGATCTTATTTCATAGCATTATTTTACCGTCGTGATTTCTATAATTTGCATACTATACATAATAGGTAAGTCTTTTAGGTCGAATTGCAAAGTAGTGTTAAAAATCGGTACGTTATACAAATATATAAAACATTATTTTTGGTATTAATATACATTGTGACACATTATGGTACGGCGTATGGGCATTCTCTTTTGAGAATGTAGCTTACATTAACGTTAACTACTAATAAACACTAGTTCTGCCTTCAGTTTATTAAATTTTTAAACTAATATGTAAAGGCTTGTACCACCAGTCCACTACCCTTGAAACAAATTATTATATAAATCCGTAAGGGTGCTGGTTGCATAACATCCCTGCTTTTTTTTTAATGTAACCAATGGACAAATGATTTATATAAGTATGTTTATAAATACATAATTTATTATTAGTTTTAATAACTTGCTCTGAAAATCAAGCCTGCCTGCTTGCCTGTTAGTCTTTCAAGCCCCACAATTTTCGCTTATACAAGTAAAAACTGAATAATTACATAAAGTGTGTCTTTAGTAATAGTAAAAAATATTTTTTCAAAACATGTTTAATTATTTCACCAAATTTCGTATGTGTTTAGTAACCGTTTAAAAGTTAGTTTTAAAGGTTAGATTTACCATGAAAATTCATTATCATTGGAATCGTAAATGTCAAAAATTCAGTTCTTTTAAACCCCGCGTAAGCGAAATAGATCATTTTATTGATCTATTTCGCTTCCAAGATTTGGCCCAAACAACTAAACATACATTACAAGTTAAATAGAAGCATGTAAAAATACCAGATACCCCATTGCGGGATTTTACCCGGGTAAATACCCAAATGATAGGTAATTACTCGGAAGAGGCAAGAGATAAGTGCCAAGTGTCAAGAAGTAGCAAGTGTCATGAAGTGGCAAGTGTCAAGTGCTAAGAGCAAAGAGCCAATTGCAAAAAGCAAAGTATCGAGAGGGCCAAGTGAAGTTCCAAAATATGATGCCATGTGCCAAGTGACACATGCATGCTAAGTGATATGTGGTGGTGGTGAGCGAGCACACTTTTTTGCACTAGTACGAAAAACAGTAAATTACGTGCATTAAAGCGCGAAAGACTGGGTTTTTGAGTAGGTACACATCAAAAAAAGTTTGAGATCACTTTGATAATACGAAATCGTTCTTGTTACGTTAGAATAAAACTTTTTTTCTTTTTTTTCTAAGATTCTTCATTCAAAAATCAAATCTTTTAATAACAAAAGAATTTAAAATATCAATTGTTTTTCTGTACAAAAAGAGATTAAATCCTTGTTTACACTCGATTCAAGCATTGTTTTCACTTTTCGAAGAAGGAAACATTCAAAAAGATGCCGAGGGGATTATGAAAAGTTTTACGAGCAAGAATTGTTACTTTGGGAGAAGAAGGACATTCTACGAGAGAAATAGCACGCAGAGTGGCTGTATCTCAATCTTGTGTCGTGAACACATTATGGAAGTATCGCGGCGTGGATAACTTTGCTGGTCGACCTCACAGTGGTCGTTCAACCGTTTTTACTGCTGCTCAGAAGCGTTACATCAGATTGCTGACTGCCCGAGACCCAACAATCAATGTCACTAAAATAAAAGCTGAGTTGCGGGCTGCTGCTGGATTAGAAATTGGCACTCAGACCTCAGGAATTGCTTACGCCAGGTGGGATTACGAGCGAGGAGATCCTGGCGAGCACCCTTGAACTCACAGACACGACAGCGACGCAGATTGCAATTGGCTGAACTCCTCCAAAATGAAGAAAACGACGAGGAAAACATTTAGCGGAATTGTCTCTTCGTTGACGAGTCCAGAATTAGCACTCATCCAGACAACCGACGTTTTCGTGTCTGAAAAAGACGTGGGGACGCTGAAAGACAAAGAACAGCCACCGGAACCGTTCAATAAGGCGGCAAAACAGTATCCTTTTGGGGCGGTATAATGATTGGTGCTCGAACGCCGTTGATCCCGTATCGTAGCTCGATGACTGCAGCTTTGTACCAAACCATTGCTATTGATGGAATTGTCAGGTCATTTAGAATAAGCTATGGCCCTCGATCCGTAATGATTGACGATAATACACCCGCACATCGAGCTCAGCGAATCAACGCTGCTCTGCGGGAATACGACATTACCAGGTTAGACTGGCCTACCGGCTCGCCTGACTTAAATCCGATAGAGCACGCTTGAGATGCTGTCAAACGAGCTGTTTGGAACCGTCAGCCAGCAGAACCTAGACAGTGCCAGAGATCAGGGAAGCTGTTATTCAAGAATGACAGGTTACCGCAAGAAATTTCGGATAACTTAATTCTCAGCATGCCAAGAAGGATTGCCGCGTGTGTTCGAGCCAGGGCAGGAGTTATCTTGTACTAAATAAAAACAATTTCATAATAAATGTTGACAATATTTAGTTAAACCTCTTTTTCTTTCAATTATTTATTAGTCGAAATTGCATTAGTACTTTTAAATTCATTTTTTTTTTATTTCAAAAAGTGTAATCTTTTTTAAAAAACAGATGTTACGAAAACAACATTCCTTTAAAAAGTAAAATTTAAAAAATATTCTATCTTTTGCTAGTGACCTCATTTTTTTTTTGATGTGTGTATGTTCAAAAAAAATTAGGAGTCTACTCTGTATGTCTCCGAGCATAAAACATGAGTGCTAAAACTATCCAAGCGAACTAAAATTCGACTAAACCTCTTTAAATAAATTTTTATTCAGAGTTGTGAATTTCCTCATTAAATAAATTGTGAAACCAAAAATGTTTATGGTTTTTACCTATGTTTTTGGACATTTACTCGGTAAAAAACTGTTTTTACCCAAATTAGATCTTTGGGTAAATACCCAATTTACCCGCCGCCCATCTCTACCGCGAGCGCATTTTTATACTCAACACAATTCCAAATTAAATAAAAATATTATGGTTAGCAGGAGGTAAAAATGAGTTGAAAGAGAATAAATTTCATATTTCGATGTTCGAAAATACATTGTGTGTAAAAATAAAGTGTTCATAAATAAAGTCGTTTACCGAACGATTGCATGTTCGCAAAATGTTAACGAACTAATTGACGTATTTGGTACAATGAAGATTGTGTCGGGTTTTATTATTCTCACCGGAAAACGCAATTACTTGAAACAAGAACTTAAATTGGCCCATTAACAGGTTATGGACGATCATTGGGAGAACGAAGTAACAGAATACGGCGCAGTCAATATAACTGGGTTTCGCATCGTCGACCACTCGCGCAAGATTGTGCGCGATTTCATGGACGGTTTGCGGCGAATGGACCCTCGGTTCAAGGGGACCATATCGGTAAGTGCTTTCATTACCTCACACCACTAAGTGTATTTGTAAGCTTTGCCAACTTTGATGAACGAGCGCCGATGATGAGCCAGCTTTAACTGATCTTCTGTCAGTCGGAAAAAATCTGAAAAACTGGATTAACGGTTTTAAGTACAGTTTAATTAACTTGCTTGCTTAGCGAAAAATAAAAGAATCTGTTAAATAATTGAATCCATCATTTTATCATCTTATAATTATGAAGATGATTCTACACGTACCTATTTGGTAGAGGTACGTGTAGAGTCTACTTCAGTAACAGAAAAGGAACCTTTCAATTATAACTGTTACTGTCTCGGAATCGAAATTATAATGGTCTGCATTTATATTCAGATCTTGTTTAATATAATTTGCAAGAGCCAAAGTAAAACCTAATTTTTTAATTCCCAACAAACAGAGCTATAAGGACTGATTTTTATACCAATTAATTGACATGCCTGACCATACACCGTGGATATTCTTTCAGAATACGTGATGTGAAACAGGTTTAATATGTTAGGCGAGAAAACTACGTCGCTCACACAAAAACATCAACCACAGAAATACGTTTAAAATCCAATCTAAAATATCTGACAGCGCGGTCATAACCTGCTACAAATTATTTATTCATCTTTCAAATGAACTGTTTAAAGGAAACTGAAAACAGTTGCGATTACTGCATGTTAATGAGTTATAAAAGCATACTTTTAATTGCTCTGTCCTCAGACCGTTTACAGAACAACTAGAGTATCTGCCTGCACTTTTATCGCTGTTCTAAATCTTTAGTTGTCTAACAAGGGAAATTGTGTCTAATTTCAATTAATTGAATTACTTAGTTCGCGTCTCTAACAAACAATTTAGCCTATCACGTACAAGAATCTAAACTGTTCCTTCAAAGCCAGGAGTATTCTAATACAGTTTTTAATTAAAATCATGATTACTGAGAATGAACCTCATAATACCTGAGTGTTTATCAGATTTTTATGAACATATATCCGCATCACCCCCTTCATACTGAGGATTAAAAGATGAAAAACCTCGCGGCATGTCATTTTAGACAGGATTAAAACTTTAATGTGAAATATGAAGGAAATTTTACGATATCCAGATGTAGAACATAAAGAACACTGAGTGTAACTGGCGTATCACGAAGAAAATTTCGGCGTGAAGTAATAACGCGTTTATGTAGATTTCACTAACTTACGTACACCCTAATGAAACAGTGAGTGGGGCGCGCCTGCATAAATTATTATTCCATATGATCTCCCTTTTCAGTGGAAATACAGTTAGGCCTTTTTCGACTAGGCAGCGTATGCTCAGGAGAATTCCTCTGAAGTAAAGTTAACTCATCACAGTTACTGCTGTTAATATGTATTCTGCTTTACGTGAGTCCTATATATTGAACGTCGTATAATTATTTAAATAATCTAAAAGCTATACAAGACTGAAATATACATTGTGAACACTATATGAATTCGCACGAGTTTATTCAGTAATTCAGTACGAGTAGCTTTATTATACAAAGCGTTTTTTTTTTAATATCCCGTAACTCTAGGTTATGAATGAGACCATATCATAGAATCAACCGACATATGAATTATTTGTCAATTATTTATTTTTTGTTTTCATTTTCCATACAAAATAACACCGTGATAAATGAGATATTTATAAGTAGGTATATACTGGATTATAATTATTTAATTAAACTGTGAATACATTAAGACTTACTCCTGTATCATGGATGCGTTCACAGACATTTAATCTCACATACCACAAGATACCCAGGAACAGAGCAATTATTTATAGACTTTACAAACACTTGGCTGGCCTGTTGGTCTAGTGGTTAGTAACCCTGACTGCTATGCCGGAGGTCGTGGGTTCGATTCCCACCCAGGACAAATATTTGTGTGATGAGCACGATCATATCGATGCTTCCGACAACAAAGGTCGTAAACACCAAAATAGCACTTTTGGTAATCAACGAAAAACAAAAAATAATTTCGTTTTTGGCTTATATCTTTTTAACTTTAAAAGTTGTAAAATTGTGTTCTATACAAGAAATACGTAAAATACGATGGTGTTTCATAATATATTATTGCTATTTATGTCAAAGCCTTATTTTAAAAGTTAGCTTGGACATACACCCCAGGAAATTCAAGAAGTTGGTTTTTACGACCACTAACAAATCAATGGAGAACGATTTGTCTAACGGAAGTTAGAAGTATGCACCAGTTTTTAAATACAATAGTTCTGGGTTTGGTTTTAAAAACCATATACTGAAATAAAAATGAGTGTAAACACCACGATCTGATGCGATGGTATGTAACAAACATGGAAATATCTGAAGCAAATCAATGAATTTAAGACTGTAAGTTGAGTTTTCATTACTTGTAATAAAAACAATAAAATAAAACACAAATTGACATATAATTAAAAAAGGTTTTTTATTCATTGACCGTCATCGTTTAATCAAAATAATGGTTAAGCAAGGCACTAATACAAATTCAAAGTAAAAAAATATCTAAACCAATCACTTAAATTTCCATTAGAGGATCTTGTACATCAATCATCATTCATCATCATTGTTTGTGTCGCGGCTCGAAATTTTTATACCTTTAGGACCTGGTAGGTTCTAAAGGTATAAAAATACACTTAAGTAAGTATATTATAGGCATCGTCCCGTATAATTTAATCAAACGTTTGTTACAAGATGCCTATAGTGTTCTACCTCCAACGGCGTACCTAACCAGCCAGACATAATTCAAAATGTTAAGTAATCATTTTGTTTCATTGATTTCAAGAAGATTTTATAATCATGACATTTTTTTAAAACGTATTGATAATGAATTACAAAAAAATATAAGTAAACATTCTACCAAGCTTACTGCTCTAATAATTTTAATAAACAATGCCCATTTTCACCAACGCCCTTAAAAATTTAGGTAGTTCATCTTTCTAGATCTTGTTTGTTCGGAAACCTTCTGTACTATGGTCTACCTAACTTTTAGTGTCGTTGGTGAAAATGGGACAGTGTTATCGACAAGATAATAAAAAAGTAGATGCAAAACATAATACGACGACGAGTTATAGAAAATCAGGTCTTCAAATTTCTGATTAATAATCTTCTGTCATTGGATAGAAGATTATTAACCAGAAATTTGAAGACCTGATTTTCTGATAGAAGATAATCATCTTCCTCGTCAGTCTCAGGAAGAGTATCAATGACATTATGAGACTGACAAGGAAGCTGTTTGTATTCGGCATGAAACCGTTTGTGTATTGTCCCCTGATCACACAATCGTTGCAGATCTTTGTATTTAGCTGCGGTAATTGGTAGTTTATCCGTATATAGCTGTTTTGGAGTCAACTGCTTTACTCGATTATATTGTAATTCTAACATTTCTTCTGTATTTTCTCAGCAGAGCTTACGTTTTAAAAATGATTTTGGGGTGTAATTACAATTAATTATGTATTCATGTTTTTACGACCGACAGCTGTTTGTACGTTGTATTATACGACCTGCACGGTTATTCGGTTCTAAGCAATATGAGTTATACATACCCTCTTTTCTAAAAAATCTTGATTATACTAGTAAAAATTTTGGGTGTAAAAGTATTTTTTTTAGGCGAATATTTTTTTCACATTTTTAGTTCGACGCAGCGCCAAAAATTAAGTAGGGCTGCATTCTTAACTCATTTTCGCCAAAATGGCGTTTACGACATTTGTTGCCGGAAGCATCGATATTTTGTTCTGTGTCTGGGTGTTATTTATGTATAATATGTATGTATTTAGAAATATATAAGTATGTTTATCAGCTGTCTGGTACCCATAACACAAGCTCTGCTTAGCTTGGGACTAGATGGTGTTGTGTGATAGTTGTGGAATATTATTATTATTCTCTTTATTCAGTAATATACATATAAATTATATTTTTAAATATTTCTTTAAAACATACGCTTGGTGCACGCCTGCGTGAAGCGACCATACAAAACGTCGTGCCATCGTGTCGTTGCCTAGCTTCACCCCCTAAAGGGGGTAAAACGGGGTTTACACATAAAAAAAAAAAAAATTAAAAATATAAAAAATAGTGTCCCACCGGTATCGGGAACAGGGTTATTATTATTATTATTACTTGTTCCACGTGAGAATCGAAACTGCAACACGTTGTGCAAAACCTAACCGTTCAACCAATGTAAAAATCTGTACCTCTACCATGAGTTTTAAGCAATAGTATTCGTCGCTACTCGATATCGACGCCGTAAATTTTTTGTCATATCGAGTAGCGACGAATACTATTGCTTAAAACTCATGGTAGAGGTACAGGTCATGAAACGAAAAAGTACAATAATAGAAACGAGTTAAATCTGTCTCAAACATTGCATATATTATGTAGTTTCAGCATTGTGTGTTTCTATGCCCAATAAAATTATTTTTCTTTCTTTCTGATATAATATTATAAGTGAAGATACGTTACGCGCTAACATCGCAATCTGAAAACCTGGACTGAAAACTCACACATCTACACTACCTGTAGTCACTGATAAACAAGGACAGAGATAAGAACCGGCGCTGTCGTGCGAGCGAAATAACGTTAGCCTCCAAACGTGTGTTATCTTCGCAAACGATGCTAAATCGTGACAATTGGTACAATTTCAGAGGTCCACGCGCTAGAAGCGAGTCACCTATCTTCCGCTATTTTAATTTAATCTAAGATCTCGACAGCACTTAAAATTTCTTTTTTCTATTTCCGAATAGGCAGAGACAGCGCTAATGTATGACGGCGTACAAGTTCTGATGGATGCATTAGGGAGGCTTTGGAGGAAGAAGCCCGATGCATTCCGGAGTGCCTTAAGACGCGCAGCGGGACAAGCGAACTCTACTAAAGTCATTGATTGCAATCCCGGTAAAAGCTGGGTGGTACCATTTGAACATGGAGACAAAATTTCTAGGCTAATCAAAAAGGTATGTACGCTAATGCCAACTGACCTGTTGACGACAGGCCTGTGTCTAGTGGGCAGTGGCCCTGACTGCTATGCATGGTCGTGGGTTCGATTCCCACCCGAGAAAAATGTTTGTGTGACGAGCATGATCATTTGTTCTGAGTCTGGGTGTAATTTATTTATACTATGATATATTTATAAGTATATAAGTGTGATAACAGTTGTCTAGTATCCATAGCACAAGCTTTGATTAGTTTGGGAGTAGATGACGTTGTGTGAAAAGTATAATACTATTATATTATTATTATTAACTATCCACGGACGCGTACCTTCATACACGCATATTCGTCGTTATACGCTTAGTGTACGCCAGCGTGAAGCTAATAAACAAAACTACAGCCTACGGTCCACAGGCGCGTAGCTTCATAGATGCGACGCCACAGTACGACGTTGCTGCTTGGTCAGAGTTTCACAGTTTTGTATATAAACTTCACGCAGGCGTATTTTAATATCTATATTTAGAATGTCTTTTTTTTTATTGACATTGTTCTCACATAATAGCAGCGACAAGAAAAATGTAACCGAGATATTTGTTATACATAAAATTATTTAAAAGAGTGTCCATGGAGTTTCTTGCATATTCTTCTCCATAGAGTCTACGCTTTGGAATGTGCAATTAGCATCATTTTTTTCTGACAGACTGACTCCTTGACCTTTCAAAAGTGCCTGCTATGGTTTATTTGAAATAAATGCTTTTGAATCTAAGGCAGTTGTCCCACCGGCAACGATGAACGAGTAGCGAGTAGCTACAATGTACAAACGAGTTGGCGAGCCGCGGGTAGCGAGTTTGTAGTTCCGATAGCTCGGTGATAAGCGAGTGTGCGAGTGAGACGAGCCATTACTCGCATCACTCGCTCGCGGCGGCCAAGCGAACAGTCCTGCGCTAACCTGCACACCGCTGGTTGCTCTCTCGGCGTGAGTTCTGATCGCTGAGCGAGTATCGCTGAGAGAGTATTATCTATCATATCTCTTATCGCCCAGCGACAAACTAGTGAAGTGAGCCCTCGCCGGCGGTGTGAACAGTCAGCGATCATCTATTTGTATATGCATCTCTTTTGTTTCTATGGTATGTATATGTATTGAACGTTTCTTGAGCGATAAAATAGCCGATAGTTAGTTGTTTTCTCGCCGCCGGTGGGACAACTGCCTTACACCAATTTAAGCTTCACGTACGTGTACACCAAGCGTATAGTGATGAATATGTGTCTATGAAGCTACACGCACGAGGACAGTAAACCTTACTCTAAATTTTCAACTTGAAGGAACATTCACAAAAGGCTTTCAACTTTTTTATTGTGCTATGAAACTGGTGTACCTACATGGTTTGGGGACATTAGGAAGCACAGCACAGCACGCGTAGTCCCTGCAAATATCCTTTACATACAAGTATTTATTCTAATGCGTGTGATATGCACGCGGGATGAGGTGCGTGATATCGGGCAGCAAACCCGCATGCGTGGCAATTCCGCATGCGTGATGAAATCCGCACGATATTAAAAACACCCATAAATAAAAAAAGTCCTAACAATTTTTTTGAGGTGTTATGTCATCAAATGTCTTCTCCCTTTCTAAGGTGGAGCGAGAGAAGATGTTTGCGTGTGTGTGTTGCGTTTCAGGGCAAGAGTAACTCTCAAACAATCACGCGGCCCTTCCAACATATTAAAGTGTCGGAAAGTTCAGCGTTGCCACCATATGATCACTTTGCTTGGAACAATGAGATTACCATGATGGGTAGAATACACTTAATTAAACACTAACGCCCGTATTTATAAATAAGTAATCACTCGTTGCTAAGTAATTTCTTATTAAGTCATTACTTGACGTTCGAAATATTCATTCAAAATATAAATTTTTCTTAATTAGAGAATACAAATTGTTACTTAATTAGTTACTTTTACTCAAGTAATTAGTTTTACTTGTTTATGAATGCGGGTGTAAATATCCTGCGTGTTAGAACCTAGCTAAGTGTTAAGTCCTCTTAGAAAGGTCTTTTCCCTCCAATTATCTCGGCAACGCGACATTAAAATGTTCCAAATATAATTATCTGGTTTGTTTAAGCGTAATTTTCCCATACTGTAGGTACTTCAGTATTATTGACCGATTTATATCAAAATTGCTTTTTGCCCAATTAATTAGTAATTACATTAAATTACTAACTAATTGGGCAAAATCAAAATACTCGTAATTATATTAATAGAACTAGCTTCTGACAGCGGTTTCGCCTTTTTGGAAATCGAAAAAATTCCCAAGGGAAATCTTACTATTCCAGAACCTGATCTATTTTTCTTTCAAGTTACATACGTTTAGCCGTTGAGACGTGAAGAGGTAGGTAATAAACTAACAGACAGACAAGAATAATATACACGTTTATAATAATCTGCCTTGTAGGGTAGATTTAAATCACGGCTTTAGAATGGAAGGAACTAAATATTTACTTCCCGTTGTTCTATTTTATTTTTGAGAAAAATCAAAATTAGTTTTGTTTCAATTTTTCTTTCCCAGAATGTTATCTTTTATATCGCATTACCTATCCAAAGAATTATGCCAGAGTTGAGAGAGAATAGTTTCTATGTGTGTTATAAGGTTGGATAACCAATTTCTTCGATTTCAAATGCGATTTCAAACATTACTTAGGCTCGGCGCAAATGGGCCACCGACCACAGCCACCGGTGGCCAGCGACGGCGACTTAACACACTTTGCACTACTGTAGCGAGTGGCCGCCACCGGATACACGTGTGCGGCGCCATACCATTGTGTATCTTATGTCTTGTACAATTATGCTCGAGATACGTGAGACTATTGAGGCCCAACTTCCACTTATAAAAGTAATTGGCTTTTTTTTAGTATTATTTGGAGACCACAAATAAAAATACAATTTTTTTTTGGTAATTGTACTTTCATGCCTTTTTCCTTGTGGTCCTGAAAGATGATTAAAAAAAATTAGGTACAGGTGGAAGATGGGACTCCAGTCCCGGTCCAAAGAACCCTACGACCCAAAAATGTGTATTTCTTTACATTCTGTATGTTTTAGACGGACATCGAAGGTCTTACCGGAAACATTTCCTTCAATGAGGAGGGCCATCGCCACAATTTTACCCTGCATGTTGTCGAGATGACTGTTCAGAGTGCAATGTTAAAGGTACGTAATTAAAAAAACTAGCCGAGTGTGAGTCGGGCTCATGTACCATTAGCGTTTCGTATCATTATCTATTAAGCATTAATTTAATATACGATACCTACCACAGAATAGAAGAACATTCTTCTGTTCTGTGGAGATAAAACCTTTGAAAAACTCATTCAAAAAGCTTTATGATTTAAAATGTGATCCCTATGGGATATGCTGCATAAGGGAGCGTACGTGACCCACCTCAGCGCTCGGGCCGCTCCTTTGATGACTACCACTCCACAGTGCACATGACGTTAGAAAGTAGCAGATTCTGAACTAATTGCGCTCCAATGGTGTAATTGCTACGAGGCGTTCCGATGTGAGGATAAACAAATCGAAAAAAAACGGCTAAGTGCGAGTCGGACTCACGTACTAAGGGTTCCGTAACAAAAATACGACAAACAAATCCCGTTTTTTGTATGGAAGCCCTACTTAAATATTTATTTTATTCTGTTATTAGTATTTGTTTTTGTGGTGGCAACAGAAATTGTCAGTCAAAATTTAAACTACCTATCACTTATAATGTCTACCTTTCACGGTCATTAGATACAGCCTAGTGACAGAAAGACGGACAGACAGTAGTGTCTTAGTAGTAGGGTCCCGTCTTTGTTTTTAAGGAATTCTAAAAACAGAATTTTGAAGCTTATATATCACTCATTAAAACAGATTGCCTGTATGTACTCGTATTATATTATTAAAATTCGTTTCTAATTACATTTCAAACAGGTGGTATGAACGTGAACAAGGTAGATCCATTTTATGAGCGTTATTAAATTTACGATAAACTTTGCACATCCGTTAGCAGGTACTCTCAGCGAAGGTTAATTTTAACTTTATTTCACCGTACTTCTGTTCCACAGCTCACTAATGATTTCTTCGCGTCCATAAATCAATGCGTACAAACTTTTGGAGCCATTCTTTCAGTCGCCACTTGAAACTTTCAAAATTTGTTTTTGTCGGACCCGTTTTTATGTGGTCCACTGGCTTCTGTAGACAACTGTTTTTACTCTCCACGATTTGTACAAAAACTATTTAATAAAGACACCCTTTATTGAAATGGACCTTGGTTAAAAAACTTTTGTTTTATAACCAACTAGCTTTTGCCAGCGGCTTCGTCTTCGATTTCTTCCTACATTACTTTGGACCCCAATTTACTCGTAATTTCCTTTGGGTATCAATTCAAGGAAATCCTTTCTTATTCTTTGTATATGTCACCATAAAATTGTAAATACTGCTAGATTATAATCTATCTCCCGAGATAGTAAACTGTCGAAAGATTGTGAATCGTTATATACTGATTACAATTTAACGCATTATTTTTCGGTAGATTATATTCTGTAGAAGTAAAACTATTAAATTACAATCTATTGCGCGATACATTGTCAACAGATTTTTTTATGTTTGGTAAAATCATTCAATGACAAATCCCGCCCTTGGGCGGAGCGGGAAGTAGTGTCAGACTCTTACTGACTAAAAACCTACCCCGTTCCTTCGTTGCCTATCGTGCCGAGGACCGGTATTCCTTTCGAAAGCTGACCCATGACCCCAGCAGGCTTCGACCTGCCTGCCTACAGCTCCTTGAGGCGTGCGGGAACAGAACGCGCCGTCGACGACTTGGGCTCGGTCCAGTCGGTTACCGGACGATCGGACAGCGTGCTACCCATTGCATGCCGTCCGCAAGCCCGCGCCTACGGTGGCCGGAAATCGGGAAAAGGAATCCCGCCGGCGGCTGGGGCGAGCGCCCCGTTGCCTCTGTCTGATTGAAGATTGCCCCTGGTTGGTCGGTCCTACAGTAGACCGTGCTGTGCCGACTATGTTCGGTGACTAACACTAACTTATTTATCATACAAACTTTTTTTTTCGTTGAAAATAGATTCATTTTACTTCCACAACAATTTTATATAACTAATTCTACAGTTGTGAGTTATTTTCAACACAAAGTCGACATTCATTCATCATTCATATCAATTCGACTAAAACGAAAATTTTAGCGTTCGAGGTCCACCAGTGCGGTCCAGTGAGTGAGTTAGGACTTTGCCTTTTATATCTTATATATAAGGCAAAGCAGTGACTACTTTGACTTGTTCAGAAATATCGTAATAATGTTTTTTTTGTTAGGTTGCCACATGGAGCGATGCTCATGGACTTCAAGTGGCTTCACCAAGATACGTTCAGCTCCGTTCGCCCGCCACTTACGATACCAACAAAACCTATTCAGTGACATCGATTCTTGAAGAACCTTACTTGATGCAGAAATCAGCAGAGTTTGGCCAGAAAGAAGAATTAATCGGATTTTGTAAAGATCTGATGGATCTGATTGCAAAACAAATGGCGATCAAATGTATGTATTTATTTTGTTACTATTTTTCTTTGTTGTCTCGTTATTTTTTAATATGAGTGTTTTTAATATCGTGTGGATTTTGTCAGCGGGACTGCTGCCCGATATCACGCCTCGAGTCCTGCGTGCATATGCCACGCATCACAATATGAGACTTGATACACAACTTGTGATACTTGTATCACAAGGACATTTTTGGAGGCTACGCATGCGGAGCAATCTTACATGCGTGATGAAATCCACACGATATTAAAAACACCTTAAGGCCTTCTGTTCACGGACGCGTAGCTTCATAGACGCGAATTCATTATACATAAAAATATGAAACTCTGTCACCGGGGCGGCCATATCGTGCTGTCATGTTGTCGCCGTTTCGTCGACAGAGTTTTACAGTTTTGTATGTAAGCTGTGAGAAGGCGTACACGAGTGTATAATGACAAATATGCATCTATAAAGCTATGCGGCCGTGGACAGGAGGTCTTAAACTTTAATAAAGACCTTTGGTAGCAAAGTGTGCCGCCATTTCGTTGATATACTATTATAGAGTAAGTACCTCGACGCTTCATGCGTTTAAATGTACTTTAACATTGCGAAAAAAAAAAAACAGTACATTTCTTATTTTTTTAATGATTGTGACATAATTGTTTACATAAATTTAACTTCGATACATGAAAATTTTCAGACATTGATCTACTAAACTAGGTGAGGATAAAATTTTGTATTTGAGGTAGATGGAGCGATTGGGCTTTGAACTTTGCAACTCAATTACAAAGCAATATTAAAATTTTGAAACTTGGCCAGTTTTGAACAAAATGATGATTAGCATAGCATAACTTAATCAGCCTAATATTGTGCTCACTGTTGGGACTGAGAGCTCCTCTCTCTAAGAGAGGGAATGAGTTGTAATCCACAAAACGGTCCCAGTGCTGGTTAGTGGATAAGTTCCATAATTATAAACTGACTAGCTGCCGCCAGTGGCTTTGCTCGCGTGAAGGAAGAAAATTGTCAGAAGGGAACCCACTCCCCGGATAAAAAATATCATAATTATGTTATTGCAAAGACATGTTTAACCAGGATCACGATGTAGACTATATCCTAAAATAGATTCTAGGATATGGTCTACCTGTTTGTAAATTTCATCCAAATGCGTACACCTGACAAATATACACACCAACTTTCGAATGTATAATATTAATTAAAGTATGATGAAATCTGAAATCTATATACCGGGTGTAATTGACAGGTTGGCAAAAACGAAAAGTATGAACTCAGACTGGTATTGTTAATATTTTGATAGTGAAATATTTTCCCGGAAATGATAGGTGAACGTTTTTCAATTTTCAATTTTATTTCGGCTACGCAATGTATAACGAATAGTGCGATACGCGCGCGACCCAGTACCACGCGCGGTACAGGGTCGCGCGTGGTACGGGGTCTTCGTATAGGTACCTATCAAAAAATTTAAACACTAATTCAACACCTATCAAAAATTAAAATAGTCACTTACCTAAATTAAAGTCTCTCGGGTCGTATAAGGCATGGCTCAAAGTGGTTGCCTCCGAGCTGCACGCACAGTTGTGCTCTACGCAGGGTTTCGGCATGGAGACGAAGCATCATTGTCACATCCTCATTGAGTTTTCGGTTCAACGATGCGATGGGTATGGGTTGTAGCGTGCCCAAATGTGAGCATTCCGTCGGTTCCACATACCGTTTCGTGTAAACGTCGATTCATCGGTCCAAATCACCCGTGAAACGAATTGGCGATTTAGCTGCTGCCGATGTATCAGCCATCTGCAGTACGCCAGTCTACGCGTTGAGTCACCAGGTACCAGAGCCTGCACTTGTATTGTATTGTATTGTATTTCGGGCTGGTATCCGCAACTCCACGACTAAAGCGCGTATTTTGCGTACGGGTGGGACAAATGTGTCATTCGATCCACCCCAGCTCCTCGAGGAAGGCCAGCAGCGCCTTGGTGTTACTGACCATTTCGCGGAGGTTACCTGGGTTTCCGAAGTACTTTGCCCTGTATCCAGCGACAACAGGGCAGCTCAGAAGCAGATGTGCTGCAGTCTCTTCCTCCTCCATGCAGGCTCTGCACAGTGGGCTGTCTGTAACTCCTATGACAGAGAGGTGCTTATTAAAGGTCCCGTGGCCAGTTGTAACTGCCGTCACTTTCCGTAACTGCGGTTTAGTCAGTTGTAGGGCCTTTTTCGTAAAACGGCCATCAATAGAGGGAAGTGCCTCCTTGGCCTGCCTGCACTCACTATGATCTACCCATAGTTTGTGGTGTAATTCTCTAGTTCGTTTCCTTACCAGATTGCGTAGGTGTGCAAAGGGGAGCGGCACGATGGGCTCAGGCCCTATCGCCGCCATACTCGATCCCCTTCGGGCGAGTTCGTCCGCAGCATCATTGCCTCGGGAATCGCTGTGTCCTTTAATCCATTGAATGGTTACTTGGTTGTGTTTACCCACCTGGTTGAGGCGTTGGTGACACTCATAAATCAGCCCGGAGTTAACCGTGTGGCTGTTTAGCGCTTGCAGTACAGCCATGCTGTCCGAAAGTATGCGTATAGAGTGGTCCTTAACTTTCCTGGTTGCGACGGCTAAGGCTGCCAGGGAAATGCCCAAGCACTCAGCCTGGAACACAGTGTTATGAACCCCCAATGGTGTGGCTATGTGAATGTTGAGATCCTCCGAGAAGACTCCAGCACCCGTACCATTACCTGTTTTGGATCCATCAGTGAAGATCCGCAGCTCTGCAGGGCACAGCCCTTCGCAGCGGTGGTCCTCATACAGTTGGATTTTGTATTTTTTATCAAAGATAAATTGCTTAGGTATCCGGTCGTTGATTGCTTGCGTTATGGGAAGCTCGTCGTTGAGTGCCGCAAGCAGAGCGGTGTGTTGTGTTTCTCTCTTACCCCAGAGATCCAGTGTCTTAAGACGTACGGCCGCCATCGTCGCTTCCTGCTGTATAAACAGGTGGAGTGGGGGAAGTCCCAGCATAGCTTCGAGCGCTGCAGTCGGAGTGGTCCTCATGCAGCCCGTAGTAGCCATGCAGGCCAGCCTTTGCATGTGTTGTAGTTTGTTTACGGCGGTGGCTAACTTGGTGCGAGGCCACCACACCACAGCGCCGTAAGTAATCATGGGCCGAATCACTGCGGTATATAACCAGAGTATAATTTTCGGGGATAGGCCCCACCTCTTACCTATCATTCTCCTGCATTGCCAGAAGGTGATGCAAGCCCTGCTTAATTTATTGTCTAGATGAGTGCTCCAGTTTAACTTACTGTCAAGGGTAACCCCCAGATATTTAACCTCGCTCGACAACTGGAGTTCTGTATTGAACAGTTTAGGCAGATTGAAGCGCCCTAGTGCTCGTTTTTGCGTGAACATGACCAATTCAGTTTTAGAGGGATTCACCGAGAGATCATATTCTCTGCACCATCGTTCCACGATGCGCAGTGCTTGCTGCATAAGGTTACAGATCGTTCCGGTCACCTTACCAGGTATAAGGATTGCGAGGTCGTCAGCGTACCCTATGGTGTAGTAACGATTCGCGTTGAGTATGGTGATGAGTTCGTTGATCACAAGGTTCCACAGTAGTGGTGATAGTACCCCTCCCTGTGGGCAGCCTCTAGCTATCAGCGCCAGCTGCTGTTCCTTCTCAAGGCGAACTACTCGTTTGCTTAGCATATTTGTAATCCAGTCGATTAATACCTGATCTACCCCGTGCTTGGAGAGGGCGGCACTTATGCTGGAGAAGTTTGTTTTGTCGAAGGCTCCTTCGATGTCTATAAAAGTGCCCAGGCATGTACCTTTCTGATGGATCGCTTCCTCTATCTGGCTTACCACCAGATGAAGAGCAGACTCTGTCGACTTACCTGAGCTGTATGCATGTTGGTTACCATGTAGTGGTACTGTTTTTAAAACGCCATCTCGTAGTTCCCTCTCACATAACCTCTCCATCGTCTTTAATAGGAAGGAGGTTAGACTTATGGGTCGATAGGATTTGGCGTTTGTATAGTCACTCTTACCTGGTTTAGGAATGAATATTACTTTCACTTCCCTCCATCCTTTGGGAACGTATCTAAAAGCCAGGCACGCTCTCATTAGGGGCACCAGATTTGTCGCTAACGGTGTCCCACCCCATTGCAATAGTGCCGGAAACACACCGTCAGGACCAGGAGCCTTAAAAGGATTGAAGCTTTGGATGGCCCATTGGATTTTTTCCAACGTAATCATCCTGTGTGCATAGAGCCACTCATCGTCTGATGGTGTTTGGGTCACATCTGACCAGTCTGTTACCTGTGTGAAAACGCAGTCTGGGAAGTGAGCCTCAACTAAGACGCGTCTTGCTTCTTCAGGTGACGTGGTGAGTGTGTCGTCAGGTTTACGGAGCGTGGTAGGCCCAGGAGTATCCTGTTTTGCCAAAATTTTCCTTACCCTGTTTGCTTGTTGGCAGGATTCGATGCTACCACAGAATTTCCGCCAACCTGTGGTGCGTCTGAATCTGATGCATTTCTTGTAGCTGGATTTGGCCACATAGTAAGCGTCCCAGTCCTCATCCGCACATGTGTTCATGGCTCTGTTTAGAGCCTTCCTTAACTTGCTACGCTTGCGTTCCAGATCCGCGCCCCACCAGGGTTGTTTGCCCGGTGTATCGCGCGGGAAGGTTTCTGGGCAAGCAGTGTGGTAGCTGTTTATCAGTGATTCGGTGAGTTGGTCCACTTGTGCGTCGATTTGAGCTGTGTCCTCAAATGTCATCGAATCGCCTGGTGGCGCAAGCTTGGAAGCTAGGCTGCGTCTATATGCTGCTCTGTCAGTGTTTCGCGGATTACGCCGTGGTAGCGTGGGTGTTACACAGACCTGGATGTCGAAACGGATCCACCTGTGATCCGAGCAGGAGGCCTCTTTGGAGACATGCCACCCAGTAGTGAGTTCAGCTGCTCCCTCTGTTGCCAGAGTGAGGTCGATTATCGTGCGACTGCGTCTGGTTACAAATGTTGGTTCGGAACCTGTGTTTAGTAGGGATAGGTTAGTTGTGAACAAGTAATCCACCAATGCCTTACCCCTAGCATTTTGCGTTTCCATTCCCCACAGTGGATGGTGTGCGTTCGCATCGGTCCCGACCACGATCTCGTCCCCGCCGTTCTCACAGTGGGTAACGAGGCGGATCAGGTCGTGGGGTGGCGGTTCCTCCGCCTCTGGCATATATACTGAGGCAAAGACAATCGCCATCGCTGTGGTGCCACGCTGTATCGTCAGCCTTGCTGCAGAGACATCTCTGCAACAGAAGTCATTTAGTAGCTGTGCGTTGAGGTTACCTGTGACATAGATACACGACCTAGGGTGATCATGGTCCTTAGTAACAAGGAGCTTACCTCCAAGATCAGAGAGTCCTCGTATGTGGCCGCCCCTAATCCACGGCTCCTGGATTAGAGCAATGGCCGTGTGTTGTACCTCCAACCACTTGCGGAGTTGGGCCGTCGCTGTTTGGCTGTGGTGGAGGTTCGCCTGCACGACTTTACAGGCCGAAGAGGTCGCCATCGCTGGCAGTCCCCTCCTCCTCGCCCTCTAGTCGCAGCCCAGCAAACAGGTCGCCGTCGTCGAACACTCCCCCCTCCAGGGTTGAAGCAGGGGACAACATGACGTCGTCTCGCTCCCCTCCCGACGGAGGGACGGCACCCACGGCGACGGCGGTGGCAGCTGGCTCCGCTGTTACAGCTGGGCCAACCGCTGGTGTTTCCGGGTTGTTCGGTGGGGGAAGAGTCCCCCCTGCATCCTGCATCTGGTTTGTAGCCCGGTCCCAGCCCCGAGGGACGTCGACAAACTTGCCGCTTAGGCCCTGGAACTTGACGTACACCGACCCTAAACCTATAGAGAGTCGGCGCTCAGCTTGCATCAGGGCCGGAATCTGGTCCTCGGGGATGTTCAAGATGAGGAACCAGCATGCTTCCTGTTTGTCGGCACGCAGCAGTACCCACCTCTTCACATCGATCCAGGGGTTTTGGTAGCTGAGGGCTCGTCCGATGTTCCTCGAGTCCTCGTACACTCCCTGGTCGTCTGGTATGGCGATGCCACAACGCACCCGCTTCTGGATCTCAGACTGCCTGCGGACAACTAGCGAAGTGCTAGCCGGGAGAGTCAGCTCGGAGACCGTCTGCTTCAGCCATGCCAAAGTATGGTCATTACTACACCACAGCTTGAGGACACCTCCAGCATACAGCGGCTTACCGTGGAACGCCGGCCCGGGTGTGTCTTGCTTAGTGGTCCAGGAATCGCTGATGATCTTCCTCTGGATAGCAGCGAGAACCTGATCCGATACTCCCTGACTGATGACCCCCGTGCGGTCGCAGGTGATCGCGACGCTCAGGGGAGCGCCGGCAGCTTGGGCGTAGCTCCTTGATGCGACTCGCTTGGACTGGTCAATCCGCGGCCGCTTATGCTCCCCACGAGGTGAAATGGTCTCGTTGAGAGCACGCTTGGCCACGGTCTGATCACCTCCAGCGGGCATCCGTGTTGTGGTTGCTGTTTGGGTCGGTCTCCCCGCAGCACCGGTAGGCGGTTGGACAGGTATCGGTCGGCTAGTGCCGGCCTCCGTCTGCGATTGCTTACCTGCAGAGAAATTGATCCCACTGCCAGCTGAGTCGGCTGACCCAGCAGCTGCAACCTGCTTCTTCTGAGGAGGGGCCTTGTTCTTGCCACCTCTCCTGCGCTCCTGACGTCGCTCTTTGCGCGTCAACCTTTCCCTCTTCTTGCCCTGGTTGGACGAGGCTGTCGGACCAGAAGGGTCTTTGCAAGAGCAATGGGCTTGTGGAGTAAATTTTTTACCCTTGCCCTTGCGTTTTGGCACCTGCCAGGCGCTTGAGAAAGCGTCCTCAGTGTCGCAGACCATCTCCGTTCTGTCGGTGACGGCCGCCCCATGGGATGTGGACTGTGGGTCCACAGGAGGATGAGGAAGGTGTTTGGAAGGGCTACCGCCGGCAGTGGTATTAGTCAACGCCGGCGTTTCCGCCTTTGTGTTAGAAGGTACGGTACTGGTCCCTTGCAGCGCCGTGATCCTTCGTTTGGATCGGGACTTAGTTTTGGTCTTGGCTGCGGTTTTCGCCACAGTCAGACCGGCGCCCGCGCTGGAGCCCGCGACGTTAGCCGCAGGGTTTCCAGGGGCGAGCGAAGCGCAAGCACCTCGCTTGGGAGCTCCGCCAGCTTTCGCCGGCTCCGCTCCAGAAATATTTGGCCTGTTTTCGTCCATATTTGTTTTTTAAAAAGACTTCATCTCTCTGGCTCCCACCCTCCATGGAGCCCGCACCTGGGAACGTCGTACCACTTAAAAGGGCACGACGTTAGGACTACCAGAGAGACATAGGTGCGCAAGGCTGGTTTACAGTGCGACATCGGGTGCTCGATCGGGCTGGCGTCGGAGGCCGAAAGGCCCGCCCCCAACGAACTGATCAAACCCTCACTTACACCGTCAGCATGACCTTTACCTACCGCTTCAGCCGCCCGAAGACGACCTCAGCGGACCCTACGCACCTCGCCTGTGGCCCTCTGACGGGACACAATGGCCATTTCCCTACCCTTGGCTAGAAAGTAGGGCCACCGTTTCGCTTGAAATCCGGACCAAAGGGGGCGTGTTGCCTTTCAGCTCAACCCCCCAGGATTCCTTCATCCCCGCTTACGGCGCTCGACTGCGCAGGTCCTAGCGCAGGTGACTGATCTCTCCTACTCGCCATCAGCTGATTTTAGTGACGGACGAGCCCGCAGCCACCCCGTCACAGAAGGGCCGCGGTAAGGAGGGGAGTTTGGATGTTGGCAGGATGTAGGATTAGGTGGGATGTGTAGGTGAAACTTGGGATAGGAGGGTCATAGGTAGGATAGTGCGGGTTACATGGAACTTGGGATGGGACCGAGCGGATAGCCCCCACTCTTTGGGTCGCCCGGCGGTTTCAGTTACGTCTATTTCTGATGGAATTAGACCAAAAACGGGGTGGCAACCTCGTGAAGGTAGATCAGCCTGCACTTTATGGATCCGATATGGACGTTGCTTGTCCTTTCGAAGGACTTTGTGCACAGCCCAATGTGAAACACGGGGTCCGTTATTACGCCTTACAAGTTTTGCAGCAGTACGGGTTCCCAAACGCGGATTTCGACGGACAACATCTAAAATGGCCTGCTCAGAACGAGCACGGATTGCCCTTCCAGCACCTTCCTGATGCGGCACAATAGGTAAATTTTCTAAAACACGTTGATATGCCCGTGTGATAGTACGACTATGAGCTGGATGTCGTTCATTTGGGTGTCTTTGAACATAGAGCCTTAATGCCAACGACGCGTTTCCTCTAGCTTCACCCAAGCACATTAACATCTGGCCATATTCGCGAGCACTAAACGTTTCATTACGCCGATTCATGACGATAAGTACCACACAACACAAAAACACACAACTCAACTGAACGCAACACACAGTCCCGAACTCTCGACAGTTGAAAGAAAACGAAATAGACGTCTAGATCGCACCATCAATCGCGGCAAACTAAAATGGCGGCTCAGCGCCTCAGCGGCTTCGTTTGTCGGCACGCCTTTGAGAGTGTGACACGTGTAGCAATTAGGGCTGCCCACATGGTATGAAATTAAACATTTTTATTTCGGTAATAGTAAGTACGTTAGTCGAGGTGCCCATGGCGCAGTAGTTACAGTGGTCGGCCTGCGATTGAGATAAAGATGAAGAACTAGGTATTGAAAAATAATCGTATCGTAATCGTATGATAAACATTGTTATTAACCGCTATCTTTTGTAACTTTTACTCATGGTTCTGCTTCCAAGTTTAAACCTAGTACCTGTCAATCCCCAAGCAGCACGCGCGCGATTTTGCACCATTTTCTAAACACTAAACAAAACGTCGGCGTTCGCATAGATTATAAATTAAGTTTTTTTTTTTTATAGAGTATTTATTCAAGAACGTAAATAAGAAGTTTTTCTAATAGTATGTAAAAATCGAAAATAAGCAAAGATTTTCGTAACTACACGCGCGTACGCCGGCTTTCGCTCAGGGATTGACAGGTTAAAAAATGTGAATCTGGCAATATTAACACGATGTTTTTATGTTTTATGTACCACTAAATTGTCTAAAGCAAACAATTTACATTACTGTAATGCAACGCGTGTGTACAGTTCGGGTAGCTTCGTAATTGATACTGTAGATCATTAACGATTTAAAATAAGGTTTTTGGAATTAATAAATAATAAAGTAATCATACTCCTGAGTATCTAATTATTATTAAAGCATTTTACATAAAGAAAATAAAATTACAAGTATTAAATTCCGTACGCGGTACAACCCTAGAGTGTCGGCGCGTAAGCAAAGGCGGACCAAACAAAAGGAGCGAGCGAGCGAGCGGTATGCTGTCTCTGTCTGTGGTAGGTACTACGCAGGCCAGTAAACTTTTACAGCTAACAGCTGATTCCGCGCGGGTTGAATGAATTTTCTTTTACGATTACATTGCCGAATTTAAGTTTTTTGCTTTTTTTCACTAAAATTGTGTTTTTAGGGCTGGATTTTGTTGTAACAAATGAATAAAACACAAATCTAGTTGAAAAACGGTCGGAAAATTCGACAATTTTCCTGAAGAAAATTCCAACGTTTTTCAGTCATAATCATGGTCATGAAGCTACTGTTTCAGTTTTTGCCAACCTGTCAATTACACGGTGTATATAAAAGAAAATCATGTTAGTTACACCATTTATAACTCAAGAACGGCTAAATCAATTTGGCTGAAAATTCGTGGACAGGTAGCTTGGAACTAGGAGAAGGATACAGGATATTTATTTATGTTCCTTTAAATAAAAAAAATATACTTTTATTGGTATAAGGTCTGTCTTATAGCAGGTAGGGTACAGTAGAGTAGAGGAGGGTAGAGTACGGTAGCGTAGGGTAGAGTAGGATAACCCTATCCTAGGAGACCCTATCGAGAGTAGAGTAGGGTAAGAGTACGGTAGAGCGGGAGCGAAGCCGCGGGAGCGAAGCCGCGGGCGAAAGCTATTAAAAAATTAAATAAAGATTTGTTTGACTCCGGTAACAGTTTCAGTACAGGAATTATACAATTTCATTTGTGTAAAACACTTTTTATGCTTCTGTAATAATGATATAACTATAAATTATAATTTTAATCAGTGCATTCATTTTCATCATGGAAATATTACAGTGAAATTCGATTTTGCAAATGTTTTGGGTTTTCGAACTGAGTCAGTGTAGGAATTACGCCACAAAAACCAAAATATCTATCTGCTTGCAGTAAACGTATTGCAGTTACAGAAGATCTTCACTAATCCTTTGACAGCTTGAATTGGATTGGTCCTACGAGTGTTTTCGTGTCCTATTTGCTAGGGTATATATGCGACTGGGTACTCCGTCTCGTTCAGCTCTATAACCTCCATTGTTGATAGAAGAGCTAATGAGATAAAGTATTTATTCTTTGATGTGCGACCCTGGCGGAATAAACGCGAGAGTACTTGCCGGATATATCCGACGTAGGCGGTTAAAAAGCCTTGCCGAAGGATCTCTTAAACACAAGATCAGGGACCCAAGTCTGCTATTTTTATAAATTTGACATTCCAACACAATCCCATTGTTATTTTGCTAAAAGTTTTTAATCTGCTAAATCATAATGGTTGATCATTGGTCGGTTATAGGTCTCGTAAACGATTGGTGATAGAATGACTTTGTCATATTCAGACAAATCTAATGGTAAGTTAGTAATTAAAGGGACTGGCAAAATTTTTGCAGATTACCCCATACGTCAGAAATTAATTCGTAATTATGTACGAGACTACCATTTCTTTCAATGATCTTTCAGTGATTGACTATTGGAAAGTCATAATGACGCCATTGTATTAGTAGATTACCAAATTTGTAAAAATCAACAATTATGAAACCGATGATAGACGATTCTGACACTATTGTAATAGCAGACTTGAGGCCCTGATCTGTACATTCCATATTTGAAACATCCGGGTCCAAGTGTCAAAATTGCACTGATCTGCCTTAACAGGATGTTTTTTGGATCCATATCAAAACTTTAAAACCAGATTTGCAGCTTCAAAAGACCTTTGTTACCGAACATGGTGCTAAAGCTGCACTATCAACCGCATATGTTGCCCGTGCTACACTATCAAAGCATTCGGAACAGGGCGCACCACACGCCCTTGTCAATATCTGCCACTGCAATAAGTCGCATTTCGTTTTAGTGTAGTTTAGCCATAACTTCATAATGTTGGCGCTTATGCAGTAACTTATAAAGAGCTGCGCTTGAACGGCATAGCTACATCGTTTAAACCATTTCATATTACCACACTGATTTAACTTGTCTCTACCTATCTGCATCTGTGGGATCGGACAGATCGACTGTTTACATAATTTCAGCCAAAAGACGTCCACTGTTGAACAAAGGCCTCCCCAAGAGTGTTGCCACAATGAACAGTCCTGTGTGTCTCGCATCGGCATCTCAACGGCCATCTGTTCTGCGAGCTATGTGCCCGGCTTATTGCCACTAAGTTTCGTGATTCTTCGTGCTATGTCGGCTACTTTGGTTCTCCTGCGGCTATCTCCATTCCTGATTCGATGATGCAAGGAAACTTCAAGCCCTTTCCATTGCCCTTTAGGTGACTTCTGATGAGGCCCATTGCCGTACATACGCTATGGTAGATTATACAGAAAACCGAGTCAGGAGGCTGCGTGGTATCTTCTCGCTTAACATACCACAGTGTCTCAAGACGACAGTCTACGACCAGTGTGTGTTGTCAATGACATATGGCTCCGTAACGTGGTCGGCTGTAATAATATGACATAAATATTTTTATTTAGTTTGTTTACCACGCGTGGACGCGAGACGCACAGTACCGTTCATTGTAGCGACACTTCGGGGAGGCTTATGTCCAACAGTGGACATCTTTTGCCACGCGTGGACGCGAGACGCACAGTACCGTTCATTGTAGCGACACTTCGGGGAGGCTTATGTCCAACAGTGGACATCTTTTGGCTGAAATGATAATGATGATGATGATACTTTCCCACTGCTAGGCAAAAACCTCCTCCTACTTCTTCCAAGAATTATAAAAATCCATATGGCTATTTCTTTTGATTTTTATCACTTATAATACCACAAGAGCTTCAAAATTATCGGGTATTTCCCGATAGGTTCGTTGCAAACAAATGAAGGAGTCAACGACTTTATTTGTTGACGACTTTATTTGTTTGCAGGGAACCTTGAGGGAAATGCCAGATAATTTTGAAGCTCGTGTGGTATTCGGTGGATTATTTTTCCGTCCCAAATGTCGGCCAATAGAATCTCCAATTTTCACAATTGAATTCAACCTGTCAGTTTGACGTGTGGTTAATTTGACTGGATCATGTTTTGTTTTTTATATATAGCAACTACCAGAGAAAATTTTCAAAAAATTATCAGTATAATACCATGTAGGTTGTACCACGTGACGTCGAATGGTGCAATTCTATTGGTCGATATTTGGGTCGGAAAAATAATCAATGAAATTATTACAAACAATATTGCCTTAATTATAAAACACAAAAACTGCCGAATTCAAGCAACAGACTCGTAATAACTAATTCGCGAAGCTATTGACGTACATTACATTGATGGCTTCACGATTTAGTTATTATCTATCGCACATCAACAGAAAAAGAAATATCAAATCGCAAGATAATAAGAAAATAACCTATAATTTTGATAACATATTCTGGCCTCCTTCGCCCGCCTAGCAATATGTTTTTTAAATTAACCGAGACTCAAGACGAAAGTTATACCTCAATATCTTTACACGACATTGCGGATGCTGTGCGATATACAGTCGGCGAAAATCATCAAATTAACTTTAACTCTTTATTAATGGCATTAGTGGAAAATACTCGTACACAAATGTTTACCAATAGCACGTGCGAACGTAAGTCCCCTGGATTTGGTGAATTATCAATTGTAAGTGTCAATGTATAGTCACTGTAATTTAATAATATCTCAACAATTTATTTTTTATTTAACTATTTATGTACTCATATAAAAATACAAGAAGAAGGAAACAGAAAATTAATTACAAAGGTGATGCTTAATTCTAAAGAAATCTCTTCCAGCACACCTCCGAAAGGAGAGTTGGAAAAATAGAGATGTAGACACCGTGTGTAACAGTAAAAGAAAATTAGTACCCACACAATAATTGACAACACATACAATAATTGACAATTGGCATATAACATGTAAATAAAAATATACTATAATAATTATACACATACACTAAGTAAAAAAAATATCACAAGAATACATACTATATAATATAATAATACATACTAATATGCAACTACAACGGAAGAGAAAGATAGTGTTCTTTCACTTTACTTTTAAAAACTGCAAGAGTTTGGCAGCCCCTAATTAAATGGTGTCGAAATAATAAAATGCAGTTGAACTCAAAAAAATGTTATCATGTAAAATACACACGGAACATTAACTCCATCGAAACTGAGTACTTTATAAACCAAGACAAGGTCCAACAAATAGAAATTATCAGGGACTTAGGAGTACTCTTCGATAGGAAAGTAAGCTTTGTAACCCACATTGAAAACATAATTAAGAGAGCTTCCAAAATGGTAGGATTCATAATTCGCAACACGAAAGATTTTCGCAAAACTAGCACGAAAATAATGTTGTACAACAGTCTCATGCGAAGTATTTTGGAGTACTGTAGCGTTGTATGGAGGCCTCACTTCGCCACCCATATTCTGAGGATTGAGCGTGTACAAAAGCGCTTTATGTGGCATCTAGCTTTTTGTGAGGGGAAACACAAGTCATCATTACCCTCATACAATTCTCGGCTGCAACATTTCAGAATGCAACCCTTATCCGCACGCGGAGATGTTGCTGATCTTTTATTTTTATTTAAACTGTTGCGTAACAAAATTGATTGTCCCGACTTACTTAGATTAATTAGATTTCGTGCGCCTGCTAGATATCCCAGGAAAAGCATAACGCCCCTGTGCCCGCCAAATCGAAGTTCTGTACTTGGTACAAACTCTCCAATTCCTAGATTGTGCAAGATCCTCAATGGATATAGTGACTTATTAGATGTACACCAGACGTAAGTGCAGTTCAAAGAGTCATTTTATTGAGCAATCATACAACACACTTGTAGGGATATTGCTGTTTACATTTTGATGTTTTTTTTATTTTTTTTTTTATAATTTATTAATTTATTAGTTGTATAATTTGATAGACTATTTCGGTTGTTTATTTCTGTTATGTATATATATATTTTTTAATGATTATGTCTTGTGTTTGTTAATGGATTTAGATATTTTAAAGTTTATTACCACAGTTCAGTATTTTTCAGTATTTTTTTTTTTTGTTGTTTTTAGTTTCTTTTTTATTGTTAGTGTAATTTATTTTATAGAATTGAAATTTGTAATCTAATTTCCGTATTAATTATTATTATTTCCTTTATTCATAATATAAGCTTATTAATTACATTTTTAAATATTTTTAAAAAACTTACAAAAAAAAAAACATTTAAAAATATAAAAAATAGTGTCCCACCGGTATCGGGAACAGAGTCCAAGCTACCGGCGGTCAGGGCTCCAGAGAAAGGAACCTCCTAACAATACGAGCCGTGTCCAGGAGTACCGCTTTCTGAATCAAGCTTTTGATCCAGCCGCCTAACGAGAGCCTCCTAAGGTGTTGGTCGAGGCTCTTGGCTATTAAGCCATTACCCGACACGACTATCGGTACAATGATCGCCGAATCCACTTCCCACAAATGTCGACAACCTCGCGAGCCAAGTCAATATACTTGATTTGTTTATCTTTCTCGGCTTTCACGAGGTTCTCGTCATGCGGAACGGATATGTCAACAATCACGTTTCGGTCCACCACCACTATATCAGGCTTATTGGCTACAATAGTCCTGTCAGTGATGATGGACCGATCCCAGTACAAAGTGATATGACCATTATCAAGAACTGGGTCGGGCTCATACCTGTAGTACGGCACTTCCGATCCCACAAGAGAGTATGTCAAAGCAAGTTGCTGATGGATAATCTTGGCTACAAGGTTGTGCCTATGCAAATACTCGCCGTTAGCCAGACGAGAACAACCGGAGATAATGTGACGAATTGATTCTCCCGGACGGTGACATGCCTGACAGATGTCAACCGTGCCGTCCTTCACAATAAATCTCCGGTAGTTATTCGTCATGATAACTTCGTCCATAATTGCACAGATAAAACCTTCGGTTTCCCCAAAGAGGTCACCGAAACGCAGCCAAGCTACGGACGCCAATTGGTCTACATCGGGCCCGTGAAGGGCCCGGAAAAAGCGTCCGTGAAGTTCCTTGCTCTGCCATACTTCCCTGCGATCGTTAGTGTCAAGCACTACCGGTTTGCGCCAGTTCTCATTAGCCAAGGAGAGCGGGGTGAGTCCCTTGTCCACTGCCACTACATCTCGATGCATACCCACGTCGGCAGCTAGGAAATATTCCCTGAGACTGCATACCTCGCGGTTGTGTAGGGTCTTAGCATTTAAAAAAAATAAATTATTATTATTATTAATTTTATTTATTTTCTACCTTGTTCATTAATTTGATTTAATATTAATATTAGTTTAATTTAATTTTCATAGTCGCATTATATTCACATTTGCATCAAGAATATTATGTAATCTAATAATATTTAATGATTTTACCACTGTTTTTTGTGCTAGCGGTGTTAACCTATAATTAATTGTTGCGCCCGCAATTGTATCCTACTATAATTATTAAGTTGCTAGTGTACTGGTGTAAACAGTTGTTGGTTAACCTGAATAAAAAAAATAAAATAAAAAAAAACTAATGTCAGGCGGTATAGACTTCCACAGCTATAACCTACTGCGTAATAATTTTTCTGATACGCAAAAACCGAAGATAGAACTTGCTAATAACTGTCGTCTCATTGCTTAGGTTAATATTATATTAGCCTGACTGTTGAAGAAGATTTTATGCAAACAAGTTTTAAAAGTCTCGTATTGCTATTTATGTGCAAACAGGTGGTGAGATAGTTCAAAAGAAGAAATACCTCTGTAATAACCTGTTGCCTAGACCACAGCAAGACTTTGACTGCGGAATGTGATCATGATCTGTATATACACCGTTAAACTTTGATCGCTTTAATCCCGTAGAGGGTCAATCGATTTGTAAAGATAAAATAAAGTAAACGAGTCAATGACCTTATAGGTAGTTGTTGGTCGTTGCGTAATAACTACCTACAGGTCATTGAACTCGCCCACCTGACGTTTACTCAAATAAATTAATTTCGTAAATACGTAAATTAATTCGAGTTTTAAAAAAAAATACTTTTTTTCGATACTGTTTCATGTATCGAATCGACCCTCCACGGGATTAAAACGATCAAAATTTAACGGTGTATGTGTGCATACCCGTTTGCAGTACCTGGTGACCCACTCTCTCCGAAATTATTTACGAGCACTCTCGAGGAGATCCTTAAAACACTGGCAGCCTCGTGGGCCACCAATGGCATTAAAGTCGGCAGTAAGAGGCTGACAAACCTCTGGTTAACTGACATCATTGTCCTTTTTGCCCCTTCTGCTCTGGAACTACAGTCCATACTTCAAGACTGTGGGGCTCGCAATGAATCGGTCTAAAACGAAATGTATGCCAACAGCACTTAACGTAGGGTCGAGGTCGATGGGCAAGACATAAATTATCTCGATGAGTATATCGACTTGGGCCAGTTAGTTTCTTTCGAAAATAGGCAGGAGAAGGAAATCGATCACGGGATCGAAAACGCCTGGAAAAGCTACTGGCCCATGAAGACGCTAATGAAGGGAGATATCCGTGAAGTGAAAACTCATCGATATGTGTATCCTGCCCATCCTAACCTACGGTGCTCAGACATGGACGCTCACCAAGTCGCAAAAGTTTCGCCTTGGGATTTGCCAACGAGCAATGGAGCGCAGCATTTTGGGAGTCAAAAGAGCCGACTAAATGAGGAAAACCACACTGCCACACTAGACATGGAAAACATTGGCTAAAGTGAGATTGGGCGGGTCACATCAGCCATATGCAAACTGGCCGTTGGGCAAGAGCCTTCACAAGATGGGTACCTGAAGATGGACGACGCCGCCAAGGTCGACCTGGAAAAAGGTGGCGAGACGACCTGAACGCCTACCACAAAGGCTGGTTCGAGTCCTGAACTGTCGACTTTGTCGTGTCTGATAAAGTACGGAGTGAGACCATAAAACAAGGGAGACTATAGAACAAGAGAGACCATAGAACAAGGGAGACGACCATAGAACAAGAGAAACCATAGAACAGGGTAAACCTTAGAACAAGGGAGACCATAGAACAAGGGAGACCATAGAACAAGGGAAACCATAGAACAAAAGAAACCATAGAACAAGGGAAACCATAGAACAAGGACGACAATAGAATAAGGGACACCATAGAACAAGGGAGACCATAGAACAAGGGAGACCATAGAACAAGGGAGACCATAGAACAAGGGAGACCATAGAACAAGGGAGACCATAGAACAAGGGAGACCATAGAACAAGGAAGACTCTAGAACTTGGGAGACCATAGAACAAGGGAGACCATAGAACATGGGAAGCCATAGAACAAGGCAGACCATGTAACAAGGGAGACCATAGAACAAAGGAGACCATAGAACAAGGGAGACCATAGAACAAGGGAGACCATAGAAGCATATCACCTACACTTTTAAAGTCTACATGGATGAGCTATCGGTCAAACTTAACCGAAATGGTGTAGACTGTTCAATTAACGGGACTCTTAATAAGTCACAAATCTTACGCTGATGTTATGCTTCTGTTAGCGCCATCACTATCGGCCATGCGTAAACTATTACTGATATACGACTGAAACATATCGGTGTAAAAAACTAAATAGTTGGTCGGATCTGTCGCTACGTCAACTTTATAGCATTGTTCTTGTAGAATTTGACTTGGTCAAATACTTGTGCCATATTATTACAGCCAATCTGTCCGATCACGCTGATGCCGATAGGTGGAGTAAAGTTACATCAGAGTTTGAGAATATATGAGATAATTTAATCGCTATAGTGATGCCGTAAAAACACAACTCTTTATCAGTTACTACAAAAACAAGCGACTGCATAGTGTAGTTGTGGGCAAACTACACTAAGGCGATATGAGACTACAATAAAAGAGCGCGTGGTGTGCCATATCGCGACTCCTTTGATATTGCAGCACGAGTGCCTTACGGATCTTGGCTGGCCGGTATTACAGAAAAGAAGTTCGGTACCCACTTGCTCTTTTATACATCGTTCCGCTACTTCTATGGTGACCGTGGTGCAAGATTGGGACATTCCCTACTGAATTCGCTGCGTCAAAATTTGCCGTGAAGTCATACAAATGTAACGTGTATGAGCTTTAAGTGCTTATTTGGATGCAAATCTGGAGAAATAATGATCATTTTGGTTTAATGTCTCTTCACTGTGATGAAAAAAAGACTTTTTTATGTAGTAGTAGAGTAAACAATATATTAATCAAATAGTTATACTAGTTTTAATTTGCACTTTTGTTTTAGACAAAATAAAGCTGTCAAAGGATGCTAAGTACACCAATGATGCCACACCAGACATCTACTCCGGCGTAATTGGTGACATCATGAGAAAGGTACGTATTTAAAATATAACAAAAGGATATATAAATAGAAAATATTATTTTTAAAAAAATAAAAAAAAAAAACATTGTACGTCGCTTATAGTATAAATTAAGTTATTATTAAGAAAAATAACGTTCAGAAGTCTTTTCAAACGATTATAACACACACACCATACACAAAGCTGAGACAAATAAGGGTATTTTTAATATCGTGCGGATTTCATCACGTATGTGGAATTGCCCCGCATAAAACAGCTGCAGTCCGGTATCAAGCCTTGCGTCCCGCATGCGTAATGAAATCCGTATGATATTAAAACACACTAAATCAATCAGAGCAAAATATTTAAGACATTCTAGTGTATACATTCTACGACACTAGAATGTAGGTACTATAAAATTATAACGCAAAAAAAGTCTCATTCGTTAAAGAACCCCTTTAACAAATTACATTTCTTTAGTGTACTTTTACTCATCTGATGTTTTAAGTCAAAATTATATCGAGATTAAATGGGACTGCTAACCCCAAAAATTATATAATATAATATAATATATTATTTTATATTATTACTCCCTATTCTATCAATATCTAGTTTCAATACTGAAATACTTGTGGAATTGAATGAATTCCTCAAATATTATAGCGAAATGTAATAGCAATTTTAGTGTACTCATTCAAAAGCTAATCAATTGCGTTCGGAAAGTATCAATAGATGAAGCCGATGGTCAAATAATTTGAAGTACACTAAATAATTTGCATGAATGTCATTGTGTGATGATATTTCAATTTAAAATTTTTTGATATTGGAATTACATGTACATTACATTAATATAAAATTGAGTTGAACTTAGAATCCCAATTAAGTACATAAAGTCGAATTCAGGTGAGATATTGGTCAAACGCGAGCCTACCAATAATAATAAAAAAAAAATATATCACAGTTAAAAGTGTGCAATTTTATGAAATGATAATTTGGTACGTCGTATAAAACAAGAGAGAGGAATAATTTTAATTATTGTTTCTGAAATCTTTTCCTTTATTTTTTTTTTAAAGCATTTTTCGTAACTAAGCTATTCAATAGTCAAATTGCCATATAACAAACAAACAAGATGAACTATGAATAACTTATATGAGTAACTTGAACAATGTTAAACAGGTTACGTCAAATAATATATACTTACTTAAGTCGATACAGTTTTCATTACATAACAACTTAGCTCATTTGGTCGGTTAAGCATCATTTAGTAGCTCTTATCCAAAATGTCATCTAATCTAAAATTACGAGTATATTTATATTTTACTTTCTGACCAGATAGTCCAAAGACATCAGGTAAAAACGCGCTTACAATCAAACGCTCAATGTTGATATAGTCGTAGTTCTTATTTTTCAATTCTCCAGCCCATAACGCGCATATAAATACCCTTTGATTTTAAAATGCGACTGTCTACGTTTTGAGTTACATAGAGATACAGACAATATTCGTTCTTTTTCCGTCACTGATCATTATCTTAGGGTCCATATTTATTTCAAAAGATCGTCTTCATTGCGTAATAACACTTAATCCTTTTAAAAAGTAAAACTCAATCGAAGAACAATTCGGGGTTTCAGTTCAACCAATATTCAAATATGATATGAACTAAACGGATACAAAAAACTTTAAGAATCTTCATCTTTATTTATATAAGAGACTCTTAAGGAAATCATATTAACTAAGTCAGTAAACAAAAGAGAAGGCTGATGTCTCGCTAATAGAAATATTATTACACATACATACATACACTCGGTAATATAATAACGCAAGGAAGTCGCAAACTTTACGACTGTCGGTGGGATGTATTACATTATGACCAATGCTTCAGTCGTAAACAAAAAACCCACACATACACAACCCTAGAGGGCGTAGACGTTGAAAGTAATATGGGATTATTTTAGAATGAAAGCACGTACGAAAAAAGTAAATCTCAATTCCATTAACCACTGCACTACAAAGACTCCGGTTTGTTTAAGGAATTTATACGCAGAGTTAAATAAGGCAGTTTATTGAAACTTTGATATTTTATGAAGCAACGTCTCCTGCCAGTGGATGTTGTAGACTTTTTTTTCAATATCAATCTCAGTAAAGTATGAATAAACCTCGGGGAGCCATGGAAACGAGTCTCTATATTATCCCACGGTAGACTAGTAAAATTTTATTCGTTCTTTTTTGCCGTCGTGTTGCGGAGAAAATGGACGTCCACGGCGGAAAAAATGTAGCCACGCGCCAGTGTTGCACATTTATCCAAATCTACCATTTTGGCGTACATGACTCGTGACTTTTTACTTTCAGCAATGAATAACGGCGTGAACGCATTGTAGAGCTAGTGGTATCTTAACCGCGCATTACGTACTATAATCATACTTCAAGATACATTTCATACACAAACTACCTAATTGTAATACAAACACAACACTCCAATAATTTGTATTATGTAGATGTTAATATAATTTTTGGATTATTAAATGTATGTATGTTGCTTAAATTGTTTTTATTTACTTCCATATATTATCATAAATTTAAATGAAAATCACTTCAATGATTGACGATTTCATAATAATTATACTCGTAATATGAAATCACGATGATTCTCTAACAAAATAAAAAAGTTTTTTTTATAACATATTATTCTCTCCCTAACCAAATAATGCTGTTATTTTTTTTTAATTAAAGTACAACTTGATTATAATGTTTTAGAGTTTTTAAAATTATAGGTTTTACTTGAAGATGGCAAAAATATGTAAAAATATATATAGGTAACTTACTGGAGCCAGAGCCATAAAAAATAAGTATTATATGTGTTAAATAGACTAAACAAAAACAAAATGTATTGAATCCAAAATTAATGACTAATTTATCTTTCTATAATGTCAGCCTGTAGATATATCCTATGTAGTTTGATAGCAACATCGTCACATCGCGAAAGAATATTCGATTTGAAAGCCATATTTTTACAATACCTTAAATTGTCTTTTTATTTATTTATTTATTTATTTAAGGTTCACCAACAGTTGTTACAGATATTCTATAGATAGGAACTTATTAACAATTGTGTCTTAAATCTAACTGTACAACCAATTACAGGCAAACACCACATGCAAAATGCTCCTTGTAATTAACATTAATTTACTTATATATAATATTGTTTTTAATAAATATTTTAACCTGACTTGTAATTACTTAAATTCTAGACACTAAATAACAAATACGTCTTCTTTGTTAGACCATATAGAATATTTTAAAATACTGCACATAACAAAGTACTAGTATTAAATCAGTCGTCTGATATTAATATAAAATGAATCGCAGGCTCAGTTTATAAATTCACACTTATACTTATAACTTTTGTTTTGAGACAGTATCATAAATTACTTGTAATTTTTTGAGCAATTTAAAGTATCTAATATTGTTGTAAGCTGTAGGTACTGTCTAAGTATTCATTATAAAATAAATACTAACTATGTAGAACAAAGTAAGTGATTTATTGAATTCGTGAAGTTTCTCTTGTCCTTTCTCGTTTCGGTCTCCTTAAGTTAACGAAGAAATTTGACGGCAAATCTAATATCCAGTGAAGGTTCGCTCTTAAAGCTCTTTGTCTCCATATGACTCGGTCGTGTGTGCGCTTTATGTTATTTCATAGCTTGTCTCAATGTCTAATGAAATATTTGCGGGGTTTAGTTTCCCTTATCTCGGGTGTTACTTTATGTACTTTGAGGAAAACGTAAACACAACTATATTTAGTGAAGTAAAGTGCACAAAGGGAACAATCTCTCTATAGATATAATTATAGGTATCTAAGTTAATAGTGCATTACTAATCAAACTGTTCCTTAGGTACTTAAGAAAATAAAATAATTGCAATGATCTAAATAAAACACTTTAGGATTTTATTACGTAGTTGTGTTATTTTTGCCCAAAATCAATTAAGCCTTTCACGTTTCTAACTATAACGTTGTTCGAGTTTTTGTTAATTTTGAACATAAAATAATGAAATAAAATAATTACTGTTTTAGGTCGGATAATGCAGTTTAGTGTATAATTATGTAGTTTTAATTAGTTAAGTATTTTATTTTCTTGTTCTATTTATGTCATTTAATTTAATCCAACGGTTTTTATAGGGTGACTGATAATAACTGAACGATACTTAAACACGTGATTGTAGTCATGATAACAGACAACTTTTACTATGGGACCAAACCTGAAATCGCGAAAAGAATCTGCCAAGTTCAGTACATTTATGTTCATCTAACTGGTCAAAATGTACTGAACTTGGCTGAGATTTTATTCGCGATTTCTACAATCACGTGTTTAAGTATCATTCTCTAATTACCAGTCACCCTTTATAACAGTTTTTGGAATTTACTCCTTTAGCCATAAGTACTTAGAAAAGAAAAGTTTGACTGAATTAATTTAAATCGGCCTCTCTGAGATTTAGCTATGTTCTTATGTTTTTCTTTTTTGAGCTAAAAGTAATTTATCCTTTCTCGTTTCTAGCTGAAATGTTCTCCGAGTCGGTTTTCAATATACAGGAATAAAATAAAATAATTACCGTTTTTAGGAAGCCGATATAGCGGTCGCCCCTTTAGCCGTAACACCTGAACGTGAGCGATTAGTGGACTTTAGCGAACCGTTTCTCTCAATGGACACACCGATCACTTACACAAGGACGCCGAAGCAGTTATCGGACACATTCAGTTTCCTTCGACCATTATCAAAAGAAATATGGGTAAGTCGACAGTTTCGTGTACGTTTTATTTGAGAAATACGTACCTGCTACGTTTGTTTGGAAATTCAATTATATTGTTGTTCTATTCCTGTTTCGGCACCGACTTTTTCGGCACTAAAGGTTTCGACACCAAAGCTATTCCTATTTCGGCACCAATAGGTTTTTTTGATATGTTGTTTCCGGATTCACCACCAAGCTGGCATACCTATTGGTGCGGATAGAGGAATAGCTTTAGTGCCGAAACAATTAGTGCAGAAAAAAATGGTGCCGAAACAAGAATACTTCCTAGAATTGTATAAATATATATATTATAGCTACATATTTATTAAATGAATGATGATATGTAAATACAAATTATATGTACAATAAAAAAAAATATATTTATACAATTTTTATCTATAATTAGATACATACTTCTAGAATAAAGAAGAAAGCAATTTACAATGAATGAGAAATCATGCTACAAATGTAAATTTTTCTCTAAATTTACGCACATTTTCTGGATTATTTACGTGTAAATTTTTCTATATTTAAAAGAATAATCATGGCTGTGCCTCTATGTCATTTTAGCATAAAGTTAATGAGTTATAATATACTAGTGAACCATAGTGACACAATCATGTTCACAGAGCCAATAAATATATAATTGTGTGCGCAATCAGCTCCCTAATTTAGATAAAAAAAAAATAGAGTAGAGCAGTGTTGGCTGAGGGGTAACGGCCACGACTTACGAGTTAAAGGACGCGGGTTCAAACCCAGTCAGGCGCATTACTATGTGTTATTTATTTCATCCCCACTGCTCTCAAAAACAGTGAAGAAAAACGTCGTGAGGGGAACCAGCATGTCCTAGAATCAAAAATTCGAAGACATGTATCATCTACCAATCCGCACTGGGCTCGCGTGGTGGATTACGGTCCATGCCCTCTCCTAGAGAGGAGGCCTGAGTCCTAGCAATGGGAACATTATAAGGCTGATGCAATGCTATCAATCAAATATATATAATACCTTTGATTCGCCACCAGGGACTTGCAAGAGTTATAATTAGAGAGATTATAAACCACACCAAACCGTTACATTTATATAGGCATTCATATAAAACTGTACAAGAATATTTAAAGATACAAGTAGAGAAATGCGGTAAGCAAAACTTGGCTGCTCCACCCACATAGCAAGTGCCTTCACATGCCGCCCTCAAAAGTATCCAAATATTTAACCAATAAAGCTATGTTTATTCCGTGCCTACATAAATGTCTGTGACTGTTTTTGCGTCGGATACATTACACAATGCGACACAGACTTAAATTACTACTTTTTTTTTGCATTTCTTATGACGATACAGCAGTTTAAAATATACGTAGGGGCTGTTCAAGTATTACATAAGCAGATTTTTCGTCAATTTCCCCCCCCCCCCTCCCCCTTGTCAGCAAAAGTAAGCAAAGATCTAACCCTGCCCCTACATGCTTACGTAAACATTGCTCATTGATATGTGTCTATGTACTAATTTTCATGTGATTTTAGAACATCGAGATTGTACTCGTAAAAAAACACTGCTGACGTAATCACCATCCAGACCCCCCCATCCCCCATATCATCAAAAATAAGCAGAGTTAAGACTCCCCCACCCCCTGTAGTACTTACGTAATACTTAAATGGCCCCATAGGATTTATCCAAACAATTTTTTCCTCGATTGTACCGATTCGAATCGTGAAAATTGATAGACCAATTTAAAAATTCAGCCTAAATTTCGCACAAAAGAACTACGTCATAAGACTGTATTATTAAAATCTCATTCGTGAAATAATAGCATACACAACGATGCATACAGTTTATGTTATAATACAAACAAGGAAGCTTAGAATTTCGTACGTGAATTCATGAGACCCCCACAAACAACCACCATTTGTAAACATTATGAGACCGACACTGAATGTGGGTGCACGTTATATCTATTATTTTCAATTCCACGCAGTGATAGTGTATATTCTAGTAATTACGTTTGTTTGCAGCTTTGTGTGTTGTTCAGTTTCTTCGCTGTCAGCATTGTACTTTTCTTGGTATCAAGATTTTCTCCACACGAATGGAAATCTGTTTCTATATCTGATACTCAATTGGACCACACGATGAGCAGCACTAGCGAGGTAAAGTCCTTAATTTATATACATATAAAATTTTATTTTATTTTATAATACTTATATAAGTATAAATTTAAAGTATAACAAATTAATACGAGTATGTATGTACTTTTCATTATTTTAGATAATCTTGCATAACGAGTTCAGTATTTGGAATTCATTCTGGTTCTCACTCGGATCTTTTATGCAACAAGGCAGTGATGTGGTACCGAGGTATGTTATAAAGTTATACTACTACACATAACGATGCAGGAATATTCAATACATATAAATTAAATGGGAACCAACTGCGGCGTTTGCCAATATTCCAGCATTTAAAGTATTGCGGTCAATATAAAGAGTCGAGCAACCTATGGAATTGTAGAAAAATTCCATGTCGTGTGTTAAATTGCGCGTACTTTTAATATAAGATTTTAGGTATATAATTGTGATAAAAAATGCGATGGATATGTGAAGTTTATCTCAAAAATCTCATTATTTCAGTAAATGTAATTTACGAATCAAACGTTTTAAAAATAACCTCTTGAAAATTTTCTCCATGTTGTATTAAGGTTGTTTTTTTTTTACTATGTAGGTGTAAATTATAGTGCATTAAGTATTTAGATATTTTTTATCCTCTTTACAACTGTCATTACATGTCTTAAATTAATTAGACAGTGCAGCTACCAAAAAAAAAAAACAATTATAGTTAAACCTAAAAATACTTTTAAATTAAAAAAAAACAGTTATAATCTATTAAAAACAAAACTTAAACAAAATTTTAAAAAAATATACTCCTCGTACTACGTACTAACAGAAACTAAAATATTATATATATATTATTTGAGATGAAATAATGCTCAAGGGTAAACCATGACATTCAAACTTTTGAATATTTTTGCAAACTGCAGCTCAGTATCGAATAGTATGGTAAAAAAAAATATGTTCGGTAATGACATACATATAATATTATATATTTAGACCAAAATACTTTTTTATTAATAATCAATATATTTAAAAAAATACTTAAATAAAATAAACCCTACGCTAGTTAGTCGTAGTTAGGCCAACTTAAATCAAACTAAAATATGGCGTCAAGAAATTGTTCCACATTGCTGTCGACTGGTAATATGCCCAAAAGACTGGCGGCATTGCCACGCTGTATGGCAATGCTTATCCTTTGTCGGAGGTATACAAATATACTCATTGGAACTATCAACATAACTCTTCGCCTTAGAAGCGAGCTAAAACGTTAAGTTTTTATTAAAATGACACACTTTACTTCTCTATTCATTAATCAGCACAATATTTTATTCTCCTTGTTTTTCATAAATAATACCTACCTACTCAAACTTAGTCTTGTTTAGTTTCGTCCCAAACATTTTTTTTAAATTGCTTTCTTTTTTAATCTCCCTACTCTACCCTACTCTACCCTACTCTACCCTACTCTACCCTACTCTACCCTACTCTACCCTACTCTACCCTACTCTACCCTACTCTACCCTACTCTACCCTACTCTACCCTACTCTACCCTACTCTACCCTACTCTACCCTACTCTACCCTACTCTACCCTACTCTACCCTACTCTACCCTACTCTACCCTACTCTACCCTACTCTACCCTACTCTACCCTACTCTACCCTACTCTACCCTACTCTACCCTACTCTACCCTACTCTACCCTACTCTACCCTACTCTACCCTACTCTACCCTACTCTACCCTATTCTACCTTTAAAGGAGTAGACTCTCGATTTTTTTGTATTATTTAACGGGATAAATAATATTCTATGTCTTTTTCCTGATTCTAAGTTACCTTCCCACCAATTTTCAGCCAAATCGGTTCAACCGTTCTTGAGTTATAAATAGTGTAACTAACACGACTTTCTTTTATATATATAGATGTGAATTACTTTTAGTCCAAGGTGTAAACACTACTAACTTAGCTATTGTATTACACTATTACATTTTAGCTCATATTAAATGTATGTGAGATGGTGCGAGCGCAATCAACCAAGTGTAGCACATCTTAACTTCCGTACAAGATTACACCGAGCAAGATACAGAATTAACTAGAGGATCCACCCTTAATATGATTATGAAGCCTCGTTACATGATATTGCTAAAACTAGCTTGAGTTAAACAAAGCTTTACATATCCATAGGTTTATTCATAACAGATATAATTATCTGTTAATTGAGTTCATGACCCATTGAGCACAAAGATAGCGATTAGGCAGTTGAACACAGCATCGGCTTATATGGTATAAGTTAACTTTGTCATAGAACATTGAAAAAGATTGCCTATTCTTGCTCAGGTTATAGGAATCCTTAAAAAAGTTACCGTGGCTCTAAAACGCAAAGCGCAAATTCAGGATTACAAGTTGGTTTCTGCTTAAGAGAAAAAGTCAATAAAAAAAAACGTTTATTTCAGATGCCATTATAACCCATAGCAAAATAATTAATATTTAGATAAAAATATAGATAAATACGAAAATTCTATCACTTAAAATAATTACAAAATGCACTACATTAGCGATAGAAGCGATTTTCTGTAGAATACAGATATACAAAACTATTTTTAGTATATACAACACCTGGATATAGTTTGTTCAGAATAAATAGCTGAATCGATTCCAATAATTTTTGCACCATGTTATATTTTTTCCGAAAATAATATTTTTAAAAGGTCACACCTTTGCTGGACACACCAAGACCTCCCACACCAAGTTTAACCCATGTCATGGCAGGTCATAGCGTGCATTAATCTGGGTGCGGGAGCAAAATCACCCCTTCGTTGCCCGGATGACCCGGCAACTATGTGTTTGTGTGGACAACCTGGTGACATAACAAGCTTATAACTTTGTGATTTTTTATGATACATTTATGAAATTTTATACATAGATTTTTTACATATAAATAGTAGACCCGTGTTTCGGGTTTCGCATATACTAAAAATAAGGTTTTATAAAAGTAAAAAATTAAAGCTCATTTCACGATGCGTTTTATGCCCGCGGTGTGCGCGGTTGTTCGCGGATCCCGTTGCACCGGCGGGCCGTCTAGCAACCGCATGTCTAGCGAAAATCGCGACTGTGACGCCTGCTTAACCGCATAAAACTGCGGTCTCGGGAGTTTAGAAATAAACCAGCGGTTTCCTCTACCGCGGCGGGCGTGAAAAACCGCTTCATGAGTTCTTAGCTTAATTTTGAAATCACAATACAATGCAATAATATAAGTAATATCTGCCAGTATCGCAAAAATGCCGTTTTCCTTGACGATTGTAAGGGCGTCATGGACTTTGACATTTTAATAAAAATACTTCATTTGTTGCTTGTGCACAAGTGTATGGTCAATTCTTATAAAAAAAATCTCTTTCTTATTTTTCCTTCTCTTTCTAATTATAATTTAGCAGAGTTGAAATTGTAAAGCTATAATTTCATCATTGAGTTTTTTTTGTTGCACAATTCTTTCAAATTATTTTACCAGAGCTACACACATAAAAAATTACATGCGTACAATCCTCTCCATGAGTATTTTTATCAGCTAGAGAGAAACCAGCATTTTTTTTTTTTTATTATTATCGTTTTTCCTGTGCATCATATTATGTTTATAATGTTGATGTATATAGTACCGATAAAATGTCGCAAATAAATTTATCATTGTATTAGCAAACACGTTACAAAATCTTAAAATATCGTGTTTATTTCCAAAGTTAGTTAAATTTATTTTAGTTTTTTTATGAAAAAGCAGACAATCTTTGCTAGTTTAGCATTAGCACATTAAAAACAGTCTTTTCTTACTTCAATTTTAAGTTTCTTGTAAAATATAAATAGAAATTGACAAAAAAATTGCTGCAACATTTATAAAGCTTCATTGGGTCGGTTGTTACTGAACAATTGATATGTGTTTATTCGAGTATTTTCTATTGATTTGAAACGGAGGCTGTATATGATATTTCACTGAAGTAAATTTTATGTAAATATTTTACAAAAGCTATTTAATCAAATGAAATAGACAGAATAGGATTACAAAGGAATTTGAACAGTTCTGCGATTTTTCATTATTTTCACAAACGATTGAAAACCATGTGATGGTTTAAAAACACAATTTTCAAATACCCACGCTGTACAATGCTGATAAAAACTTTTATTGAACTGCAGTCGAATTCTCCATAGGCATTATTTTGAATTCAAAACTAAAGCAATTAAAACAGTGGACATGCCGTTGGCAACAACAAAAATAAAAACAGGCGTCACGACTACCACAGTTTTGAAGGATTTGCTTGCATTTTGAAACAAAACGAAACCTAATTGGCGTAACCCTAAAATTCTATGTCCCTTAGATGGTCTTCTATCATAAAATTCATACTTTACCTCATTCCACTTCAGTTAGTGGATCTACCAAGACCACTATTCAAATGCATACGTATATTTAATAAATAGAAACTTATAAGATTTTTTGGAAGTGGACTACTATCAAAAAATCATAAGTAATATCAATTTCATAAATGAAACTGTCAATATCGTCTACTTTGAGGTCATCATTTGGTCCATATTATATTTTTTTTTTAATCTACCCTCAAAACATGTTATAGGTATTCGATGTCCAGTTTTGTAATACGTCCAATTAAATAGATTTATGTTTAGGTTTAAAATTGTCATGTGAGTGAAATAATGTAATACTTTTGAGAATAACATCAACAGAATTTTGTCTTTATCCACGTAGCTTGTATCAGTATTGCTACTTGCACGCGGTTTCTCTCTTCGTCTATAGTTCCAGCTGCAACAAAATCTAGAAAACAGGCTACTGCTGTCTTGATCTAAACTTTAACAAGTACTAGTACTATCAAAGATAGTTTGCTTACTAGGTTATTCACTTTTTGAAATCTGCCTTAGAACATAATTGTCTCAGATTTCACAAAAGTTAAATTTCGATTGTCTAATCTTATTTAATTAACATATTAATGACTTCTTACAGACCGTATAATACAGTTAATGTAGCAGTTTTCACGAAAACTGCCTAGCAATTCATTTAACTATCGTTTTTTTTTTGTATCCAATTTAACCAAAAATTTCTTTAACAGACTAGTATTAGACTCAAAAGACAAGCATATATTTTTTTCATCCTAATTTACGAGGTTTCAGTTTTTGACCCATAGATTTATGATGTTGAATATTCCATTTTATTTTAAAAAATTTACTGTAATTATATACACATTGACTAGTTGGTGGTAAGAAGGATGTTTGAGTTTATTTCCCTATCAACTGAAATAATCAGGAGACTGGCACAAGATTGAATTTAAAGATCCTTATTACCACTAAGTATAACATACGAGTATAAAGGTAAAACAGTTATATCATACGTAACAGTAATTATAATATAATTTCAACTGTAATTTAAAAAAATTGTTTCTAAGGTTTTCCTAACATACTTAAATAAATAAGTAAATATTGACAATTTTTTTTTTGTTGTTTTTCAATATATATTTTTTGTTATAATATTTCAAAGAAGTTAATATCAAATAATTTCCATCAGGTCTCTATCAGGAAGAATAGTTGGAACCGTGTGGTGGTTTTTTGCGCTCATCCTAGTTTGCTCTTATACGGCAAATCTCGCAGCATATCTTATAGTGGAGCGAATAGCAGAACCTGCCAATGCAGCTGTCAGCTATGGACCAAACGTTGCTCATACCGAAGTAAGAACCACATGCACTAGTACAAGATACAGGTAACAAACAGAAATTAGTAAGGTCACATCGAATCATTTGCCGGAGCGAAAAGTGCAAATGCGAATTGAACATCTTCAATGGTTTTTGCTTTAAGTTAGTTTTTTGAGAGTTTAATTTATTAGGAAACAATAGTGAAGGTTAAAAGTAAGAAATAAATGGAAAGTTATACAGGGCCTGCAGAAGAAGTGCTTACATTGCATTTTTATGGAACAATTTTTTTAAGAAAAAAATATGGCATGAATACTTAAAACTTGGAAGTGTTTTTTCGCATTTTAGTGTATAGTTGCTTCAATATATAGGTTAAACAAATAAATTAATAAAAAATAACCCCGCAGGTCCGTTTTTGTCCGGTATGTAGGTAGATTTTTAAAGAAGTTGGTCTTTATAAAAAGAATATTTCATGTTGAATGCTGGCTTTAAAGCACATAAAATAGCAAAAGTATTGATAAAATAATCATGTTTAGATCGTTATATATATATTTTAAGTTAACTTATAAAACACGAGGTTACCTACGTAGATACTTTCGAAAAAAAAATGTATTACGAATACCTATGGAAATGTATATGAAATATATTTTAACTGTCTCATTTCATGTATCTCTTAATATGATTTTAATCAAAGCCAGATATAAAAAACAATGAGCAGGTACAACAGTACCTATATACTAGCTTAAACAGACTGGACTAACGAATATAAATTAATATACACCGCTAAAATTTAAAATTTACAAGCAAATAAGCTCTTGAAAATTACCTGGATATGTCGTATGCATAGATATCATATAATTATGCGTTTAATGTAAAAAGAAAATGTTAATTTATTCGCTCGCGGTCATTTATGAGGACTACAACTTCCTATATTTTGGAGGCGTCAAAGCAATCAACCTAATTTTTTCTTTTCTACTCCTACTTCTTTTCCTACTCAACCTTTTTGATTTCAACTCTATTGAAACATTTTTAGCTGTAATATCAACAATTTGTTTTTCAGAGCAGTTACTTTAATTTACGAAACAATTTTGTAAAGGATCCTGTTTTAAACGAAGAAGTAATAGCAGCTTATTCTGCTGATGATGGCGAAGCGTGTGGTCCTTCGCGTGTTTGTCGATATAAGCACGTCAATTTTGCGATTGCCACAGCAAAAGGATCACCTCTCAGGTAACTTATATTTGCAGCAATTTTCTCCACAACAATCTATTTTAATGAGCTTGTAAGACACGATTATAATTAGTATTTCAATCTTGTAAAGCTTTAATTCGTTCAAAAACATCAAATACTTCAGTTGATTGATCATTTGCATCAAACAGATTCAATGTTCAATAACCGTGATTGATTTCCTGGTATTTAATAATTATATCTTCGAGATCTGATATTAGTTTGTCTTCAGTTCTTAGTTTACTGCATTCCATTAATTAACAATTGAAGTTGCTATTTCACCACTACAGGAACGTTGTTTGATAGGAAACTGGATTTATATGACTGTAGGAATAAGACTATTACTTACACTTTAATCATTAAAATTATACTTTCCTTTTAACTGGCCTGTTAATTAGTGGCACTGACTGCTTTGTCAGAGGTCATGGTTGCGATTCCGAATGGTTTAGAAAATAGCGATAAGTACGTAGAAATAGAGCACGTTTAAATCGAAAATTATCCCAAAGGTACTGAAATAAAATGTGATTTATGTCCTAATACAGAACATGGACTACTCATGTGCCAAGATTGATTTAAATCCATCCATACTATTGAATGTGAAGGCGTAATTACAAACATACTCACGTACGCAAACATACACACTTTCACATTTACAATATTAGTGTGATTACAGAATACACAATTACTGACACAATATATCTACCTATATCATATTACTACAAAAAAAAAAACACAAACATATTTCTAAGGAAAAAAAAAACATAAAATTGTATTCGTGTGTTTTTTGTAAACTTCAAAATATTATTCTATTCTGAATTATAAAATACACGCATATTATATTATTACGAACACGGCGTTCAAAGCAAAGCGCTAATTCTCGCATTCTTAGAACTTTATTATAATTTATCTGCCGATTTCTATAGGTTGTAATAACACAAACTAAGAGCTTCTAAAATATTGCAATTTCATATTGCAGAAAACATTCTTACCGTTTCTTTTTTTAAAATTTGTAAGAAATAAAAGTAAGTATGTTTGTAAGTTTTAATAAATTATTATACATATATTTAATAATCTCTATTTCAAATAATTAATGGTTCAACTAATTATGTAAATTCTAATAACGTGGTATACTTGGCAGAGTACTTTAAGTTGCGATTAACGTTTGCAACCATGTGTAGTGTATGTTTAGTGATCTCGATTTTCTCATTACCCTACTGTTATACACTGTTAAATTTTAGTCGTTTTAATCCCGTGGAGGGTCAATTCGGTAAAATCGGTTTGTAAAGTCAAAATTAAAAAATACTTTTTTTTAAACTCGAATTAATTTATGCATGTGCGTAATGAATTTCTTTGAGTAATCGTCAGCTGGGCGAGTTCAATGACCTGTAGGTGGTTAGTACGAAACGAACGACAACTAATGGTTGCGCCAATTTGCTATGATCCGCGACTTTGTTTTTTTGTAATTTATTTTTTTGGCCTAGCAATCCTATACCATCCGTTTCCCTTCCCCGCACAACCTCAAGAAATGAATTGACAATTGACGTGTGTGCATCGATTGTGAATGTGACCGCACCGCTAACAAGGCCCGCTCGAAATTACAAGAAAATTGACTGTTTCGTGATCCAACCTTTCAAAGACTCAGCAATAGTGCAGTGTAGTGCAAAACAGGACCTGGCAGTGGTTAAATGTGCGAAGTCGAGGATCGCCGGCCGGCGCCACGTGGAACCTTCGAAGTCTAAAGGTCAGTGTTCCTTCCTAATACATTTATCCCATTAATGAACGCCAAGCACAGTATCTGCATATTGTTAACAAACCTTAGATCGCTTTTTCAAACATACAGTCCATTAAAACATCAAGCTTATTTGCGCATCCATTACTTTTGGTCCTACGAGCAGGATCGTGAATCATTTTCTTGTAATTTCGCAATATAGTATTTGTTCCATAGGGAATAAACGCAACGCGCCTGTTTACCTAGATATAATAGTAGAAAACCCGCATCTAGGCATTTAGGCAACTAATCGTTATTTCGCTCGTATAATTAAAGAGCCATTGTTAATTACGGTACCTACGCCGTCAACCGCACCGCATAATTATAGTTAGCTACGTAAATATCAGCGTAGATATAAATCGATCGCATTCTTTTTCTTGACAAAATTCATTCGGAAGTCCTACAAATTGCATGTAGGTAGACGCATTTCAAAAATACCCGTTCATTGTTGAGTGAATATTTGTAGGAAACGGATAAACCATACATTATATACGCATATGAACGACGCCGTTCACTTTGTTGTTTACAATATTACCATATTGTTATCTGATAAATATCGCTTACTTAATAATTCGTTAAGTGTTTGTTTGAGTGTATAGTGTGAATATATCAAAACAAGATGTCTCTTAAGGGCACTAAGGTTAGTACTGATTTAAAGGTTCAGTTAAAGCTTTTATACGCTAAGAGGGACTCACAGTTTTCACGTGTTCAATCAATTTGTGATAAATCTTTGCAAACCTCGGATCTGGCGATTAGAGATGCTTTCTTGTGTTCGTTGGAAACTTTAGATAGTTTGCGCGCGGATTTTGAATCTACAATTAATAATATAAACATTTTAGAGTTGGAGTTAAATCCTGATTACTGTGTGAGTTATCAGGCATTGTCGTCCTTTGATGACTTGTATTGTCGTATCAAACGTATTGCTAGGAGTTTAGAGACTCCCCCCCCCGCGAGTGGTTTATCCAACCCTCCTCGCGAACGCCCACGATTGCCGCCAATTCAAATACCTGAATTTAATGGTGACATTCGAAATTGGAATTTATTTATAGATAGTTTCGAAAATATAATACATAGGAACACATCGCTGACAGATCACGAGAGATTGCATTATCTCGTAGAAAAATTGACCGGTAAGGCAAAGGCTGTCTGTGCTGGAATTACGTTTAGCGCTGAAAATTACAATTTAGTTTTGAACACTTTAAAAACAAAATACGAAGATAAGCGATTAGTAGCCACCGCATATTTAGATCAATTATTCGATTTGAAAAGTTTTTCCGTTTGTAACGATCATAATTTAGAGAAGTTTTTAAATATTTTCGCATCATCTGTTCGTGCAGTAAAGAACCTAAAGGTCAATGACCTCTGTGACTTTTTGTTTTTGTATATCGGTTTAAATAAATTAGATCCTGAAACTGTTCGTCTGTTTGAAACGACTCAGCGCGGTAACGAAATACCTAAGTTCAAAGATTTAGAATCTTTTATTCGCGACCATATTAAGGTATTGCAGCGCACGTCGGCACGTCATGAAGTCACGAATAGGACAGGTTCCGATCGCCGTATAGACGCGTCATCGAAGTCAGTCAAGACTGCACATACGCTAGTCAATACCGCCTCAACACCTGACTGTTCTCTGTGTAAGGGTAGCCATACACAGCTGTACAAGTGTTCGGGATTTCAGAGATTATCGCCTAGTGATCGTTACAAGTTTGTCCGCACTAATAATTTGTGTTTTAATTGTCTAAGTGACAAACATCTGGTTACGTCATGTAACAGTGGTGTTAGCTGTCGTAAATGTCTAGCTAGACATCATACCTTCTTACATTTTGAGAGTAGTAAGCTGCCATCGCAGCAGCAGCCTGCGCAGACGCGCGACGCTTGTGACGCGCGGCCTGCTGCAAGTGCAAACGACGTAACATTGTGTTCGCTTTCCGCCGCTGGTACTCAAATCACTACCGTTTTACTTGCGACCGCGCAAGTTGTCATTGTAGATGCCTTTGGCAAACCGCACACCGTTCGAGCGCTACTAGATGGCGCTTCCCAGAGTAATTTTATTACTCGGGATTGTTGTCAACGCCTTGGTTTTAGTTTTAATAATTGGTCATCCCGCTCAGAAGTGAAAGGTTTTGGAGGTTTAAAGGCAACCATTCACGGTTCCATTAAAATAATATTTAGTTCACGTTTTAATCGTAATATTTCGTTTGAAATGGATTCGCTAGTCGCAGATAAGATTACGGAACGGTTGCCCACGGTACCGGTTGACACGTCCATGCTGACGAAGTTTAAGAACTTGCAGTTAGCCGACGGAAATTACGCTTTCCCTGGAGATATCGATCTATTGATCGGTGCTTCGATTCTCCCGCATCTCCAGTTATCACGTAAAATTCAAGGTCTTCCGATGTACCCCGCTCCGCACGCACTGGAAACAGTTCTCGGGTTTGTTATAGTTGGTTCCGCACCCGCTTGTTTAAATAGTTACTCGACTGTGTCGCACTGTTGCACCGTCGAGCCGCCGCTTGAGTCTACCATCCGCAAGTTCTGGGAGATTGAAGAGGTCAATGTCCCGCCTATTCTCAGCCCTGAGGATCAGGTCACTGAGGAGATTTATACCCGCACGACTACTCGTGATAAAGATGGTCGTTATGTTGTCGCGCTCCCTTTCAAGGGTGATATTTTTTCGCTCGGTGGCTCCCGTGCCTCCGCAGAAAACCCAGCTGATTGTCTCTCACGTGGTTTGCTTCCTGCGCAAATTTTAAATCGTCCGCTTTGGTTTTGTGGTCCTCCCTGGCTTCATGCCGCTCCTAACGAGTGGCCAAGTGCTCCGTTTGGCCCCGCTACTGTTTCAGAGCCACCCGAGGAGAAGAAACATACGCTTGTAGTATCAGTTCCGCGTGAAGAGTCAGTTGTTTTGTTGTTGTCTAATCGAGTCTCGTCTTGGTCGAGACTATTACGCTGTGTAGTTTACGTCCTAAGATTTTTGAGATTATTACCATCGCGTGGTTCTATAATCGCAGCTGATTTAGATAGAGCTGAATCAGTTGTACTTCGCGAGTTGCAGAAATTTTATTTTTCAATAGAATTTCGTAGTTTAGAATCACATAAACCTTGTAGTCCCGCACTTCAACATTTGAAACCATTTTTGCAAGACGGACTCATTCGTGTCGGTGGCCGTCTGCGAAATGCTAATTTAGAGTTTGAACAAATGCATCCAGTAGTTCTACCACGCAGGGATCACGTTTTGGATTTGTTGGTGGATTATCACCATAAGGTGAATTGTCACGCTGGTCCCGATTTATTAATGTCCATTCTTCGACAGAAGTACTGGATACTTTCCGCTCGCAATTTGATACGCGCTAGAGTGCACAGATGTGTGCCCTGCTTTAAGCTCCGCCCGCGTTTCAACGCGCCGGAAATGGCCGACCATCGTTCTTGTCGTGTTGTACAGACGGTGAAACCTTTCATACATACTGGGACGGACTATGCTGGACCGTTTAAAGTCACTATTGCCCGTGGTCGTGGTATACGTTCCACAAAGGCATACATTTGCCTATTCGTTTGTATGACAACTCGTGCGGTTCACATAGAGTTAACCAGTGATTTGAGTACGCAGGGTTTTATGTCTGCATTTAAACGATTTTTATCTCGCCGTGGTCCCGTTAAGCGCTTATACTCTGACAACGGCACAAATTATGTTGGAGCGCGACGCAATATTTCGGAATTACATACATTCTTACGCTCCAAGTACTACCAAAGTGAATTCGCCCATGTCTTAGCTGAGAATCGCATTGATTGGTGTTTTAATACGCCAGCGGCTAGTCATTTTGGTGGCAATTGGGAGGCGAATATTAAAAGCCTTAAGTCGCACCTGTTTCGGGTCATAGGCGAACAGATTCTCTCGTACGAGGAGTTGAGCACCGTACTCGCTCAGGTAGAGGCGTTGATGAATACGCGTCCGTTGTGTCGGACTTTGTTTAGTGATCCATCGGAGCCACTAGCGTTGACGCCGGCTCACTTCTTGACGACGACTCCTCTTAAATATTTGCCCGCTTTAGATGTCGAGACTGACAAACTGCAGCTCCACCCGCGTCACGCTCTGCTAGATAGCTTAGTTCAGTCCTTTTGGAAGCGATGGAGGACAGATTATCTGCATACGCTGCAGTCGCGTCAAAAGTGGAACACTCCTTCAGATCCAGTCACAGTCGGTACTGTGGTGATACTGAAGACTGAGAGTGCGCCTCCTCTGCACTGGCCTCTTGGTGTAGTGGAAGAAGTTTTTCCGGGTTCGAACGGAATAACGCGAGTCGTAAAGGTTAAAACCGCAACTGGATCGTACCTGCGTCCGGTTATTCGCCTCTGCCCTCTGCCTAATCAGTAGTAGTGGCATAGTTAGTTATAAGTTGTTTCGCTACCTAGTATTGATAGTTTAGATTAGTAATAGGGTTTAGTTTCGCTTTTGTTTTTTTTTTCCTTTCTTTGAAGGTAACCCTTCAAACCCGGGGGGAATGGTTGCGCCAATTTGCTATGATCCGCGACTTTGTTTTTTTGTAATTTATTTTTTTGGCCTAGCAATCCTATACCATCCGTTTCCCTTCCCCGCACGACCTCAAGAAATGAATTGACAATTGACGTGTGTGCATCGATTGTGAATGTGACCGCACCGCTAACAAGGCCCGCTCGAAATTACAAGAAAATTGACTGTTTCGTGATCCAACCTTTCAAAGACTCAGCAATAGTGCAGTGTAGTGCAAAACAGGACCTGGCAGTGGTTAAATGTGCGAAGTCGAGGATCGCCGGCCGGCGCCACGTGGAACCTTCGAAGTCTAAAGGTCAGTGTTCCTTCCTAATACATTTATCCCATTAATGAACGCCAAGCACAGTATCTGCATATTGTTAACAAACCTTAGATCGCTTTTTCAAACATACAGTCCATTAAAACATCAAGCTTATTTGCGCATCCAACTAACTTTGTAGGTAGTTGTCGGTCGTTGACTTTGACCTTGTTTAATGACCTTGTGGTCATTGACTCGTCAGGTGAGCATGATTTAAAAACTTGTTTTTTTCATAAAACGCAATATGGCAGACAATAGGAAGGCAAACCGAAAAAAAATAAATAACGCCTGAACGCTTTCTTAGCATTTGGTATATCCGTTATTCACTCGAATATTTTACAAAATTGGTTCCAGAAAATAAGTATTTCTAATTAATTAAAACTTAACAGTTTTCGGAAAAAAATTTCGTTATTCAAAATCTCGATTAAATGTGCAAGGTTTTCTACAAATATATTTTTGTTACTTTTCTAATTTGTAACTTCATTAAAAAGGGCCAAATTCCAAACTTTAAGAGGACCTTACTGGATTAGTTTTACGCCAATTTATGTCTCAATTTCAATAGAAACATAGATTATAATCACAAAATATGTATTTCCAAAATATTTAGAGAAAGATGTGTATATCAAGATGTGTACATGATATTAATCATGTCATGTCATAATTATGTAAGAGTGGCTATATAGAAATTTATCGAGTTGTAATAGTTGAAATTAAAACAACATATTTTTGGACTAAAACAATTGTGAATATAATTGCTTACAACAGAGCTTGAAAAAAACTATTATGGAGCTCCAAAATCTGCAGAAGGCTAAGGAAACCGCACAGAAGAAAAAGTGGGACCATCGCCTCCCAGATTATGATAGGGAGGCAGAATTAGGAGGCGATGCCGCACAGAGGGACCATGTGAAAGATTTCTGCCCGGAGGCCATTTCGGGTCGAGATGACCCTTGGACGAAAGATCCTGCCGACAGTGACCCCGAAAATGACTTTGACCCTGACGAGAATATTGAAGAGGACTCATCTCCATACCCTTCTAGGGGAGACTTAGGAGAGCTTGATGACACCTACCTCCGGGCCGGAGAGGCAGAACATATAAGGAATTAAGTCAACCCTCTCAGGATTCACATCAGATGTAAAACAATAAGGGGAAAGGACAGTCTTAGTGGATCTCAATTTCATCAAGTTTGGAGGCGATATGAGGAGAGTTGCAAGTATCATCGAGCAGGTGGTCAAGGTGTATACAACCATTCCAGGGAAAGTGGAAACTTCACCTTCCGACAAAAGAGGAGTATTCCGGTTTCACGTAACAAATGCCTATTTGTCCCCAGATTCGTAATCCTCCTGTCCCCCATCCGGGTCTGCATCGCCCCCAAAGAAACACAGGGCAAAGGAATCAACCCCAAAACCGGAAATCATTCCTGAACTCCAGAATGGGATACTTCTAAGTCCCCGGTATCCGGGCCTAGCGAAAAGTGTAATTAGGTATGGAAATCACGGACTAACACAGGAAATGGTGGCAAATGCTATACAGGAACATCCCGAAGCCACGCTAAACCAGGTCTTGGAACACTGTCTAAAACAAACCGGGAAGGGCAAGAGGGCTCTGGCAATGTATAAGTTTCCCGTCTAAACCAGCAACAATGATCAGATAAATCTTGAAAAAAAAATATTTAATGTTATGACAAATCAGGATGCAAATGCTCGACCCAATTTTCAATAGCTGAACACATAGCTATATATATATATCGCTGAATAGATATATTTTTGAGCTGAATAAAAATTACTATGGCACCCAGTGCCAATGCAAACCTTTTCAAAGTTATTTCTTGTTTAACAAATAATCAAGAAATGCTTTTTGCATATTGCGATTCTGTGTTTTATACACGTAGTTTGTAGATACTAACATATAGCATATAAATTGTGTCGTCGGTTAGGTTAGGTTTCGCTACGTGAAAACAGTGAGCAAAATCGCATTTTCATTTCCACGGCTCGCACTGGTTCATTCCCGTTTATTCTACGTAGGTGATGCGGATGCATTAGTGTTGCCATGTCATGGGTGAGACAAAGTAACTTTTTTTCTGCACTACACTCCTGATACATAAAAAAGCGAGTGAACAAACAAGCCATTTAATTATAAAATATATTATTATTGTTTCATTTGCAAAAAAGGAAGTATTTGAATAACTCTGAATGGACTAAGAATTTTAACTTGATGACATAGTAACTTTAATTCAGCTCAAAATTATCTATCCCACAATACACCACTATTTTTTAATTAGTACAAATACTTAAAGCACTTATTAAAAAAGGCCTTGTTATTATTTCAGTAAAGTCTCAACAAATAATAATCATAAACAGCAAAGTTATGAGCGTTTGTTTATATCCCAAATGTCAGTCAGTTTATGGAAATATTGTTCAGGGTTTTGATTATAATTGAAATAAATTACAAATAAAAAAACTTTTTTAAAAACAAGCTTTCAATTAAATGGTCTAAAAAGAAGAAAATAAAATTTTCCTTCAAAACTTTTACTATCAATTTATAACGGCATTACACAATTTATATGTTATAAAAGCTTGTCGCGAGTTTTGAAAATATTAAAATCAATAGATGAAGTTATTTAACGTGTTTAATTAATGAAGTTATTTATATAGCTGTGTATTTACACAGTTAAATCTCGCGACAAGCTTTTATATCACATAAATTGTGTAATGCCGTTATAAATTGATAGTAAAAGTTTTGAAGGAAAATTTTATTTTCTTCTTTTTAGACCATTTAATTGAAAGCTTGTTTTTAAAAAAGTTTTTTTATTTGTAATTTATTTTTTACTTTTTAGTTATAACTTATTTAAATCACATTCGTATTCTTAGCAAGTCCTTTCATTTGTTACCCATATTATAGGAAAGCATAAGAAACTTAGTCTACTATCTTTAGAAGTCCGCCAGGTTTTTTTTTATGGTAAGTAAAATCATCCCCCGCTCTTGCGCTCGGTTCGGACTGTTACCGGACGGACAGACAGTGAGCTACCCATTGCCCGCCATCCCCAAGCCCGCGTCTACGGTGGCCGGAAATCGGGATCGGAATTACGGTAGCGGCTGCGGCGTGAGCGCCGTTGCCTGATATGGTCGGCTACCTCCTTTGCTAGTATTACTGCTTCCCAGAAGGAGGCGACCGCCTGAGAAGTCTGCCAGGTAGGATTTATGAAACAAAAATAATGGTGGTGGATCGTAAGACTAACAATCAACTTAACTTACGTGAAATAGCTAATTGCGAAGTTGTCCAGAGTTTATCTACATGGGATCCACAATCACAAATACTGGGAAATGCGGAGAAGTTTCAAGAGACGATGTGCCATAATACGATCAGCCGTAGAGAATTTCACAAAGTTATGTAACAATCGCCGTGTAACCAAAAACACCCAGGTTCGGTTACTGAGATGCTTAATATTCCCTATTTTCCTAACATGGACATCCAACAAAAGCACCGTAAAAAGATTGACGCTCTTGAGATGTGACGCTGGTAGCGTCTACTGAGGATAAAACAGACTGCTCACCGCACTAACTTTTCCATTCTTAAAGACCTTTGCATCAATTAAAAACTTTAGTCGATGGTGCAACAGCGAATTTTTAAGATGTTTGGACATAATCGTACGCAATGAAAGCTCTTTGGAACGTTTAGTGGTACAGGGAAGACTAGAGGGCCTACGTTCCCGCGGCTAATCGCCTACCAGATGGACAGACCTCACTAAATCATCATCGAAGTGTTCCCTCATTGAATTTACACGAAGTGCCATGAATAGAGAGAGATGGAGAAGTCTCGCAAAAACCGCAACTACACTACCAGACGATCCATGACCACGACCACTCACCAAGAGTGTATGACTGAGAAGAAGGAGAATTTATTGGAATTAGAGTAATGACAATTTATTTTTCAAGTTACTCTCTGCAAGCCCTTTCAATTGGTACTTATTTTGTAGGAGTGTATTAAAAATAACTAGTTCAAATTTTTGGATGTTCCGCCATATTTTATTATTTATATTGATGTTGAATTTTAATTGACTTCATGCAAACCATGCATTGTCATCAAAATTAAATGTGTAAAAATTTCAGCTTAAGGTTGAAGATATCTGCTTCAAAATTGAGTTGCAAGATTTCACCCGAACAAACATAATATACATTGGAAGTCAAATAAAAGCTAATAAAAATCAAACTTTTAAGAAAACGCATTCTAAAGATAAGGTCGTTTTTGCTCCGTTTAGGCACATATTTAAATACTAACTAGGCAATCTAAACCTACAAGATATATCCCGTTCACCTAGAATCCTGAAATTTAGCATGATGTAAGGCATAACTGACTGTAACTTCGTTGTTACGTCACAAAAAAATCCTTCTTATCCGAACGCAATTTAACTATTTACTTATGTAAATGTGTACGGAACCCTTCGTGCGCGATTCCAAGTCGCTTATGACCGGTTAGAACTTATTTTATTCGATCCGAAACTCGATGGGATTGTGTCGTTTAACTGCGGAGTTCCTGTGACCACCTTCCAGCTCCATCATCAGACCCTGGCTACCATATAGGATGAAAGTACTCGTCAATACAAATCTAACGAGCCCAAATTCGATGGGGTTGTGTCGTTTAACTGCGGAGTTCCTGTGACTACCTTCCAGCTCCATCATCAGACCCTGGTTACTATATAGGATCCAAGTACGCGTCAATACGAATCAAACGAGCCCATGTTCGATGGAGTTGTGTCGTTTAACTGCGGAGTTCCTATGACCACCTTCCGGCTCTATCATCAGACCCTGGCTACCATATAGGATGAAAGTACTCGTCAATACAAATCAAACGAGCCCAAGTTCGATGGGGTTGTGTCGTTTAACTGCGGAGTTCCTGTGACCACCTTCCAGCTCCATCATCAGACCCAGGTTACTATATAGGATCCAAGTACGCGTCAATACGAATCAAACGAGCCCAAGTTCAATGGAGTTGTGTCGTTTAACTGCGGAGTTCCTGTGACCACCTTCCGGCTCCATCATCAGACCCTGGTTACCATATAGGATCCATGTACGCATCAATACGAATCAAACGAGCCCAAGTTCGATGGAGTTGTGTCGTTAAACTGCGGAGTTTCTATGACCACCTTCCGGCTCTATCATCAGACCCTGGCTACCATATAGGATGAAAGTACTCATCAATACGAATCAAACGAGCCCAAGTTCAATGGAGTTGTGTCGTTTAACTGCGGAGTTCCTGTGACCACCTTCCGGCTCCATCATCAGACCCTGGTTACCATATAGGATCCATGTACGCATCAATACGAATCAAACGAGCCCAAGTTCGATGGAGTTGTGTCGTTAAACTGCGGAGTTTCTATGACCACCTTCCGGCTCTATCATCAGACCCTGGCTACCATATAGGATGAAAGTACTCATCAATACGAATCAAACGAGCCCAAGTTCAATGGAGTTGTGTCGTTTAACTGCGGAGTTCCTGTGACCACCTTCCGGCTCCATCATCAGACCCTGGTTACCATATAGGATCCAACTACGCGTCAATACGAATCAAACGAACTCAAGTTCGATGGAGTTGTGTCGTTTAACTGCGGAGTTCCTATGCCCACCTTCCGGCTCCATCATCAGACCCTGGCTACCATATAGGATGAAAGTAGTCGTCAATACAAATCAAACGAGCCCAAATTCGATGGGGTTGTGTCGTTTAACTGCGGAGTTCCTGTGACCACCTTCCAGCTCCATCATCAGACCCTGGCTACCATATAGGATGAAAGTACTCGTCAATACAAATCAAACGAGCCCAAATTCGATGGGATTGTGTCGTTTAACTGCGGAGTTCCTGTAACCACCTTCCGGCTCCATCATCAGACCCTGGCTACCATACAGGACCAAAGTACGCGTCAATACGAATCAAACGAGCCCAAATTCGATGGCGTTGTATCGCTTAACCGCGGAGTTCCTATGACCACCTTTCGGCTCCATCATCAGACCCTGGCTACCATACAGGACCAAAGTATTTGTCAATATGAATCAAACGAACCCAAACTCGATGGGGTTGTGTCGTTTAATTGCTGAGTTCCTATGGGTATCTTCCCGCTCCATCATCAGATCATCTCCATGTCATCATAATATTGCATTGTCACCCGATTTATATATGCATGTAAAATTTCAGTTCAATCGGTTGAAGATATCTGCTTCAAAATTGAGTTGCAAGATTTGAGCCGAACATACATAGTTAACAGTGCAAGCTAATAGAAAGCTTGTAAAAATGGAAAAACACTGCGCTTAGTATTTTCTAGTAGTAATTGTAATGAATTATTGATTCAATTATAAAATTATCAATTATGGCAAATTTTCGTGGACTATTTTGGGATTTCATTTTTTTACTTTTGATTTCACAAATATGATCAGTAAAGGGTACTGATTGAGCCCCATTTTTTTGTGCACTAATTAAAAAATAGGAGGGTATAACACACATACCAGGCTGTTGAATGATGGGCCTAGATTTTATGTAAACCCTGGCATCATTCTTTGTTCGTATATTTGTCATGACAACGTGTACTTTGAGCATTAACCTAGATATTACTGAAACTACTCGTATTTTTGGTTTCGGATTCCACTGAATTTTAAATAAAATGTACTTTAATAATGCAGGACTCACAAAAAAATATTGAAAAAATAATTGGTGGTCCTGAAAAGCCGAAAATGAGTGGCGTTATAACGCCCGGTAGTAAAATCGTCTACTAAACTGACGTTCTATTTTTTTATAAAATTCAACAACATAGTTTATAGTTTTTTATCTTAAAATTAAACATTAGTGCCACTACATATATTTTTAGTTATAAATACATCCAAAAATATGTATTTACACTGTTTTATCATGTGGCGTAACTGATATTTACTATACATGAAATATGTATTTGTTTTTTTCAAATAATGCTAAGGCTTCGAGTATCTTCATGTTCAATGAAATGGTCACCGCGAACATGTCTTGAAGATTCTTTATAACTACTAGGAATATAATCAGGTCCACGTTTCGCATTTCGTTTATGAGTTTTCAATAAATAATTCTCTGGTAACTACTCTACGAAAAGTTAAATGGTGATATTCTCCATCATCGCTTTTATGAAACTACGAGGCATTGTGGGTGGCCATATCTAAACTGTGGCAAAATAACAAAAAATACCATTATCCGTTATTGCCATACTGAGAAAGACCAATTATAACCAGAATTAGAGCTTGTATAAAAAATGAAGGAGTAATCATATACAATATCTACTGAAAATCATAGTTGGGAACCTGAAAAATAATGAATAGATTGATACTAGTAAGAACAGGGGCTTAAATGAATAACGTAATCACTATGTTCAAAAGCAATAATAAACTTAGGGGATTATGCAAAGTTCAAATACTTCATCACCGAAATCTTCGCCGGTTACTTCGGTAATTGGGTTTTTTTTTTATGGAAAATTGCAATTTATTTGTGTAGATTGATATGAAAATCTATTATGCCATAATTCTTTAAATATTTCGTTAAGATTTGAATGAAGTTTTATCAGTGATCTAAAACATAATACATAATAATGTTGACGTCAATTTTACTACCGGGCTTTATAACGCCACCACTTTTCACACACGATAATATTCATGAAGAACTATGAAATTATAAATTATTTTATCTTATTTTACACTACATACAATACCAATAGTTTACGGCTCTCTATATAATTGTTTTTATCACTAGATTCATATACTTAAAAACTTACTTTGAAGTCATGTCGCACGACAGTCACAAAGTTAATTTAAAACATTACATGCTCTGTGACAAATATAATAGATGCACTCTAGAAGGACCACTTCTGATTACATTAATGTAAGACGATCTTTATTATTCGCATTCTTTATAGATCGGATATTTTCTTTTTGAATGACTTATAAGTTTGGTTTTTTCACAACTTCAAGGGACCGCAGACTTGAGTATACGTTTTTAATTTCATCGATACCTCCCCGCGTCCCCAAGATAAAAGGTCTTGACAGACAGACAGACGACCAACAAAGTGATCGTATAAGGGTTCCGTTTTTTTCTTTCGAGGTAAGAAACCCTAAAAAATAGCCACTTTAGTGCAAAAAGCAGTCAATTTTACTTCAGTATATACCAAAGTTATAATGGTCTGCGATACACCTACCTCGATGTTTGAAATGTACGTAATGTTATATTAATTTGGAAATTTTGTCGTTAAGACATGTGCCGAGTAAATACTATTTCTTTTTCTTTTCAGTTTTGGTCAATCTAATTATATTTGAACTCTCTAAACAAAAACAATATTGTTGATTCTATCTCAAAACGTTATGAAATACACTTCAATTGAGTATATAGAGAGAAGTAATAAACCAACTTATTTGAACAGGGACGCTTATAAGATTCCTTTATAAATGTCAATATAAATAAACGATATGTTCGCGAGCGTTCACTTCCAACGTCTGGACGGCAAAATAAATATAAACGACACTATGATACGTACGCCAGGGGATGAGCACAAACTCTGTGTAAATTTCCGTACAGACAAGAGCTCCTACTATCTATCCGAAATCTCAGCTCTATACGGTAATTCCCGGCGGAATACTGAAAAGTCGTAAATTTACATGGTACCCCGTCAGTTGGGAAGGCGGTGCACTCCGCTTTTCGAATTTATACTACCCATTTTTATGGTATGCGATTTGGCGGACGTGATTTTTGACAACAAGTTAAAATTTACATTTTATATGATACGTCGGGTTTATAGCGTGCCGCTATTGAGGAGATGCCGGCTGAGTTTATTGAACGAAGGGAATTCGTTTGCTGAAATTACTTTGACTTTCTCAATTGTGCTTTTTTAGACATCATGAAATCATATTATATTATCAACATATAATTATAATTACTTTCACCTCTCTATAATAATTTCAATCTAGTCTCGTCGATACATAATATTATTTGTTCGAATTCTTTGACTTTGCCGACTACTACAATCAATTTATATTTAGCATTAAAATAATAAGTTCCACGAAATTATATTTTAACTTCGGTTATTACTACCGAGTAATAATAAAATACCGAAAAAGGAAAACCTTACTCATTTTATTTTATCGTCCGTTTTATTTTCTTTTTTGATTGAATTGCTTGTCAATATCGTTAAGTCGGTTTAGATTTGGGAGTTAGTAAAACGTACGGTTATTCTAGCATATTTTAAACTAAAGTTTGGACTACTTTCCAGAGAAGCAATAAACTTGGCGATAGTAAATTTGAAAAAGGACGACGTTATAACTAAGCTTTGGCGCAAATGGGCTACTTATAACAAGAAACCAGATTGTGAAGTGATGAAAGACGAGGTGAGACTTTAAATTTAAACTGAGCTTTATCATTTAAATTAGACGTAATTTTAACCTTTGTTTTAACAATATTGTGCACATTGGTCCTACTTTTATTTAATGTCGTAATTATGACTAAAGTTAGTGTAATTGAATTTACTTTGGCATTATTCACAATAATCAAATTCCTTACTTTTCTTGTATTTATTCTATGATACATATATCTGAGAAAAATCAAGCGTACAACTTGTACTTAAATAGAATGTGATTCCTTACCAAGACTTACACATATAGCATGTTTAATTATAAAGAGACATAACACAAAAAAGAAATAGTATTTGAGTTTGAAAACTTAGGTTTCAAAAATACGGTTTAGTTCCCAAAAAATTTTTTTAGGCTTATGTTATTTCAATACTAATATATAAGATAATTTATTATAATAAAAACAAGTTTTGATGTTTAATAAATCGTGAAAAATATTTTTTGTAAACAGTACTGCAATTTATAATTAATTTGACTGATTTTAAAGACTTTGAAAATCAAATTTATAAATGTCTTAATTAACCATTAAATGGATACTCAAAATCTAAGGATAAAAATTAAGTTTATTAGAGATAAGTATATTTTTGTTGCTAATGAAATTTATAAAATATCCCAACTACACAACTTCCTTTGCATGGTCCAACACGTATTTGACCGGATATTAATATCTAGTTCCCATAATTATGCACTGTTTTTGTTTCAAGGAGACAACTATAACAGAAATGACGCTGAGTCAAGTGGCGGGTATATTCTACGTGTTAGTGGGTGGTCTGGCGTTGGCCCTGGGGGTGGCATTGGTCGAATTTTGCCAGCACGGTCGCGCGGAGGCCGCTCGGGCAAACGTACCGCTACGGGCTGCGCTGCGGGCAAAAGCTCGCCTCGCTTCCCGTTCCGAGCGCAAGACCCCGCCGCAACGCACGCAAAGTGATCACGAACGCCTCGGGTGGAATGGAGCGGCTTTTGCAGGGGTTAGTATTTGATAAATCGTTCACTATTTACCGCAGAACACTTTGAATATAAGTTACCTTGCAAATGAGACAGTTAAACGAAGTAGTTAAAAAAAATATTGAGTGGAATGGTGTATGCCAATACAAGCGACTAGGTTATATTTCAATGATTATGGTTGAGCAGGACAAAAATATAAATCTTTGAGATATAGGAAAAGGTTAGGCAGCTACATTATATCAATCCGACAGCTGTCGCATGCACCATCCTTTAGCAATTGTAGTGTAGTTACCAAGTTTCCATTTCAATATTTAATTTAATAAAAATTTCCACAAACTCTCCATAGGTACGTAGGTGCCTATTTTAAAAAGCAATGTTTTTGTCAAGTTTAGACTATATTTCAACCAAATTATACAGGTTGGCAAACGAATTTCATATGAGGAGTTATAGAGATATCACACTTAGCCAAGTAAAGTATATAACTAAAAAGTAATAGTTACTTTGTGCTAAGTTTGACTTTACTGAATGCCTCCTTCTCTGCATGATAAATTATATTTATAGAATATTCAATACCAATGTCTTACAATTTACTTATGGATATAAACTATTGTGTTTGCTGAGTCAATATTGACCTGGTTTCTGTAAAAAAAAAAGCTATTGACGACTTCAGACCATCGAGTAAAAAACGATTTCAATTGAGTATCGTTACACAAAACGCAATTAACTGTACATGCCATGCAGTTTGTCTAGTGGGCAGCGGCCCTGACTGCTATGCCGGAGGCCGTGGGTTCGATTCCCGTTCAGGACAAATGTTTGTGTGATGAACATGATTATTTGTTCTGTGTCTTGGGTGTAATTATTTATCTATAATATAAAAATATATAAGTATATTTATCAGTTATTTAGTACTTATAGCACAAGCTCTGCTTAGTTTGGGAATAGATAATGTTGTGTGAAAGTAGCGGAATACATCTTGATTCCTTTAAATAATAAAATGTGTAATACAAAACAGACTGGCCTGCAAAATAATTATTTCCATGAAAGCGATAATTCAATTGACATTAATTAATCATAAATCATTGCAGTCGAGGAATTACGGTGTGCGGAATTTTGTAATAAACATCATAAAATAATAATATACTTTACCGGCCAGATTTATATACTTGTTTTTGCTCGTAAAAATTTAATTAATTACCTTATTAAGATATTTTTTAAATATTATTAATATGTTTTCATTTTATGTTTAGTACAATGACTTTCTACTAGGAAGGGAAATGTTCGGAAATATTCACCGCAAGATCTATTAAACAGTATTAAGTACGTAAGTTATAATTTATAACCGCTACGTTTTTCGTGTATCCTTTGTTATCCAATTGCTCGATACCTACAAATCAAAAAATCCTGACCAAAATTGTGATTTGTTTCCCCTCTGTGTAGAACTTTACTATTTTAAAGTAATGATTTTATATACGATGACATTTGCCTGTAATATCATTAAAACCTGGCCCTATCTAATTTAAATTAACAAAATAATTGACGTGTACAAGCATAAAGCGTAATTTAGACGGTACGAGTTTCTCGAACGTTTTGTTCGAGAAAATCGTACGCAATAATCGTAAGCAATAATCGCCATGACATTATCGTATCAAAGTGTTTAGACACAGGTAAGAAATAAATTCTCACCTACGATTATGTCATACGAGACTCGTAAGCAATAATCACTAGGCGATAATGTCCTGCGTCTGTTTAGACAGCAAAAATATAATGAGAAGATTCTTGCTTTCGAGAATCTTGACTTGTCTATACCTACCAAAGATCTTATATATTTTGGGGACAATCTGGATTGATTACGGAGCAATATTACACACTCTAAAGTGTACTATATTTTCATGTGTATTAGGTTCATATGTTTCATTGACAAGTAAAAGAAGAAAAAACGTTCCAAGCAAGACAACGAGAAAGAGGTTTTTTTTTAGGTATAAAGAGAGTTTTAGTAATCTTACTTGAGACGCGCCAGTTTAGAACAATTTCGTCCAATTATCATCATCATTTCAGTCCAAACACGTCCACGGTTGGACACAGGCCTTTCCCAAATGTCGCCACAATGAGCGGTTCTAAGCGTTTCGCATCCATCGGATTTCCGCAACCTTTACCAGGTCATCGGTCCACCTTGTAGGCCTTCCGCGTTTCACACTGTCACCACTCCAAAACCTTTCGGCCCCAACGGCCACTTGGTCTGCGAGCAATGTGCCCAATTGGGACAATTCTATTCTAAAGAAGTTCAAGATGTTGTTATAGTACGTTGCAAATAAGCTCTAAACATATCAATACAATTAATAAATACCTACATGTGTTTTTTTTTTGTTTTTAACTGCATATTAATTTTGCTCCGGAATCAATCCAGTTTGTCCCTAGGATATTATATGAGAGTGGACGAGCGAGAGGTAAGTCATAGTACCTCTCGCTCGTCCACTCTAGCGAGAATCGTATGTTCGAGTCGAGAAACTCGAACCGTCTAGGTATGAATGTTTAGACGGAGATGCTTTTTTGTTCTTACGATTATCGTACGTTCGAGACGAGAAACTCGCTCCACCTAGGTATGTGTTTAGACGATGACATTTTTTCTATGCTCTTACGATTCTCGTATGTTCGAGGCGAGAAACTCGTACCGTCTAAATTGCGCTTTATTTGCTAAATAAATATCATTTATCATTTAAATATCGAAATTGTGTTGATGCTACAATTTTATTATAACTGAAAGGTTGATTATGTCAAACATACCGTTTTACTGAATAAAATTTGTTATGAAAGAATAATAGCAGTGCACTGCAGTGGTGGCCGTGTGGTAACGGCCCTGACTTACGAGTTGGGTTCAAACCCAGTTAGGTGCATTACTTTGTTTAATTTATTTCATCACCACTGCTCTCGAAACGGTGACGTGAGGAAACCAGCATGTCTTAGGTTATTTTTAATATCGTGCGGATTTCATCTCGCATGCGGAATTGGTCTGCATACGGTGCTGCTGCCTGATATCACGCTTCGATTTCCGCGTATGTATTCTACGCATTACAATAAATACTTGTATGAAAAGGACATTTACTAGTGACCTCCACTAACCCCTAAATTACGGTCCGTTCTCTCTCCAAAAGGGAAGGCTTGAGTCTCAGCAGTGGAAACATTATAAGGTTGATTATGCTATGAAAATAATAAATAAAGTATCATAAACTCTACGATGGTTCATTTTAAATCACTGTTGTAGTTCATGTTACCGTGAATTTTATATCGAAGTGTCAGGTCTCCTCTTCAATCTTAGACCGAAAAACTCAGGAAAATGCTGCTGTATACCGTATAACACTAGACGTAAGATTCAAAGTCAGACAAATAAGGTGCTCATGACTGTAGCTTTTTACTTATAGATGATAGTGATCCTTAGATAAACCTATCACTGTAGTGAGGTAGCATCTACTTCTTCTTTAAATAGGAAGTCGTAATACAAAGCCAAGGCCAAGTGATAACACTTAATAGCTTGAACCTGAACTTATCTTCTTCATATGGTACGGGGTAGCTCGGGTAGGATAGGCGAGATTTTGAAAATATTAAAATCAGTAGATGAAGTTATTTAACTTATATAAGTTATTTAGCTGTGTATTTACACAGTTAAATCTCGCGACAAGCTTTTATATCATATAAATTATATAATACCGTTATATATGAAATAAAAGCTATAAAAAATCAAACTTTCAAGAAAACGCAATCTAAAAATAAGGTTGTTTATGCTCCGTTTAGGCACATATTTTAATACCTACGAGGCAATCTAAACCTACAGGATATATCCCATTATTGCAATTTGGCATGAAGCAAGGCATAACTGACTGTAGATTCGTTGATACGTACCAAAAAAAAAAATCCTCGTTAACAGATTGCAATTTCTTGTTTTGTACTTATTTAGTTAAAACTTATTTTATTCGACCCGGAACTCGATGGGATTGTGTCTTTTTATTGCGGAATTCCTATGGCCACCTTCCAGCTCCAGCATCAGACCCTGGCTGCCATATTGGATCAAACTACTCGTGATTACAAATCTAACGAGACCAAAAACGATAGAGTTGTGTCGGTTCATTGCGGACTTTTTGTAGCCATCTTCCAGCTCCATCATCAAACCCTGTTTACCATATAGGATCCAAGTACTCGTCATCACAAATCAAATGAGCCTAAAGTCGATGGGGTCATATCGTTTAATTGCGGAGTTCCTTTGGCAACCTTCCAGGTCCATCATCAGACCTTGGTTACCATATAGGATCCAAGTACTCGTCAATACGAATCAAACGAACCCAAATTCGATGGAGTTGTGTCGTTTAACTGCGGAGTTCCTGTGACTACCTTCCAGTTCCATCATCAGACCCTGGTTACCATATAGCCAAAGCATAAGCCCAAATTCGATCGGGTTGTGTTGTTTTATTGCTGGGCTCCTATGCCTACTTTCCAGCGCCATCATCAGATCAGCTCCATGTCATAATGTTGCATATTCACCTGATTTACATATGCATGTAAAATTTCAGCTTAATCGGTTGAAAATATCAGCTTCAAAAGTGAGTGGCATGATTTGAGCTGAACATACATAGTTACATACAGTGCAAGCTAATAGAAAGCTTGTAAAAAAATAAATTTCTTAATTTACTAAGTTTTTAATTTAGCACAAATTCTAACCAAAATGAGACTCGGTTTATAAGGAGTCTAACAACCGTATTTATAAACAAGTAAAACTAATTACTTGAGTAAAAGTAACTACTTAAGTAACAAATTGTATTCTATAGTTAAGAAAAATTCAAATTTGATATGAAGATTTCGAACGTCGAGTAATGTCTTAATATGAAATTAATAAGCAAAGAGTGATTACTTCTTTATAAATACGGGTGTTAGTATTTATTTAAAACACTTGTGAAAGAAAACGCGGTCGTGCTGCCGTCGCGTTTTTAAGGTTCTGTCCTCCAAAGGAAAAAACGGAACCCTTATAAAATCACTTTGTTTTTTCTTCTGTTCGTCTGTCAAGACCCTTTATCTTGGGGATGCGTGGACGTATCGAGTTGAAATTAATATTTAAGCCTACGGTTTTGTGAAGCTGTGAAATGATTTTTTCAAAGTTAAAAAAAAAGGTTGATTTACCTTCAAAGTTAAAAAAAAAAAATGACCTTTAATGTCGGAAAAAATGTCGAAATTATATTTCGACACTCAAATTTATAAAAGATTTCTTGTTGACCCAGAATCCTGAAATTTGGCATAAAGCAAGGACTTATAGTACAGATATAGGAATAAATCTGAAAATATTAGCTGCCACAGGTTGCCACGAAAAAAAAAAACACCTTATTTTTGCGAATTAGAAAAATCTTCGAGACTCAATCCGGGATTTTTTTTTAGGTTTTCGTATAAATAGTTTAGTTAATATTTAAGGTTTTGTACATGTGTAGATATCATTTAAATAGTTATTTATGTATTTTATTTTAATAAAATAATTATGAGTAAATTTTTACATAAGTAAATTTGTACAAAACCCTCTGTACGCGAGGCCAAGTTGCACTTGCCCAGTTTTTTGTTTATAACAAATAACAAAGCAGCGCGGTGGCAGTGCTGCTGTCGCGCGGCAGTTTGCTTCAAATTCGAAGGCGCCCGAAGTCTAAAATGCGTGTTGCTATAACAATTAGGCAAGTATGTCTAAATATTACCTAAAATTTATTAATTCATTTAATCTTCATGTACAATAGTGGTACATAGGCGGACTTAATGCAACAAGGCATTCTCTACCAGTCAACCTTTGGGTTAAAAAGACAAAACTGTGGTAGGTGTGCACAATAAATAAATAACAGTAATTTCTAATATAATATAGTATAAATAAAATTAGTTACTTATAATAGTAAAATACGTATATATGCTAATATTATAAACTAATAAATACTATGATATATCAAATCAAAATATGACAATTCTGACAAAGACCGAACTAAAGTTAAGAGCACTTCAAGTAGTAGTTCCGAATTTCATGAAAATTTCATGTCCCAATCCAATTATTTCGTTCAATGTGTGCGTTAACCTTAACCTAATAAAAATAGACTCAGCCAGCAGTAAAGTTCATCCAAAAATATATTAGAATTTACGATATGAATCATCAAGTAGACCAGAACGAAACACAGCAACATGGCGTTCTCTGTTTCGGAGATTGAACCAACACAATCAAATTAAAAAGGAAACAATCAAGCTATCAAGCTTTTTTCGTTTTTTTTTTTTAATATCAATTAAAAAAAATAGTCAACTTAAATGATTTACTGAGTAACTGCAAAAAATCTTAAGAAACATTATACGACACAATTCCCATTTAAAATGAGTGGCCAAAAAGAAATATATTTCTTTTTTGCCAATACTCAAAGGAATCGTTAACTATTCTCAAAATACAAATTCGCGTTTAGATTTTAGTCCTTATTTACTGTTGGTGAATATATTTTTGCAAGACTTTGCTCATGGCCTAAGAATTTTTATTTATAACAATCAAGATTGATATTAAAAAAAAAAAACTTCAACTTAAATTATTTACTGAGTAACTGTAAAAAAATTAAAGTAAGATATTACAAGATAAGAAACACAAGTGCATTTAGGAATTGTTAACTGCTCTCAAAAAAAAAAGTACATAATTGCGTTTTTTTTTTTATGATAGGTAAAATCGCGTACTACATATTCGCGTTTAGATTTTGGTCCTCATTTACTGCTGGTGAGTATATTTTTGCACGACTTTGCTGATGGCCTAAGAATATTTAGACCTTTTAAAACCTACTACCTACGAGGTTGTGGCAGTGTTAAAATGTTTACTTACCAATTATGATTTTTAAACTCTTAGCGTTAAAAATTAAACCAGTGCACCTATGAGCCCCTTTAAGAAGCGCATCTATGAATTTTTTTCTCTCGTTACCAAGCCGAATGTTGGAAATGCAGTATGTGGCAGAAAAAAAAATATTTTTAATTGCCTTGCGAAATTTGGACTTGATCATCTTTAACTTGTTTTATTTAGCTATAGAGGTCGCATATCGACTGAGCATGAGCGAATCTAGAAGGCTGAAATTTTGCAAGTAGATTCTCAAAGTCCGGGCGCCTTTTGAAGGTTTCCCCTCGACAACAGAAAAAAAAAATGTTCTATTATGTACAAAAAATATGGAATTAACTTTTCAAAATTTACCCTTAAGATGATGAAACAGCGTATTAATTTTATTATATAAATCTGAAAAAGAAACCGAGTATCCTATATGCATGTATAAATAAAAAACTGTTCTGTAAATAGGTACAGAACGGATTTTTTTACGATTTCAGGGTTTTTTTTACAGGAAAAAATTATAATAAACATGATTTCTTTCTTTTCTTTCCTATAATGATACTCGGTTTCACGTAATTTCTGTTACGACATCCCTAAATTTGGATTTCTACTCGCTTATGATTAGTCTCTTAATATTTAATAGACGTAATTAAAACTTACCTTTGAATACAGGCTATAGTTTTTGTTTATCATTATTTCATATTTCTTCATACTTATTACAATACAAACGAGTTTTCATGCATTTGATACTTTATCCCTATATTACCCCATTGAACAATATGTTGATTCTTAACATAAAATTTCATAAAAAGCCTTAAAATTCTTTTCATGTTTCTAGTTTCTAATGCCTGCTTGTATTTTCTGCGTTTCAGTATTTCACTTCCGGCACCCAGATTTCCCAGGAAGATGCGGTTCACGCCAGTTTCACGCATGTGTGATCCGCGGAGAAGACCGGCGTCAACGTGCGTCAGTCTTCGACAACCACCAAGATACCTAATAACGGTGTCGACCTGTATCAACTTTAAAACATTTAAAATTTTGTATATTTACGTGGCCCTTCGACACCATGATGACATCCATATAGCCGCCTCCTTGATAAAGCTGAAACATTTTTCGAATATCACCAAATACAAACTGTTGTATATGTACCTGTAGCGACAAGGGTAACTTAAAAACTCATCATAATTAAAAATGGTAGATTTCTTGCCGACAATGGGCCAGTTACTTTTCTTTTAAATAACATTTTTTATTGTTATTTAATTTTTTTCTAAATACTCGTACTTCAATAGAAAATACACAAAATGTGCCAAAAGCAAGAGCTTCCTTGAAATGAGTAATTACGTAATATTTTGAATTTGTATCGGTCTTTAGTTGTTGATATCTCAATTTAGTAACATTATTTTATTGAAGAGGCAGAATGAGTTTTTTTTTATTTTTAGCCATAAACACGCACAGGACACAATAGGAAATATGCATGAAATAAATATTTGTTATCTATTTTATGAATGAAAACAAGATTCAAAATGCTAAACTAAATGAAATAACAATTTTAAATAATTGTACGAGTATTTTTCTCCCTTGCAAAAACGCCGTTTTATATGGCTTCCGTACAGGCGTGATGGGGTTTCACGTCAATGATAATGTCAGACTTCTATTTCTTATAAGCAGCTTTGAAGTTTTAAAACGTCGTTTAGGTAGATATTTTAAAAAAACTATTTTATTTTTATTTACTACGATTTAGTGATGATTTTACTTGGGAAATATAAAAATGTCATGCATATTCTCCATTTGTTGTGCTATTAAAATTGGTATGGAATTGTGAACGGTAACAATTCTATAACCGCATTTTTGTGGCGTGATTATTTGCGGTAGAGGTTAAAGCACTCTCGAAAATCATAATTGAAAATGAGTGACAGAGTAATGTTACTGAAATTGCTATTTTAAACATTGAATTCGTAGAATAATAATTATGATGGAGAGAAAATTTTAAAGTATAAAAAAAATTAGGATATTAAAGTATGAGTTAATCGGCATATTGTTTTTTACTAAAAGCTTGTTTGGGCATATTTGTCAACCAATGTTAAGAACCTTCTAATAGACCTTACATCAACTCGAATGATTTTTTCTCGTAGAAACATGTGCTATTGAGTTTGATTTACTTTCGATTATAACCTAGAAGTAAAAATTTAAGAAATTGGTACGTAGTTAGTAAAGATAGGCCAATCAAATCAAGGCAAGATTTAGATATGGTAGGTAGGTGAATTTTTTACAAGTAACCATTATTATTTCAGCCGAGATGACATAAGTTTGATCATAGCATTTTTGATCGTGTGCTTCTCGCATTCTTCGCATTCCCGCGTCCTTATCCAGGTCTAAAGGCCTTGTCCAGGTCTAAGGGCCTAGTAAAGGTCACGGGAACGGTCTCTAAATCCAGTTGATCTGATGAATAGGAAGCAAGCATACTACGGCGATCCCAAATAGAATAAGATGAGATTAATAATGATTTGTTGGTCAGATAAATAGCAACCTAACTTTTAAATACGCATAAATTAATCTTTCAAAAACCACATATTAAATCTTCTTATTAGATTAGTCCTACTGTGTATAGACGCATAGCTTCATAGACGTTTATTCGTCATTGTACGTTTGATGTACGACTGCTCACAACTTGTATGTTTACAGAACTATGACAATCTGTTGATGCGCCAAAGTCACGATGGCACAACGTTGTCACTTTTATGACTAATACGCATCTATGAAGATACGAGTCTATCAATTTACTGATAAACAACGCACAAATGAATAATATGTATCCATAAATTGCTTCTTGTAAAAAAAAGTGGAAAAGAGGTTTAAAATTCAATAAATTTGCCGCAGGAAATGTAACGGATTGTATTGATTGCTAGCATTAAAAATAGGTAAATGTTGTTATTTAGCTAAAAACGCTAGATTAGTTAAATATTATTAGATTTTTTGACATGGGAAACGTATCTTCTAAAGAATAATTAGGAAGGTAGGTTTTTTATGGTTTGTAGGTGTTAATAACCTGACATAGTGGTCCCAAAGTTACGTTCTGGAGTTTTGAATGAACCATTGCCTCGATATTAAACCCAACTTTATTAGGTACTTTAAACTCATCTTCCGCATTACTTAATAAAGTTTATAAATAACGAGAGCCCTGTTTGATATAACTGATACTATATTCAATTTGTCAGCATTTTTACGAGTTGCCGAGAATGTACTCAAAAAATGTACAAATGGTCAAGTTATTGTACCAAAAAATTTCACCTGACGCTTGTCGGTTTTATCAAATACATAGACCACTAAGGCTTATTGAACACAACTGATCGGAGACAAACTGACAAGGTTGTACATTTTTTAAACTTAAAATTCAAAGGTTTAAAAATGTACAACCTTGTCAGTTACCGCTTGTGTCGGATTGGTCCAAACGAGTGTTTACGTGTCCTATTCGCCAGAGTCGGATATTTGCAACTGGGTACTCGATTTCGTTTAGTACTTCAATCCCTATAGGTGACAAAAGAGCTGTAGATGTTGGACCCTGGCGGAATAAACGCGAAAGTGTTTATTGGATATATCCAACTTAGGCAATTAGAAGGTTAAAAAGGAAGACTATGACAAAATTTTTGTAATGTGAGTTACACTAATATTATAAATGCGAAAGTTTTTGTGTAAGATAATGTTTGTTTCTCCTTCACGCTCAATCGGCCGTACGGATTTGGATTAAAGTGAAATGAAACTTGCCATACGTTGCTGGCATATTTTTTTTTTCTTTTTGCATAAAGTGAAACCTAGGCCATTTCTTAAAGGGCTTTATGAGAAACCAAAAGCAAAAAGAATTATGTCTACTAACCGTAACCAAAGAAGTTAAGGACTATTTAGTAGATTTTTATCAGACGTTATTTTTGGTTTTGATTTCGGTATTTATGGTGTGTACGCATTAAATAGTGTCAATAACTATCGCAACACAAACGCGTATCTTTTCGATTCGTTTACCACTTATTTTTTTTATTAGTTTTAGTAAAGAAAAACTGTGAATATGAAAAAATATAACCGTAATAACCAACTTAATTTATTTTATCAATAAAAACTTCAAAATGTTACGTATTAAACTAGCAATCCTTTTATACGAATCTTTGTTAGTTTACGGTTTATGGACCTGGTTTTTTTACTATTGACTTCTCGTACTGTCCTTTAACATATAACCTAGGGTTCACTTCTGGCGAAAAAAAAAGTAAATAGTGCCAATAGTGTATAAACCAAAATAAAAAAACATCGCCTGTTAAAAAATCTATAGCAATCTACTAAATAATCACTAACTTCGATTGGTTACGGTTGGTAGACATAATTCTTTTTGCTATTGATTCCTCATACAATTAAACTCAAACTTATTTATTTCAAATAGGCTATTCACAGGCACTTTTGAATAGTCAAAATGTCGGTCAGTCAATAAAAGTGAAGCTAAATTGCACGTTCCAAAGTGTAAATTTCTATGGAGATAAACGTGCAAGAAACTCCATGGACAGTCTTTCTTTTGGCGAAAAAAAAAAATATGCCAGCAACTTTCGCCTGCTAATGTTAGTGTGATGAGTGCATCATACACTCAGTCATAATAGTTTATGTGTCATTATTCTCATAGTAAAAGTTGTTCATATTTATTAGAAAATTTTTGCAAAAAAAAATTGTATTGTCGAGAGATGGATATTTTGTTTAAGTTTGTAGGTACGTTTATACGAAATATGCACGCACATACAGATAATATAGGCAAAGCTGAGGAAATAAATACATCAGAAAACAAATAATTACTAGGTAGAAATGGAAAAATCATGGCAGTCCAGATGTTTTGGGGCGAAGATTAGAAAATCAGCCATCTCAATATGAGGTTCCTTTAATCATTATGTCAATGGACAAACATGATATGGGACAATAGTTCACAGTAAAAAATAAACAACATACACATTTAATTTCTCAGCTGGCTGCATAGTTTTAAAATTATTATCACCCTGGATTAAATAGGTATAAAGTTTTGTATGAGAATTTTTATATTTTATATTAATTTTCTGGATACCACCAAATCTTGGACAAGTTCAGCAGTTCAAAAACGTTTAGAATCTAGTTCTTATGAATTTTTTGACTAATTAAAGGAATATGCGATTGACACGCTTGTTTGCATACATTTACTTATGAGCATATAAATATTATTATAAAGTATATAATAACAATATATCTGAATACGCAAAGCATTAAAAATATACGATTTGCGTTGCCAAAAGCAATGACGATGAAATTACATATTTAATTGTTATGAAATATGCAATTTGTAACCTTACCAAAGAGTATTTTGCACAGTTCCTTATATATTTAGGTATATACTAGAGTAACTTAGAGTAAAATGTAATATTATTTTTACATGGGCATATACATACTTTTATTTAAATAAGTGTTGTAATTTCGATAACTAGTGTAGTATTGTAACCTACTGGGCGCTCCCTGTATAAATCTGATAAGAATTAAATTAGGTTAAAAAAAGAAGATTCATGATCCAAAATATGAAGTATTCCTGTTCCAGCACCGATTTTTTCGGCACCCAAGCTATTCCTCTTTCGACACCAATATAGGAATACTACCAAAATATTTTACGAAGCTTGATAAGTATAAAGTGCCTCTAGTGCATGGTTCTGATTGATCGGTTTCTATGAAGGATAACCAGCAACACCCGTATTTATAAAGAAGTAATTACTCGTTACTAAGTAAAATCTTATTAAGTCATTACTTGACGTTTGAAATCTTCAATCAAAATTCAGATTTTTCTTAACTATAGAATACATATTGTTACATAAGTAGTTACTTTTACTCAAGAATTTAGTTTTACTTGTTTATAAATACGGGTGTTAAAACAGCTACCTCCATCAGTAAAATTCAGTCTCAAGACAAGTATGTCTGATTCAATTTTTTTTTCCATACACAACATTTTTTATGGCTTACAGTTATATGACTAGTATTAAAGTCAAGTATTCCATCCCGTCGATAAGTTCACAACAGATTCACAGAATTGGTCAAGAGACCGTTAACGACCCTGGAGTTCGTTGAGTGCATGACATTTGAGGCCTTTGGGTTATAATGTTAAATTTACAGGAAAAAAAGAACTCGCTGCGCTTTAGGTTCCACAGTCAGTATAGACCATATCAGTATAGGCCCTTGTTTAATTTTTACCAGATTTTTACTTGCCCGGAGATGTTGAGTAGAAAACATATCTGTGTACTAAATGTCTGTGTAAGTAGTTTCGTACATCTGTCAAATTTTTCTCATCTTCAGATAGGTTAAGATTTCAAAGGACATTTGCATGTTTGCTTGTATTAGTATTATTAAAGATTTTTTTTTTATATAATAATTTTAAAATTACGAGTATCTAACATAACTCATGTTTACCTAGTGAGTTGTAACAATATTGGGCTTGGATTAACCAGAAGGTTCATTTACAGCCTTTTAGAAATGTCTGTTTTAAGAGGGCCCATTCCGATCTGATTATCATCAAAGTGATCTTGGTTTAGAAGCTTGTTGTTTCATCCAACGCAATCCAATGCAATGTTTACAAAGAGGCAACATAAAAAAAATGAGAGATAATGCCTCAATTGTTGGGATTCGGTAATTCCGTCATTTACTCGAATTTTTAACAAACCTTGTTCCAAGACTCAAAAAAACACATTTGTTTTTTTTTTAATATTTAAAGTTTAAAAAAAGAATGAATATAGATTTAAGAAAAAAAACATCTTTCCGAATCTCCATTAAATGTGCAAGTTTTCTATAGATATATGTATTTTCTTAATTTTTTTCATTTACTAGTAGTTTATGAAGGAAGATTTTCAAAGGTCTTTACTGGATTAGTTTTACACGAAAAGTATTGAATTTAATAGAAACCTATATAGTATCCATAAGATCAGATCTGTGTTTCCAAAAAAAAATATTTAGAGAAAGATCACGTACGTATTACGGGTTGGACGCTCTTAATAGGCATTGATGAAGGCATTATAAATGGTTCAGTAATGTTCATAGCGTGGAAAGTTGAAGAGGGCCTTAGAGGTGATTAACTTTAATATTGATTCACTCGAATTAAACGTTGATACTTTCTCCTTAAGGGCCTTGCTTCAACTTCTCATCTTGAATAAGTACTGAAAATAAAGATAATTTTGAACTTAAAAATATATAACGAGATTAATAAAAAACCGTTGTATACGCAACGGTTTTTTTATTAATCTCGTTATATATTATTATCTAACGCCTCGTATAAAATGCTCATTAATTATTAGATATTATTTTATAAACATATTTAATGTTTTTTTTAAATTATTAATTTTATTAAATTAGGAAGTGATTTATGAAAGATACAACAATCATTTCAACATTTTATTTATTAACATTCATCAATAATAATAATTATAATAATGTTTAATTTAATAAAATATTGTGTGGTTATATTGCATTTTTATTATCAATCGTATTGCCTACCTACGTTACACAGTTACATTGTGGTTAAATACATACTTATGTAGTTACACTATGTTTTGTTCTACATTTATGCAATTATCTTATGATTAATGGATATCTTGTTTGTAACTGGACACAAAATTATGTTAATGATTTTTTAAATTCATGATGAGAAAATAAATTGTAAATTGTTACAAAGTGACAAACAATCAGTTGATCTGCGTTGTTCTAAAATCAATCCGATTTTTCTTAATAATGTCAAATCACAAAATGATAATAATGTGTGCGAAACTAAAACAAAAATACGTTTCACTTATTATTTATATTTTTACATTTTTCTTTTTCAAAAACAACGAACTTTTATAATTTATATCTAAAAATAAATTATTGAAATATTTGGTTAAATAAGTAAACGCAAGCGTTATTTAATGACTATCTCAAGTAGCTGGAGATGCAATTTCACTGTAGTAAAAAGCAGTGTATATCGACGCCATAAGGTAAATGGATAATATAATATGATAAATGAATTGTTAACACTAGCTGACACGGCTTTTTTAAAGTTTGCCTACGCAAGATGATTGGTAAATAGTGACACTACAAATGAAGGAATAATAAATTGTCCTATAGCTTTACTACAAGGGTTTTTGACCAACATTGGAATTAACTCCATCTTATTTTATTAATATAACAAACAAAACCGCATGTTTAGGAACAGCGCCATCTGTAAATTAATTTTAGCATCAAAAGCTCTGGACGAAATTTACTGTCGAATGCGTTCTTATTTTCGACGCTAGGTGTCTCGGGACCGCGCTGTTATATGTCAAATAAGGTCTGGTTTTTTTTTATTAGAGTGAGGGATTTTAAATTAGTAAAATTGGAAAAATAAGTGGAAAGCCCAGCGCTAAGCTGATCCACAAAAAAATTCTTGCGTTCAGCATGAAATGCGGCTGTTCTTTCATAATTTTATTATTTTAAGCGTTTGTCAATTTGGCTTGCCACACAACATTTCTATTGACAGAACCAGGTTTAATACTTTTTATTCTTCCACGAGCTCATATCTCATAACTTCTGCCCTGCAACGGTATAGTCAAACGCCTTCATCGCCAGCTGGAGGAAACATTATATAGTCAAACGCCTTCATTGCCAGCTGGAGGAAATATTAAAATTTTAGAGAAATAACTATTCGGATAAGCCATTGTTGTCTTTGGAGTTCTAACCACTAGTAGTTTAGACCTTGCTCGGGACAAATTCGAATAATATTTTTTTAAAAAAATGCTTATTAATTTTATTACTAGATAATAATCATAATTAACAAAGAAATAAGTATTATAAACGTAACTGCAGTTACAATAAATTAAAAAAAACCATCCTATTTACATTATATAAATAGCCACTACTATAAAAATAAATGGAAATGATCGACAAATAACCATAAAATAAACATTTGTTTTGATTACTAATGTTTCTAAAGTTATATTTTATTCTAATAGCAGCAAACTATGTTTTCTTTGACCATGCATTCTGCAAGTTAGTGGCTCTTGAGTTGCTCCTTTAGCAAGTTATGGGTATCACACTAGAACGAAAATTTCGTCGGTTTTTTGGTAAGTTTTTTGACAAAGATAGCAGAAGTCTCAAATGGCTCAAAATTTGTAGGATGATTCAAGCACTAAATGCCTTACCAATAGAAAAACTGGAAGGCAACAGTAATGTTACCACATTGAAGTTTCTTATGGAGATGTATAGTACATAATGACTTATGCAAGTACGTGTTACGCCAGAAACAACTGACATGCAAGATACAATAAGAGACCAGAACTAAGTAAGAACAAAGATTTGTTTGATGATAAAATTTTATTAGGGTAACGCCGTAATACGTTAGGGTATAAAATCTCAAATATTAATATAAAATAATTATATAATCGTAAAAAAAAATCGATATATAGATAACCAAACGCCATTGAATAACGTTATTGAAATAAATTCAGCAATATCAAAGGGAAAATATCCAAGATCTGGAAATAATCAAGAATGTTGGCAAACTGTAAGTAAATCTATTTAGTTAATCTCTAAAAAGAAGGCAAAACTTAGCAACTATACGTATGTGGAATCACCAGTTACTGTAACCTCCAAGGAAAAGTTACCCAAACAATTTGCTCTTGCAAAATTACTTAAAAAAATGAGATGACGGACACTGAAAAAATTTAATATATAAATCTATATAAATTGCCGGTTACGTTTAGGAAGAAAACTAATACAAAAAAAAAAATTCTTTGTTGTCCGGTATTTAGTTACCTTGGTTGGTGTACAAAAAACCTAGGAAGTTGGTCTATCGTACGGAATTATTAGAGATAACAAATTGGGCTTATCTGAAGAAGAACTTGTTGATTATATGAATAGTGAGAAGGAAATTGTATCAGCTACACGTTTCAATAAAAAAGATGGAGATAATGGTTTCAAAGTGAAACTGTCATAATAACTTTCAAAGGTTCTTCCCTTTCTATACATGTATGACTATTTGAGTTGAAAATAAGAGAAGAACCGTATACGTTTCCTGTAACGCAATCTTCCAAATGCTAGAAATTTGGGCATATTGCTAAAATGTTTCCAACAAGTAAAACAGTATGCCGAAAGTGTTCTAACTATCATTATACGATACTCAGCTTTTTGATCTCCACGCCTTTATCAAGAGGAAGACGTGTATGAGTCGTTCGACTCTCTGGACAACCTATAATATAAGACTTATATTTAGACTACTTAATGAAGCCAGGGCCACATTCCGTAAGTTAGAGGAACAACATAAGAAGTATTATCTCGACCAGAGCTAGAGGCTTGGTGTTTGAACCAAGCCTCTATGGCACTCAATAATGAAAAAAGGTATACTTCGCCAAAAATAAATGAGGAAATTAGAAACCAAAAAAAAACTATGGCGTAATTTAAAGTCTGATGTGCTTCCAGACCATAAACGGAAATTGCTCCCAGGACATTTTGACAACCCGCATGACATCAACAAGGAAATTCTGGATATCCCAGGTAGCTGTCATGCGGACACCTCTTTCCTGTCTTATTTTAATTTGCATAGACATAGCTCTGCTAAATTCACCCTCTCAACAACAAGCCCAGTCTGTTCTTAGAATCATCAAGAGTTTGGAGTCTAGTGAGCAGGGTGTGGATGGGATAAGTCTCGACATGTTAGCCTTCACTTTGTCTACTACACTGCAAACAATAACAGATATTATTAATCATTCTATCCTCACTAGTATATTTCCGAAACTATGACGCTGTGCTGTTGTCCGCCTAATCCCCAAGAATAGTAACCCAGCCAATATGAAGGACCTACTTAGACCTATAAGCATCTTGCCCTGCTTGTAAAAGATTCTGAAACGTATAGTTTACATGCAGGTTGTTGAATTTTTATAGACTAACTCCATTCTCCCCGACCTTCAGTCAGGTTTCAGAAAGGGTAGAAGTACTGCAACGGCCCTAGCTGACGTTGTAGGGAATATCCTTGAGGCGCGTGATCGGGGTGAAGGTACTATTCTTGCCTTGCTGGACTATTCCCGGGCTTTTGATGCTATAAATACAAATCTACTGCTGTCAAAGTTGATTTATTATGGTTTCGATAGTGACGCAATAGAATGGTTCAAAAGTTATCTTTCAGACGGATCACAATATGTTGAAATCCACAGGGAAGACGGATCCATCCTATCATCTTCCACTCTCGGTGTACTCGGGGGTCCCGTAGGGTTCAATTTTGGGACCGTTGCTATACATTCTAAATAGTGCTGATATCATTAAATCCATAATTAATTGCAAATATCACATGTATACTGATGATATACAGTTATTAATATCTTTTAATGCTGATGACACTTCTCTAGCAGTACAAAAGATGAACCAAGACTTGGATAAAATGGTTTTATGGTCAGAGAAAAACTGTCTGGTTTTGAACCCTTTGAAATCAAAATTCATTGTGCTAGCCTCAAAAAACAAGTATGTGCTATTGATTCTATCAATACTGTGATAGTTGTAAAGGCAGAAAAGATTGTTCAGGTGGAGCAGGCATGTAATTTGGGGTTGCTTATGGATCAACGGCTGCACTTTGAAAAGCTCATATAACCAAAGATCTCCAAAATTAGTTTAATAAACTGAAAGTCTTATATAGGATTTTCAAATACCTGGCTTGCCAGTGCGGAAACCACTTGTTAAAATTGCCAATTGTCAAATGACCACTGTGGTATTATTATTAATGGTCATTTGACCACTTGTCAAATGACCATTAATAATAATACCAGTTAAAGTTAAATTGTTCAACTGTGATGATGAAAACATTAGGAGTATTGCCATCTTTTGCCCGCTAGAACTTCATACAAACCAAAATATCTGGAATTATTTATTTTCTCTTGGTAGCGGGGAGACCATGATTTTGGGTGATTTTAATGGGCATCATACTAATTGGTTAAATAAAATAGACGCAAGGGGCAATCAGATTCCGGAATCGGTGATTGATTACGATTACGATATCCAAATTGACGGTAGCCCAACGCGATTACAATTAGTTAACGGTAGCTTGAAATAATCTTCACCCGACGTCACTATGGTGACGTCAGACATATTATTTCCACCTTAAATACCATCTCAATTTCCCATCCCATAATACCCATTTGTATTCCAACTCCTTCTCTTTTCATGCGGTGCGACTGTGGAACTCACTTCCAGCTAAGATCCGTGACGCTAAAAATATATCTTGTCTTCAAAAAGCTAGTCAAAGAACATTACCTCTATACCATCTCGTAAAGTTATATGTATTATTATAATTTAATTTATGTATAGTATCTATTTTTGTGTACATTTATTTACTATAATTTTGATTTAATTTAGATATCATACACTATTTTTGTTTTTCCAAATTATTTATACACACTGCGTCTACATCTCTCATCCAACTCTCCTGTCGCAGGTCTGCTGGAAGAAATTTCATTAGAAATAAGCAGTACCTTTGTACTCTTTTATCTGTATTTGTTTTTCTTGTTGTTAAGTGTTTGTACATAAATAAATAAATAAATAATAAATAAAATTTGACTGGAGGGTCACGAATGAAAACTTAAATAACGATCATAAATTATCATCAAAATTTCTACCTCTTACAGCTCTCAAAGATCCTCTTTTAACAATAAAATTTTCAAAAATATTGATTGAAAGAAATATAATGATCATGTACAAAATATTTTTAATACGTTTCCTATCACAAACGACCCCAAAGAACTTACAATAGTTTTTTGGATCCGTATAAACCTAAGTTAGCTTCTAAGTATAAATGCTATTGCGAGAAATCAATTAAAAGAACTAAAAAGAAGGCAAATATCATACTTGAGAAAAGAAATTCGACAGTTTTTGAGCGGAAGCAGTGCATAAGTTTGTTATACTGAAAAATAGATTACCTACTATCAAGGAGAAAACTTTTGCTAGGTTTTTAGGAGTAATGCACATTCTAAAAAATAAAAGAAAGAAGCTGAATGCAAGAAGCATGAAGCTAACAAAAAAATTTACATTTCTAAAGGATACCATACCAACTTGAGGATACTAAAAAATATATCGACTTTATAAAGCGGCCAGACCTAAACCCCAAATGAATACTTCAAAAAACGAATTGCCTATAGCTTACAAAGTGAATTTAAATTCATGTTGAGCGCTCACTAGTGTAGGTTACAAAGCTTTTAATCGATACTACAAAATTACTGCCCTCTGTTGTCAGAGTTGAAAATACGTATCACCTGTCATAAGATTATTTTACAAGACACTAGAGGTAAAATACTCTGTACTTGTAACTTAATCTAAAGATAGATGGAGCGCGTAGCTGTATGTACTTGTACATTGTAAACTTATTTTAAAGGATAACTAATAAAATTATTCTCTTTGAAATGAAATAGAATAGGCATATTTTTAATTAGGCATATTTTTAATTAGGCATATTTTTAATTAGGCATATTTTTTAATAGGTATATTTTTAAATTTGAAATTTTGTGTTTAGGATATATAACTAGATATGTATACAAAAATAGATTTACATTTTCCAAATTATTCAATTTCAACAGTCTTGTAAAATATTAAATGAAAAACCACCCATGGAACCATGCTGCTCATGGAATTTATTCAATGCCTGGATGTGGTTAATTCATTTTTGTGTAAACATTTCCTGTTTACCTGCATGGCTGCTTTAGTTAAAAGATATATCTTACGTTTTTTAATGTACCTACAGAAAGAAATGGTGTCGGTACAGGTGCTAAACCGGAATTTTTACTCCCAATCGACGTAACTACTATCCCGTTTCATCTTGATTGCACTCGACCTTTTACAAAAACCAGTGCGGGTTACAAATATGTCCTTATACCTGCTTTTTATAGCTTTACTAGTTTTATTTATTGAAACTATTTAAACTTTGAATACTTTAAAGTCAGTATTTAGCACACCATATTCCCTATGATTATATCACTGAACGCGAAAAAACTTTAGCTCTAGGTAATCAAATTCTTTTTAGAAAAGCACATTTCGAACAGTCTATGATAGCCATTGGGCTACTCAGAACTATAAGGCCAAGTGGAATGTGATTTAGCCACGGTGATTAATACGTAAAAAACTTTAATCGTGGTAAATAGTTTAAAAGGAAATCCTTCCACATATGAATTCTTGTCATAACTTATTAGTTAAATAAATGCATAAAGTAACTCAAATTGTTATGTGCTTGTAAATAATTGATGATACTATGTTTATGAGCAGCTTATGTTTATAAAATTAATTGTGCACAATGGTGTAGAATTTTGCGTACAAGGCTGCTTTAGCACTCCTTTTGTTTATTTGCTTATCCTCACATCGGAACGCCTTACAGAAATTACTCCAATAGAGCACAATTTTTTCAGCTACTGCTTTCTAACGTTATATGAACTGTGTAGTGGTAGTCATCAAAGCAGTGGCCCGGGCGCTGAGGTGGGTCACGTACGCTCCCTTATGCAGCATCAGGCCAGTACTCCTCTATAATTCCACATGTACCAAAACACACAGCAAACACATTTTTGAAAACTTAAAGTTTTTGAATGAGTTTTTCAATGGAAAATGATTTAAACTGATAAATACGGAAGTTTTTTTGTCATCTTAACGGTTGACCATATAATGATACTCTTTGAATCATGGCAGGTAAAGTGCGTGGACATGTTAAAACACTGTAAATTCTTCTTATTATATGAAAATTCAATCTTTTTTTGGAACTGCTACATATTTTTATGAGGCATAAAATTCAAGCAATAGGTTGTTACATCTAAACAGAAGAAAAAATTACATAATAATTTTAGAGAATTTATATCAAATGTATAAAAGATTTACTGTAGCTCAGTGTTAATTAGCCAGCATGGTGAGATGGACAAAACTCCATAGTGAGTTGTTGTTATGGTGATAAAAATATATTTGATTGCAAATAATGGTATCATACATTCGATAAATCATTTTCTATAAAACCACACTCGTTTGTTTTCTATCAAATGGTAGCAGAGCGTGGTTCACTGATTACTTAATGTTAATAGTGAAAACAAACAAAATTTTTGGTTATTTATCCACGTGAGTGTAATTTTTATAAAATAAAAAAAAAAATGACATCGATAATAAATAGCCGAGCTTCAATAGAAACTTTAACCAAGTCAAACTACGATACCTGGTGCTTACAGACACAGGTGGTGCTCAAAAAGAATGACCTATGGGACATCGTAAGTAGAATAAAAACTTTGGCACCAAACGCTGAGAAAGCAAGCATCGCGGCATTCAACAAAGAAGACTAAAAGGCTAAAACTGAAATCATATTGTTGTTATCGTCGTCCAAACTAAAACCAATAAAAGGTTGTGAAATAAAAAAAACTTATCAAAGCACAGGATCTGCCCGTAAGGCTACATCGTTAAAACAACAAGTCTTAAAGAAGAAGACACCAAATGAAGGCATCCGTGACTACCTAAACAATTTCTTCGACATAGTTGGACAACTTGAAGACATGAAAATAAAGATCCCTAAAGAACTGCAATGTGTCATGATCCTGTACAGCTTGCCAAAATCTTTCGAAAACTTCCGAATTGGCATCGAATCAAGAGACACACTACCAAGTCCCGAAGACCTCAAAGTCAAAATATTTGAAAAGTCACAGGCAAGAAATAATAACAGAGTCGACCAACTAGAGTACGACGAAAGATCCGAAGCTTTGTACGCAAAGAAAAATAAATTCTGTACCATCTGTAAAAAAAAATTGCACAGTACAAAATCTTGTTGGTCTAAAAAGAAAGGGAAAAACCAATAGAAAAAAGGGTTTTTATGCTTGTGTAAATGTAAATAATCAGCGTCAATAATGATGTGGTGTTTAGACAACGGCAGTATATCAGACATGAGAAATAACAAAAATGTATTTGTAAATATTTCCGAAGACAATGGCTCTGTAAAATTGACTACGAATGACCATATAACGCCAGCCAAAGGAATGGGAATGGCGCGGGTAAGCCTAAGGAACTATTTATATGACTTACATGAAACTCTGTATGTGCCAAATCTCTCAAAAACCTACTTTTAATTGAGGAAAATCACTGACAAAGGCAAAAGAGTTGTATTTGAAAAAAACAAGGCCTACGTCATGGAATCTAGTGGCGAAATATCGCTAAAAGCACAGAAACTGATGGCTTGTATTATATACATACATAGTAATAAATCCAAAGGTATGGTTCACTCAGTAACAGTCAAAACCGAGATGATGACATAGCACAAGAAGCTAGGCCACATCAACGATGTGGCTGAAATGATCTGAAACAAATGGCAAAAGACGAGAAGTTACCTTCAAGGAAGATAAGCTACAAATGTGCGAAACGTGCATTAAAGGAAAAATGATACGTTTACCTTTCCCTAAGAAAGATTCTATAACCAGCACTCAACCACTCAAAATAATTCATACAGATATACTGTGGTCCATTCGAAACTGAAACGTTAGCAAGATTAAAGTATAACGTCATGTTCATTGACAATAAATTATACAAGATATAGCTACGTCTACTTTATGAAGAAAAAGAGTCGAGTATTCACACTGTTCAAAGAGTTCAAAGGAAAAGTTGAGAATTATCACAAGATAAGGGCACAAAACTTTCAGTCTGATATTAGGACCGAAAAAATAAATGAAGAGTTTAACCAGACCTAAAAGAAAACCGAATAAAGCGATGACTAACCGCTCCGTACCAGCCTCAACAAAATGATATCGCTGAATGCAAGAATCGGTCTTTAATAGACAAAGCTCGACGTTTACTCATAGACGCAAACGCGCCCAAAAACGTATAGACTGAAGCTGTAAATATTGTAAATTACAAAACAAAGAAACTACTTGGAATCGAATTCAAGTACACCAATGAATACATAAAATTATAACAAGAGACGTACATCGAAGAAGCACTCAAAACTTTTGGTATGACTGATTGTAAAGTCTCAAAGACGCCCATCGAACCTGGTATCTGCTACATAAAGAACCACAAGGAAAGGGAGATAACCTACCGTTTAAAAATCTCATCGGTTCGCTGATGTATCTTGCGGTTGCCACAAGGCCTGATATAATGTTCTCATTTTTTTTTACAAATCTTTCAGAGACGGTGAAAAGAAATTACACTGTTGAATACAACATGTTTCCTAGACTCCATATCATACATTTGGTCTTTGGAATACAATACAAATCAAAGTATCAAAAAGACTATCGATATTCGTAAAAATATTTCAATTGCAAAATATATTCAACTTATATCGGATAGTAATTCACCCCATCAAAACATTTGTCTCAAAAAGCACTTGAATGTTTTAAAAAATGCATGATGGTAAAATTATAATATGTTGATTGTGCTTGTAATGTCTTTTTTGATATTTGAAAATATACTGCTAAATTATAATTGCAGTGCAATTTTCATAAAAGTGTTTTATCAAATCGTGTTCATCAAATAAAGTTAACCGAGGTTTTTTTTTTATGGTAGGTAAAATCATCCAATGACAAGTCCCGCCCTTGGGTGGAGCGGGAAGTAGTGTCAGACTCTTACTGACTAAAAACCTACCCCGTTCCATCGTTGCCTATCATGCCGGGGCTGAGCCTTCCTCTCAGAAAACGGCCCTTAACCCCAGCAGGCTTCGACCCTGCCTGCCTGCAGCTAGCAGGCTGGGCCTCTACGGTTTGCTGACAGCTCCTTGAGGCACGCGGGAACAGAACGCGCCGTCGACGACTTGGGTTCGGTCCGGTATGTTACCGGACGATCGGACAGCGTGCTACCCACTGCACGCCGTCCGCAAGCCCGCGCCTACGGTGGCCGGAAATCGGGATTGGAATCCCGACGGCGGCTGGGGCGAGCGCCCCGTTGCCTCTGCCTGATGCGGTCAGCCTCCTCCTTTGCTAGCATTACTGCTTCGCAGAAGGAGGCGACCGCCTGCCATCCCTCCTCACTCCGGACCATGGCCTGAACCAAGGCCCGGCGAGAGAGATCGCTGCCGCCGATTGCCCCCACGAGGACACGGCGATGCTCCGCCCAGGCGGGGCACACCTCTACAGTATGCTCCACCGTGTCCTCCGGGTGTTCCGCACAGTGGCGGCACCCGGGCGAATCCTCCGCACGAATCCGGAACAGGAACTTGGCAAACTTTCCGTGTTCCGTTAGGACCTGCGTCGTGCGGAAGTTAAGAGTGCCGTGAGGTCTTTCCAGCCACGCCTCAAAGATGGGCCTTATCGCCTCGATTGTGGCGCGCCCCGAACGAGGTTGCAATAGTCGCTGACGCCATTTCGCCATGATATCCCGCCGGAGCTCTGTCCGCCATGCCTCGACTTGTCGTGGCAGCGGAATTTCGCCCCGGCGTTGCATCTCCATGCGCTTGTCGTGCATGTGTGCAAGGACTGTTGCCTCCAGATCCCACGGCGGTTAGCCAGCAAGGAGGGTCGCCGCCTCGCGGGAAATCGTTCGGTACCCTCGCACCATGCGTATTGCCATGACTCTCTGGCACGCATTCAACTGGGCCCTCGGCTGCTGTTGCAGCGACGGTGCCCATACTGGAGCCCCGTAGAGGGCCATGGACCGAACGATTCCCGCGTAGAGCTTCCGGCAGGAGGCGTCTGGTCCCCTGAGGTTGGGCAGGAGCCGCCCGAGAGCAGCCCCAGTCCGGTTCAGTTTTGGAGCCAGACGTCGGAAGTGCTCCTTGAAGTTCCATCAGCTGTCGAGGACGAGTCCCAGGTACTTCATCGTCGACCCGACGCTGATGTGAACTCCTCCTACCGTTAGCTGGGAACCCGGTGGTGGCGCACCCCGAGGGCCGTGAAAGCACATGGCCTCAGATTTGTGCAATGCCACCTCGAGTCCCAACTGCTGGATCCTATCAACGACTATCGCAACCCCGCGTGTCGCTAGTTCGACCGCCGTCCGGTACAAATTAACCGAGGTGCCGTTTTGCCGATTAATATAGATATAATAATAATGTTTCTGTTTTCTAGTCTTCAAGAATAGAAAAAAGCTGAGTAAATATTGTAGGGCACGTTTGAAAGGTACTGTAATGTCGGAGTAATGAGTTTGCATGACTTTATATGCGAACTCATGCGTATGCGCTATTATACTGGTTCGTTACTATATCGAAGAATGTTAATATTATAGAAGTATTTGAATATTTATAATAAAAGAATATTTTATTGTTTTACAGTCAGTGCTGCGCAATCATTTGAAGTGTAATGAACTAATTTGTAATATATCATTGAGTAAAAGTCTAAAGTTGTTTTTATATAATTATCGATCCCGGAAGTCGAGCCCGCAGCAGCAAGGGTTCGACAGTACCATCGACAAACCACATTTCTGATTCCCTTATTCATGGTTGCGAGCCAAAAATTTTACTCCATTTATTTAGTACGTTAATAATAATATTAAATGATGATGTTGACACCGGAATTGTTGATTTTATTTAATTACTGCTTAAATATTTTTCTGTACACTTTATGACTAAATAAATCGAAATCACAAGCATTCGAGCGTATGAGGCAGTGAAAATGTATTTCGAAACCGCAACTTTCGCGACTACTTCATTCGAGTCCATGAGCTTTCGAATCTGTGAGGCAGTGGAAAAATAATTCGCAACAGCGTGTGTCGCAACAGCGGCGTTCGAAACAACATAGGGGACCCAATTAAAATAGGGCCTATGTCATGTACGTTTCTGGTAAATTCTAATTACGAGCTCTCTAGTTTGATCCCTTTTGATTTGAACAAAGACATTAAATATATACTAACAATAAACAGGACATAGCGAACAAAGTCATGATCCGATAGTTGTTACTTGGGTTAGTAAGTCGCTCAGTCTAGTGTGTCAAATTCATTAATTTTCTCAAATAGTTGTAGAAAATTGACAGATTTGGTGATAGCGCCATCTATTTTTGTATAGTTTAAACCTTATACTACGTTTACACAATGACCCATCGTCCTAAACTTTGACATTGACACGCTTGCGAGTGATAATAAGTCAGCCATATCAAACACCCTGTTTCACTGATCTCGAACTATGTCTTTATAAATAGTCGTCAGTGCCCCGTTTTCACACTTGCCAAGCATAGACGATGGCAAGAGACGTAATGTCATCTTTATCGATTTTGTTATCGATAAAATTTAATAAGTAGTAAATAGTTGAAATTAGTTCTATTATTTTCTTTCGATGTCTATAAAGAAACAAGGTCTAAGTAGGTTTCTGCCATATTAGATTTTCGAATGTAAAAAGCGAAGAATAAGAAAATGGCTTCTGGCCGAAAATATACACTATGGCTAGACTGGTAGATCAGTTTAAAAAAAAGGAGCGGTACCTTATGTAGACAAATTACTTTTCTTATAGGAATCATAATTAATTCCCAATAAAATTATTGAACTTCATTACAAAATTGTCAGCTTATAGAAATTTGTATGGGAGGCACAATTTTGATTTGAGTATGTACTATAAATTACTTAAGCAAATATGTTCATATACACTGGCATATACACCTATGAGGTTGCGGTTTTGTTATAATGGATTACTTTAAATTGAAATGAAAAGTTGAAACATTGCTTATGGCTGCATTGCCAATCGAATTTCTCAACTAGTTATTATTATAACTTTCTTACAATGCAACCAGTTGCTGGAAAAGAGGCGAACAATTTTTACGTCTTTTATTAATAACAACTTATTATAGTGGAACACTATAGAGTACGATTCACATTTAGAACTTTTTTATAACTTCAGGATGATGACATAAATTCTGAAGCCGCCAGATTTACTACACCAATAAATGTTGAATTGTCAGACTCTGAGTCTTTATAAGACACACCGAGGAAAATCGTATTGAAGGCACGAATTCGCAAATTACAAAAACAAAAACTGCATCATGAGGTTAAAATTTAAAACAAAAAACTAGCGCAACAAAATATATAATTATTTAAAACGCAAAATATGAAACTTAAAACATTTCGTTACCATTTAGAAAAAAAGATTGACATCCAAAAAAACGTGGCCAACTGTCTTAAAGCTACAGTAGAAACAAAAGCCCTCTATGATAGACTCAATAGTAATTCCACAAAGGCAGGATTATCCCATCGTAAATGTCCGGCTCTTCGAAAATTTGCTTTAACTCTTCATTATTACTCTCCTGCCGCGTACAATTATGCCAGAAAAAGTTTCAACAATGCTTTTCCTCAAGTAAGAACACTACGCAGATGGTATGTTAGTATAGATGTACAGCCTGGGTTTACTAACGAGTCATTTCGTGCTTTGAAATTAAAAAGAATCAAATCGGGCAAAGCATTAATTTTTTCTTTAGTTTTTGATGAGATGTCTATTAGACGTCAAAAAATATGAAACTCCAAAAAGAATGAAGGTTTTGTCAATTTAGGTTTTGGTGACATAGGGCTTTGCTTGCTACCGTACGGATGATTCGGGAATACCGCACGGTGTCCTGCGAAGCGGCGAGCCTCCTTACTGGCCTGCCACCATAGGATCTGGAGGCAACAGTCCTTGCACACATGCACGATTTGCGCGTGGAGATGCAACGCCGAGGCGAATCTCCGTTGCCGCGACTAGTCGCGGCATTACGGACAGAGTTCCAGCGGGATCCCACGGTGAAATAGCGAGTGTGACTGTCTGAATGTCCGACTGTGGACATGCCACGATCCCCTCCCCCAGTTCCCTCTTTGAGGCGTGGCTGGAAAGACCTCACGGCGTCACCAACTTCCGCATGACGCAGACACTAACGAATGATTTTACGAGCTAAGTGACACATGTCACTTTGACCGAATCTGGGCTGACATTTGCACGAAACGAACAGATAAAACTACCGACCGCAGAAGAGCGGAGTTTTTGTCTGTCGGCCGTCGTGTGAACAACATCTAGTCGGGGGAATGTTTCACGGCTCGTTATGAAGTGAATACCGAAAGCTTGCAATGTAAAAAATCAGTTGCGTGATCTGGAATACTTTGTTTAGTACTCGTTACCCGTCATTGCTCACAGAATAGGATTTCTAGAAAAGCTTTCTACTGTCATTGGCCTCCTCATCCGATATATATATTGTGTAGTTAATTAATTTGTGTATATATTTTATAATTATAATAAATTTTTGGTTTATTAGTATATCTATTCTTGTATTCACCTTTCCTCTCTTTTTATTTCACCTACAACTATTTGTCTCTCTATCACCCTAAGGTTGACTGGTAGAAAATGCTTAAGGCATTAAATCCGTCTCTGCACTTTTGTGTATACAGTGTCTAATAAATAAAAAAATAAATAATATGCCACTCGCCGATTGCGACTGAGTGAACTTAGAATAGACTATCATGATTTCAGCGTTCCACGCGCTAGAGGCGAGTCACCTATCTTCTGCTGTTTTGATTATATCAATGATCATACCAAATATTTAATGATAATTTTGTTAGTTGTATTAAAATAAATAATTTACACTGAAACTAATCCATTTTATTTGATTTTTTTTCAATATACTCAAATGCGAAGCAAAAAACTGACAACTTTTATTATCGATAGTTATCGATAATAAAATTTGTCAGTTTTTGGTAACATCCTTAGCACTGGCCACCTACCGAGAGATATTTGTCTACACTGTCCATGCTTGTAAATCGTGTAATGCTAGGAATTCACGAAGCGGTTTCCACTCGCGTCCGCCGCGGTTGCGAGCCTGCAGTTTCTGTAGAATGCAGACATATATGTAAAAAAATTAAAGCACGTTGTACGATTCATTTTACGCACGCGGTGTGCGCGGTTGTTTGTGGCTCCGACTGCACCGGCGGGCAACTTGTAGAAATGCGCGGGTTGAGCCCGCGCGTGACGCGGTCGTTTGGCTCCTGCAATGACTACAGAAAGAGGTACAGAATTCCGACGTGAAATGTGAAAATGAGTGGATGCATCCAGAACTTTCTAGGCTTTATTTTTTTAATTCTTGTCTGAAATAAGTATAACGCAACAGCTCGTTTCTGGTGTGTGTCCATGGCGGTCTGGAGCTCAAACCGCAACCGCACAAAATTTAATCAAAAATCAGCTGTTTCCTCCACCGCGGCGGGTGCAGGTGAAAGTAAAAAAAAACAAGTGAAAAATTGCCGAAATTTCGGAAGTAGGTATTTTTATAACAGCTTTTTTTTTTTGTCTCTTCGATATTTCAGTTATTTCGCACATGCAAGCGTGTAAACGGCAACCGAGCGTTTTTGATGGCTCAGAACTTTGGACGCTGGACGACGCTGGGCCAGCATGGAAAGTAGCTTAAAAAAACATATAAATGTCTAATTTAATTCGTATGTTTACTATTGAAAGCTAGATGGCGTCACAGGCATAGAATGACAGTTTTTCTAAGAAATTTCTTATGATGGCCGCTGTTGGGAATCCAACCCAACAGATCCATGACGCGGTATGCACGCACAGGCGGCGTACACATACGTCATCGGCAGCGGGGGAGAGGAGACGCGGTCGCGGACACAGGCGGTTCGGCGCACCGCAGACACTCGCTTCCACGGACAGCTGCGCGACGGACGGCCTCTCGAATTAATTTTTATATTGTTTGTCCGGGACAGTTGTAATTTGGAATATTGGAGTGACGGCAAAATACCAATGCTTATAGAAGATACAGTCCACTCATTTTCAGCCCATTTTACATTGGTCCTTCAAGGACTTCGCCGTTTTTTCAAAAAGTTTCGAAAAGTAACGGTCTTGTAATCTTCTGCTGCTGGAAGCTGCACGACGGATGACCTCTTGAATTAATTTATATATTGTTTGCCCGGGACAGTTGTAGTTTGGAATATTGGAATAACGGAAATATACCAACGCTTATAGAAGATCCACTAATTTCCACCCCATTTTTTACAGCCGCTCTATAGTATCTCTTTAAATCTCTTTGGATTAGAACATGGCATATAAAGCTACGAGTAGTTTAAAGGAACCTGAAACAATCAGTCTAAAACAAAAATTGTTTAAAATATTAGGTGTTATTGAATGTGGCTACACATTGAATCCGGCCGATTTTGATCACTACAAGGGGAATAATTTTATAAACGGTATGGTCTGTTATGAAAATTTATGCTTAACTTTTACATTGATTTTAGTACCGAAGAACAAAAAATTTATTTACATATTCTGACATATGGTTTTGTTGATCCTAATTTCGCAAAGTGAAGATAAAAAATAAGAAGACGCTAAAGAAACCATTTTATGGAACTTTATTTAATATCAAAGAAGTCGCCCAACTGCAGTTCGTGTTTTTGAGAGCACAGTCGTATTTTTTTTATATTTATTTTTGTATATTAAAAGCAGTGAGTGCTTTCAAACATAACTTTCTACGCGATAACGTGTAAGGCGCGGCAAAAATTCAATCACAAAGAGATTTACACCAAGCGGCGCCGCATTCTTTATGACTGTGGTGCATCCAGTAAGAATTGATGACACTAGAGGTTTTATTGAATACCGTTGACCTAACTATGAGAGAATTGCTCAAATAACTTCTTTTAAGATAAACAAATGTTGCTTTATATTGCTACTTCGATAGAGTTGTGACCCATATGGTTTTTATTATGTCATCTGAAAAGTTTACCATCCCCTCTTTAAATACAAAACAGCTCCAGGTAGACTAACGCGCCGGACCCAGAACTTAAGGAATCAAGCATTGGGAAGAATATCACCTACGAATATCATTCGACTTCTTTAAACCCTAGAAACGTCTCCCGCTAGGACGTGAATTGCAGTGGTCCATTATAATATGGAAAGCACTTATTAGTCGGTTACACACCCAGGTGGGATGCTGCAAATACAACTCGGCGAAACGTTTTATAGACCTGTCAGATAAAGTGAGTTCAGTGCACCTCTTCATTATATGACCCATACGTTAAGAGTGCCCCAAGTGCCTATACATTGTACTTTGTAGGAATTAATGAGTACCAATGATGTTACAGTTAATGCAACATTGATGGTAACATCCATCACTTAATTGGACCCAGTTAGTGCAATTTGGCCATCGATTAGAAAAGAAGAAGATTGTCATGTGAAATTGAATAAGAATATATTTTGTTTTATTTCGTTTACCTTGAATATTTCTTCAGACGAAATACAGTATACTTATTTTTCATCCACTTATAACAAGTTTGATCGTCGTGTATGAGCGTGTTTTTTTTTATTGTTGATAGGTTCGCGCTTGACCGCTATCTCAAAATAAATGTGTTTAAATATTATGTACGTGTATAGTTGATAACTAAGGTCTGATGGTGATACGCAGAAAGTCTACCTTAGGCAATGATGCGCCGGTGTGGGCGCCATCGCTACGAAAGCGAGTGGCGGCCCGGCTAACCGCCTGCCAGAGGGTCATGGCCATCCGGATGATCCGCGGATACCGTACGGTGTCCTGTGAAGCGGCGAGCCTCCTTGCTGGCCTACCACCGTGGGATTTGGAGGCAACAGTCCTTGCACACATGCATGACTTACGCGTGGAGATGCAACGTCGGGGCGAAACTCCGCTGCCGCGACAAGTCGCGGCATGGCGGACAGAGCTCCGGCGGGATCTCATGGTGAAATGGCGAGAGCGACTGTCGCAACCCCGTGCTGGGCACGCCACGATTGAGGCGGTAAGGCCCCTCTTTGAAGCGTGGCTGGAAAGGCCCCACGGCGTCGTCACCTTCCGTTTGGCGCAGGTGCTAACCGAACACGGCAAGTTCGGTCCGTACCTGTACAAGATCCGTGCGGAGACGACGCCCGGGTGTCGCCACTGTGCGGACCACCCGGTGGACACGGTGGAGCACACAGTCGAGGTGTGCCCCGCTTGGGAAGAGCATCGCCGTGTCCTCGTGGGGGCGATCGGCGGCGATCTCTCGCGCCGGGGCTTGGTTCAAGCCATGCTCCGGAGCGAGGAGGAGTGGCAGGCGGTCGCCTCCTTTTGAGAAGCAGTAATGCTAGCAAAGGAGGAGGCCGACCGCATTAGACAAAGGCGCACATGCCGCCGCCGCCGCCGGTTTTCCGATCCCGATTGCCGGCCACCGTAGGCGTGGGCTCGCGGACGGTGGGCAATGGGTAGCTCGCTGTCCGTCCGTCCGGTAACAGACCGGTCCGAGCTCAGGTCGTCTACGGCGCGCACTGTTCCCGCGCGCCTCAAGGAGTTGTCAGCAAACTGTAGGGGTCCAGCAGGGCCGAAGCCTACTGGGGCCAAAGGTTATGTGAGAATGTCACCACGGGCCCCGGGACAAAGGCAAGGAACGGAAAGGTAGGTTTTTAGTCAGTAAAACTCTGACACTATTTCCCGCCCCACCCAAGGGCGGGATTTGTCATTGGATGATTTTACCTACGTTAAAAAAAAAAATAACCTTAGGCAATGATAATTTGCTATCTATACCTATATTCGTTATGTAAAATGTTATATATACTCTTGTAATTATTTAGGTCTTCATTTGGGTTTGAAGATGCTACAATGCTAAGCTCAGACCACATGACTACAGGTGTGCAAACATGAGGTGCAGTACAAAGTAACAAAATCATAAAGAACACAAGCAAAACGACAAAATACCTCATACCAACTCACTATTTCGACGCAGCAGCAATAGATTCTTATTTGACTCAATGACACAAGTACCTACGCATTTTTGGGGTCCCACACAAAATTGCAATGCGATGCAAAACGACGCAATTGCATGCATTGATTGCATTAAATTGCTGAAATGCGTTTTCGTACGGAATGTATCGGTTCAGATTACCACAAAATATGCGATGTGATTCAATTCGCTAGTTCTTGCGATGCGTCATGCAAACTCGTAGATTTTGACGATTTGACTCCTCATCACAGTTTTTTGTTTGAGACCTTAGCGCGCACTGCGAGATAATTTCACTAGGGAGAAACACAAAACGACGATTGACATTATTATAATCTTCACAAAAACACAGAAAGAAAATGCTAGCTCCGAATCAACATAGGTACCTTTTATATCAACGAAGCTTTGACTATATACCTATATATATTATATATACACTTCGCTCGTGAACCTTGTTGACTTTCCCAACTTAATATTACATTCTGTAATATGCGTGAGATGTCTACCTACGAGTACGATATTCGTACGGCAATAAACTACAGCCTTCCAAACTCTATGTGTAATATTATTGTGTTGTTATTGTATCATTTTCATGAAAGTATGAATGATTACATACTTAACTATAAATATACTTGCTTTTATTTGATTTGAAACTTGGTTTGACCTTTCATCTATCTGTATACTTACAGATATAAAAGAAAGATTTATATAAAAAGTGAAACCGACTGACATAACAACGCAAAACCCAAAGTCATTAAATATAAACTATTGAAAACCGAAACTAATAGGACTAGGAACGTAAAATTTTGACCAAGGCTTCCTTATATGACGTAGGCGAGTACTAGAAGATTTTGAAAAATTCACTCCCTAAGAGGATGAAACGAGAGTCCAAAGCTTGAATAAAGAAAAATACTTTCACATGGTTGAAGCCGCTAGCAGCCGCTAGTTATGAATAAATAAATTGTGGACTAATCAGGAACAACAAATAACCACCAAAAAACGAGACTCGAGGTATCCTTTGAGCTATTTTACCATGTTTCATACGCGTTTGAGTATGATGAGATGATCCCAACACTAGACAACACTACTTTATATTTTATATATTGATATTTTATCAAAAACTAAAAAAAAATCACAACGCAGAAATGTTTGACAGGATTAGAACATATCAATCTTTTCTTTTTATTTAAACCACTTTTGTTTAGGGCCAGTGACAATTTTATAGAAAAGAGATTTTAACTTCATGAATCGAATAGAACATCAAAAATAAACGGTAGTAGATCCATTTACAAAGTATTCATAAAAAAAACCTGGATTAATAAACTCGCCAAGAGCAAGTCGGGCTGCCGCAATCAGAGTTCATTATTAGATGATAACCAGTTCCAGTTGTGTAAGGTATACATAAGTTCAAGAGTGAGTTAGGCGGAAATTAAAAAAAAAACAGACCAAAAACGTATAAAAATCTTAGTTTACATCATACGATCGTCTTAAGGAAGTGATAGGGACTGCTGGAAAAAAAAATACCAAGTGTTAAGTACAAAAAAAAAAATATTAAACTGCGAAGAGTGTTTTTGTTGTCATAAAATAGAAGTGTTTTTTTTTTTACTATATTGTGTAAAGTATGTTAGATAATTATGTATATTAAACTGAATTTATTAATCAGTCATCTGTAACATACAACAGTGGTTTTGTGGTTGTTTCTAAGCAATTCTTAACAGAAACTTGGAAATTTTGCGGCGTTACAAATAAATAATATATATAATATAATATATATAATAATATAATATATAATATCACACACACTATCACACAACGTCGTCTAGTCCCAAGCTAAGCAAAGCTTGTGTTATGGGTACTAGACAACTGATAAACATACTTATATATTTCTAAATATATTCATATTATAGATAAATTACACCCAGACACAGCACAAATGATCGTGCATCATCACACAAACATTTGTCCTGGGTGGGAATCGAACCCACGACCTCCGGCATAGCAGTCAGGGTCACTAACCACTAAACCAATAGTGTACGTATCATATTTACCTCAACTTCAACCCTTTTTTTAGGTAGGAAACTCACACTTTAGGGCAGAGCGAGAAGGAGTGTCAGACTTTTATTGACTAAAATCAACTCCTATGTCAACCGTTTTTGCCTTCAACATTTTTTTTTCTTCCGTTTCTGCCTAACATATCATTTTCATGATATTTTTTTATCTATATTTCATTATAATAATCCAGCCAAAAGAAAAAAATGTTGGCCGCTGATGGTTTCGATCTAAAACTATGTTTTTTTTTTCTATAAAAAGTACAAATGGCGATAAAACATCGGTGTATAAGGTTATGTTTTTCGGCTCCTAAAATTATGTTATTTTCTTTGGTTACGATTCTGGAAGTCAGCTGTATTTTGTAGTATTTTTTTTTGTGCTACCCACAAAATATTTCTACTGACACTGGTAAGATTCCTAAAAGAATGACAAAATACAATTAATGACTCAATCATACATATTTTTTTTTAATTTTTTTTTTATTGATTTATTCAAGACAATTTACATAAATAATGTAGACATAATCTTCTGCCAAACTGCAGCACAGTTTGTCGGCAGTGTTCTCGTGGAATCATCTTAAGTAACTAATTGACAAAGATCTATCATATGCTATGGATTGGTAATTGAAATATTACCAGAAGATATAACTTATTCATAAAAATAATTATCAAGATCGGTCTATATATAAAAAGTTACTATGCCCGGATTGATAACTTTGAACTCTTTGTAACTTGATAAATTTAACGGAATATGAACATAATTGGTGAAATGAAGGTCCTGGGCGAATTTTATACAGTATGGTGTTTTTTTTATAGTAGGATTTTAACTACTATAAAAAAAAAACACCATTCTTCATATTTATTCATAACAATAAGCAAACATGGGATTGCAGCAATCCCGAGAGATCTGTTATCATTAAATTGTTAAAGAGTTCTATGTTCTATGTTCAAAGTTCTCGATTAATAATCGAAATGGATTATAAATCAAAAACTTAATGGAAACAAAGAAAGGATTTTCAAAATTGGTTTATATTTGGCAAAGATATCGCTGAACAAAATTAAAAAAAAAAAAACAGACGAATTAAGAACCTCTTCTCATTTTGAAAGCTTTTTTTTTTTAATTCATATGTATGGTGATTGGTAATTAGTGAACGATATTTAAACACGTGATTCTAGTCATGATGACAAACAACTTTTACTATTACTATGGGACCAAAACTGAAATCGCGAAAAAAATCAGCCAAGTTCAGTACATTTTGACCAGTTAGGCGCACAAAAATTTACTGACCAGCAGATTTTTTTTCGCGATTTCAGTTTTGGTCCCATAGTAAAAGTTGTTTGTTATCATGACTACTATCACGTGTTTAAGTATCGTTCACTAATCAGTCACCCCATATACAGTATCAAATATCAGTTTCAAATGTCTGATATAAGCTTGATAATTCATAAAATAGAACCGAAACTGTGCCATAAATACAAGCCAGAATTAGAAAATCAAGAGAATTGCCAGTAAAAAGGGAAGTAATAAGATAAATCGTAACAGGAACTCAGCATAAATCGCATGGCATAATCCTTGCCGATCGAATACGTAATGTGGAAATACGCAAATTGGTCGGTGTGAATGGAATTGCTATCGTGAAAAGCAGATTCGCTCTATTGTTATTATTCAGACATCGTAAATTAACTGGTTTTCATAATCTTGGCTCTTACTCAAAGACCAACCATAGCAGAAATTTAATGGAGACCAGGCCAAACATGTAATGATTGGTTTTTAACAGATACCTGGTTTTTAGTGCTCTTTGAAATATTACTGCACCTGAACTAGTTACTTACCTACTCTCCTTAAAAAATAATTCCCATTTCGATTCATAAAAGAAAAAATATTACAAAGAAAGAAAAAACGTTACATTACTTCTTTTTACTACAAAAAAAAGAAAATGATATTTTTTTTATATTGCTATGTGATTGGATGTTTCCAATCACATAGCCGTAGAGAAAAAAGTAAGAAATTACATGTTGCTTTCAACATGTAATAAATCATATATTCCAAAAATATCAATGTTTCTTAAAAAAAATATTCTTGACAGACTTACCTACAAAAAGACGACCACGTTTCAAGGACCAGGATATTACCATGTTATTACTGGAACTTAAAATTACAAATTATTAAAATTAAAAGTTCCAAATACAATTTTGGACCTATTAATATCGATTTTTATTTCCACTCAAGAGATGTACGAAATAGAAGCCAGGTAACGCTAAGAAATACTGTTTTCATTTCTACACAATATGACACGACTTTAGGTTACGAAATCGTCACTTCACGACTTTGTTAGTAAACAAGTTGAAGACCGCAGCTGTAAGCCTAGGAGTATGCAGATACTTCGACGTGATTATCTAGAGGAAAGTTCCGGATATCATCTCGCAGCCACTTTATGCTTCGACTTCGGTAAGCTAAGGGTTGGTCAAGTACGATCTATGCTAGATGATACAAGAATTGAAAAAACAGAATGTGATACTGAGATTAAAGTCTGGTCAGCAACAAAAGTCGACTATTCTGTATGAACTTTCATAGAATAGATGTCGAATTCAGATCAATTCGAAATGTTTCATTTCACATAGGGCTTCATAGTCAGCTACAAAACGTGAAGTTCGTTCTTTGTAGAAGAAAAGACACGAAACTTCACTTTTTTTTTTAACCGACTTCGAAAAGTAGGAGGTTCTATTTTCGGTTATACATATTTTTTTAGTTTTTTCGTACCTCAAAAATAAAGAAACAGTATCTTTATACAATCACTTTATTGTCCGTCTGTCTGTCAAGACGCTTTATCTCAAGAACGCGTAAGTATCGAGTTGAAATTAAAACCATATACTCAAGTCTGCCGTCCCTTGAAGCTGTGAAAAAAAAAAAACTAAAAAATACGGCCGTTTATGTCGCAAAAACATATATTTCGACACCCTCAAGGGAATCAAAATTCGTAAGTACTTCTAATTTAGAATCCCGAAATTTGGCATGAAGCAAGCTCTCATAGGAAAAGTATAGGAAAAATCTGAAAACTGTAAATTTGTAGTTATGTCACAATGAGAAAAATTACGATTCAGAATAATCTTCGTAACTCAATTCGGGAATTGAACTGTTTTACTGTAGTTTGTTCGGTTATCCGAAATGGGAACCTCCCAAACTTGTAGCTAATAATCTCTTATTAAATGCTAATAAAACTAATGTTTAAAATTTTCATTACCGAATGACCACAAATAGGCGTCAGGCTAATTCTTGAAGGCAAAAAACTTGATGTTATTAGAAAACCTGTGTTTTAAGGTATAACTATCGATTCTAAGCTGCAGTGGGGCGCTCATATTCGAACTTTCTTAGGAAGATTAAGCTCAGCTGCGTATGCAGTAAGAAAAATAAGGCAATAGGCAGTTGTAGCCACGGCTAGGTTAGTTAACTACGATTATTCCACAATATTATGTCTTATGGCACTTACTGTGGGGATCTGAAGCTGGTGTAGACTCGATTGTCACATTGCAAAAGAGAGCAATAGGGGCTATTTATAAAGTGGGTCTTCGAGAGTCTCTCAGAGAAAAATTCAGAGAAATTGATGTACTGAATCTGCCGTTTCTTTATATCTTGCAAAGTATTTTGTATGTTTGTAGAAACTTGGGACTTTTAAAATTAGAAGCGATGTTCATAACAAAAATACGTGTAGTAAACATGAAATTGTTTTACCCAAATGGAGATTAGCTAAGACCAGCAAGTCCAGCAAGTAATTTTTAAAACTCATATTAAGCTTGTCTTAACCAAAAAAGAATATTATAAGATTAAAGACTATGTCGAAGACACGCTTGTTTGGCAATGACTGCTTCTGCAAATGTGGCCCCCTTGTAACTCATTGTGTAAATGTGTCTTTTAACTACTCCATCTTTGTTTTTAATATATGACACGTATTTATTTATTTTTTTGACGCATTGCTTTTGCAATATCTTTTATATTATTTAGACCATCGGATAGTGTAATTTTTGTAGTGATCAATTACACAAAAACAATTACATAAACATACACATAACTGCTACAAGAAAAAATCTGAAACACCAACATGTAGGTTTTGTTTCCCGAGAAAAGAATGCGCTGAAATTCGTTTTGTGTCTCATACATCAAACGAATTTATTCGTAGTGAAGGCAGAATCTGTATTCTGAAGCAAGAACCAAAAGATGGATGGGTTAATAATTATAACCAAACTCTTATAACAGTCTGGAATACCAATACGGATATTCAGCCAGAACTAGTGAAGCAATAGCATTTTACATAGCAAAATTTTCTAAATCTGAGCCTATATGGAGCCTACTCAGCTTAACTGTTACGCAAGATACAACGTGAAAAAACAGATATATCGGTAAATTGTGGAAAATTTTAAGGAAAAGCAAATGTCTGCGTTTGAATTTCAACATGTACACGAAATTTTACATACTTATAGGCATACATTTAAATTTTAGGGATAGTTCAGGAAAATGTACCTTTTTAAACACAAAAAAGTCAGAAAAGAGGTATAGGGTCCTTAAATTTTACTCAAATATGATCGCTACCGAGTACTGCACTAACATAATGGAATATTGAGAAAAAAAGTCTACAAAGCATCCAAACTACGATTTTTACAATAAGCGTCTTCTGGAATTTGCAATGCTCTTTGAATCTCATTACGAAAAATCAAACTAAGAACCTGGGGAATGTTTAGATATATGAAACAGAAAATCAAAGCAAACAGCGACTGATTACACTTACAGATATTAGTAAAATTGTAATGAGGAATGTTTCTGTCAGTTGCCATATTTTGTAGCTGTGTTCCAGTAATCCAGAAAACAATTACTGTAGGTAGCTTACATCTCAATATGTTCCGTAAAGAAATGAGAGCGAATTATTTTTTAAGTATGATACAACAAGAGAACGAGCGTTTGGAGATAGGTATTTAGAGAACGTAACAGACAGCTTGAAAATGCTTTTAACCAAATTCATGCTTTTGAAGTCTTCAATCAAAAAACTCGGGAGGAAAACTTTAAAGAAGAGTTTGAGATGCCAGAGCATGACCGATGTTGAATTCCTGAATGTTAGAAGAACATGGATGCAGTTTTGTTTGAAATTCAAGGAGTGTGTCAAAACGCTATATAAAGCAAAAACGTTTTAATTGGGCTGCAAGCGTCGCTCAGTCAATCAGTATATTAAAAATAGGCAAGTTTTTCCATTATTTTACTTAGAAATCTTCAAACAATCTGCACCGCTCCGGGTGTAGTGAGAGTGTGTATAATACTTTTACTGATTAAACCTGTTTTATTTCAATAGTCTTTGCGTTTTATGGACGCGGTAACTCTTTTTAACAACTTTCTTTTTTTTGACACGCATCAATTTGATCAGATCAGATCATTGTTTATATTTTGCGTATTTTTTAATTAATAATTTATTATTTATTGTGTCTGTTAAGTTTTACATGTTGGTTTATTTACGCGTAATTTGCGTCTGTTGTATTGTTGTGTATGTAATTGTGAGTTGATATAAAAATTTAAAAAGTTATTGACTAGGGTAGTGATGCATTGGTAAATGAAATAACTTAATTAAAAGTGCTTTGTAAAAGAACCACTGTTTTTTCTGCAAACGTTTCTTGAATCTATATTTATATGTAAAATCTTCGTTTCTCAATTTCATCTGAATGCTTATAATAACAATGTCCGTAAGATCGCCGAGATTGTTCCAACATATTCATAACATCAAGATCTATCAAATCAATCGTATTAATATCCATTTTTAACAACACACAATAAAAATCAAAGCTATATATGTATTGAAGCAAACCAATATATTAGTATTGAAGTTGGTACTATAGGTTGGTACTGTGCGGTCAAGATAGTTCAGAAACTAGTGATAAACTTCATTTTATAATAATGTTTCCATTAGTCATGGTATTAAACCCAGTAATAGTCCCCAAAATACGCTTAGATCGCGTTTTGGAATAAGATGGGAATGCAATAAATAAATAATGAACATATATTATTACCATAATTGTTACGCTGAATGCTAAGTCCATTACGGGACTGTAAAATGTATCCAAAGTTTCTTTAGAATAAAAGACGGGTTTCAAAACTGCAATAATGTGTTAAGTAGTTTTCAACTCGCTACATCATGTACTTACTTATTAGATAGATCACTTGGATCCTGAAGTTTTAAGCTTCGGTTATTGAGTAGAATACTCGATTAAGTTTTTACACAATTGCCCCAGAAAGAGGGTAATGTATTGAGAGAGTTTCGACTGTCCCTAGGTCTCTTGAATATGAAAATTTATTGTTATATTTTTTTAAATCGAATAATATCGGAACGTAACAGTTAAGACTTCGAATATGAACGAAGGTTAAGTATTGCGTGCTTACGCGGTATTGTCGAGTGTGTGACGGAACTACCGATTTTGGGAGTTTACGCTGCACACCGAAGCAGGCCGCAACAGTCTGGTCACGGTTTCATTTATATTTTGCAATAGTTTATGGTATTAAAACATTGTTTTCTAGGTAATAAATTGGATCTGGTAGTTTCGATATTTTTCGGCGTGGTATGTATTGAAAGTTATATCAAAAATCCCGTTTCCGATTGTGCACGTAGCGGTTTAAGTGACGTAAAGAATCGGTTTTACCTGTTTCGATATGTATTCGTAAGTGCGTTTAATTTTAAATAATCTAAAGTGCCAGGTTCGATTAATTATGTCAGTGCAATTACGTAGTATATTATAGTACCTAACTTATTTTTCTCAAAAACTATTCATAATTAATAAAAAACATTTTTGTCTAATATAATTTATAATTATAGATATTGTTCGTCAAGTCAAGTTGGTTGAGCTCCTTAATAGTGCTGAGTTGAGCTACACGAATACTTGAACAGACTGGCCAGGTCCACTTAGAACTGTGTGGTTCTTTCTTTAAAAAACCATCTAAGACTCACATGTCTATTACATGTTAGATGTATGGACTTTAAAAGAGACTTTGACCCCTGAGTTTGTTTCGGTGTTTCTTCTTAGGGTAGTCAGCTAGAAAACGCCGGCCTCATATAGTTAAAATTGACGAAAAAATTTATGTGTAAAAGTATTTGTAAAAATCTATTTGCAAAGTAAATATCATTTATGAATTCCAAAACTGTAAATCACTAAAATGTAAGAAGAGCATTGGTAATTGACTTAAAATAAAAGCCATCAACTGCATCAAACTTTTCAAAATTGACTCTCATTCTTAGTCCAACCCTCTTCCCAGTATAGCTGGGGGTTTTTTTTTGTTGGTAAAATCATGCAATGACAAATCACGCCCTTAGGCGGAGCGGGAAATAGTGTCAGACTATTACTGACTAAAAACCTACCCCGTTCCGTCGTTGCCCATTATACTGGAGCTGAGCCTCAGGTCTCCTTGTAGTTACGTTTGCATAAGAGAGCTCTGTTCTTGCGTATCAGTGTACTGAGACTCGTTTGCTAGATTTTGTTTTGCATATTTGACCCAGGTGGCAGGTGGTCGTCCTTTTTATAGTGGCCGGTTGAAAAGATACTTAGGCATTTTAAACTGGGTGGTTGTCATTACGTCTATTCCAACTGATCATCATCATCATCATCATCAGCCTTTTAATGTTCTCACTGCTGGGACACAGGCCTCCTCTCTAAGAGAGGGAATGGGCCGTAATCCACCACGCGGGCCCAGTGCGGGTTGGTGGATGTCACATGTCTTCGAATTTTTAGTTCTAGGACATGCCGGTTTCCTCACGATGTTTTCCTTCACCGTTTTGAGAGCAGTGGTGATGAAATAAATTACACAAAGTAATGCGCCTGGCCGGGCTTGAACCCGCGACCAACTAATCGTAAGTCGGAGCCGTTACCACTAAGCCACCACTGCTCTCAACCAACTCTCTTGCAACTGATCAAAAGTGATTTATTTGAAAAATTTGGCCCTTGTTCGCCGTCAGGATTTTTGATAAAACTTATTATTACAAACTTTTATTTAGTTTCACCTGACCGATGTTTGTCTGTCAAATTTTGCAAATTTTTGATCCGCTTCCCGGTTACCGATTGAACTGAAATTTTGCATGCATGTGTAAATCGCGTGACTATGTAATATTATGATGAAATGGAGCTGATCTGATGATGGAGCTGGATGGTGGCCATGGGAACTCGGTCGTAAATAACACAACCCCTTCGAGTTTGAGCTCGTTTGATTTGTACTGACGAGTATTTAGGTGCTAGATGGTAACCATCATCTGTTACCAGATGGAAGATAGCCATAGATTCTCTATAATAAGTGCAATAAGATAACCACATCGTGTTTGAACTTTTTGGAGTGGTCTTGATGAGTAAATATTTTTCTTTCTTCTTTCTTTTTTCTTTCTTTTTTTTATTAATTATATGAAAAACATTTTTTTCATTGAATAAGTACTTGTTTTTTAAATTACGTCCATTAGTGACGTAACGTATCGTCCGTCAGATAGGTAAATTTAAAAAAAAGCCTGATTCACCAGCAAGGTTATTAAAAACTTAAATTATTATAACAGTTCATACAGATATTAAAGCCCGTCGGATAATAATTTCCTTTTGCTAATTAAAATTCACCACATAGTCCGAACAACGTAATCAATTTGAAAGTTGCGCAACATTATTTTACCAACGCGACATTTATGTTTAACGTAGTATGCGTTTTGTATTCTCAATATAAGAACCTACCATATCATTGTTATAATAATTACACTTCCTCCCATAATGCGACCAAATCACAAAGAAAATAAAGTGTATATTGACAAGACGTGCCGTTGCCCAAGTCTGTAGTATCAAGAAAACGTGCCCTAACTCGAAACCCTTATTCTATTATTAACTAGGCTGTGTTGATGTACTAAGAATGTTGTTTACTTCACTCAGTTGTAAATCACTAGTTTTAAGATCAAAGTAGAATAAGTATGCAAATAAAAAAAAAAAGATTAGGCGGATTGATCCGACCACTGTAGGCGCTTGATTGCGAACGGCAAGCAATGGGTAGCTCGCCGTCCGTTAACGACCAAGCCCGGGTCGACGCGTACCTCTTTTTTTTAATATTGTGCGGATTTTATCACGCATGCGGGGCTGCTGCCTGATATTGCCTCGCATCCCGCATGCGCGTTACAATAAATACTTGTGTGAAAAGGACATTTGCGGGGGCTACGCGTATGGAGGAACTCCGCATGCGTGATAAATTTCGTATGATAATAAAAACACCCTTAGAGCTGTCAGCAGAATTGGCGGGACTCGCAAGGGCTGATGCCAGGAATGCGGGATTGTTAAGAGTTACCGCGACTCTGCCCCCCTAGCCAAGTTACAATCGTTTCGTTTTGCGTTAACGCTTGGCGTTGGCCGCGCCCCCAATTCGATTGTTCGAACAAAGGAGTTGGGGGCGTGGCTTACTACAAGCGTTGACGCAAAACGAAACGATTGTAACTTGGCTAGGGGGGCTGGAATGCTAAAAGCGAGAGAAGGAACGCCGAGGGGTTTTAGTCTATAAAAATCGGTCGCTTCCTTTGGCTCCATCCAAAGCGTAAGATGTTAGTAGATCATATCCCAAAGACAAAAAATAGGTTGATTATACTGTTCATTATGCATTTATTTATACAATTTACTATCGGTGCACAAGCGAGGAATGCAGAACTGCATTCCAGTTACATCTGCAGTTACCACTTATAACAATGCAAAGTTAAATCGTATTAATAAATCTTAGTTTACAATTTCGAAGTGAAAACATTCCATATGCGTACTCACTACTGTTTTTGCAGATAATACTCCTTTACAAAGAAGAGAGTTAACTAACTGCGTTCAATTTGCAGCGAAATCAAATACTCGTATTTCACAAAATAGCTTAGAGCTTTGTGAATCTCGTAAAGGAGAATGCGGTTATACATGCAGGACCGCACGACTGAATGACGTGGTTGCAGTGTCAGTAGAAATTTAAAATACATTCTGTACATATCCAGTCATTGAATGTTTTTTTTAAGAATAAAGTGTGATGCAATGAAAATTTAAATTGTGTTTTTGAACAGAATATAATAAATAAACATGATTACATAAACAATAATTTGTTATTACCAACAAATTAACATTTATCGGCGTTCTAAATTCAAAAATGTTTGAATTTCTATTTTTATTAATGTTAGGATGAATAAAGTTTCATACCTTTTCCTCTTCTTCAACATGCAAAGATTTAACGCGGGAAAAAAATATATATACTATTCTCTAACCTATTTATTACTGTTATTTGTAAAAAAAAATGTTGAATTTTAGATTTAAAGAGAATTCTTTGGATGCTACGCCGCCGCCGCCGCCAGACATTGTGAGTAAGGTAAAAAAATACTTGTGATAGTCTGCAGCCATCTAAATCAAAACTAAATGTATGACACCTTTGAAAAATTTTCTTCTGTACAAAATGAACAAAACTACGTTGTAATTTTCAGAGAAAGTATTTCTTCGTAAGTGTATTGAAAAATGTCGTTTGATACATGTGCAAATTTGTCACTGCAGCTCTCGGCTCCATAACCCACTCTCCTTCGGCTCGGGAGAATATTGCCTCGGTCGCAATGACAAATTTTCTGCACTTGTATCAAAATGTACCTACTATTGCTTTAGCCTTTTAGTGTAGCTTCTGGTGGTCAGTTTAGCAATAGGTTAAGATGATTTTTTAACCTCCCTAGGTAAGTCATTGCAGTAAGATATAAACTAGACTGCAATCTCACCTGATGGTAAGCTGTGATGCATCGTTGATAGTGAGACGCACTAGTTTATTAAGAACCTATTCCACTCTCTTATAGTCACGCTAGCAAAACGCTTAGTCCGGACCGTAGAAGTTTCAACAACGTAAGGGTGGATATTTGCCGTACAGATATTTTCTTCTTTCACAGTACTCGTTTTGAAATAGTGGAGTATTTCTGTGTTCGTGATAAACCATGGAATATTGCACAGATTTCTCAAATCATTTTTTCCTGATAAGCTTTTATCACGCGGTACAGTATTGATCCGGCCATTTCAAAGAGCACAATGGATGGATTATATTCTTGGGCTTAGAAGTTCATTTATGTCCACTATCCGACTCCGTCGTTAGACTAGTTCTATGGTACTATGATTATTCATTGTCATTCAAGTAACATAGGTAGGTATACCAAATTTCAGCTCAACAGAGACAGAGGGTGGAAGATAGCCAAATAACTCCGTTATAGAACAATGTATTCTAGCCGTGTTTTGGCTTTGGAATTGTCATGAGATAAAGGTACTCTGGCTGAAAGTGCTTTTAATGGTATTGTATAGATATCTGACGGTACACTACCAAGGAGTAAAATAAAAGGTATTTTGTAAAAAAAACAAAACAACCGATTTCAACATAAAGTTAGTTCTAATTTTCAACATTTCATTTGTTTTCTTTATGATCATACTTATTTATATTTTTCATAGGTTTTATTGTGGACGCTGCTTGTGCCATCCATACCTTGGACAGAGAATAAGCCACGCTGTATAACAATTTCAGCGTGGCAATGCTACCAGTCGTTTAAGGACGGGATTTGTCATTGGATGATTTTACCTACCATAAAAAAAACCTGGTTTGGGCATATTACCATTCAAAAACAATGTAGAGGAGTTATTTGACGCCACAGTTTATTTTCTTCTAGGTTAGTTTTAATTAGTTATTTTTTTTTATTTTACTTTAATTAGTATTGTTAATTAAATTATATTTTTTTAATATTATATTACATCTAAAGGAAAAACCACTGTTACTAAGCAACAAAAAGCCTTGAGGAGGTTCTATAATCTGTTTTTTATTGCCTTTTAAATATTCAAAGGAGAATCTTTGAATTCTACTCCCTAGTCTTCTTATTGATCCATGTACAACACACAGCTTCCTTTAACTTTATCCAACGTTCCACACCGATTTACTCACGTATTCTGTGAATACATTCACTGTTCAAATATTTACTTCGTAATCTTTATGAAAGCTAAAAATAAAAAAAAAATTAAACCGCACTGCGCAAAGCTGCCTGTTTTATCTAGTATAGGTAATACATATTTATTATATTTTTTTTTAATGTAAATTTTTTTATTACGTATAACTTAAAAGGTACAGCCTAACAATAATAATAGAGAGCAGTGGTGGCCAAGTGGTAACGGCCCCGACTTACGAGTAGTTGTAGGTCGCGGGTGCAAACCCAGCCAGGCGCACTACTTTATGTAATTTATTTTCATCACCACTGCTCTCAAAACGGTAAAGGGAAACATCGTGAGGAAACCAGCATGCCCTAGAATCAAAAATTCGAAGACATGTGACATTTATCCATCAAATCGCACTGGACCCGCGTGGTGAATTATGGCCCATTCTCTCTGCTAGAGAAGAGGCCTGAGTCCCAGCAATGGGAAATGCGGGAGATGTCATTGAATGATTTTACCCACCACCAAAAAAATAAAAAAGAAATCCCAGCAGGGGGAACATTAAAAGGATGATGAAAAATAATAATATTTACAAATGGGTAAAAAAAGGAACTTATTGGGCATGAAAAATTTCATCATAATATTAATGACTAGCTATGCCCGGTAACTTCGTTCGCGTGAACGACGAAACTTATCAATGAGTTTTTTGTGTAAAGTGCTATATGTGTAGAACGTTATCTGTCGAGCATACTTACCGGTATTAATACTTCTGTCCCGGCGCGGGCCCATTGTGGCTAATTAAAATAGAAACGGGTGACGTAACCTACGACAAACCTATTATTTGCGGTTGGTACAGTAATCGGGCCTAGGGATCGAACTGCAAAATTAAGTTTGTTTTTTATTGTATATACTTTTCCGGGATAAAAAGTACCCAGTGTGGTGCCCAGGATATTAAAGAACGACAAACCTATTATTTGCGGTTGGTACAGTAATCGGGCCTAGGGATCGAACTGCAAAATTAAGTTTGTTTTTTATTGTATATACTTTTCCGGGATAAAAAGTACCCAGTGTGGTGCCCAGGATATTAAAGAATAATTATACCAAGTTTCATCGTAATCGAACCGGTAGTTTTTGCGTGATACCTGAACAAACAGACAGACAGACAAAACTTTTTTTCACATTTTTGTGTTCGTTGTCGGTCTAGTAACACCCCCTGCCATTTATTTTTTTGATATTTTCAATGTACAGAATTTTTATTTCTACAGATTTATTGTAAGTATAGATAATTATAATTTATTTATACGATTGTTTATAATTATGTAAGACTAGCTTCTGGTAGCGATTTTGCTCGCATGCACGTAGGTTTTTCAACATAAACTTTGGGCCCCCGTTTCATTTCTTTAATGGGTGAAATTTTGGCAAATCCTCTCTTAATAAGATTTTACGCAGATTATGAGTCCCAGCACTTTCAGCTGAGCGTTGTTATGTCAGTCAGTTCTTCTTTTAATATAAATAGCTGAGCAGTGATATTAGCTCCGACTTATGAGTTGATCAGTCATCGATAGTTCAATACCAGGCAGGTGCTTTCCAAAATGTAATTCATCATCAAAACTCAAAGTTCTAATCCATGTTATCATGTGACGACTAGGTATATATATATATATAGCTCTCACAAACTGCACAGAGCCTCCGTGGAGGATTACGACCCACACCCTCTCCTACCGTAGGCGCAGGCTTGCGGACGGCGGGCAATGGGTAGCTCGCTGTCCGTTTGTCCGGTAACAGACCGGACCGAGTTCAAGACGTTTACGGCGCGCACTGTTCCCGTGCGCCTCAAGGAGTTGTCAGCAAACCGTAGGGGCCCAGTAGGGACGAGGCCTAGTCTGAGGCTTTGGGGAGGTATGAAAATGCATACCAGAGCCCCGGATCCAAGGCAGGGAACAGGGTAGGTTTTTAGTCAGTAAGAGTCTGGCACTATTTCCCGCCCCACCCAAAGGCGGGATTTGTCATGATGATTGATGATGGATGATTTTACCTACCATAAAAAAAACCCTATCCTCGAGAGGAGGACTAGGCTTGGCAGTAGAAACATCACAAAGCCGATTATGCTTATACCTGTGCTTAAATCTAACACTAATTAACCAAGGCTTGTAATATAAACCAATAATTTTATCTGACCAACAAATAAATATTGCAAATAAAGGTGGATCAGCATTACTCGTAGTTACTTAATGAGAATGATCATAAAACTGCTAATGGGTAGGTCTATTTTGGTGTAGTCCAAATAATAGTAATCAACTAGTTCCAAGAACAAGCACTTCACTGATTACTTAACTTGACCTTTCAGCAGAGTGAAAGCTAATAATGATATTAAAGGGAAACATGACTTGGGGAATTATTGTCTAAATTAAATTAAGTTTCAAGGTAAAAGATGAAATGTTACTGTATCTTTGTACACATACCATGGGTGGTGCGAAGGGGACCTTGGGGCCCTGGATTGAAGGATAAGAATGAACAGGGGTGCTATTCTCTAAAAGAACAGCTTTGAGCGCAGCGCTGGCCCCGTGACAAAACCCAAAGAGATTTCATGTACCTACCCGGATTTTGTCGCTTAGCCAGCGCTACGCTCAAGGCTGTGTTTTCTTAGAGAATAGCACCCCAGGAGTGGAACTTAGTCAGTAAAAGTCGAACACGTGCTCCCGCTCCGCCCAAGCGTGGGAGACGTAGATCGATGATTTGCAACCTAAAGAAAAGTCTTTGTACACATGACACCCAACTTTTTAATTTTGTGTTTCAAAAAGTAACCTTATTCATAATTGTTAATAGAGAGATTTTTTTTAACGAGTTATTTTTTTTTTCCATTCCCCACACGAGGCATTATTGTATCGTGGCGTCTTCAAACATGTAAACTCACATGCACAAAGCACCCAAACCTGGAACACCTATCTAAAGGCCGTAAAGGCCTTACTAATATTTGTCTCGTGCAAGAATCGAACTCGCAATACGCAGCGCAACAGTCAATCGCTAAACCTACGCGCATACCAAAAAAAGAAGTAAAGAAAGTTACAAAGCATAAAACGGATGTGGAAGAGTTTTTTGACGCCATATTTTAGTTAGTCGTAGTAGAGTTTTAATTTATTTTTTTATTCTACTCTAATATAGTTAATCAAGTATTTTTTTAAATAAATAAACCAATGAATAAAATTTAAATTAAATAATTCAAAACACAAACAAAAATGCATAAAAAACAGAAACAGAATCCACAAACTGAAATATGAGGTAACGAGCAAACAAAAAAATAGCGAAATTTTCCCACCATACCCTCACTCTTACCAATATTTTAAAATTACTACTTTATTTGACAAGCAGTTTCGATGACGATTTCAAAAAAAAAATATTTTGAATATTATTTATTGTTTAGTATATAATATTATTTTAAGGTGGCCTGTGAAGTCCCCCGTGAAGCTTCCTGAAGGAAAGCAAGATACCATAAAAAGTCTATTTTAATATTAGATTAAAATAATATCAAAACAGTGGAAGATAGGTGATTCGCCTCTAGCGCATGTACCACTGAAATTGTACCTATATGGCACGATTTCACATTGGTCGCGACGATTACAGACATTTGACAGCTAACGCTATTTCACTCACACGACAGCACTGGCTCTTATCTCTGTCCTTGTCGATCAGTGACTATAGGATTGCGACTGTGATGACACTGATTATTGATGTGTGAGTTTTCGAGTCCAGGTTTTCTGATTACGATGTTAGCGAGTAACGTATCTTCCATAATTATATTAATGATTTTAACCTTTAAGTACCGACGTGCATTTTTTGTAACGTTAGTACCGACGTGAGACCTGAGAGGCCGCGTATGTTTTGTAGTGTTTCTAAATGAAAACAAATGCTTAATTAACTTTCTTTGCATCATGATGGAAAATAAACAGTTTTAAGTAAAAGTAAGTATATAAAAAAGTTCAACTGTATTTTTTTTAATATACTCGTAAGCAAGCCAAATATTGTTGTAGTCTTCTACAACAATATTTGGCTTGAATTTTGGAAGAAAATTTGATTGTGAGATAGATAAATCAAAACAAATGATGCTCCTTTCAGAATAACAAAATAAATGTTATTTCGTTCAGGACTAATGTAAATTTTAGTTAAAAAATATAACAGGTATATAAACCTTCTGAAAAAGAAAATTTCTAGTGTCCAACTACGTCTTAAATTCTAAGTTAAGGTATACTGTTTTCGCGCACAGTACATATACGTGTTTTTTGCAAGATTAAGGAATACGTTGATTTTCTTTTGATCGACACAAAAGACAAATCTTTCGTGTTTTAACTTCATCAGCTTTCAACTTCAGGTGTGGTGGTGGTTTATCAGAACCAACTGATTTTATCAAACTCTTAACTTCATGTGCTCTAATACCACCTTTCGAGCTACTTTTGTCATTTCGTCTCCATGTACATCATATAAAACATTAAAATTGACGGAACTTATATACGAAACATGAAACCCAGTGTTGAGAATGGAACAAGGTACGATCTGGTGTCCAGGTCGAGTTTCTTCAGCAATAGAAATATCGGTACTAATATCCGTATCATGCTCCCTGTACTCTAGCAAAAATTTTTAGCAACATCATCAACCTCGGATCAACTTGATTCTTCATCGTGATCCAGCTCCCAATCATTCGAGCAAAATTTGGCTTCGATTCAGTTATACATATCCTGGATCTGTTTGGATGCTGTAAATCTTTCGCAGAACTATTTATTTGACTCCTCGAAGTCCCTGGTCTACCCCTAGTTCACAATATTTAAAAAAAATAACTACAAACAGTAACAAAAAATAAAATTAAAAAACTTACGTAAGTACCGACGTGAGGCCTGAGAGGCCGCGTTGGAATTTTAAATGTATGTAATAATTTTTTGTGATGACATCACTTTCTGCATTAATATCAACATGGACATGGTCTTGCAGTTACTTAAAAACTGGATTCGGTATTGTGCAGGGAAAGTGGTAAAATAGCAAATGAAGTGCCTGCCGGGGCCTCTTAGACCGCACGTCGGTACTTAAAGGTTAATAAAAGTTTTTAATCCATCACGATTTATTTGCTCGCTGATATTACTCGTATAAAAATTTGTGCTGTAGAACGGTTGTAATTGGCATTTCGTGCTTATGCGTTCAGGTTTCCTTAAAAAGTTATATAGGTAAACTTTGCTTAATACATTATTCTAGTTGTATCTACTGATTCCTTTCTTTTATTAAATGGTATAAATAAGTACTTAACTGCGATCCTACCTACGTAAGCAGAGATGCAGTCAATGATGGTCAATCGCACAGTTTATTCAGAGAATATTCAATCTAGCCTTAAAGACACCTAAATTACAATCGGACGGGAAGACCGCTGCAAGCATATTGTTTCAGTCCTTCAATGTACGTGATATAAACGACGAGGCGAAACGCTTAGTCCGCATCGTAGAGATGTCAACAATGTAAGGGGACACTTCCGAAATAAAATCATGTAATTCCTACTCATACTCATTAAAATGCATTTTATATAATATCGAAAGCAAGAGCCAGATTTTTTATATTTAATCTTCTTTGTTCTTTACCAACCGCTACGTTAAGGCCCTGATCGACTCGGGTTTAAAGAACGTCGGTTTTACTCGCGGCTCGTCGGTGCTGATCGACGTGTGAGTAAAACCGTGGTCTTATTACTCGTCGGTAAAGCTCGCCAGTGTATCATTGTAATACGAACGATGACCCTGGCTCGCGGCTCGTCGTGATTGCTTCATTTTCTACTCGGCTCGTCTTTCAAAACTGTTTTACTCGCTAGTCGATCAGCACCGACGAGCCGCGAGTAAAACCGACGTTCTTTAAAACCACGGTAGAGGCTCGTACGTCCATCACCCATTTGAAGTGGAGCCATAAGATCGCGATTTTACTCGCCCGTCGATCAGGGCCTTAACTTATTTTAATTTTATTCTTCTTCTGGAAGTTTGTTAAATCGATGCTCTATGTTTTAATTTCTCAATCAACATTTTAAAAAGGGTGTATAAGAGTACTTAACAGCGTTAGCAATATGCCGGCAACAACCGAATTGTTATCTCACTGCTAATAGCGGGATTGAACCAAAAATAGAACCAAACAACAAACACTATAGAATTGTTCGAACAAAGGAACCACTTTATTAACTCAAGGGATTCAAAAGACAAGCGAAGACATTTGGCGACAATTAGTAAAAAAAATCGTATAGAATTGATGGGGTAAATAATGAATAATGTTAACAGAGACTCACAGATATGTTTAACCCGCCGGTACTCGCGTCTCCTTTTAAGTCATCACAAGTGGCGCGAGAGTAGGAAAGGCTCAGATTTTTAATGTATTGTTTTTAATAACTTAATTAAATTTCAGGATTATTTGTAAATTATAATCAGTCTCCAAATTACACGTAATGATAATGATACTATAAACAAAATAGTTCAGTTTTTTTACTATGTAAATTTTACAACATTTTATCTAAGTTTTAGCTTAAATTTTGATTATAATTCGCACATATCCATAGTCTTAACATTGTGTATAAGGTAAAATTGTTTCAATAAAGTTATTATTATTATTATTATTATTATATGAATATAATAGTGGTCTTTAAAAATATAAGTAATGCAAAATTGGAATTGCGTTTTGGTTTTTCTTTCTTTTTTGGTAGGCTAGATTGAAAATCGTCCGTGCACATCACTAGGCCCTGGCAAGGCCAGTCTGTCTGTATTTTCTTCTCTGTTAAGTACTTGAAATAGTCTGTTTTGGATATGTCGAGGCAAAGTAATGATATAAGATCTTTTTCTCCTGAGCCCTTGTACTTGGCATATGGTATTGGGACTACGGGTGCGAACATTTCTTGGAGGCTTTTCAATGTCCCAATGGGCGCCAGTCCTATCCAAGACGGACGTAACTCAGATGCACGTCATTCAAATCGAGTCTTTGCAGCAAAATGGAACTAAAATCAGAAACAGAATCAGGAGGCTCAGGAACTTTATTTTCTGCAGTAAGGTCACCTTCACCAATCCGACAGAAACCTGAATCATTATTTATTCATTTATTTATATATTCTTTATTGTACACCGATAAACAACAAATATAAGACAAACATTATTATAAATAAGGGTACAAGGGGTACAATCATAGTTGTCAATATCCTTGATGAAATTTAACCTTCAATATCTTCTTCTTTTAAAATATCTCCTATTCTTTAGTCATTCAAACGTTTTTGCGGCATATCTTCAAGAAATAAAATCTAAATATTATTTTTGGAATCGACAAATAAACTAACACATTCCGTCGCGCAAGGCTCGAAACGACCCATGCTCACTTTATACGTCCGTACAGTCCAAACTCCTCATGGAAACTGGCTGAAGCGATGCGGTGTGCAGATAGCCTGTGAAGGTACTTGAAGGTACTTAGCGCGACTACACAAATGAACTAATACAAAAACAGTTATGGTACAAAAACTAGAGTACTGGGTCTTTTCGACCCAGGTGCGACTATCCGTGGGTTAACAATATCTACATCGTAATGTACCAAACAGGAATTCAGTATCAATTTACTTCTAATCCAATGCAATTTGAAATTTAATTTAATTATTTCAATGATAGTTTTGTAAACTAATTTCACTTTTTGATGTGATCACTTTTTTATATAATTTACTATGCAAGTGCTATGCATGCACGCCAGTAAGTGACGAGTTCACCACAACAGTTTTTTTTTCATTTGCAAATTTTCTTTCTTATATTGTTGAGCCGGTGAATGCGTTGTTGGTGTGTAAATATATAAATAAACTAGCTTCTTCCATACAAACTTCCGACCCCCGTTTTACCTCCTTAAGGGAAGAGTTTCATAAAATCTGTTCTAAGTAGATGTCTACACCATATAAGAAACCTACCTACCAAATTTTAAGTTTATAGGTGTTTTTTTTACATGGTAGGTAAAATCATCCAATGACAAATCCCGCCCTTGGCTGGAGCGGGAAGTAGTATCAGACTCTTACTGAATAAAAACCTACCCCGTTCCTTCGTTGCTTATCGTGCCGGGGCCAGGTATTCCTTTCGGAAGCTGACCCATGACCTAAGCAGGCTTCGACCCTGCCTGCCTGCAGCTAGCAGGCTGGGCCTCTACGGTTTGCTGACAGCTCCTTGAGGCGCGCGGGAACAGTACGCACCGTCGACGACTTGGGTTCGGTCCGGTCGGTTACCTATTGCACGCCGTCCGCAAAACCGCGCCTACGGTGGCCGGAAATCGGGATCGAAATCCCGGCGGCGGCTGGGGCCAGCGCCCCGTTGCCTCTGCCTGATGCTGTCGGCCTGTCTAGCAAAGGGGGATTGCTAGCATTACTGCTACGCAGAAGGAGGCGAACGCCTGCCATCCCTCCTCACTCCGGACCATGGCCTGAACCAAGGCCCGGCGAGAGAGATCGCTTTCCGCCGATCGCCCCCACGAGGACACGGCGGTGCTCCGGCCAGGCGGGGCACACCTCAACAGTATGCTCCACCGTGTCCTCCGCACAGTGGCGACACCCGGGCGAATCCTCCTCACGAATCCGGAACAGGAACTTAGCGAACTTGCCGTGTTCGGTAAGGACCTGCGTTGTGCGGAAGTTAAGAACGCCGTGAGGTCTTGCAGCACGCAAGCAGCACTCTGGAACATCGTCGTCGTCGTGGTCTGCGTCAGGTACTACAGGTGGTGGCGGAGCCATGGGCGGGGGGGGGATGTACCCCGCGCGTAGGGAACACAGTGCTGACCACACCCTCCACGAGCTCGGGCCGGAGACTGAGTCAGCGGGGGAGCCCAGGGACGGAGTTTCTCCCGCACCATCTTGTATGGGCGTCCCCACGGGTCTACATTCAGAGATCCCAGCCATACGTTGTGGGCCTCCAGTTGGGCCAGCTACAAAAAAAAAAGTGCGATGACTATATTATATAAGTGACAGGTGTGATGTAGAACAGCGGTGCTCAGAAAAGGCTAGATCGGAAAAGAGGAGGCTCGGTTGACTGGCAAACTGGTGGATCAGCAGAAAATAAGAAAAATTCTAATATCAGACAAAGTTTATTCTACGCCACGAATCAAATTACTCATGAACTCATGAACCATTGACCTACTTCTACTTTAGACAGGAGTTTTTGGTTCATAATACACTAGTTAAAATGAATACATAAATTAAATGTTTTCAAGAGGAAAATTAAAGAGCAGAGAGAAACTTTTAAAATGATATGGTATATATAATAGTGTAATTATAAGTATGTGTTTTATATGTAAGTCTATATTCGTATTATTTAAGTGATATTAAATAAAATTTTGTGATGGATCTTACACTCTAATGTTATCTCTCTCCTTTGTCCATATAGGTATATTATGTTATAAATTTTTATGGTGTACAATATAAAAGTAATATAAATAATCAGCTTTTTAATGTGCCCACGGCTGGGACTCCGGCCTCCTCTCTGAAAGAGGGATTGCTGTAATCCCCCACGCGGATCCAATGCGTGTTTTTGGATACCACGTATATCTTCGAACTTTTAGTTCTAGTCACGATGTTTTCCTTCACCGTTTCTAGAGCAGTGGTGATGAAACAAATTACTCAAAGTTATGCACCTGGCTGGGTTTGAACCCACCTTCAACTCGTAAGTCAAGGCAGTTAACATTGGATAGTACAATTAATACTACTGCTGTAATCTAGAACTCATAAGAAACGAAATCAACACGCGGCATTGCTAAACAGGTATTATGCCAGGTGTAACAACTTCTAGTCTTGGTTTTTTGTTATGTGTTACCGTTTATTTTTTCTTCGTTGCCGGTTTATATTTGTTTATGGAATTGACCTTACTCACCTAGATTAGTTTTCCCATGTGTGGGAAGACTGCATTCTTTTTTGTAATATTTAGTTTCATTTCATTTTATTTTTTAATACATGACCCGGTTGATTAACTTTGAAATATGGGACGTGTTTAATGCCATCAGTCACCATCAAAGATGTCAGTCTTCTCCCGCCCCTTCGGCATTCTTAAGGCCATACTAGTAAATTACTTTCTTGTAACACGTTAACTATTCTACGATGTTGAGAAAACGAAAACCAACGGTTTAAGAGGTAATTTTAAATAAATCTAAAATAAATGTGGTACCTATCTTTGTATAGATTACAGCAGAATCTAAATGTTTTATGTAAATCCTTTATCATAAATTTAAAAAATGTAAACATAAGTACTTGTAAATTTTATTTTTGTTATTTGTACTTATAGCTGGTGTCTGCTACTCCACGACTATTATTATAGCGCGTATTTTGCGTATAGGTGGGTTCACCCCTACTCCTCAAGGAAGGCCAGCAGTGCCTTGATGTTACTGACTATTTCATGGATGGTACCTGAATTTCCCTGGATCTAGCGACCACTGGGCAGCTTAGAAGCAAGTGAGCTGCTGTTTCGTTCTCCTCCATGTAAGCTCTGCAGAGTGAGCTGCATGTAACTATTATGATAGAGGGGTACACTACATAAATACGAAAAAAAATATTCCGCCAGTCACAAATACGAATCTCAAAATACCGATTTTCAAAATTCCGAATGGTTCAAAATTCTGAATATAACAACTCCAACTTATCATTACTCCTATTTTTATAATTCCTAAATTTCAAAATTCCTCACGTTTATAATTACTATTTTCAAAATCCCGAGTTTCAGAGCTTGGAGTTGGCCGTGCCCCCAATTCCTTTGTTGAGATGACGTCAAAACAAAGGAATTGGTGGCGTGGCCAACTCGAAGCGGTCACGCTAAATGAAACGATTAACGAACGCGTAGCTAGGGGGGGCAGTTCGGTTCCAGAGTAAGGAAACTGAAAGGATGATCTTTAATAGGTATATTTATTTAGGCGCTCGTGTTGGCGTTGTATTTAAATGTTGACCACGTCATAAAATAAACCTCAAGTGGGCATCGGCCCTGCTTGGCTTTTAGGGTTTGCTGACATCTCTTTGAGGAACACACGGTCTGAGTTTGAGTACCTAGCCTAGCACGCCCAAGTCGTTGACAGCTGCGCGTAGTGTTGCACTAGACCAAATGAAAGTCACATAGGTGTTCTAAAATACCATTTATGTCATCTACAATCAATGTTTATGTATATAAGTTACATTATGTATATACGGAAAATTATGTAAATAATTAGCTCGAATCTGCGTTTCGAAGACGAAAGTCATCTACTGTACAACGGCAGGAGCAAACAAATCACATTTGAAAAAACCGGGCAAGTGCGAGTCGGACTCGCGCCCTAAGGGTTCCGTACAATCTACCTTTGAAAACAGTTCAATTCTTGAATTTAGTTACGAAGATGTTTCCAAATCCAAAATCAAGTTTTTTTATTGTGACGTAACTGTATTCCGTTTTTTTCCTATACTTGTCCTATAAGGCCTTGCTCTATGCCAAATTTTAGGATTTTAGGTCAGCGGTCAACAGGAAGTACTATGCGATCCAAATAAGAATAGGAAAGCCAATAACCTCGATCTGTCAAATTTTGAGTGAAAAGTACGGTTTGCAAAAAAAACTTATTTGCGTATCAATAAAGGCTTTTTTTTTTGCTTTCTATTACATAGTCTTAGTTAGGTCTAGGTGAAGTAAAAACATTATTGTTTATGATAAATTAGGTAAATATATTGTTTTAAGTCATAATTACTTAAAAATAAAAAATATTTTCTTTCTTATTTTCATTGTAATGAACAGTTCGCCTTCTTCTTCCATTTTCCACTAATCAGACACTTCACATAGTGACGAAGAGATGAGTAAAATTGAAGAACTAAATTCTGATAAAACTTTTTTTGTTCACGATTCGTAAATAAATTAAATTTAAAAAATTTCTTTTTTTGCTCGCCGTACCCAATTTCTTCAAATTGACAGTTCGACGTGACGTCACAACATGGCAATCGATCCTATTCTCATTTGGACCGCATAGTACCCTATGAGTTTTGATTCCCTTGAGGGTGTCGACATATACGTTTTTTGCGACATAAATAGTCATATATTTTTTTGTTAACTCTGACTATCTGTTAAGTTTGATTTTTTCACAGCTTCAAGAGACTGCAGATCTGATTATATACTATTAATTTCAACTCGAAACCTCAACGCGGTCTTGACAGACAGACAGACAGACGGACATTAAAGTGGCCTTATAAGGATAGGATCACTTTGATGTCCGTCTGTCTGTCTAAACCCTTGTTCCGTTTTTTTCTTTTGAGGTACAGGACCCTAAAAAGAATACGTGAAGTTATAAGGTACCAATTGCGGTACCGGGCAGAAATGGAAAGAGAAATCAGCACATTTTTATGCACACCACTACTTTAATTAACGTCTATTTTTTTATTATAATCATTTTTGTTAAAGTACTGACATTAACAGATTTTTTAAATAGTAACGTAAATTATTTCAATTACTACTTACTTATTACGTAAATTATTAGTTTTCATCGTTATTATCATTTCAGCCGAAAGACGTCCATCTATGGCCACCATGAATGGTCCTGTGCGTCTCGCATTCTTCGGGTACCCGCAACCCTTACCAGGTCATCGATCCAACATGTATGAGGCCTTCCAGCGCTTTATCTTCCGGTACGCGGTCGCCACTCCAGAACTTATGAACCACTTTCATATAACTAGTTATACATCACGGTAGATAGATACATCTCTAGGGATATAACTTCAGCAAGGCTTTCACAAACCTACAAAGTTCAGCCCCCTAGCCAAGTTACAATCATTTCGTTTAGCGTGAACGCTTGGAGTTGGCCACGCTCCCAATTCCTTTATTCTGACTACATGACTGAGCATTGAGATGACGTCAGAACAAAGGAATTGTGGACGTGGGAAACTCCAAGCGTTCACGCTAAACGAAACGATTGTAACTTGGTTAGGGGAGCAGATCGGTTCCAGGGTAGGGCAACTGAAAGGATGATTTTTAATATACGAGTATTTATTTAGGCGCTCGTGTTGGCGTTGTAGTTAAATGTTGAAAACGTCATAAAATACCTAAATCTACAACTCGTTTTTCAGGTAAGTCTTAACGGACAAATTCACTAAAAATATTTTTGTTTCCTTACAGCTGTATTATTTACCTTACGTTGAGTTGTGCCAAATATTCAGCCCGGAGGGTGAATTTAGTT